>JAABOM020000096.1:15944092-15964959 GCA_011800125.2 Solanum clarkiae | reverse complement strand
GCTAGAAGAAAGAGTATGATGTTTCTCTTAACCAATGTGGGATATATTTCCTTTCCCACTTCTATACAAATAACACAGCTGTTTTGGATTCAAACCCACAATGTCACACGAGATATCAAGGCTAAGTTGCATATTCAATCAGTTCCCCCAATTAGTTTTGTGTTTTTGGGGCACAGTTGAATATGTCATCCTTCCTTAAGGGGTGTGTTTGTGTGTGTGTGTGTGTGTATATATGTGTGTGTGTGTGTGTGTATTTACATATGAAAAATTCTAAAGTTAACTGGTGCACATGCCGCTCGACTACTCCACGTGGGTCTGCCTCTGATTAGGTTGTCGAGTATGCTTTTATGCCTACGGAATCAAACTACTCAAAAGAAATTGGCGAAAATGTGTGGTTGATTGAAAATAGAGGAAAACTTATTTTTAAGTGGTTACCTAAAATGGGCTTTACTTGTGTCAAAAGCCTCTGAATTGTATTCCATGGATCATTTCAGCGTATTCTGGAGAGTTCGAGTACAATATACCCATTTGGGTGGTAAGCACTACAATTTGTCAGTCACAAAGCCTCACTGTCCTGGAAAGGAAATTGACGCTGGAATTTTTGGTGGAAAAATGGACCACTGAGGGGTTTTTGAAGAGACACTGGATTTTTTTTTTTTGAATTTCAAAATCTGGTGGTGAGGTAACTAGGGCCATCTACAATGAGTTAGGGTCGACAATGGGGTAAGAATTTTGACTTGGGCAAGCGACACCATCTAAAGTTTTAAGGAGCCCAATCCTTTTGGGCCTCTCTTACATATAAAAGAACCCTACTTTTCTAATTATTGAATCAACACTCAAATTACAAAACAATTGCTGAAACTCTGTTTGACATAAGAGAAGCTAATGGCCTGCATCTATTAACATTCGACTCTCACTTTGCATTGCAGAGGACATTGCCTTTTATTTTACTTCTATCACAGTCCAATTAAGTGCCTTGATGCCTAGTTATTGCTCAAAAGATGCATTATGTTTCGTGTTATATAATTCTTGTTCCTGGTTTGTCTACCAGCTAGTGAAAGATCCAGGTCTACTGTCTTAGCTGTCAGTTTGGTACTTTGCCATGCTTGCAAAAAAGATGCTTCATTCAAATTTCAATCTTTAGCAGTTATGGTTATTTGCTTATTGGAGTGTTGTTTTCTGCAGTGTATAGACTGAACCTGAGCTGAACTGCATCTTGCCTATAAATTAACACATTTCTTAGGAAGATGCAGCAACCCATGCAGCCAAGGCCTTCTGCAAATGGATATGGCCGTCATAAAGTTGACAGAGAAATGGGTACTAGGTTGGACAATAAAGTGCAATCTGGAAAAACTACTTCTCATCAATTTATAGGTGTAGGTAAGAGCCACTGGCTTATGATTGTCTATGATGTCTTTCGTAGTTCTTATTCCAAGTGTTCCAGGTAAAGGGGGAGCATATCAAAGCTTGTCACATGATCGACTAGTTTATATAACTACTTGTCTTGTTGGATATCAAGTGGAAGTACAAGTGACGGACGGATCAGTGTTTTCAGGGATACTTCATGCGACAAGTGGGGAAAAAGATTTTGGTATGTTAGAAAAGTTAACTTTGACTACAGGTCCTTGATTTTTTCTATAGAACACTTATATTCAACTATTTTATATTTAACATTGGCTTCTTCCCTTCATTTGGCACAGGTATCATTCTGAAAATGGCTCAGTTGATAAAAGATAGTTCTGAGGGGTTGAAGAATACTTCTGAAACTTTTAGCAAGCCTCCATCAAAGACTTTGATAATACCGGGTAAAGAGTTTGTACAAGTTATAGCAAAGGTTGGTTTGCAACTACCATAATTCTTTCCAGCAATTACCCTGTGCACTGTCTGATTTCAACAATGACAATACTTTAAATAATCAACCAAACAAATCAGATCACAGTTTATGATGGTGATGGTCTTTCATGGAAGATCTTTATATATCATTTCAGATCAATTTTTGACTCTGATTGTTGTGGTTTTCAATTCGTTTTAGTTATAATAATGATGCTCTGTTTCTTTGGTGTAGGGTGTGCCTACAACTTTAGATGGCTTCAGAACAGAAATCATGCTGGAACAGCAGCAGGAACTTTTGACGGATTCATGTATTTCACAATCTCGGCATATTGAGGTAGAGCGGCAGTTGGAGCGCTGGGTACCTGATGATGATGTTCCTGAATGTCCTGAACTGGACAATATATTTGAGGGCCATTGGAATAGGTTGCTAGCTCACATCATTTCCTTTGATTGTTTATATTTTAGCATCTGTAGTCTGTGTTGTGCGGATCCTTCAAAATCCTTGACGTACCACTGGCAGTCTGACATTATTTGAGTGTGGGTGATCGATTCGCTGTGGATTTGGTCAACTTAACTTGGGTGCTTTGACTTAATCTATGGCCAAGAAGTATAGGTTGATTAGCTATTTAGTTTGGTTTTCAGTTTGTGCCATATAAATGTATTTCACATGAAGTACTAGAACACGTTGGTATTAAGTGAGTTAACTTATGTATAAAAACTGTGTTTACTAAGAATTTAATTATACTAAGCTCTAATTTAGTAACTTAAATTAATTTGTTGAAATATATACTTATAAATATCATATACATTTCTTGATTGTATCTTAACACCCATACCCATTACCCCTGAGTCTTATGATTAAAAAAATATTAATTACTGTACTTATATCAATTTATAATTACGTAATATGTCACTTTTATTTGACTTAATTACCAGACACGGGTTTAAGTAGTTATTGCCACTTATAGGCCTTGGTGAAATTAACAGGAAAAAAAATCTTGAGCTTACATTATGTTATCATCAACTTCTTTAGAATTATTATCCTGTGTTCTTGTTGAAACAGAGTATTACTGTAAAAGAAAAGAACTCTTGTGATACTTCTAGTGGGATGGGTATATTAGACTTATTAGTTGTTCTTGAGCACCACAAGCATAAAGCCTATGTTCTCTAGTAAGCTATGCAGATCTAGTGGAGAAACTGGAAGAATAGGTCAAATAGATCCATATAGGCAATACACGCTATGGGTGTTAAGGCTTACTCATGACGTTATGCTTACATTGGGTCCAATGTTTTTAGGGGTCTTTTGGGACTCCTAGAGATTCGTTTTTTGTTTTTTGTTTTTTTTTTATAAAGGTAACTTTGTATTCATATGAAAACATCTTCCAAAAATGATGAGGTGGTTGGTTACAACACATTGCAAAAAAGAAACAACCAGTTAGGTCTAGGGCTTTACAGTTTTCCTGTGAAGTCAACTAACAAATCTATATCCCTCACCATACCTTGTTTACACCAAAAATAAAGAAGGCTAATGCAGTTCATTCTGATCCTCTGGAGGTTTTTGCCTTCAAAACTCCTTGCATTACTTTCCTTCCATAAGGTCCATCAAATACAGGCTGGAATTAGTTTCCACCAGTCTTCCTCAGAATTTTGTCTTCCAATTGTCTCCCAGCTCCTCAGCTAATCAAAAGTGTTCTTAGGCATTGTCCAGCTTACTCCAAGCATACATAAGAACATGTTCCACATATTTATAGCTGTTATACAGTGTAGGAACAGCTGGTTGTTTACTTCTGCCTCCTTGTCACAAAGAGAACACCTTGAGCAAATCTGCAAACCTCTTCTCTGTGATGCTTCATGGGTTAGGCAAGCTCTCATGATCACCAGCCACATAAAACAGGACTCCTTCAGGGGAACTTTAATTTTCCAAAGTTAGCTTCCAAGGACAAATTCTAGTGGAAGAGAAGCTGATGTTGTTGTTCCAGTAGCATGATTTGACAGAGAATACTCCTTTACTGTGCAGCTTCCATAGAGGTTTGTCTGGATTTGCAGAGACACCTGGAAAAGGGTTCAAAGTCTGTAGAAGACTAGCTATTCTGTCTATCGCCCAGTCATTTAAAGCTCTTCTAAAGATGACATTCCACCCTTGTGGACTCCATAACTGGGCAACAGTGTCATTTCTTTGGAGACTGAGGTTGTAGAGGTTCAGGAAGGTTGTCTTTTAAGCTTTCATCACCCATCCAATGTTCATTATAGAACTTGATCTTCATGCCATTTCCCACCTTAAAGGTAATGTTGGTATTGAACTGGGGCCAGGGTCTTCTAATTGTTTTCCATACACTGCATCCCAAGGTACCTCTCACTTCTTCAGTTGTCTATTGGTTCAGGAGTTCATATTTTACGATGACTCTCTTCCATAAGGCCATGTCTTCTATGCCAAATTTCCACTACCACTTCTCTAGCAGAAGACTATTGTAGAGGTTGAGCTTCTTGATGCCTAAATCTCCTTGTTTCATGTTTAGGGTAAGGCCATCCCATTTCACTAGATTGTAGCCTCTATTTCATTTATTTCCCTGCCACAGGAAGTTCCTTCTCATCTGGTTGATCTTCTTTTCAATGCTTTTTGGGATGGGAAACAAACTCATCATGTAGGTGGGTAAACCATCCATGACAGATTTTATGAGTGTCAGTCTTCCTCCCAAGGATAAATATTGACTCTTCCATCTTGATAGCCTCTTGTTACATCTCTCTGATATTGTACTTCAAGTTCCTTATATTTGGCTTCCAATGGCATTCCCAAATAATTGGTGGGTAGGACTTCATTGACTGGGTAGAGGAAGCTCTTGTACCAGTTTACATGGAGTCCTGAGATGCCTTCAAAAATGGTTAGAATAGCCCTGAGGTGTCTGATTTGTGACACCTCTGCTTCACGTAGTATAAGCGAGTCATCAGCATTTGGTAGGTGGGAAATTCTCATGCCATTTACTCTACTTATATGAGCTCCAAAACCTCTCAGCTAGCCATTTTCGTTTGCTTTTCCGAGCATATGGTTGAGACCGTCCATAGCTAGTAAGAACGGGAAGGGTAAGAGGGGGTCAGACCGTCTTAGACCCCTCTGTGATAGAAAGAAATCTACAGTGTCACCATTTAGCAATAGGGAGAAACTCACATTGGACATGCAAAATTTAATCCAGTTTTGCCATTTTTTGCCAAAGTCCATATCTTCAAGGATCCTAAGAAGGTAGATCCAGTTGACATGATCAAAAGCATTCTCAATGTCCAACTTGCATAAGATTCCAGGTGGTTTTGTTTCACTCTTGAAGCTACCAGTTCATTGCCACAAGTTATGCATCCATTATTTGTCTCCCCTTCAAAAAGGCCATCTGTTGCTCGTCCACCAGCTTGCCCATCACTGACTTCAGTCTTTCAGTTAGAAGTTTTGAGCTGAGCTTGTAAGTCCCTCCTATTAAGCTTATAGGTCTGAAGTCTTTAAACTCTTTTGCATCTGCCTTCTTTGGAATTAAGGCTATGAAGGTGGCATTCATAGACTTCTCAAACAGTTCCTTCTGGTGGAATTTGTGGATGGTCTGCATCAAATCTGCCTTTATAGTGTCCCAGCAAACTTTAAAAAAACTCATTTTGAAACCATCGGGTCCAGGGGCCTTGTCCCCATCACAACTTTTGATGATATGTAGTACTTCTGATTCTGTGAAGGGTCTTTGGAGCCATTCATTCTCTTCATTTGTGATTCCGGGACAGTCTTGTAAATTAAAAGTAGGCCTCCAAGGTTCAGGTTCCGAGCATAGATTTTTGTAGAAATCTATGATGGCTTCTTTTATTACTGCAGGTTCTTGAGTCTCTTCACCATTCACTATCAATCTATCAATGGTGTTGAATCTCCTGTGTGCTGTTGCCATTCTTTGGAAGAATTTCGTGTTGTTGTCACCTTGTTTTACCCATGGTACTCTTGATTTCAGTCTCCACATGGATTCCTCATGTCCAGCCAGATCTTTAAGCTCAACGATTATTGTTGCTCTAGTCATTGTTTCATGTTCAGTCAGGTTTCTGCTTTCCTGAGTTAAGTCAATGACAGCCAGTTCTTCAAGTAGATTGTTGTTGTTGGTTAATTCTTTAAAAGTAGTTTTGCTCTACTCTCTGAGTTCCAGTTTCAACATTTTTAACTTGTTATTGAACCTGAATTAAGGGCATCCCTCCACCACAAATTCATTCCACCGGTTGTTTATCAACTCACTGAAACTCTCCACCTTGAGCCACCAATTATTGAACTTGAAATTGGACCTACTTCTCTCCCAGTTTCCACATTCTAGCATAATGGGGTTGTGGTCTGAAGAAGTTCTAGGCAGAATGCTTTGTCTGATGTTTTTGAATTTTTCTTCCCATTTGGAGGAGAAGAGGAACCTGTCTAGTCTAGCAGAACTAGGATGGTTGATGCCTCTAAACCAGGTAAAATTACCCCCAACTAGATGAGGGTCATGAAGTTCCATGTCCTCGATCCATCTAGAGAAGCCAGACATCACATTAGTGATTCTGAAGCACCCTTTTCTTTCTGATATAAATCTGTATTGTGTTGAAATCTTCACAAGTTACCAAGGACCTTCACAAAGCTCTCTGCAAGCTGCAATTTCCTCCCAGCATAATAATTTTCTGCTTCTAGTATGTGGAGCATACTAGAGTTGTGAGAATCGCTAAATCCATAGATGAAAGAGTGTTGTCCTGTTTCCACCATTGTCCAGCCAAACTTTTCTGTCCCACATTAGAAGGATCCCTCCACTGCTTCCCACAGCTTTGATAAAGTCACATTTCATCCATCTACAAGGCCATAATTGTTTGGCTGCTGCTTCAACTTCTCGGCTTAACGTTGTTTCTTGAAGGCTGTATACATCTGCCTTCCATTTTTGCAATAAACTCTTAACAAGATTCCTGTTTTCTATCTCGTTGAGTCCCCTCACATTCCATGAAATCAGGTTCACATTCATTTGTAAGTGGTCTGAGGGTTTCCCTCCTACTTCTGACCCCATCTACTTCTTCATTGAGACTGGATTGCAAGTTCTTCAATTCATTCTTGCCGATTCCCCTACTTTTGAGGGTGATGATTGTCTTCTCTTGCTCATTCTTCTCTAGCACTACTTTCCTTTTATCAAGCTTCATGAGTAGGGCTAGTGTTCCTTTCCGAAACCTTTGAAAGCTACTCCATAAGTATTGCTTAGCTCAAGAATGTGAGAATTTACCCAGTATGCAGCCTCGTCTCAGTTTCATCTAGGGCTAGAGATTTGTGTTAGTAGGAATTGAAAATTCTAGTATATAGAACCCCAGGTTTTCTAATATTCAAATGAAATGGGTCTAAATGGAGTAAAATGGATAGTGAAAATTTTTGTGCTGCCTCCGCTCATCTTGGGTTGAAGCGGTATCATATTTTCTTGATCCTGCCCCTCATATGCATACTTTTTACATATTCGAAACATATCCTCCTGTCTATATATCTCGGTGTCGTTTTCCCATCCGAAACATATTCCTCCTTTGTCATGGATGTGTTGTTTATGAAGTTCTTCCTTTTATAGGCATCTCGTCTTCTCTAAAGCCAAGTAAATATGAATTGAGTTTATTCTGAAGACAGACATTGAGTTGGATTGTGCCAGATATTAGCACTGGACAAGTTCTTCTGGTTTAATTATTATATTGCTCCTGAATCATAGAAGTTGCCAATTGGCTTTGAAGTACAATATTTCTTGGTGAAAAGGGTTAGTTCTTCCTGTAGCTCTTTTTTTAACCCCGCTGTGGGTAATCACCAAAAGGAGGAAAAAGGTGTCATTCCATGGTCTAAAGACCACATCTACTTGTTATAGCACGTTATTGCATTTTAATTCAGGATGAGTGCCCCTTTCTCATTCGATACTAAAGAATTTCACTCAATTACATTGCTAGTGTCCCTTTCTGCTCTATGTCAATGCAAGAAGAATGCATAGAATGGTGTGCTTTATTATTGCATCGCCCATTTATTATTAACTACTAGATTCTCTTTGTTCAATGTTATACTTTTGCTAATTTTGATCTTTTGCATGTCTTAACTAGTTATGTATCGATATCTTCTTTATAGTTGCTTCAACCTTTACAATGTTTTGTCAGGGGCTGGGATCAATTTGAAGCCAATGAAACACTGTTTGGAGTAAAAAGCACATTTGATGAGGACCTTTATACGACAAAGCTTGAGAGAGGTCCCCAGATGAGTGAGTTGGAAAAAGAAGCTGTAAGAATAGCTAGAGAAATTGAGGGTGAAGATACACGTGATCTTCATCTAGCCGAGGTGGGGTAATTGCTTCCTTTATACAGAACTTTTTGTTTCTTAGAAATTTTTCTCTGCTTCTTTTGTTCTAATTTTAGTTGTGTTTTCTTGGAATTTATTTTTCATAGGAGAGGGGTATTCAACTTCATGAGAACCTAGAAGTTGATGAGGAAACCAGATTTTCTGCAGTTATTAGAGAGTTTGATGATAGCGGATATGATGACTGTGAGGACATATTATTGGATTCACGTAATCATGAAACATTTCCAGGTATATCTTGTGCTATGGGCAAGTCATCTACTGACATGAGCAGAAGGAAAATGAATGATGGTGCACAAGTTTCATCAAGATCTTCCTCCATGGTACAACTTTATTTATCCACATTCATTATTTTGTCTAAGAATTGTTTGTTGCAGTACTGGATCTTTTTCCTTCTATGAATGATTGTGGGTACTGTTTCACGGTTCATATAACTTGTAATTTCTTATTATGAAATTCAAGGGCATTAACTTAAGATATGTATGACAGAGGAAGATATTGTCATATTTGTCAAATATCTCAAGCTAGTTGGAAAATATTTTGCTGGTGAATTTGAGAATTATCTCTGTCATAAACAATGCACTTTCAGAGTGAATCATGTAGTTTAAGAGCTATTAATAATACTTTAGTTTCTGTGCACTCGATTATAGTAATTCATAAGCTAATTATATGACATGTTTTAGTATTTCTATGCCAATCTTGCCCATAGGATGAAGTGCAGTCTTCCCTGTTGAGTACCAGCAGGGATGTCTACCAGACTTGTTATGATGATCATGCGAAACAGTCATCAGCAGAAGTTGTTCCTAAAAGTGGCTCTATCTTAAACAGGTTTGCTATAATCATTGTTCCCCTTAGGCTGTGAAGTCTATTTTCTGGTACCGCGACTAGTAGTTTTAAAACCTAACATTAGCCTTGTTAGAAATCTCATTTATTATCTCTCTAACTGTTAGGGGACTCAGACCCCTATTTGGTGAGCATGCTGGAGCTGGAACAAGTTGCAACAAGGAGGATACGAGAAATCAAATGGTTAGCTAATCTCTGACTTCCATAATGCTTATTGTTTTAAGTTAATTTATTATTACTGTTTTGTGTACTTTTTCTTGGAGACTTTTCTTATGGTTGGCATTCATTGTTTTCATGTAGATAGCTGAAATTGCTCAAACATCAGTATTGGAAGGTGAGTATATCTTGTGAGCTTGAGTAGTTAGATATTTCATTTGAACTGCTGCAAATGGAAATTTTTAATTATTTCCTTGTGTTGAAAATAGTGGATACTTGGTCAACATATTTGAATTTATCAGTTACAGCAGAAACAACTATACCTCAGTCCCAAACAGTTGAGGTCGGCTATATCTGTGAATGAGCTGAAAAAATATACTGTATCTTGGACAACATTTATCAGGTCTTGCTAATCTACTACATGAAGGTAGTAGGTTAGCATTGTACCCACCTTTGATTTACCCAAACTACTCTCAGTAGTCATTTAAAAAAACATCAATTACGAGGGCTTTTTGGTCTGTCGATAAAAAGAAAAATACTAAACATGGTGCTTTTTCCTCATCTATCTATTGTCTCTGTGTGTTAATCTTTTCTCTCATCACATCCACGAGTCTTCCAAATTTTATAAGATAGGAATGCAACTACAAGACAACGAAGAAACCACTCTCTTTCGTAGTAAACTTGCAAGTGATCTCTCTATTTGGGTAACTTCATGAAAAGAGATATGACTTCATATAGTCAGCCCAACTTGTTTGAGACTAAGTTGTAAACATTGTTGGTAAATTGTGCAAGCAAAACAGATTGTTCAGCTTGTGGAATTGCAAGTTTTGCTGTAGAAATGGTGAAAACCTGTAAAACATGATACATACCTTGCTCTAGTGAAACTATAAACTTTTGGGTGCACCTAATAAACTGTTTGCCGTGAATGTGAAACAGCTTCTACTGTGTAACTATGAAAGTTGGGGGATGGGAGTAGGGGGTGGAAGAGAGGATAAAGTAGCATTCTTACGGGGCTTTCAGTTTTTTTTATATACTCGATCTACAGACTACAATTTATCTAGTTACTTATTCAAGTTTTGACTAGTTGTGTCCTAATGGTGAATTGCTTTAATGGACTTGATTGATGCTCTCTCTCGGCAGTTGACCAAGAATAATTAGGTTATCTAAGTGTGCTTTGCAATGGAAATTTAAAATGTAATGGTAACCCCCATTAGCTTTTTGTAATTTTGTATTGAGCAAAGCACACTTCATTGGCAGATCTAGTTTAGTGCGAAGTCCTTTTTATAATTTGTATTCATTATTGTAGCTTGCTAATTTAATCTCTGAGTTGATTGCCTGAAATAGCATTCTCTGGTACTTTATTTTTTCTATGTTTAGTAGGATAATAGTTATTATCTTGAAGAATGAACTGTATCTGCTTCAAGACTGTTGAGGATGCCTTGTTGCTTTACTGGGAACAAGATAGATGTGTCTTGTTTAGTCAGTTTCTTATGAAGCTTGTTTCTAGGTAGCCTTTGCAAAGATCTGATATTCCATTGAGATGAAGTGCTAGAGCATCAAGTACACTCAAGATACAATCTTCTTAAAAGAAAAACACAGACCCACAGTCCCAAACAAGTTGGATTCAGCTACATGAATTCTCACTGACCACATTACTTCATTTAAACTCATTTCATGCCAATGTTACATGAATACAAATAGAAGTATTAGAAGTTTTGTATATTTTCTAAACGGGTGAATCTCTTAATGGATAAACCACTCCTAGACAACATAAATATAGGCCTCCAGTAGAAATGCAAATGTCTAAAACATATCCTCAACTAATATGTATCACCTATACTGATCATTTTCTTTCATGGTGCTCTATCATTTGCTATGTCTATTTTAATCTCCATAAATTGTCGGTCCTTCAAGACGACCTCCTTCCATGAATTTTTAGGTCTATCTTGTCCTCTTTTGACACCTTTACAACTGTGATTTTGTCACACCTACAGACCCGTGCATTTGGAGGCTAACACTGGATATGACCAGACCATCTCAAAGGACCTCTCATTTTATCTTTGATCTGTGTTACTTAAAATTTTTCGCGAATGTAATCATTTCTGATTTTCTTTAATCTTGTATGATGCGTAATCATCCATCTTAGCATCCACATCTCTGATCTCTATGACATTCATTTGTGAATTTATTGGATTTTAGCGGCACAACATTCACTCCGATTTGGGATTACTTTACAAAAAATAAAAGAGATACAATTTGGGATTAACTTTGGCAACATTTGCTTATATTGGTGTTAGTGCAATTGAATGGTAAAATTATAGGGTGATTACATTTTGCCTACATTCAACTCGCATCCTGAAAATTGAGATTGAATTTGTGACCAAGTAACGAGATCTGTCATGCCTGTGCAATATCAGTTACTTGATGTCGCTAATTGCTGTCTGTGACATACTTGTGCTTTTGATAAGGTAAATTCAACTATGTCAAAATGTCTTTCTTCCAACTTCCATTTTTGTTGACCTTAGGTTTTAACCCGTGCAGATTCAAAGTCTTCTTCAAGAATGAAAATGGAGGCCTCTGATGAAGGTAGATTATCTTCAGACATCTCCGCATTGCATGTTCATCCAGCGGACCAGGATAAGATCACAAGTTCTTCTAGAGAGAAGTTTGAAGATGCGGTGTCTTCCCAGATTCAAGGGGCTTCACAATCTGCTAACTCTCGCATGCAGCCTAGTAGTTCTGCTCTATCCGCTTCTGATGGAACAGGTGCTGCCTCTACGTCAGCTGACAATGGATTATCACGAACCTCTTCTGTAAATTCATTTTCGACAGAGAAATCCACATTGAATCCACATGCTAAGGCAAGAACGTTTTCTTTATCTTCCTTTTTTCAACAAAATGTAAGAACCTATCATCTGGCAATAATTTCCATAGTTTCAATTGGAGTTGTGCTATTTCTTTTTCCCCTTCTCTTTGCTAATACAAACAACATATTTATCTATTCTGCTTCTGTTGTATATTTTGTCAGGAATTTAAACTAAATCCTAATGCAAAGAGTTTTGTGCCATCTCAATCACCTTTGAGACCTGCTTCTCCGGTGTCTGATAATTCCTTCTATTATTCAGCTGGCATGGCTACTGTCACTAACATGCATGGCATGCCTGTTGGGGTACGTGATGCTTGTATATTTTATAGTAAATATATGGAGTTCAGCGGTTCCTGATGGAATAGGCAACAAAGCCACCTAGTCACACTGCCACTAAATCATCTGTTTTGACAGGGAAAAAAATCTGTATTAATCTTACCTGGTCTGTCTTTGGAAGTCAAAGCATGGTCAACTCCATAGCTATACTACCTAAGTTATACTTAGATATGTCCTTGTGTAGTGTCTTATCAGCTTTATTTTGAGTCACATATTTGGCTATGCTGGTGAAATATTTAGAGATTTGGTTTGTCGGTAACCCATTTTGGTGGTACTGTGTAAATCTGCAAGTGTGTTCTCACAAGAATGGTAATTTACATGAGTACACAAGGATTCTGTCATTTGTAATCTTCTGCTGTTGATTGTTTACCCTTCGTTCTCATTTTTCATGGTGGAACTGAAACTCTATGTGCTGTTGCAGTCAATTGTGCTAAAATATTGTACTTCTCTTATCGGGTATAATAATTGTTGTATTGATTATACCACTCTCCTGAGACCTTGCTGTGGGATTATAATGGGTATGAGTTTTCATATTGACAGAATATAACCGGAGAACTTCACAAATCTTTTGAAGCTTCTGTCTCATGTTTGTGAAATTTTTTTGTGGTACTTGGTGGTGTTTCAATAAAGGACGTATTGCCTCCGCAAACCACCCCCCCGCCCCCAATTTTTTGACATTTAATGCATTATTGAAGATCTGTTAATCATATATCTGATGCAGGTTGGTTCATCATTTTCTGTACATCAGCCTGTTATGTTTAATCCACAGGCTGCACCTGTATCTCAACAATTTTTTCATCCAAATGGACCACAGGTTTGTGCTTTTTTGGGTTATCAGCATATATGCGTACTGATTCTTCTGTCATTATGTTTGAAAACGTTTCAGAATGTTCAAAATTCTTATCTTTTCAATGCAGTATGGACAGCAGATGATGATTGGTCATCCTCGGCAAGTCGTCTATATGCCTAGTTACCCCTCTGTAAGAAATCTTTTGAAATTTTACATTTACTTTTGTTGGTCTCTATTCTAGTAACACTGAAATAATTATAAATTTACATAACAGCAGCCAAACACTTTCACCTGTGCTCCAGGCTGTTGGCTGGTTCATACGTCAATAACACCATTTCTGATCGTTATGTTTATAAAATTGATTTTTTTTGGTATGTTTTGGCCAAATAACCCCTTCTATGCATAACAAGACCGAGCGCTTGAGAATTGAGTTTAATTTTTTGAGAAATTCTCTCTTCTTCTGAGAGAGAGCCACTGCTCAAATGTTCATTTAGCCCATCATGCATGTTCTCTTTTTCCCGCAAGAGTCTTTGGCCATATGACAAACTAGTGGAAGCTTCAACTCCCTCTCTCTCTCTCTCTGTGGCTCAACTTGACTGTTGCTTTGTTGAAACATGATAGGAAATGCGACGAGAGTACTAACAAGTTGGCAAACCATATAGCGTGGTGGGTTAAACTGATTGATGCTGTAGGAAATAATTTCTGACACCAGATTTCATGGATTTGGTGAAGGGAGTTCAGCCGTTGATGAATGGGGGTTCTGATGATTTTGATCAGAGCTCCTCTTATACTGGGGTATCAGTGATTGTGAATTTGTCATAGTTATAGATTTGTAAGCTTTCAGATTTACAGTCTTGTTGGAGTCAATTATGGTGTTTCTTTGGCATTTCTTTTCTTTGATCTGTATTCCTAAAAATGTATGTTTTTTCTTCCTTTTCTCAATACTATCTAGTGGACTTATAGCTAGTATGTTTTTCTCCCTTTTTCAATACTATTTAGTGAACTTTTAGCTACTCATTGGTGGAAATTTTTTTTTTAAAAAAAGAAGGATGGAAATTAAATCCAGTCTAGAGCTTCGGATTAGATTTGAAATTTTATCTTTAAATATCTGTTTGACTATGAACTTTGATCAAATTTTTCAAAATATGATTTTCAAATATTTTACTTCACTTTTGAAACTTAAAAACTTTTTTCAAGTAAAAATATATGTTCAAACACAACATCTTTCGAAAATCACAATTTCAAAAACTTCAAATTTTCTAAGTTCTAAATTTTAACAACAAAATCTATAACCTAAAGGGATGTAATTATGAAGGTGTTCAATTGGTCTCATTCTGTCCTCTTTGAGACTTCCACTTTTGCCTGATGGAAGTATTATCGTCCATGAGGAAAGGAGTAGACTTTCTCTGTAAACCTTACTAAAGCAATGGACAATAGTTTATACACTGTTGAAAGACAAAATGATTGTTCAAATTGAATAATAAATTATTGTATTATGGGCGATGGAGCCACCACTTGCCAAAGTATTATTATTTTAAATATCTTCTTTCTCTCATTATGACTATATATAATCTCCACAAAATGTAAGAGAATGATAAGAAACAATATACACGGATTTAGATAAATAAACATCTTCCTCTCTTTCTAAATTTTCAGTATTCTCATTTTTTAGATTTTGTTCTACTATAAAATTTATTCTAGTTAATTCTAGATTTATTTCATAACACGTTATCAGCATAAGACTTTGCCCATTTAAAATTGTTTTTAAATAGGTAGCAAGGGAAGTAAGAATTTCATTTTATTAAATATTTAATATTTCTAAAGTTGAATTTATTGTTCTTAATATTTTTGGAATAAATTATTTATCATAGACACTGGATGATGGAGTATATTTAAAATCAATGGGTTTGACAGTCATTAAAAATGACAATAAAGCATCACGTCAAAATCGTGCCAAAGCTTTGATATTTCTCCGCCACCATCTTGTCAAGGGGTTAAAATTACAATATCTTATAAATAAAAGATCCCCTAAAATTGTGGAAAAATCTTAAAGAATGATATGGCCACCTGAAGTTGGTCGTCCTTCCACAGTCACGTCATGATTGGTTAAATATAACTGAATATAATTCAACGATGTTCAAAATTATATCATAGTTGAATTTATGCGGAGAAGAAATCACTGAACAAGATAAGCTTGAAAAAAAATATACTCCACATCTCGCAAAAATGCACCTGCAGTAGCAATATTGCGATATGAAATTTACTAAATATTCTACGTTGCTTCCTCACCTTCTTATCATTGAAAGACACAATGAATTGTTAATGAAATATCATGATAGTCGTTTCGCACCGAGACAGGATCAACAATTTAAAAAGAAGGAAAGAAAAGTCAAAAGCTTTTCTAAATATAAATTCAGAAAGCATATGTCACAAATGTGGAGGTAAAAGGCACTGATCAAAGACATGTTGGTTATTAAAATGCCTTCCCAAATATAGAACCTATGCATCTGGATGTAGTGGACTACTTAAATTTCATCCGAAGAAATTTTTAATAATGATAAAAATATGGACATTAATAAGCGTGAAAATATTTAAAAAAAAATTTATTTGATTGTTTCACTTCTATTTTTATGTATGAATTCGTATTTTTATAACTTATATAAAATGAATAAAATCACGTCTTTCTTATTATAATATTTATGCAAGACTTTCATTAAAACGCATGAGATCTAACATAAATATTCACTTAATTACTTTTCTTTTTAAAAGGAATGGATATGCCTCAAATTTTGTTTGGATCAATAATCAACCGCGAAGATATTTGTATAATTGACAGTAGAACAACTCATATAATTTTTAAAGACGAAAAATATTTTTTCTACTTTACTTAGAAGAATGGCAAATGTTTCTACAATATCTGACAGTGCAAAATTTATTGAAGGCTCCGGAAGAGCTACTATATTTCTTCCTAAAGGGAATAAAAATTATTGCAGAAAACGCATTGTTCTCTTCTAAATCCCCCAGAACTTTGCTGAGTCTGAAAGACATTAGTAGAAGTGGATATCATATTAAGACACTAAAATGAATGTTGAATACCTTGGTATAACCAAGAGTGTCTCGGGAAAGAAATATATTCTGAAAAAATTGCCGACTTTACTGTCTGGCCTATATTATGCAGAAATTTATGCCAGTGAAATACATTCGATTGTAAACCAGAAGTTTACAGATCCAAAAATTTTTGTGCTATGGCATGATCGAATAGGTCATCCTGGATCAATAATGATGAGATGAATTATTGAAAATTCCAATGTCATCCGCTAAAGAATCTGAAGATTCTCAGGAATGAAGAATTTTCATGTGCTGCTTACTATCAAGGCAAATTAATTGCCAGACCATCAACCCTGAAGGTCGACATCGAATCTCCGAGATTTTTGAAACGTATACATGAGGATATATGTGGACCTATTCACCCACATAGTAGAGTGTTTAGACATTTTATGGTCCTAATAGATGCATCATCAAGATGGTCTCATGTATGCCTGTTATTATCTCGCAACCTGGCGTTTGCGCGACTACTGACACAAATAATAAAATTAAGAGTGCAATTCCCAGATTATCCCATTAAATCTATTCGTCTAAATAATACTGGTGAATTTACATCCAAGCTTTTGATGATTACTACATATCAATTGGGATAAAAATTGAACACTCGATAGCTCATGTTCATACCCAAGATAGCCTTTCAGAGTCATTCATTAAGCGCCTATAATTGATAGCAAGACTAATGCTTATGAAATCTAAATTACGCTACTATGTGGGGTCATGCTATCTTGCATGTAGTAGCACTTGTACGTTTCAGAACGACCAGTTATAATAAATATTCTCCATCACAATTAGTATTTGGTCATGAACCAAATATAGCTCATCTACGAATTTTTGATTGTGCGACATACCTGCCTGTAGCACCACCTCAACGTACTAAGATGGACCTTCAACAAAGGTTAGGTATATATGTTGGGTTTGACTCACTAGGTATATATGTTGGGTTTGACTCACCCTTTATAATTCGATACCTTGAATCATTGACAGGAGATTTATTTACTGCCAGATTTGCAGATTATCAGTTTGATGAAATAATTTTCCCGCAATTAGGGGAAGAGAAAAAGAAACCCTAAAAAGAAATTAAAGAAATTACGTGGAAAGTCTCATCACTATCTCATCTTGATCCACGAACACGCATCTGTGAACAGGAGGTCCAGAAGATCATCCACTTGCAAACAATAGCAAATCAAATGCCAAATGCATTTACTGATTTGAAATGGATAACTAAGTCACATATCCCTGCAGTGAATGTACCTATCCGGATTGATGTCCCAAAGGGACTATCTGCTAGCATCACAACTTCTGAATCCCAAATCCTGAAGCATGGTAGACAATTGGGTTCAAAGGATAAAAATTCTAGAAAAAGAATGTAAAGAATAATAAAGATGATACTACAAAAGAACCTCCTGAAGAATGTTGAGACTTAAGAAATCCTGATATTCCAGAAGAAATCAGTGAATTCGAGACTGAGGTGAATGAAGAACTTCTGATAAGTTCTACTGGTGATGAGATAAATTTAGATTGATCAAAAGTTATAGTGGATAATATTTTCGCAGATAATGTTGCACTTAATATCATACAAGAGTGTGAGTATATTGAACCTAAATCCGTCGAAGAATGTCGACGTAGAGATGATTGGCCTAAATGGAAAGAAGCAATTCAATTTGAGTTAAATTCACTCTCTAAGAGTGATATATTTAGACCTGTATTCTAAACACCTGATGGTGTAAAACCAGTTGGCTATAAATGGATTTTTGTGCGAAAGCAAAATGAGAGAAATGAAATTGAAAGATGCAAAGCATGCCTTATTGTACAAGGCTTCTCTCAAAGACCCGGTGTCAACTATGAAGAAACATATTCACCTGTTATGGATGCAATAACTTTTCGATATCTCATCAATTTAGTTGTACATGAAAGTCTTGAAATACATCTAATGGATGTAGTTACAACTTATCTTTATGGTTCACTTGACAGCGAAATTTACGTGAAAATCCTAATAGAATTTAAATTACATGAAACATGTAATAAGTTTCGAGAAATATTCTCAGTCAAATTGCAAAGATTATTATATGGTCTGAAATAATTACGGCATATGTGCTACAATCGCCTTAGTGAGTACTTGATAAATGAAGGATATTTAAATGATGTTATTTATCCATGTGTCTTCATTAAGAAAACAAGGTGTAGTACTCGCTGTTTATGTTGAAGAGGTCCAAAGGGTAATTGAATATATAAATAAAGAATTTGAAATAAAAGACCTCAGAAAGACAAAATTTTGTTTGAATCTGCAAATTGAACACTTACCAAATGGGGTTTTTGTTCATCAATCTGCCTATACTGAAAAAAAATCTTAAAAGATTCTATATAGACAAAGCACATCCTTTAAGTACTTCAATGGTAGTCAGATCGCTTGAAGCGAATAAAGATCTATTTCGTCCTCCAGAAGAGGATGAAAAACTTCTTGGTCCTGAAGTACCATATTTCAGTGCCATTGGAGCATTTATGTATCTTGCTAACTCTACTAGACCTGATATAACATTTTCTGTTAATTTGCTAGCAAGATACAGTTCTTCCCCAACATGAAGGCATTGAAACGGTATCAAACATATTTTGCGATACCTGAAAGGTATAATTGGCATAAGTTTGTTTTATACTAACAAGGATTATGCAGATCTTGTTGGTTATGCAGATGCAGGTTATTTATCAGATCCACATAAAGCTCGATCTCAAACAGGCTATCTATTTACATACAGAGGAACTGCTATATAATGGTGATCTACGAAGCAGTTCATCGTTTCTATTTCTTCAAATCATGCTGAAATAATAACAATCCATGAAGCAAGTAGAGAATGTGTATGGTTGAGATCGATGATACATTCCATCCAAGAGAAGTGTGGACTGAAAAATGATGTCAAGGTACCCACTATCATATTTGAAGACAATGCTGCGTGTATAGCTCAATTGAAAGGTGACTTCATTAAAGGAGACAGAATGAAACACATTTCACAAAAATTATTTTTCACACATGATCTTTAGAAGAAAGGTGAAATTGATGTACAACAAATTCGTTCAAGTGATAATCTTGCAGATTTATTCACTAAGGCATTACCAACGTCAACGTTCGAGAAGTTAAAATATAAGATTGGAATGCGGCATCTCCAAAGTATCAAATAAAGTTTTCATCAGGGGGAGAAAATGCATGTTGTACTCTTTTTTCCTTAGCCAAGGTTTTTGCCCACAGGGCTTTTCTTGGTAAAGTTTTTAACGAGGCAACTAATGCATTTTGTGGTCACGTAGAACTTTCCTTTTTCTTGAACAATCAAGGGGGAGTGTTGGAAGAGAAAATGATTGTTCAAATTGGATAATAAATTATTGTATTATGAGCAATGGGGGCCCACCACTTGCCAAAGTATTATTATTTTAAATATCTTCTTTCTCTCATTATGGTTATATATAGCTTCCACAGGATGTAAGAGAATGATAAGAAACAATACACACGGATTGAGATAAATAAACATCTTCCTCTCTCTTTCTAAATTTTCAGTGTTCTTATTTTCAGATTTTGTTCCGCTATAAAATTTATTCTAATTAATTCTAGATTTATTTCATAACATACATATCTTTATATAAAATTCTAAAATATTACAAGTAAGCTACACAAACATCTAAATATTAGCCTAGTGACACAAATTCATGATGGTGGCTCATTGTTAAACCTCTGTAACGTCAAACCATAAACAAAAAATATGAAATAAACAACCAAGACAATAAACGGAAGAAAAAACATTGGATCATTTGGTTGCTATCAAAATTATGAAAATGAAAATTTGGTTTAGATGTTAAGGTTAGATATGAAAAATAATATTTGAATTACGTATAAAAAATAATGTTTTATGTTGATTATTAATTTCTCCATAACTTTTGTACTCCTTTTTTTTTTTAATGTGCGCAAACAAGCATTTAAATGTACAAATTCAATGTAACTTCGTCTGTAATTATTCAAAATTGACTAAGGTCAGAACCAAGATACGTGTTTTAACAAACAATTTTTCAGCCAACCTTGTGTGGAAAAAACGAAGAAAACAAGACATCATTGGCCGTTAGAGAAAACGAAGGAAACAAGACACTAACAGGCCGTTTGGCAAGAGATATTAGGAGGTTTAATTCATGGATTATGTGTGGTA
This sequence comes from Solanum clarkiae, assembly GCA_011800125.2. NCBI lineage: Eukaryota > Viridiplantae > Streptophyta > Magnoliopsida > Solanales > Solanaceae > Solanum > Solanum clarkiae. The sequence goes on along the minus strand of JAABOM020000096.1, from coordinate 15,944,515 downwards.
CCATTTAATACTTTGTTTGGTATGAATTTTGAATTTATATGTATAATTAATCCATGGATTAGTTAATACAACTAATACCTTTTGATATTAGTAATCATAGGATTTAATACTATGTGATTAAATATGTAAAGACAAAAGTATCTCTCAAATTCTTTTATATATATTTTTTTAAAAAATCTTGATTCAATGTTTTATATTTTTATCATTTGCTTACCACTTTTATTGTATCTTATATCTAGTATCTTTTGTTTTTGGGGCTTGATATTTTTGAAAGGAAGGTCTTTCGAAAACAACCTCCCTATCTCTATGAGATAGTGGTAAGGTTTGTGTACATTTTACCCTCCTCAAATCTCACTTGTGGGATTTCACTGGGTATGTTGTTGTTGTTTTTTATGTTTTATATTTGTAGTTTTGTACTAATAA
>JAABOM020000096.1:15924371-15943992 GCA_011800125.2 Solanum clarkiae | reverse complement strand
TTTCAGGAGCCAGCTATTGGTAGCTTCTCATGTTCACACGTTCTGTAATTGTGTTATGTATATGCACGTACTATTCAACATATATGTCTAGAGGTCTGTGGATACTAGTGGGTACATGAGAGATACTTGAGTACATGGTTTATTATATGATTTTGGCACTTGATCAGGCAACGAGATCGCATTATTCTATGTATGACGTGATTATTAGGTGGCAAGACCGCAGCGGAGACCTTGTCGGCCCGCATTCATGTATATGTATAAAGATATATGTATTAGCATTGTTGTCTGGGATATTGCTGGATTTTATTTGGAGGTGAGGTTAGTTAATAAAACAGAGGAAACTCTGCCAAAATTCCGGCAGGTTTCCAGGTCGAATAAATTGGGAAATTTGGGTTAGTATGTGTCTAAGTGCCTCTATTGGGCACTGGTCATGACCCTAGGTGGGGATGTGACAACTTGGACCACCTTTTTCCTTCCTGTCAACAACTTTGGCTCCAAACTGGGCCGTTGGAGTTCTCCTAATGTCTTTTGGAATTTGCGGGACGTACCGAGCCCTCTTTCGAGTATTTGAAGTTCCTGCACCTACAGATTGAGCGCCACGACCTCCACCAGAAGACATGATTCATGCAACAAAAACAAGTCCACAATCAATACTTTGGCAATCAATACCACGACCCCGCACTTAGTTCCAAACTCATAGAAGAGAAGGTACTCAGACTTCCCTACTCTTTGTCACATGTTACTGAAATTTCAGCAGCATATCCCCATAAAATGGAGCAACATTACCACATATTTAGTTCAAGCACCAAAAATCGTATAGTAATAAGTCCCTCTTTTCTCAGTGAACAGTAAATCATTCCCCAAACCTCAGTAATCACTCACTTTGCAAATTCAAGAGCATAAGAAAAGAGGTACAAGCATTAATGGAATCACAAAGTAAGGATATGACATTACAATCAATGAGAATCTAATACCCTTGCCCTAATAGAACATCAACCTCACACTTAAGCATTGACATCTCTTTTTCACTCATGATTAAGAAAATGAATTTATTCGTGACAAGTGAGGGAAGTAATATTCCAAAATCATTCAACCGCCCTCAAACTCAAGTATACCATTCCACCATGCCAGAAACTTTATTCAACAACCCAAGAGTAGGAATAATATAACTTGAAGGGCGTGATATCAAACTATACAATCATACAAACAACCCCACACTTGAATCTTGGCATATCTGAACAAATGTTTCTCCACTAATCAGTTCCAAAATCATGATTTCCCACAATTTCCTCAATTCGAACAAGTAATTCATTCTAGGGTTTACATCTACTATCACTATCATTATGAACCATCATATGAAAAAATTAAACACAAGATTTGCACACTCAACATGAATTCAAGCATAAGAATAAATCAATACATCATTTATCTACTTATCACTCTCAAATGGTCACCAAACTTGTCCAAACCTTTATAATCATCAAGATATAAAGTTAGCAACACTTACTTGTGATGAGAAGTTGATAAAAGATGATTGAAACTTGAAGAAATCGACCTTAGCAATGTGAAGACATTTGAAAATTGTGTGTGCACGTGAAGTTTGAAGAGAAAATTTGAGAAAGAATGGAAGAGGGATCGGGTTTAGGAAGAAAAATGAAAAAAAAAATGGTATAGGGATATTTGAAGGGGTGGGTCCATATGAAAACACAGAAAATTTAACACTTCCCCGGGACGCATCCACTTCGCGGAGCTAACGCGGACATACAATTAACCATTTGAATTTTTCGCACATGAGACAGTGGGCATCTGCGATGCATTCGCGTCGGCTGAGCCATCACGGATGCACACTGTTTTGAGGCTCCAAAAAATTTTGTTTTTTCGTTCCGAGCCCTGTAAAATCTTCCAAACACCTGAACATGCTACAATATATCAAAATAAGTTATCTTGACCAAAAATTTTCAAAAAATATTCAACGAATCAACGAGAATTGAGGATTGTAAATTTCACCCAAAAATAGGCCAAGTCCACGATGCGGAGCTATCGCGGACTGGTACATTTTTGCAAAACTTTTCAGTTTTTAGATTTTCTTTTACCAGGATTTAAAATGCATGAGAAATAATTTATTATTATTATTTAAACTAAAAACAAGTCGAAATACATGTTACCTCACTATGGGTTGCCTCCCGTGAGATGCTTGATTTAACGTCGTGACATGACACACCAATATTCATATATCCTTGGCTAAATCAATAGCCTCCACACAACTTGATTCGTGTCCTCCCCGTAATAGTGTTTTACACGTTGACCGTTCACCAAAAATGTTTGGTTCGAGGTCACATCTTTCAGTTCCACAGCTCCATGGAGTGTGACGGATAGAACCACATATGGTCCACTCTAGTTTGATTACAGCTTCCCTGGAAACAACTTTAAAATGAGAGTTACAAAGTAATACATGTTGTCCTGGCTCAAAGTTGCGATTAACGATGTGCTTGTCTTGCAATTTCTTTGTTCATTCCTTATAAATCTTGGCATTTTCATAAGCTTGGAGCTAGAACTCGTCCAACTCCTCCAATTGTTCCAAAACCTTTTCCTGCCTGCTAGCTTGGGGTCAAGATTTAGCCCTTTTATGGCCCAATATGTTTGATGCTCTAACTCCACTGGGAGGTGACAAGTTTTTCCATAAACCAATCGGTACGGGGATGTGCCAATTGGTGCCTTGTATGCTGTCTGGTATGCCCACAAAGCTTCATCAGGTTTGGCGGACCAATCCTTCCTTGTGGCATTTACTATCTTCTGTAAAATCTGCTTAACCTCCTTGTTTGACAGCTCTACCTGCCTTCTGGTTTGGGCATGGTATGTTGTAGCCACCCTATGTCTCACCCCATATTTGGCCAACAAGTTCTTTACCGTTTGATTGAAAAAGTGTGTTCCCCCATCACTTATAATGGCTCTGGGAGTGCCAAATCTGGTGAATATCTACTTCTTCAGGAACTTGCTCACGACCTTGGCGTCATTAGTGGGCAAAGCAACCGCTTCCACCCATTTGGAGACATAATCTACTGCAACCAAAATAAAGTGATTTCCAAAAGAGGGCGAAAATGGACCCATTAAATCCATCACCCAAACACAAAAAATCTCTACCTCTAAAATGTTATTTAGTGGTATCTCATGCCTTATATAGATAGTGTCAAGTCTTTGGCATGCATCATAAGTTTTTACAAAATTATTAGCATCTTTAAAAAAAGTAGGCCAGAAAAAACCTGATTATAGCACCTTGTGAGATGTTCTTTCACCACCATGATGGCCTCCATAAGGAGAGGCATGGCATCTCTCTAAGATCTTTTGCATCTCGGCCTCAGGTACACATCTCCTCACTATTTTGTCAACCCCTTGTTTGAATCGATAAGGCTCATCCCAAAGATAAGCTTTTGCTTCATGAGCTAGCCTCTTCGTTTGCTGGTATGTAGCATCCGAAAGGAATAAACCACTCACCAGGTAGTTCATTATGCCTGCGTACCATGGTAGTTGTTCCACATTAATTGCTAACAACTACTCATCTGGGAACTTTTCCCTAATCTGCACTTGCTCACGTATGTGGGCATTATTCTCTAGCCGGGACAAGTGATCTGCAATTTGATTCTCACATCCCTTTCTGTCCTTAATGTCAAGATTGAACTCTTGAAGCAAGAGAATCCACCAGATTAAGCAAGGCTTTGCATCTTTCTTATTAAACAAATATCTTACCGCAGCATGGTTTGTGAACACTATGCCCTTGGTGCCCACTAAGTATGATCTGAACTTGTCAAAAGCATACACTAGTGTCAGCATCTCCTTCTCTGGGATTGTGTAGTTTCTTTTGGTCCGCATCCAGAGTTTTACTGGCATAGTAGATAGGGTGGAACAATTAACCTCTATGCTGTCCAAGGATTGCACCCACAACGGTATCGCTGGCATCACACATAAGCTCAAAAGGGCACTCCCAGTCAGGTGCTATCAGTATTGGAGCCTCAACCATTTCTTTTTCAGTACCTCAAAAGCTTGCAAACAAAAATCATCAAAATAAAAAGATACCTCTTTCTTAAGCAGGGTGCACAATGGCTTGGGAATCTTGGAAAAGTATTTAATAAACCTGCGGTAGAATCCCGCATGTCCCAAAAAGCTTCTAACTCCCTTGATCGACACTGGTGGTGGTAACTTCTCTATTACCTCAATTTTGGCTCTATCTACCTCCAATCCCTGTTTTGACACTTTATGCTCCAAAACTATCCCCTCCTTTACTAGGAAATGACATTTCTCCCAGTTTAATAATGAGGTTAGTTTCCTCACATCGAGCTAATACCCTGTCGAGATTATACATACAACTATCAAAAGAATCACCAAATACAAAAAAATTATCCATAAATACCTACACAAATTCCTCCACCATGTCATGAAATATTGCCATCATGCATCTTTGGAATGTGAGTGGTGCATTACAAAGTCCAAAGGGCATGTATTTGAAGGCATATGTTCCATACAGGCAAGTAAATGTCATCTTTTCTTAATCCTCTTAATCCTCAGGTGCTATAGTGATCTGGTTATACCCTGAGTACCCATCCATGAAATAATAGTTCTCTTGTCCTGCTAACCTGTCAAGCAACTGGTCAATGAAAGGTACCGGATAGTGGTCTTTTTTGGTTGCATCATTCAACTTCCTGTGGTCTATGCAAATGCTCCACCTAGTCACTATTCTAGAGGAATCAGCTCATTCTTGTCATTGGTAATAATCATCATCCCACCTTTCTTCAGGACACATTGCACCAGGCTAACCCACTTGCTGTATAAAATAGAGAAAATAATTCCTACATATAACCACTTAATCACCTCTTTCTTAACCACCTCTTTTATAATCGGATTCAATCGCCTCAGAGGTTAGGCCACAGGCTTTTCTCCTTCCTTCATAAAGATTCGGTGCATGCACAAAGCTGGCTAATTCTATCGATATCCGACATTTGCCAACCCATTGCTTTTTTTCTCTTCTTAAGCACTGCTACTGCTTCTTCCACTTGCGCCGTAGTCAATGAAGCAGAAATAATGATAGGTAAAGTTTCATTTTTTTTCAAGAAAACTATACCTGAGATGTGAAGGCAATGGTTTCAACTCTAGCTTTGGAGGTTTTTCAATTGAGGGTTTAGGAAGAGGTCCCAACACCCTATTCAGTGGTGCAACCCCTTTTTTGAACATGTTAACATGTTTATTCAGCATATTTTCTCTTTTAAGGACCTTCTCATCACCTACTAGTCCTTGATTTAACAACACTCGAGCTAACGGGTTTTATATCTCAATTTGATTTATGGTGGCAGCTATGACAATCACTATTATGGCTGCCAAGTCCTTATATGAAGCAGGTAATTTCATGGCTTTATACACATCAAAGACCTCAACCTTGTCATGCACTCTAATGGTGAGCCTTCCTGTAGCCACATCAATAAGTTCCCCTCCAGTAGCCAAGAATGAACGACCAAGTATAAAAGGAACCTCAGGATCAAGTTCAAAATCTAGAATGACAAAGTGCACTAAAAAAATAAGAGATCCCACTTGGACTAAGACATCCTCTATTACCCCATCTAGCCTTGCCAACGATCGGTCTTCCAATTGCAACACAATGGTAGTGGACTTCAGTTTTTCAAGCCTCAGTTTTAAGAACAATGATCTAGGCATGAGGTTGATATTTGCTCCTAGATCACACAACCCTTTGGTATTCAAACTGCTCCCAATGGTCACTTGGACTGTGAAATTCCCGAGATCCTACAATTTGGTAGGCAACCATGCTTTGTTCAAGGTTCGGGAGCTATACCTTCCGTGTGTGCCACAGTTTCATATTCTCACAATTAGTTCTTATTTGCCACAATATCCTTCATGTACTTAGCATACTTTAGGATTCTTTACAAAATATCAATAAGAGGTAAATTAATTTGTACCTGCTTAAGAATCCCAATGAACTTTTGGAAGCACTCGTCTTCTTTCTTCTTTTTGAATTTTTGAGGAAATGGAGGGGATGGCTTGGTAATGGAATTGCCTGTTATTGGATGTGCTAGGATGTCTGGATTTCTCAATTTGAACCGTGCTTAGTTCAACCACTTCTTTCTTCTTTGGTGTTAACTTGGTCAATGGCCTCCCACTTTTTATACTCACAGCATGAACTTACTTAGGATTTGGGTCGGTATCACCCGACAAAACACCTTGGGGTTTAGAATTTATTGAGCTTGCCTAATTGACCCAATTATTTCTCCAAGTTTTGGAGATTTTGTTTATTCCTTTGGATCTCTTCTTCTTAACGATTTTGGTTTGCCGGATTTGCTTTAGGACTTCACTATCTGACATAGTATTTGGATTGACCTTTTTTCGATTGTTGCATTTGTTGATTGTAATATGCCTGGCCTCCTTGTGGTCTTTGCGGTTGAGATGGCCCTTGATTTTGTTGATTTCCACCCCAAGAGATATTTGGATGATTTCTCCAATTTTTGTTGTACGAGTTTTGGTATCTTTGGTATCCACCTCGATTTGCATTTCCCATGAAATTTACGACCTCTGAATTTGATCCACAAAACTCAGCGGTGTGATCTCCTCCTCATACCTCGCACCAATTATTTTGCTGCTATTGCACCAAATTTATCAATGTGGAATGTTCAGCCAAAGGTGTCAGTGCTTTTGGTTGTTGACCCAACATCAAGTTGTTGAATTGGGTAGTCATCAAGTTTTGCATGGCTGATATTTATGCCTATAAAGCAGTTATAACATCTATTTCTAACATACCAGCCTGTTTAGGAACCACAACTCAATTAGATCCTCCATTCCATTCCTAATTTCCTTGTGCTATACGATTGAGAAGTGTGTACAACTCATCATACGTCTTTTCCAAGGCTTGCCTATCTGCAGCAGAATCCAAAAGAATTTTTGTGTTTGGTTCCAATTCTTCAATGAAGGTATGGACTAACACCTCATTAGATTGACAATGATGGGGGCAATTAATAAGTAGAGTTTTAAACCTGTCCCAAGCTTGATATAAGTTTTCTCCAGGCCTTTGTCTAAAACTCAAAATTTCACTTCTTAATTTTGCAGTCTTATCAGATGGGAAGAACTGAATAAGAAACTTTCGAGTGAACGTGTCCCGAGAATTTATAATATTTGGTGGTTCAATTTGCAACCACCTTCGTGCTTCCCCCAAGAGTGAGAATGGAAACAAGGTCATCCTTATATAATCTCAATTCACTCCTGTAGAAATAAATGTGTCAGCAATCTCTAAGAAATTTTGAAGATGTACCTGAGGATCTTTGTGGTGCCAACACGGTAAATTTCCCGGTTGAGTGTAATAATTTGACCATATTCTGTTTAAGCTCCCATCTACCACCTGGCTCTGGCTTTAAAAAGCATCTAGTAACATTTGTAGTGCCCAGGATTGCCACGTCCCGAACCGTCCTAGGAGCTGGTGGTGCAAGTGCTTGTGGTGCGGGTGGATTTTCGTCAGTCATTCCTCTTTCAATGAGATCCAAATCTTCCTTGTTATCCTCTTGATTAATAAGCTCGACTGGAGGAATGTGGAACATAACTCCTGCTCTCCTCTTAGATTGACAAAATCAAGACTCAAGACTTTCCAGTTTAGAAATCCACTACTTGCAACAAAGCACACACAAGATCAAATGCAGTAAACACTTAAAAAAAACAAACAACTTAGAAAGTTAACCAAATTATGTTTCAAGTCCTCGGCAACGGCGCCAAAAGTTTGTTAGCTCCTAGCACATACAAGTTTACGTGGTCGAAACAAGTAATATAGTGGTCTTATGTTAAAGATCGAGATGTCAAACCGAAGAGACTTTGACATAAATCGTTAATTTTTCAAATTGTTATGGTGATGTAAAATTGAATGAGTTTTGATAAAAATGATTATTAACAAACTAACTTATGAACCATCCAATAATTAAAAAAGTACGGTTGTACTCAAGTTGATTCTTGCGATTAAATATCAATATAAATGAAATTCTGGGATTGTAATTTTATCGACATCGAATTAGTTATTAAACATTACACTTGTGTTTGAGTTGTCGATTGTTGATTCAAAGGGTTGAAATTACCAAAATAGGGTTCCACACCTCTTTTTAGCCTATTTTTAGTGTTTGCCTAACCACATCGTCGAGCGGGGATAGACAATCCAATAGAAACACATTAAAGATTTCATCCTTTGTTTTAAATCAAGCAAGGTGTAGAGGCAGTTGTCACAATTCTCCAATACACAAATCAATGTATTTTCATACATTGAACAAGCTTCTTATACTTCATATGTTCTATGTATCACAACATCTCTCGAATTCATGACATGCAACAAATTCATTTCCAAGGTGATCAAGCTCAAAAATGGATATTTAAGGAGTATAAAAACAATCACAACCCATTCATAAATGTTAAGATTAAACAACTAAAACATTGTCTATAGTTATAATCCCAGAAAATGATAAGTTTATCAACCCATTATAAGATTACAAGCTAAATACATACTCAAACTCATAATCAAAATAATATCAAGAAATTTCACTAGCCAAAGTTGAAGAACTTGTCTTCTCCTTTCCTTCACTATTTTTCCGTCTCCCCAAAAACACAATCATCAACCCAACTCATGTGGGATATCTTATAGCATAAAAAATCCTGAAAATATGGCTTTACACAACTTTTCCTCAAGTCTGCGTCATGGATTAGTACAATTTTTGTCCACTTGCTTATTTTTGTCAGCTGACCAAAAAGCTCTTATTTAACACTGGTCCGTGACGCGGATCTGATCATGGACCAGGTGTTAAATTATTTTTCTTTGTTTCACAATATGTTGATTGTCTCATCTTGGTTCAGATACCAATCCGAAGCAATGTAATCTGATAAAAATTTATGAAACCCACAATAACATGGTGTACTTGGTCCAATATTAGCAAAATATGCAAAATATTAATTAAAAGGCCTAAAATATTATGATTTCACTCTCGAGTGACACTCTACTTATGAGATTTTTGACTAGTTAGGCGTATAAATACGCCTAAGATCACCAGGCCGTGGAGATTCCCGTATAAATGCACTTTGGTTCTTTTTCTCTCATATTCTTGCATTTCCTCCAAATTTTTATGCCTTATTTATTTCCCTGCAAATTAACATCAAACAAACATCAAACCAACAAAATTACTTGAGAACTCGCAAAAATCCCATGTTTAATGCGTCGTAAGAGTTGTGTTTTCATGACTTATTAACACCTTCAAATTAGAGTTATTATTTGCCTCAAACAATGACTAGCACAACTCTACGATGCGGCAAATACAAGTACCTATCAGAAGTCATACAATAACCCACAATTATCAAACATATGCCCATACATTAAGTTTTTAATGCATTCACACCTAACTAACTCACGAAGACCAACTTATGCATCATGTATATACACATTTTGCCCAAATAAACTCAAGAATGAAGATGGAATCGTTAGATTCATAACCAAATAGTGCAAGATAGTGCCCTTGCTACAATTAAGTCTCACACGTACTATATCAATTCAAATAGAAACCGAAATATACGCACTCATGCTCACAAATGACATCCAATCAACACACAAGTCAGACCATAAGCTTGCCCTTATTTTCACCATTTTAACTCTCAAATGACCTTTTTAGGATCACATTAGGACTTTTTTGGCTTGTAATGTTGGCTCGGGTTCAGGTAGGATATATTTAGGATTAAAGTGACTGATTGCCTCTCCAAGATGCTACTTTGGCTTAGCTTTCAGTTTCAGTCCCCAAACTCTTTTTGTTCCCATTTTACCACTTCGTGTGCTACTAGGAGTGTTTTCCATTTTCATTCATTAATTAATTTATTATTTTATGTTTATTTTTTTACATTATATTTGGTCAGACTCTAAACTTTTCTTTTCCTCTCGTCACTTAAAGCTTTCAGTTTCAGTCCCCAAAATCTTTTTGTTCCCATTTTACCACTTCGTGTGGTACTAGGAGTGTTTTCCATTTTCATTCATTAATTTATTTATTATTTTATGTTTATTTTTTTACATTATATTTGGTCAGACTCTAAACTTTTCTTTTCCTCTCATCACTTAACTCTTTTTAAGTCTTAACTTTTCTGCTTTTCCTACAATAGTCACCCTTAACTTTAGGCTTTTGGCCCGAGTTAAGGCGCACAACGTCTTTTAAAAGGACCAGGCCCACACAAGTCACCCTCAACTTAGGCTTTTAGCCTAGATTGAGGTTCACATTGTCCTTGGAGAGACTAGGGCCAAAGTAAAGCTCTACAGAGAGATAAGAGAGGTGAGATGGGTGATCACAAAGAAAAGGGTCTATTTAGGCTCTAGTTTTGGTTCAAAAGGGAACAATTTCATTTAGATGGTTCATTTTAGGCTATGTGACTCATCAACAAAAAGGGCCTAAGATCCTATCCTAATTCAATCATTCGATTGCTTTAGTGGAACTAACCGGGAAAGTTCTAGCTTACAAATGCACTGATAGAATTTAGGACAAATCAACTCACCGTCTGATGGCACTTCTCCTACATTATTTAGCACTAACCAACAAGACCATACTTCATTCATCAAGCTACTAACAAAACAATGTAGAAAAAGTCTTCCAAGGATCAACACAAGTTAGTTAGGAAGGCAAGTAGGCACATACAAGCTTTTTCAAAAATTTTAAATTTGGGGCATTTTCCACACAAATCTATGAGTTACTATAGACTTTGACAAACGCTAATATTTACATGGATAAAAATTCATAAACAAGCCAGTTCTACTAGATAGTACACTTGGGAGAAAAGAAACATGGCAAGAAAAACTCCCAAGTGGCAGGATGCCCCACCCCCTACAAAAAGATAGTGTAGTGTCCTCATTTACTCAAGTCATAAAATAAAGCACCCCACCTCCTACAAAAAGATAGCGCAGTGTCCTCACTTACTCAATTCATAAAATAAAGCAGGGAAGTAGAACATACCTGGAATGCCTTAAGAGTCAGTCTTCCCATCAACATTGGACCCTCCAACAGGATCCTCACTATCAAAAGTCGAGCCGGGTCTAAAAGTGCTTCCAAAGGCTCCAACCTTCACGGCCTCCCTCACAAGTCTCTCCTTCTCTTCTTCTTCTGCGACCACTCTTCACTGGGCCCTCATGGATTGACACAGTTGCTTTTTCTTAGGCATTTTTCCATTTGATAGTGGGGTCACTCGCTGAGTATGCCACAACCCGCCAAAGAGAATGAATGTTACATATGTGGTGGGTCGCATAGCTATGCAATATGTCTTGAACTGAAGAATCTTGGTGCCATATTGTTGGAATGGAAGGTAAAAGATGCACAAGAACAAGGGGAAGGTTTGGACACGATGCAATTAGGGGTGATTGGACTATGCAGAGCTATCACAAAGAAATCAGAGAAGTTGAAGGAGTATAATGTGCAATATGTGGACATCACGATCAATGGACAACCCGCTCATGCTATGGTTGACACAAGTGCAAAGGCAAATATCATGACTAGGTGTGTTGTGACGAGATTGGGCTTAAGTCATAGCTCAAGTAACGCACGCCTTAGGATGGCCAATGTACCAATGACTCCTGTATGCAGAGTTATTCAAGGAGTAGACATCATGTTGGTCAAGTGCCATGGTAAGACCAACTTTACTATTGCTCCACTAGATATCTTTGATATAATTCTTGGACAGGAGTTCTTTCAAAAATATCACATGATGATCGACCCCTATCTCCAACAACTCTTGGTCATGGAGCAAGAAGGGTCCTACATGGTACACCTGGTCAAGGTGCCCAAGTCAAAGCGACAAGCTCAACTATCAGCCAGGCAGCTTGTGAAGGGGATCAAGAATAAGAAGTCATCGCGGCATCCCACTCCCAATAGAAGAAGAAATCGTTAGAGGAAACCAAGCGAAAACAAGGATAGCCAGTCACAACGACGTTTCTCGTGCACTGAAGGGACAATCTTAGGGGAAGCTCACGTGAGAAAGGCATGAATACTTGTGGTAGTTCAAAGACAGAGTTTGAAAGTTTCTACATCAGTAGTGTGCTGAGGATGTCGTGATATCTGGTGGGGGAGAATGTCATGATCAGTCAGTCTTCCATCAAAGGGGGAAGATTCTAGAGTCTTGGAGCGACTTTAGAAGACTCTAGAAGAAAATAAATAACACTTGAAGCTCCTGAGAAGACTCTATAGAATAATGTAGTCAAGACTTAGAAAAATCTAGACATGTAGAAACTTCTAGAAGTGGGGACTAAATTATAAATATAGACAGACTTGAAAAGTAAAAATTATTTATACTTTGACCCTTAGGGAGTAGTATAAAAGGACGGTCAATCATTTGCACCAATCAACCAAGAAAGTTGTTAGCAATCTTCCAAGTGAAATACAAGTCTTCTCCAAAATCTCCCTTGTATTCTTCAATCTAACGTTTCCTTAGCGATCTTAGTTGAAAGACTTACTTGAGCTTACAAGATCATAAAAGAGTCGTGAGTAAGTCGTCAAGTGCCGTACGAAATCTTAATGAAAGTCTAAGTCCGTGACTCAAGGCTTGCCTCGCCTTAATCTATCGTAGTCCATTCTATTGCGATTCCTAATATTCCACATTCGTTAACTTGGCTCCAGGCCTTTTATCGTTAATATCCCTCCATTCATTACATGTATTTTTATTTAACTGGTCACAAAAATAAACAATATAAAGAAAATATCGTTTTTTGTAATTTTAAATTAAATTGTGCTTAACATTTGCAAATAAATAAATAAATAAATAAATAATTAAGAATATCAATTTTATTTGATAAGTTTGTTCCTTTTATTTCTTTTCATTTTATACATTATATGATATACTGAAGAATAAAATAGAAACATTAAAACCAACAAACTTATTAAGTGTAGAATAACAATGTTCTTGTCTTAAACAGCCAACAAGAAAATAATAAATTAAAAGGAATATACAGAAGTATCAGCTATCTTAGCTCCAAGCTGCTCTTTTTATTAACTCGAAGCTGCGCACTATTCATTATAATCAAACAAATGATTGTAATAACATCTCATATTTACTGCGGATCAAATAGTATCACATATATTAAATTAGATAAAAGGAGTAATTTAGAAGTCAGATTAAAATTAATTTTTAATTATAATTTAATATTAGCAGGGGTATACAAATGAAGTCTAAACTTTAAAAATAACATATTTATCTGAATTAATATTTTTTAATGCAGAGTATAATTCTGTGTATAAAAGACCATGAAAATTGTAATAAATAATAGTTATGAAGTCATAATTTCAAGAATATTATGAACTCATTACTAAAAATACCTCAGATGCAATTTATGAAGTAAAAATTTTGATTCTGCCTTTGAATATTAGTTGGAAATTGTGAACTTGGCGGAGGAAATTTCGCAGAAATGCGTCTATCCTATACATCCTACGACTTGAACATTTTGACGTTCACATAGGGTCGATATTTTGCATTAATAATTTCTTCTACTTTTGATGGAAGATAATATCCACAAGAATATAATCAAATAAAAATAATACAAGTGTAAAGTGAATGCTTCTTAACTTGACAATGAATGTTGATTGACGTGAGATGACCATAAAAATTGAACTGAATTTCTCCAATATAGCAGGACCACCTCGTAAGAATATTAAAAACATATCCAACCAAGAGGACCATGGAACTTTTTTGGATTTTCTTTTTAATTTTGAAAATTATTATTTCATCGTGAAAATTTCAAATATGACTTGAAATTATATTTGAAAATTTTAAAATATTATTTTTCACTTTCACTATATTTTTCAAAAAAAGTTTAGCATAAATTTTTTATTTTTATTAAAACGACTATATTGAAATCATATTCATATTACCAAACTCAATTTTATTTTAACTCCAACTTAATTTTTTTTTCAATACAAATGAAAAAATACATAATAATTTGTATACGAGATATAATCTATGATATTGTATAATTATTTATTTTAAAATATATTACTCTTTTAGGAGTCGTTTGGTACAAAAATGAATAATATAAGGATTAGCTATGCAGGGATTAGTAATGTTGGGATTATTTTTCATCCCATGTTTGGTTCATGATTTTTCATTTGATTTTATGCTTCGTTTAAAATTCTATAAAAAGTTTCTTTCTAATTATGCCCTTGAACTATTATGAGATTTTCTATTTCATGTAATTAGATCAAAGTAGATTATTTTTTTGTGATTTCTAACTAGTTATGAAAATAATAATTTTTGTCATTATGTTTGCTATTTTCTCTCTTGAATTATTTGAGAATAAATAATTATAAATCTTAATAAATTCATCACTAATGAATATCAATCTTTAATTTAATAAAGATAGACTATTTATTATTAAAATAGAAAAGATGGTAAACAATTGTAAAATAAACAATCTATATTTACATGTCAAAATATATTTTGTGTATTATGAAAAATATGAAACTACAAAGAAATAAAATTTAAAAATTTGACATGATAAATTTATTTATTTCTATATTATAAAAATATGAACCCGCAAATAAATAAATTTTGTAAGCTAATTTATTTAAATAAATTTACTAGTACAAAACTACAAATATAAAATATAAAATTAAGAAAACAAAAAAATGTAAAAGAATTTGAGGATATTTTTTCTTTATATGTTTAATCCCATAGTATTAATCCTAGATATTAGTTAATATCACCAAATGGGAGGTATTGTATTAAATAATACCATCTCATAACCCATGGAAGGTATTGTATTAAATAATATAGTCCAAAAATCCTATCAAATATTGTATTAAATAATACCATCTCATAACCCATGGATTATATCTCCTAATCCCTCTTACTAAATCTTAAAGCAAATATGTTTCAGGGATAATCATTATAAAAGTAAAAGGTATCAACTCTTCAAAAGAGAAGATAGCAACTTGGGAACATATATCCCAAGAACAATGGAAGTAGATAAGTCAGAAAAATATCCTAAAGTAGAATTTGTACCCTTTCAAAGATTTTATTTTAGTAGCTCTCATATTCTACTATTCACATGGAAAAAGAAAAATTTATTCTCAACCATATTTTGCCACAATAAATCATGGTAATTTTGAACAACAAATTTCTGCGAAAGCCCCATCCTTAATCCATCTCAATCCAAGACGAAAAAGAATTAGGGTGTTCATTGTTCGATTTGAATCGATTATTAGTTAAAAAATTATAACTAAATCAATTTAGTCAGTTTTTAAATTTCTAAAACCAAATCAAATCAAATAAAAAAAATTATTGGTTTGCTTATTGTCGATTTGGAACGGCTTGGTTTATTTTACTTTTCGGGTTATTTTCAGTTTGAAAGTAACAAATTTGTTGAGGGCATACACATCTCGAAAGACACAAACACCTAGTACATGAATAATCTACAGAAAGCTACTGTTAATTCAATTAAGCAATAATACTAGAGTTATTATTACACGAATAAATTAATTTAGTTAAACAATATTAAAGTTATTAAACATGAACAAATTTATTTAATTAAGCAATACTAAAGTCATTATATACCAAAGATCAAAATTTTATAAAAAAAATTCAAGCTCAACAATCAAATAACTACTCGAAAGAAGGGGTACAAGAAAATTATATACCAAGTCTCTCCCACTTAATTAGCTTTTTGGAAAACATTTTCTTTTAAGAAAAAATCGGAAAATTAATCCATTTGTCAAGCAAACATTTGGTAAGCTAGTTCAGTATCCACTAATATTTGTATTCTTAAATCTTGCCAGCCAATTGTCAATGGAGAATAAAGATGAAGTGGAATGGAGTTCCTACAACTCTCTTATGGCAGAACCACCTCGTATAAATATAGCAACTATTTATTGTGGTTAAACCAGTCCATAAAATCATGATTTGCTCAATTTATATAAGTCAATGATTCATTTATTTTAATTAATACAATTAATATTGACTCATTTAAATTCAATTTATTTTAAAATTGGATAAACATGCGATCTACATTAATTCATGAGAAATTTATCTAAATATTTTTTAAAAATATTTTTTTTATTTGATATATTATAGTATATAGTTATACCATAAGGAAAACTTTTCTATTATATACTCAAATAAATTATAAGAAAATAAAAACTAATTTAAAATTTAATAATAATTAGATGAATTTGGGTTATGATCCGATTTTTAGCTTATTTTAATTCTAAGATAAGCTTAAATAACTTTTAGACGTATCACCATTTATTTATTACTTAGCGTATTTTAGTATATCTTAAATTTAAATCAATCGGTCTTTTCAACACCCATATTGTCACACTATATTGAGGTAGTCCTGTTAGCATCGTCCAATAGTGATACTTCCCAGTTACGTAGTAGAAACTTCATCACAAAGTCCTTGTGATGTAGACATGGAATATATTAACATCAATATGAGTTGTGGTATAATAGTGAAATTGTTCCATCCTTAATTAGTTATTTCTTAATCAAGTCTTGAATATGCAGAAAATCCTGTTGAGAGTGCCACCTGATCCAAATGAGCTCTGCAGCGTATGATTCGAATTTAGTCGAAACTCCAATACGAGTTCCTAATATCGAGTGAAAACTCCCCACCCAAAAAAAAGATGGAATATTAACCGCAACCACTTGCCTATCTTGGACCATTTCTTAAAGTTTTTCAACTTTAATAAGGGAATGAATGATGACAAAAACTAGGGGTGTGAAAAGAACTACCAAAATCAATCGAATGTTGTGAAACGATGAAAAATATAGTGAAACTAAGAAGGAATATAAAGAGAAGATGTAGTGATATTTTCACTCTTGTTTCTTTCTTTTCTCACTTATGCATTTTGTTATAAGAAAAGGGGGGGATATTTATACTTGTGTATATATGGTCATTTATGATTTTCTTATTGTCATGTATACACCTTGTACTCCAAGTATAATATATGGATAATGAGTTACAACATGTACTAAAATTAGTGTAAATACATCTTACACATATGTGTATTATGTGTATATTTATGTTACCACAAATTATATTATGTGGACAAAGAAAATATTTATTTGGACATCCATTTTACAACACTCTCCCTTGGAAGTCTATGCAATAATACGCTTTGTTTGTTGCCTCATTAAAAACCTTACTAGGAAAACACAGTGGGATAAAACCTTGGTTAAGGAAAAAAGAGTGCATCACGTATTTGCTCCCACTAATGAAAATATTATTTAATATCTCGAAGACGACGCATCCCAATGTTGTATCTCAGCTTTTCAAAAGTTGAAGTTGGTCTTGCTTTGGTGAACATATCTGCTAAATTATCGTTGGAATGAATTTGTTGAACATCTATTTCACCTTTCTTTTGAAGATCATGAGTGAAAAAGAATTTTGACGAAATATGTTTCGTCCTGTCTCCTTTGATGTATCCCTCTCGTAGTTAAGCTATACATGTAACGTTGTCTTCATATAATATTGTTGGAATATCCTTTTTCAGAGAAAGGATGCACGTTTCCATGATGTGTTGAGTTATTGATCTCAACCAAACACATTCCCGACTAGCTTCATGAGTAGCCATTATTTCTGCATGATTTGAAGAAATAGTGACTATAGTTTGTTTTGCTGAACGCCATGATATGGTTGTACCTCCACATTTAAATAAATAACCTGTCTATGATCTCCTTTTTATGTGGATCAGATAAGTATCCTGCATCTGCATAACCATTTAGTTGCGAATTGGACTTTTTTGAATAAAATAGTCTCATATCAATAGTCCCTTGAAGATATCTGAATATATGTTTAATACCGTTCTAGTGTCTGCATGTTGGAGAGGTACTAAATCTTGCTAATAAATTTACAGAAAAGGATATATCTGGCCGAGAATTATTGGTAAGGTACATTAATGCACCAAGTGCACTAAGATATGATACTTCAGCACGAATGAGCTCTTTCTCATTTTCATGAGGCCGAAATGGATCTTTATTAATATCTAGTGATCTCACAATCATTGGGGTACTTAATGGATGTGCTTTATGCATATAAAATCTTTTTAAAAGATTTTCAGTATGTGTTGATTGATGAATAAATATACCATTTGTAAAATGCTCAATTTGTAGACCAAGACAAAATTTGGTCTTTCCAATGTCTTTCATTTCAAATTTCTTTTTCAGACATTTTACTACCTTTGAAAGTTCTTCACGAGTTTCAATATTATTCAAACATCAACATATATAACTATTATAGTAAATTTTGATCTAGACCTTTTAATAAATACACAAGGATAAATTGGGTCTTTTTTATACCCTTCATTCAATAGATATTCTCTAAGGCGATTATACCACATGCGACCTGATTGCTTCAATCCATATAAAGACTTTTGAAGCTTTATTAAACACTTTTCTCGGGAATCTTTATATATTTAAGGTATTTTGAATCCTTCTGGAATTCTCATAAATATGTCATTGTCTAATGAGCCATATAAATATGTTGTAACGACACCCATTAGATGCATATCAAGTTTTTCATGAACTGCCAGAGTTATAAGATAGCTTAAGGTAATTGCATCCACCATAGGAGAATGTCTCCATATAATCAATGTCAGGTCTTTGCGAAAATTCTTGTGCCACAAGTTGTGCTTTATATCTTACGAACTTCATTTTTCTCATTTTGTTTTCGCACAAAGACCCATTTGTACCTTACTAGATTTATACCTTTAGGTGTTTGGACTATCGGTCCGAAAACTTCGCGTTTCTCAAGCGAAGCTAATTCAACTTGAATAACATCTTTTCATTTTGACCAATCATTTCTCTGTCTACATTCCTTGACAGATTTTGGTTCAAGATCCTCATTTTGTTGCATTATTTCAACAACACCAATATAAGAAAAATTATTGTCCACAATTATATTATTTCGATTCCATATTTTTCTCAATGAGACATAGTTTATTGAGATCTCTTCATTATTTTCAGGCGCCTGAACCTTCTCTAAGGTTTCATCAATTATTATGTCTCCTTGCTCCCCCTGAGCAAGTTCTTTTATATAATGGCCATCTTGATTATTTGCTCCTTTCCTTTTTCGAGGATTTTTATCCTTGGATGTCACAGCCCAATCCTAGGGTTGTGACCAGTGCCCGATAGGGGCACTTAGACACATACTAACCTGAATTTCTCAATTTATCCGACTTGGAAACCTGCCGAAATTTCGGCAGAGTTTTCTCTTTTTTATTAACTAACCTCACCTGCAAGTAAAACTCAGCAACATCCTAGGCAATAATATAAATACATATTTCTTTATACATAAACATAAATGCGGGCCGATAAGGTCTCCGCTGTGGTCCTGCCGCCTAATAATCATGTCATACATATATAATGCGGTCTCGCCGCCTGTTCAAGTATCAAAAACATACAATAGTCCGTATTCTCAAGTATCTCTCACATACCCACTACCCACTAGTATCCACAGACTTCTAGACAAAGATAGCAAACAGTACGAATATATATACATAATCCAAATTAGAACTAAGTAAACGTGAGAGGCTACCAATAGCGGCTCCTGAAACAACAAGGGCGCTGCAGCTGAAAAGGGAGATCCTAGACA
>JAABOM020000096.1:15906238-15924271 GCA_011800125.2 Solanum clarkiae | reverse complement strand
CTCCTCATGGGTCATCTGGAAACAGCCGCTTTATGTTTTTAAACATAGGGGTTAGACTGCGTACATCCGACCCCCCCCACCCCGCAATGAGCGGGAGCCTTTTGAGGCACTGGGGTATGTTGTTGTTTACTTAAGTGCACTAATGTGTAAAGAGGTGACTTTTGATTGGTTGTATTTTTCACCTAGAAAAGGTGGATTACATGTGCCCTTTTAGGAAAAAAAAAAAAAACTTATGATGTTTTATGCTATGTCACTGATGAATATTTATAAAGTACAAATTATGGATGATTCAGGAGCTCAATAGGAAGACAGTATAGTTTGGGTGCCTGATAGGAAAACCGACCACCAAGTTTAAGAGTCTATCTATGTATTCTAGCTTTTTTTTATGCATAATAATTCCATCGAAAGTTATAGTCAATTTAAAGTGGTAATATTTTTGTTCAGATGATGTTGATTTAAATCCTTCTAATGATATAATAACATATTTTGTGTAATTTAATGAGTAGAGTTTGGAAAAAATGATGTATATATAATCTTACCCCTACTTATGAAGGTAGAGAGATTTTTCATAAACAATTTTTTCAATGACATATTTAGAAAATTTGATCTCTTTTATTAAATTTTAACTATTGAGGCATGCTAAATTCTTGAGTAATTAATTTACATATCATCAAATATCATTAAGTACCTACAAGTTTACTTTTTCACGTATCATTACAAAATAATAGATGACATATATTTGGGATCAGTAGTTTACTGAAGAATAGTGTGGTCAAGTTATGTCTGGTATTTGAAATTGACTTTAAAAATCTTACATTTTGTATTTACATGTCAAAAGAGAAGTGTTTCAAGAGGCTTTTATTTACATGCGTTTGAAATTTTAAATAGAAGATGGTTTAAAATTAATCACACGATATTATCTAGTTTCCAAACTGTCAAATTTATGTAATTATACTTGAAGGGATGATATGTAAAATACATTGTGTATACATTACAATTGAAACAACAATAAGTGAAATACATTGTGTATATAGTACAGTTAAAATAGTGATAAGTGAAATATTTTTTTATATATTTTGTATGAAATGTTATCAGATTATAGCTAAAATAAATAACTTTACCAATCATGTGGGGCACGTGCATTGCACGGGCTTGCCTATCTGGTTTTCTCTAACAAACTTTATCAAATAATCCCTAACTATTGCGCTAACTCGCTATTGCACTGCATTTTTTCAACTTGCTGTGAGTTCCTTCGTTCCATCCACCTTACACGAACTTAAAAAAGCATCTGAGATAAATTAGTTATTATTTAAAAATATATAGATATTTACCATAGATTTAATTAGACAGCTAACAACCCTTTGACAGAAGTAAGCAATATGAAGTTAATCTACTTCATAGGTAAGTCTCGTTCCATACTTTACATTCTTATCCCCAAAGAGGTTCATGCACTTCACTCACTATCTACTAATGAGAGTTAGTGCGAGCGTCGCATTTTAGACTTCCAAAAGCAGGTGATTTTAAGTCCAGAGTCCTATTTTGAACGAAACCCTTAATTTTTAATAGCCATAAAACGTGAAAAATATGAATCAAACTCGTGTTTAAATTGAAATAAGGATAGTAATGTAAGTCTTTTTATCCTTCTAAATTAGATTTAACAGATAATCTCCTAAATTAGCCGAGAGTTGGGAAATGTAATGCATATGCATAATACAATCTTACTTATATGTTTGTGAAAAACTGAAAAAAAATATTTTAGAAAAATATTCTCTAGGACTAAGCTTTTACCACATCCCAAGTGTTGCCTAACTTGCTAATGCACTATATTTTCTCAACTTGTTGCGTGTTCCTTCGTTCTCTCCACCAAACACGAACTTAAAAAAATATTTTACACAAATTAGTGAATTATTTTCAAAAGAAAATTTATTTACCATGGTCTTTAATGAGATAGCTGACAATCATTACTTTATAGGTAAGTTTCGCTCCATACTTTACATTCTTATTTCTAAAGAGGTTCATGCACTTCACTCACTATCTACTAAATGAGAGTCGGTGCAAGCGTCTTTTTCCAAACTTCCAAAGCAACCGATTTTAAGTCCACAACCTGATGTTAAACGAAATCTTCAATTTTATAGCCATAGAACATAAAATATGAATCAAACTCACGTTTAAACTGAAACAAAGATAGTAGTGTAAGTCTTTTCTCTTTTTGAATTAGATTTAAGCATATAATCTCGTAAATGAGCTTGTGAGTTGGGAAAAGTAATGCATATACATAATACAATTTTACTTTTACCTTCCAAAAAAATAAAAAATTTATTTTCGAAAAATATTTTCTACGGTTAAGCTTTTACCACATTTGGTATGAGTCAAAATTAGCAAAATTTTTTTTAGGTTTTTTTTCATAGTGCATTACTTTAACGTTATCCACTATTCTAGGTTTCTTCGTCGGGGACTCATCATCTTCCCTTCAGTTTATTAAAACCCTTTTTCCGTTCTTTCTTTCTACAAACAATTCAAATCCCCCAACTCCCCCCAAACTGTACAGCCGTACGCATTTTCCATTTTCTTCCAAAATCCCCAAATTTCCTTCGTGTAATCGAGTTTTGCGTTTGCTTAATGGACGGTGGTGGAGAAGGAGAGCAGTATAATTCCCGGACGGTGGAAGATGTTTTTGGGGATTTCAAGAGTCGACGTGCTGCTTTGATTAAGGCTCTTACCACAGGTGTCTTTTTTTTTTTGTGTCTTGATTGGTTTTTTCTAAGTTTAGTGACTGCTACATTAAAACCCTCGAGCGCCCCTTTTTTTGTTCTTTTTGTTGGTGTCTGTGGAATTTGGATGAGATTTTCAAACTTTTTGAGAAGGAATCACAGTTCCCCTTGTTCTTTTCTTTGAATTTCTGGGTTTTTTTTCAAAATTTAAGAACTGCTCCATGAAGTCCCTCGAGTTTTTGTAATTTTTGTGTGTGAAATTGGGATGAGATTTTCAATCTTTAGAAGTTTCTGAGAAAATGAGAGACACCCTTTTGTTTCCTTTGAATTCCCAAATAGTAGTAATGAAGTTTCCATCTGTTTCACTTGTTTTTTACTCATCTCTTTACTATTTGTTTTCATAAAAAAGTATGTATCTAATTTTGCTTCTTGTTTTGTTCCAGATGTGCAAGACTTTTTTCAGCAGTGTGATCCTGGTAAGGGTTTTCTTCCACTTGGATGTTTTCAGTATAAAGTTTGGAAAATCTTTACTTATATAAGCTGTTAGTAGTGACTGTCATTGTGATTTTTTGTTTCATATTAGTTTTGCGTATTAGAGAATTTTGTTGTTGCAGTAGATGAAGATGATGTCATTGTGTTCTGGCCGTGAAAGACTGAATTTGCAATATGCCATTATTGCAGAGTTTTATATGTTCATTGGCAGCTTTTGTGTGCAATTCAGTGTGTGTGTGTATGTGTTTTCTGATGAGATTTTAAGGAAACAGAATCAGTTAATTATGAAAAATTAAACAGTTTTCTGCTAGTTGTCGTCTCTTTGAGATAATCTAGAACTGACCTGCTGTGGTTGTTTTATCTGATACCCATCTGTTGAGTTGACTTAGAAAGTAAATGTGATGTCTGATATGTGAGTTCATATGTTGCATAACTAAAGCTACAATAACCTGCTGTAACTATTCATTTAAGCTGCGTCGAATGTGAGAAAGAAGCCATGGTGAAGGAACTGCAGATTGTACCTTGCTAATACAATTAGATACTAAAAGCAAATCTGCTCAAGGGACTCTCTTTCAAAAGTGGGATACCAGCTTTCATAAGAGAGAAAGATCACTCCGTCATGCAGTAGAGCGGTGTTCATCTAACTAAAAATTTCATAAGAGAAGAAGAATCGTAGCGTAGGGTTGTCTTTATTCTTTCTTCTTGAGATGGCTTCATTATCTGTCTTATGTGTTTTAAGGTGGTGGTGACATGTGCAAAAGTTGATTGAGTTTTATGGTATCTAGATTTTAGGAAGAATTCTTACTGGGTTTTGGATAAATTATTTCTATGTATTAAGTGGATTTAGCCTCTCTATGTAGGGGTAAGGTCTGCATATACTTTATACTCCCCAAACCCCACTTTGTGGGATTAAAGTGGGAATGCTGTTGTTGTACATATTAAGCGTTTTCTTGACACAAATTGAGAGTTTTGGACAAAGCTATTGAGTTCTGCCGAAGCCAAAGCGGCATATCCTGTACTCTAGCGCAATCCCTGATTATGTGATTGTGCTGATATAAGTGCTTAGAGTAGGAAGAAAGGATTAGGGTGTGTTTTTGGCCCTAGGAATTTTGTAGGAGCAGTCAGTTGTTTAGCTCTTGTTTACTATGATCATTTCGGCCTTTTCCTTTCTGGTTGCTCATTCTTCTGTCTTTTATTTGTACTGCACAGATTATTAGGTCTCTTGGGTGAATTGGGTTTTGAATCACCTACAATGTTGAACTTTTATGTAGAAGGAAGTTGTCTCGAAAAACTTATAATTTCGTAGAATCTATTCAGATTTATCTAAAGAAGGGTAAGATGGACGAAAAAGATATTTATAGGTGATATCAACTAGCCAAAGATATATTTGGTTACATTAGTATGCTTATTATGGTCTGATGCTTTTCTAGGAGTATCTTAGCATTACTGTAGTTTGTAGCTTTAAATGCCTATAAAGAGATTTCTTATATATATATATTTTGATTTATATGTCGCATTGTATGGTCTGTTACGTTTTCTCTATTATTTGCTGTGCCTTGTTCTACATATGTGTTGTCTTTACAAACTGACTTGTTATGTGTTACTTGAGCTGGGGGTTGAAACTGCCTCTCTATCTTCACGAGGTAGAGGTAGAGGCAAGATCTGCGTACACTCTACCTTTCCTAGACCCATCCTGTGGGAATACACTGGGTATGTTGTTGTCTATATGCCATTAACCATATACAGAAATTCTCAGTTTGTTGTGTCATGTTCTTTGCAATTCCTCCATTTTGTAAGGGTAAAAGCAAAAATTGATCAAGTGGAAACGCTCTTGCATATTTATAAATTCTGTATTGTCATATCAGTGATAAGTATTTACCTACTCTAGAAGTAGGATACTACTTCTAAATTGCAGGGCATTTACTCCTTGCTTCTGGAGCTGTGCTGTATTCATGGACCTAAATGTAGTTATACTTGTATGCATTTAGTGGTAATTATGGATGAAAAGATTTGCTCTAAGTTTTCAAAAGTGAACTTGCTTTGCTACAAGTGTCATATGTAGTGACACTGACTAATACTCCTACCATATGTGTCATATATCAGGTGATTGACTTGGAGTACTTAGTTCTCTATTGATACTCTTCTCTTTCTCTTTTAATTGAGGCTCAGTTTGTGGTAATATTTACTATGCTTCTTTTTCACACCATGGTCCTCTTCACAGAATGAAAAGCCTTTGATTAACATTAACATAGAATGGTTTAATTTGGTAATTTAGTCCATCTATTATGATTTATGTAGTTTCTAGTTCAAGCGGTTAAACATCTACATTGTTGTGTATTATCCAGAGAAGGAAAACTTGTGCTTGTATGGGCTCCCAAATGGACAATGGGAGGTCAATCTGCCTGCTGAAGAAGTTCCACCAGAGCTCCCTGAGCCAGCTCTTGGTATTAACTTTGCTAGAGATGGCATGCAAGAAAAGGACTGGCTATCCTTAGTTGCCGTTCATAGTGATTCCTGGTTGCTTTCTGTCGCCTTCTATTTTGGTGCTAGATTTGGATTTGACAAATCCAGCAGGTACTTTTCTTCATAACTTGCATTTGTTGCAAGCACACATATTTCCATGCTAAAAGGACGTTTAATGTATCACTTGATTAAAATATGTAGGTAACTCATATCTGTTGGTGATGTGATAAATTTTGGAGTTATTTGCTTCTAGTAGGTCATTTAATTTAATGTTTGTATTTGATCCCCAGTAAATCAAATTGTTTATCTGAAGCAATTCCTTGCATCTATTTGATTTGGGATTTGTTGTGTTGAAATAGTGTTTTGTGGCCGGTAATATAGTTTAGACAACGCTTGGTATCATGCTGCCACTAATATCGGTGGTATTGTTCGAGAGGAGTTACAAATGTTAAGCTTGCTCAATACGAAGTTGTATGCCTAGTGAATCATTGGGCACGGGCAGAACTGAGATGATTCAATTAGAAGTGTTGAAAATTCTAGTTACTGGCTGAAAAGATTCTTCCTCCAGCTTGCATTATTTGTTATATATGGACAGATCTCAAATGGAATGTTAATGACAGATCTCAAATGGAATGTTAATCAAAGCAATTTACAGTTTCCTCTATTTGCTTAGACATCTGTATGATTAACATACCTAAGGCTTGTCCAACCTGTTTTTGGCTAAGCACAGTTAATCAACCAACGTCATTTTGTTCAAGCTCAAGTATTTTCATTGAAGTTGTGAAAGAGCTCCTATTGAGCAAGGTTCAATTTTTTTTATTTTTTTTTTCATTTCTGCATTGTGTTTGACACATGTAGGATCCTTTGTCAGAGGGTTTGATGAATCGAAAATGCTTCGATTTCGCACTTGCAAAAGTAAATTTGATGTTAATGGGAAGTCATGTTCTGGTTATTTTCCATTAACCCTGCTGCATATAGGATGACAGCATGTTGCACTAAAGCTCCCGCTATAGTAGGGTCTGCGGAAGTGTCCGACCACAAGGGTCTATTGTATGCAGCCTTACCTTGTATTTTTGCTATAGGATAGAATAGTTTATTCGCGACCAAGAAAAAAATGCATTAGTAATGGACAAATTCTATAGCTAAACAGCAAAATCCATTGCTAAACCTATTTAGCGACTGCTGTTAGCTTCAAGCAAATTTAGCGACGAAATCCATAGCTGACTCCATTTTTTTTTGGGTGGTATTAGGTTCACATTCCCATTAACATACCCAAGATTGTGCCTCCTGTTTTAGACCTACATCAGAATATACGTTGTCAATATGTGTCTCAGTGGTGACAAAAGTCATCACAGTTTTAAGCCTCATGAACTTGCTGTGTTTTTTTTTCCTCAATTAATCAGAATTTTCATATTTGTTCAGGAAGAGGCTTTTCAACATGATTAATGAACTGCCTACAATATATGAAGTGGTGAGTGGTGCTGCAAAGAAACAACAGAAGGAAAAATCTTCCGGCCACAGTGGCAAAAAGTCCAAGTCAAATTCCAAGGTGCTTAGTCTATCACTGCATAATATGTTGCTTTCCTAGTCAGAAGTAGAATGATGTTTAAATTTTTCCGAGACAAATTCGCTTTAGATGCATGACTTGGGAGATGCTAATTTTTGAAGTTTCATCGTCTATCTTGGATCTTGATTGAACACCTGCACATTCTATTGCATACTGTATTTGTTTTCTGTTTTCCGGGATATCAGAGATGTCAAGGATTTACCCTTGTAACAATGATATCTATTGTCTGGCCACATGGTCTTAACTTCTTTTAATTTATCATATTTTACTTTTTTGTGGCAAAAGCAGAGGGCACCAGATTATCAGGAGAAGCATAAGAAGCATCAGCCTAAAGATGATGAGGAGGAATATGATGAGCAGCAGGACGAGGATGAGCATGGCGAGACACTGTGTGGTGCCTGTGGAGAGAATTATGCAGCAGATGAATTTTGGATATGCTGTGACATATGTGAAAAGTGGTTCCATGGCAAGTGTGTGAAGATTACCCCTGCCAAGGCTGAGCATATCAAGCAATACAAATGTCCATCTTGTAGCCACAAGAGAGCTCGAGTTGACATATAAAATCAGATTACAACGTAGCATCTTCTCTTGGTCAGGTTATTCAGGCCGTTTGGCTCTAACTCATGGAAGTTTAATGGCACTGTGATTTATCTTTGTATACTGTTGATTAGAACACGCAGCTGATGAATAGGGTTCTATTGTTGGTTTAGTTATGAAAATAGTCTGAAAAGTAGCAAAAACTGGTCCATACTGTGATTTTAAGTAGTTAGTGTCTCTTGTTTTGTTTAAGATGAAGTCTCACTAATGTGATCTACTGAGCTTTCACCAACTCTGGTGTACATTCTGTTGCTTTTTAAGCATTGATGTTGCATCGATTTGTGAATTATGGTCATGTTGATTACATACACCATTCAAAAGTTGGTATATTTTCTAGATGGCCCTTGTCCAATGGAATGTTGTTTCTGGAATAATGCACAAGTAAAAGTGAATGGAAGGAGTATAAATGTTCGAATCTGTTGGTTCTCTGAAGGATTTAATAGTATCACCTTACTTTATCTATAAGATGCAACTTTGGTGTACATGCCTCTGTTTGTTTACACTTGCGAAAAATCGACTCGGCTTGATATACAATTTAAGTCGGACCAATCAAATGATACATAACGAGGGCTGTAATAATGTCACATTACGTTGTCTGTTGTTTGAAATCCTAAATATTCTGTTTAATTCACAGATTTTTACATATATTTAATGCTAATAAGATAGATGCATATAAATTGATCTGAATAGTATTGTCGAAGTTACAGAGGGACGTTATTACATTGCATCTGTCTTTTTTTCAAAAAATGTATTACTTAATAATAATTTGATAAGCATTAATATTTTATTGTCGGGGCAAAATATTATTTACGCTCCTTTTTACTTATGCACAATGACCTTTGTTCATTCTTCTTCATTTTTTTTGATTAATCAAGAAAAGAGAGTTCCATTTTTATAATGTATAATTTTCGCATTTGTTTGTTTGTGGAAATTTAATTCCTTATAATGTACCATTTCCACAATTATTCCATTGTTTGAAATACTAAATATTGAGCTTAATTAATTAGTTTTCAAGTATGTTTATTACTAATAATTTTTTAAAATAAGCTCAATGTATATAAGTTGATCCAACTCATAAAAAGTGTAGCCACATTGCATCTATCTATTTTGAACAAAATGTGTTACTTTATACTCTCTCTGTTCACTTATCGATGTCAAACTATATGCACTTTGATCAATATTTTAAGATGTATTCTTTTATTATATTAATATGAAAAAATACAACTTATAGTATTTTTCGTATAATTTTCAAATATCTAAATTTTATATACTATAAATTTAGTTATTTCAATTTAACTTTGAAGTTTAATCAAATTGACCTCAAAAAGCGAAACAATAATGAGTAAACATGAACGGAAAGAGTAATAATTTGACAAGCACTGATATTTGTAGTTGAGCAAAATATTCTATATGTTCACGGTCATTTTTAATAGTTCATAATGACTTTTATCTATTTTTAAGTTAATGATTTACATATTTTATACCATAAAACATATATTAATTGATGTATAATTTTTATTAGATTTGTAAAGTAATTTGAGATTATTAACTTTTTTAACAAAAATTATTGATATGGTTTAAAAAATAAAAGTTATAACTATGGGATTGGAAAACTTTCCAGCTAAAATAGCAACTATACTAGAATATATATATATATATATATATATATATATATACACACACACACTTGAAGTATTTTTGTTATTGAAGCACATTTTTCATTTTCCGCTTTACCATCTCTACTGCCGCATTAGCCATAGCCTACTGTCACTGCTTCAACAATGGCGGCTTCTTTCATGCTCAGATCCTCTTTCCTCTCTCCTAACCCTCATCTTCGTCAACAATCCCCAACTAAATCCGAGCGTGCTTTCTTCTTCACTCCTATCAAAGCCACATCTTCTACCGACGATGCAATCTCCAAATCTCCACCACTTCAGAAGCACCGCCGACCTGCTGACGAGAACATCCGTGAGGAAGCCCGACGCGACATATCTTCCCACAATTTCTCTGCTAGGTACGCGTATTATGCTACCCATTGCATTCGAATTCGATTATATAAATTGGGGATTACGTAATACGTTCCTGTGTTATTGCGGTTATTCCGGTTTTGGTTTCTATAGTATTTGAATGAGCGCATTTAACCTTCAATTCGTTCAATTTTTCTTAAAAAAAGTTTCAGCTTTAAGGGTATCACTATAAAAATTTAGCAGAAATAGAGAGGGGATTGGAAAATCTTCTTTCTAAGATATTCTTGATTTAATCATATCCTTCAAGATTCAGTTTGTTTAGTCTCAGCTTAATTTGTGGGTAGGTGAGAAAAGTTGTTATTTTGGGGGGTTATAAATGGTGGGTTGTTGACTGGGAAGTTTACAACGACGGGACTATGGGGTTGGTCTGATTACTGCGAAGGTTGGAAGGATTGCATCTCACTAGCTCAAGAATGGAGGAGCTATCTGCCTCCACTGTATGTGAATGACGTACAGGTCAGGGTTTTTGAGTGTTTGAGGTGTCTGGGCGTTATAATGAGGAGAGATCTTGAACTCTTTGATGCAAATGAAGATTTCTCTTTGTAAGGGTATATACCTTAACAGCAACAATATACCCTGTGTAACTTGTGGGGTCTGGAGAAAGGTAAGATGCAAGGTGACCTTAGCTCTATCTTTGCAGGGTAGGCGTAAGTGTTGAATCAAAAGGGCTGAAATTCTAAAGGATAAAAGCTGTGTGCCCTTAGTTTGAAGCCAGCCACTTATCAGTGCTGGAGCATCAGCAATGTTCTTTTATATTTGTAGGCAGGGTCAACACTTATTTTCACATTTTATTTAATGTTCTGTTTTAAGAAATAATGCTTTTGTTTTGTAACTACGTTATCTCATGGAACAAAATCACACATTTTGAAGGTTGAATAGCCTCAGTTAAGTAGCATTGGCATTAAATGTGGAATGACACAAATTCACTAAATTTGCTACGTCCCCCTCTACTGTAGTAAACAAATTGTAAAATATATTTTTACGTCAAGTTCCTCTCGATTTTCCGAAAATGTGGGTGCAATTGTACTCTACATCTGCAAACTTAAAATTTTGCATATTCTTCTGCAGGTACGTACCTTTTAATGCCGATCTTAACTCCAGTGAGTGGTATTCTCTCGATGAAATCATTTATCGTAGCCGATCCGGTGGCCTACTTGATGTCCAACACGATATGGACGCCCTCAAGAAATTTGACGGCCAGTACTGGCGGAACCTGTTTGATTCCCGGGTGGGCAAGACTACATGGCCTTATGGTTCAGGTGTTTGGTCCAAGAAAGAATGGGTCCTACCTGAAATCGACAGTGATGATATTGTCAGCGCTTTTGAAGGAAATTCCAATCTTTTTTGGGCTGAGCGTTTTGGAAAACAATTCCTGGGCATGAATGATTTGTGGGTCAAACATTGTGGAATCAGCCACACTGGTAGCTTCAAGGATCTTGGAATGACCGTATTGGTTAGTCAAGTAAATCGGTTGCGGAAAATGAATAAACCAGTTGTGGGTGTGGGCTGTGCTTCCACTGGAGACACATCTGCTGCGCTGTCAGCTTACTGTGCATCTGCAGGAATTCCATCAATTGTGTTTTTACCTGCAAATAAGATATCTATGGCACAACTGGTTCAACCAATAGCCAATGGGGCCTTTGTGTTGAGTATCGACACTGATTTTGATGGTTGTATGCAATTGATTCGGGAAGTCACAGCTGAGTTGCCTATTTATTTGGCCAATTCCTTGAATAGTTTGAGGCTAGAAGGACAAAAGACGGCAGCAATAGAGATTCTGCAGCAGTTTGAATGGGAAGTTCCAGACTGGGTGATAGTTCCTGGTGGGAACCTAGGCAATATATATGCATTTTACAAAGGTTTCCAAATGTGCAAGGAGCTGGGACTTGTTGATCGTATCCCAAGACTTGTTTGTGCTCAAGCAGCCAATGCAAATCCTCTCTACCTGCATTATAAATCTGGTTGGAAAGATTTCAAACCTGTCAAGGCAAATACAACATTTGCATCTGCTATACAGATTGGTGACCCAGTATCTATTGATAGGGCTGTTTTTGCTCTAAAGAAGTCCAACGGGATAGTGGAGGAAGCGACTGAGGAAGAGTTGATGGATGCGATGGCTCAGGCTGACTCAACTGGGATGTTCATATGCCCCCACACTGGTGTGGCATTGACTGCACTCTCCAAGCTGAGAAAGGCTGGAGTTATTGGGCCTACCGATAGGGTTGTGGTTGTGAGTACAGCTCATGGATTGAAATTCACTCAATCCAAGGTTGATTATCATTCAAAAGAAATAAAGAACATGGAGTGCCGGTTTGCTAACCCACCTGTACAGGTGAAAGCAGACTTTGGATCAGTCATGGACGTTCTCAAGAAGTATCTGTTGAGTAAAAATTCCAAGTTTTGAATTGTTCTGTTTTTGTGGAAGAGTAAGTTCCACTTATATACCAAAATCATCTTTTGCTTCATCTTCAGCCATTTATGAAGAATTTGGTTAGATGGTGATCCTTTTGCCAGCAGAATTAGGTAGAGTCATGAAGGGCTGAGAGTTTCTTATGAGAGAAAAATGTTTTCAAGTAAATTAATGGAACTTTTTAGTGTTTGTAACTTTCTGCTACTTGTATGCTCCTTTGATTAATGTTGGCTACTGTCACAACTGGTTCTGAACATTTTGTAGCGCAGCATCTGGTGTTTTGTAATTTGAGGGACATAATGTTGCCACTGCTCTTTTATATTCTATTCAAGGAGCTTGGAAACTGAATAAATAGCCCCTCATATGGGACTGTCTATCATCTCAACTTTTATCTTACCAAGTACTTTATGGCATAAAGGTGAAATCATATCATACCTTTTCTTGGAAGGAAAAACAAGTTTTACATTTTGTTGGCCACTTCAGAAGGGCCATTGATATCTTAAGGAGGATTCAGTTTTTATACTGTAGCTATACTGACATCATAGATGAATATTTTTAGCAAACCTTCATCAAAATTTGAAATAGTTGTTGGATAAATTCACTGTTACCATTTATCCTTCTCCACTTGAATATTAGACTTCAGCTTTAATGTGTTTAAAACAACATACACACAATTCACTGGCAGCAACAAGAAAAAAAAGTTGGTAATGAAAAATTATATACACAAGACAGGTCCAGGAGCAACTGGAAAACATGTTTTTTTTGGTTCCTCGTGTATCAAACTAATTGATGCACCAAACTACTACAGGAGTAAGCCATATTATCGTCTAATAGACCGACTAGCATTACATATCTTTACATATTCATAGACTGCAGCATTGTTCCACTAGGAGTCAACTTTCTGTATGCGTACTCCGGTGAAGCTACTTTCTCCATAGGGGACTTGTCTCTTAGCTCTCTGGATTATGGATATCAGCACAATAGAACCAGGGCAACTGCAACTAGAGCCGCTACAGTAAATATCAGAGCCTGCAGAGAAGATCTTGTTTGAGATACATGTACAAAGGTAAGTAGATAGAGGATTTTGGGGACAAAATGCTGCTGATCCTACAAATAGCCGACGACCAAACTTTCTTGGCTTTACTGTTCTTTTCTTTTTCTCAAGAATGTAACAAAAAGTTTTATTGATCAGAAATAGTACTGAAATTGTGCTGTAGAGAAGATAGATTACTTCCTTGGCTTTTCTATCTTTTTTTTTTTTTTTCCAAGAAGGTAAGAAGAAAGTTTTATTGATCAGAAAGAGTACTAAAATTGTGCTGTAGAGAAGATAGATTCCCTTGGCATTATAAGGACTTGTTAGGTGATCAAGCTGAAATCAGAATCAATGCAACTTCCACTTATGGATGGTAACTCACAGCTATTGCATTGGCAGCTAGCCCTGCTCGCTCCCTCGGATCTTTCTGGTAGTAATTACCAAAGTAAAGAATTGTTGCAAAGTACCACATGGGTGGGAATACAAAACCAAGTACCAGGCTGCAGTAAAAAGAAATAGGAGAAGAAGAACACAACTTAGATATGTCTGAAGAGAAGCCTAGATCACGTCACAAATGATAGAAGAGAGTTGGGGAATGAAAAGAGGAGCAACAAGCAGGAAACTCACGAAAACCATCCTATTCCACAACCAAAGAAAGGAAGAGGTCTGTCAAATAGTCCCAACTGATTGTTTTCTGCATCTTCCAGGGGTCTATAACTGTTGCTGGGATGTTCTTTGGCATCTTGCAGGAGATCTGTATGCATAAAAATGATATAAGCAACCACTAGTGGTCATAAATTGTAGTAGTAATACAAAGTGAGGTCAATAAATAGTGATTAGATGCAGTAGACTGCAGCAACATAACATACAAGTACTATCTATCTCCATTTATTTATTTGTTTCCATGAGTAGTATTTATCTACGTTCAATGTTGAACATAAATCTTTAGAGTTGCTAACAAATATTTATCTACATTCAATATCGAATGGTGAATCTTTGGAGTTGCTAACAAATATATGAACGTAGAAATACTTTTTGAGGAATTACTATTCTGAATTCCTAATTCATGCTTGACCGTATATTTTGAATCTGATAGAGGTTGCTTTGGAAATTCAACGCCTGAAATGCTGAAACACGAGAAATGTGTTCTTCAAGGGCTAACAAAGTTCAACATACAATGCCTAAAAGGCTATTAGTTCATCTCATTAAATCTGAGGTAAGAGTAATATCGAAATAAATAATTGATCTTGCGATCGATATAACATGCTGAAGCTTAGAAAGATAAGTTCCACTACAGAATTCTACTTTCTTAAATATAATGCTCAAATTACTGTACAGGGGGGTAAGATAGTCAGATGTCTTTACAAGAGTCAACAATGTAATAGTTCTGTGAAGCTCAAGGAAAGAGCTAAAAGAACAGTGTTCAGGTTCATTCTGCATTCCATCAGTAATGTCTAACTTATTCTGACCAATTTGTCCTTTGAATGTGAAACGAGGAACTTAACAAGTTTAACCTGAAGGACATATGAAACCAGCAAATCGGGGCATCTTCTTTTTTTTTTTTTCTTTTTAACAAATACAAGGTTAATCATTAATGCAACTGGATTAGTGATTACATCTTCAATCAATCTCTGAAGAACCAAACCATCTAACACTGTAGCAAAGTATTATGCCCAAAGAACTGCAGCATGCCATTGTGCTGCTGATTAATATAATGTTACCTTTCTCAAAACAAAAAAATATTATGCCCAAACAATAGCAATATCCAGATAGTTAAACTAGAAGAGTTTACTCAATTAAAATATCTACAATCCAAATCATTGTAGTGAAATTTTTACCCAAAATCATGAAATTCCAAGATAGAGATCACTATCATCACCATCTTCACAATGGAAATACCGCTGACTCCTAGTTCTCAATTTCAAATTAAGAGCATGTGTCCGACGTTGGTATCGTCCATGCTTGTAGAAAAAGTTCCAGGAAAGGCCAGATTCATTAACATAATGTTACCCAAAGGCAAAACAAAAGACCAGTTTCATAATGTTAGCAAAAGGCATCAACTTTACATTTAAGGCAAATAATGGGATTCATCAAGAAAACAAAGTGTGGATCCGGCTAATAATATCAAACACGATTACATACTCTGATCCATGTGCTATTCTGGGTTCTGATACTCAATTCCTCCTCCACGACTCCTGCAACAAGTGATATTTGCAGCTTCAGCAACTGTTGCTCCAATCTAATTGTGCTAAAACGCTTATAGTAAATTAACTGTGGGACAAGGAAATAAAATACAATCTTGAGAACAAAATTCAGCTGAACCTAGGAACTAAATTGACCATCTAACTTCGAACTGTTTCTTCTTAAAATGGGGCAAGAGAAGGTTGAGTTCAACTTTCAGTAAATGATATCAGTAACCACTCAAATGCTGAGGTTACATTTAGATAAAGACATCCCATATGCCTAGGAAACACAACTACAATATGGCTTGCAATTCTGCTATCTTATTACACAAAGAGAAGTCAAGTACTAGGCCATGAAGTCTTTGAAACTTTAAAATCACAGAAAACTAATGTTCAACTCCTAGTCAAACACCTCACTACCTCCGGGACATGGCCACAGAGTGGATGATGAATGAAATCAATCACATGCCTCTCCTCTTTCCAGTTTATTTTCAGAAATATGTGCACAAGACATAGTACCGAATGAAAGCAGACACAGAAAGCAAACTAGCATTGTTTGAAACCTCCACAACATTTATCATTCTCTCTCATAAATCCAAAACAAATCAGACTAAGAGTAGAAATAACAGGAGAACAAAGCATAGGACTAATACTAATATTTTCCAGAAAATAAAGTCCAAACCAGACAAATGCCTATGTCCTACTAACTACTTGAAAAAAAAATCAGTATCTCTAGTAATGTCTCATTTACGCCCCAAAAGGACAAGTAAAAGCAAAAGAAAACTAACACGGGTTCAATTAGACCACTCCCTGAAACCCTTAAGAATGGTGCAAAGTCTAATCAACTCGGAAAACCGAAAAATCCCCTGTGAAGCTTCAGACCAGATATCTTCAATTTATTATTCACATAAAAATTCAAAACCCGAAGATTCTCAGACGTGTTGAGCAATACGAAACCTAATACTTCCAAGCAAAAGAATATTACGAGAAATTCCAAGGAAGCTTGAACCGTCATATCCGTGCAATCAAAGTTGAGTACCATAGAAGAAAAGCATTAGTAACCCAGCACAGTTAAAACAATTACTAATTACTTCCAAAAAAATTGAGGATCAAACAATGCTGGCATATATACCTTGTCTTAAGAACCCTTAGTAGTTCTTAATTAGCAATATATACAGAGGATTCAAATACTTTGAGATTACATAAAAGCGAATAATATCAAAAACTTAAATTACTTTGGGATTAAGGTGTAATTAATCAATTGACTGAATGAAAACGAAAATATCTTACCCCAAACTAAAGAGTCAGAGAAAGACTGTGAAGAATTTTCTCCAAGGAGTAAAAGAAGACGGCAGATACTGAAAGAAGCGACAGTCTCTTCGTCCTTGCTGGAGTTGCTGCACCGAACCGGTGGTTTGCTCCGGCCAGTATCCTTCCACCGGTTGGTAACACAAGTTGCAATCGAGTACTTCACTATGCACAATTTAGGCATTACCTTCTATTTCTTTAAATAATAAACTACATTATTTGTACTGAATTTAAATATGATACGAATAATGATGCTAAAATATTTAGCAAAAGATATTAGAGTAATGAAATCACACAAAACAAAAATTACGAACAGATAAGTGAATGACAATGATCATAATTTAAAAAAATTAAATTATACTAAAATAAATTTACTAAGTATTAATTATAGATTAAACACTAAAGAAAAATTAAAATTGAGTTATGTATTTTAATTTTCTAAATCAATATAAATTAAAGAATAAATATTTACATTATTGTCATTCTCAATGTTGAATTGATTTTTTTTGTAAGCATTGGTATAAATTTGAACTTTATTAGAATTATTAGCAGAGAAATTTACCTAAATATACTATATTTAAAAAGTATTTATCATTAATAGCTATTGAATTTTAATGCATATATATATTATGCATAATTCACTTTTGATATATCATGCAGATTCTTTACCAAAACAAATATTTCAAACACATTAGAATACATTAGATGCAAAATTACTTTTATGCATAATGCAAACACATTATAGTACATGCAGAATTTAATTTTAATAAATCATGAAGTTTTTTTTTTTTAAAACTAAAACAAGTATAATGCATTTTAATACATATATATTACACATATAATTCACTTTTATTATACAGTATAGTTGTTATAGATGGTAAATATTTTTAAATATAGTATATCTAGATAATAAATAAAAAACATACATAAAAGTGGTAATATTTTATAAAAATAAACTAAAAAGGTAATTATCTATGGGCAATAATCTTTATTGGACCATTTGAAATTCTAAGTTAAACTTAAAATAATATATTTAAAGATAAAACATATGAAAAAGTATATAATAATTTTTTATAAATTATGTCAAATTAAATTCTTTTATTTATAAAATAAATTTTAAAAAGTATAAATATCATGTCGGGTTGGTTGGTCTCGTGTTGACTTTTTTAAAGTTAGTGCTAAACCAACTCAAATATTTATTGGTGTTAGCTGAGGTTGTGACCGCCCAACTTAACCGATTGC
>JAABOM020000096.1:15884196-15905069 GCA_011800125.2 Solanum clarkiae | reverse complement strand
AGTGCTAAACCAACTCAAATATTGTTGAATTTTTTTTTAATACCAAACTGAGTCAAACCAAATCATTAATCATATTTATTTTCTCGACTTGACTTGAATTGCGAGTTTAAATTCAATGTTGTTCACCCCTACTACACATTATGTTTTAGGAATTTCTTTTTTACAAGTAAAAATAAATAAAATATACACTATTACATAAGTATATAACTATTTATAATAAATAAAATTACTAATTTAATTTAAAAAAGATAACTAAGATTTTATAATATGTTAGTGAATCATAATTAAGGCATACATAACTAATAAATGCATAATTCTAATCTCCTACCAATAGATTATGTAATTCTAATAGCTTAGTAAAACCCATAAGAGGTCTTTTGGTAATTAGTTTAGACATGAGTTATGTAGGTACGAGATCCTGTATAAGTAATATCATGTTTGATAATTGATTATGAGATAAATTATGTACAAAATTAATATGGTATTTGCCGTATACAATAATTTAAAATGAATAAGTTAAAAAAAATGTGTATAGAATAATTTATAAGAAATTCTTTGTGTAATTTTATATACAATAGAAGATAAAATAACTATTATAACAACAATAACATATTCAGTGAAATTTTATAGGTGGGGTCTAAAGAGGATAGAGTGTAGCAGAACTTACCACTACCTCATAGAGATAGAGAGGTTATTTTCGGAAGACCTTTGACTCAAATATATCATCCTTAAAAGAAGAAAAGAAAAAAATAATAGATATAGAATAACGACTAAAATGAAAAGCAACGAAAACTCTATAAATAAAAATAAAAGTGGTAAAATAAGTTACGAGCAGTAACAACACAATGTATAAAGATGTGACTAATTCTACTAACCTATTACATCACAAGGCAAGACAACATTCTATCCTTATTAGCTTATTAATCTTCTATCCTAATAAGCGACCTTCATTCCTTTTTATTTAAGATCATGTCCTCGGTAATATAAAGTTGTGACATATTCTGTCTAATTATTTCTTCCATTACTTTTTTAATCTACTTCTACCTCCTCGTGTAATCCCTAAATCCAACCTTTCACACCTCCTAAAAGGAGCA
The DNA here is from genome assembly GCA_011800125.2 of Solanum clarkiae. Taxonomy (NCBI): domain Eukaryota; kingdom Viridiplantae; phylum Streptophyta; class Magnoliopsida; order Solanales; family Solanaceae; genus Solanum; species Solanum clarkiae. The sequence goes on along the minus strand of JAABOM020000096.1, from coordinate 15,903,975 downwards.
TCGATACCCTTGCTCTGCACTTGCCCGAGCTATTTCAATCTTGCTTTTCTCATCTTGTCTGCCATAGAGTTCATCCCTACCTTCTCCTGAATAACCTCATTCCCGATCTTATCGCACCTAGTATGTCCATACATCCATCTCAGCATCATCATCTCCTCAACCTGTATCTTCTAAACATTTGAGTTTTTGACTGACCAGCACTCTACCCTATATACCAAAGATGATCTAACCACTATTCTGTAAAACTTACCTTTAAGTTTAAGTGATATCTTCTTGTCATATAATACTCCAGAGGCATGACTCTATTTCATTCATGCTACCCCATTGCGATATGTAGCATCATTATTTATATCACCACTACTCTGGATAATGGACCAAAGATATTTATAGCTTTCTCTTCAGAATAGGTTGAGTGGCAAGTCTTACTTAGATATCACCCTTAAAATAACTACATGTACATAATTAATACATGATTAATCTCCTCATAAAATAATATACATATTCTTTCTATATATATTTTTATAATACTTCCTCTCTCCTATATTAACTTAATTTTTGGAGTTTTTTCATTATTCAAACTAATTGAATTGTTCAATGTTCAAAATAAATGTTTGAAATTTTTTCTATATTTATTTTTTTATTTATTGAAATTTTATATTTTGTTTGAGAAAAATTATATTACTTACAAAATTATATTTATAATTTCATAAAAAGTAATAATGGAAAGTATAAATTTTAATGATGATTTTAAATATATTTTTTTAATATGCATGTTATCTCACAAAGATGAGTGAGATTATGTTGAGAGGTGAAGATTTGAAGTTGGCTCCTAAAATTGAGAGCATGGAGCAAATCCCACATATCAAAAAAACACGTCGTCCTTCTTCGATCATTTTCATAAGTTTTTCTTCAAAATCATTCAGAATATCAATAACTACAATTTTTCCATTTTCTCTTGGTGGTGCCGGCGGCGCTCATGGATGTGCTCCAGCTTTAAAATGCCCAAACAAAGTGGCCGCCGGTGACGGTTCCGGTACCGGCGAGGACGATCTAAAGCGGTTCAATGGGATCCATTGCTTCGCCTCGATTCTACATAAGCCAAAAATAAATATATGATTAATGCTTATGTGAATATATATGTATATATACGTACACATTATACTCATTCGGAACCAAGCTAGGATTATAAATCCTAAATTTGCCGGATCATGACAAAGACTGGTAGTACGGTGGCTGTGGCCATAGACAGAGACAGAAACAGCCAACATGCTGTGCGTTGGGCGGTTGATAACCTCCCTGTAAAGAAGAATGGTCAAATCCTCCTTATACATGTTCACCTTCATAACGAACTTCTCAATTCCCGTACGAATTATGCGTCAACTTTATGTTTTTTTAAGGCAATTATGTGAATTCTGTGTAATTTTATTGATCGTTTTTGTGTTGATAGGGGGACGGAGCCAGGGTACCTGCAAGGATTCCCTGGTCAAAAGAATGACACTAAATAGGTTAAAAATATTTATATATTATATAGTAAAGGTTGAATCCCCGATTTCTTTGTGTGTTACCTCTTTATATTCTGCAATTCCATAGTGAGAATCCTACTGCTTGCTGCAACTAAATTTATTTGTGTTTTGCTGAGCTTACTTGTTAGAAAAGAGAAGAGGAACAATGCCTTCAAATCTGATGTATAAAATCTAATGCTAACGTCAAGATCTTAATTTTTATCTGTTTAACACTTGGCATTTATGTTCATCTTTTCATACATTGCAGAAAACACGGTTGCTAATAATTCTCCTACAATGGCTGAAATGCAGCAGTTCTTCCTTCCTTATCGTGGAATTTGTGCTCGAAAAGGGGTAATAACCTTGAAATCACCTAATTCTTTAAATCTAATTGGTCTCTTTTAAGCAGTGTAGTTGATTTACCTGACCCAAGGGTCTTTGTGTACACTCTAACCCCCCTGGCTCTGCTCGTGTGATTAGATTGAGTCTGTTGTTGTCAAGAAGTGTTAATTCATATTTCAGTTCAATTTGTGGGGACTGGGAAGGAAAGTCACAAGGGATACTAGAGGATCTGATGTTTTAGGTAGTAATTGGATGGAAAATTGTGGTGTTTGGTTTGATTTTAGGATTTTTCTATTACTTGAAAGCAATTAGCATGATATTCTGGCTTGAGTTGTGGGGAAAATAGTGAATACTTAAACAGTTTTTCTTCATATTTTGAGCTGAAAGGATCCACAAATCTTGGAAATCACAAGGTTACAACTTAACATGATATTAGAATTTATGCAGTTGAGCATTCTGTGATTACTTTGATCATTCCAGATTCAGGCAAAGGAAGTGATTCTCCAGGACACCGATGTTGCACAAGCACTAACCGAGTATATAAATCAGATGTTCATCACCACCATCGTCCTTGGCGCTTCAACCCGGAATGCCCTAACAAGGTATGAGCGAGTATTAGTTTCCATGCCCTTAGTTGTGTTTTGGGAGTCCAGAGTATGTTAAAGCAGGAAAATTAAGCTCCTTTTTCTTTCATTTTCGAGCATAGAACCAAAGAGTGCTTTACCGTATGGAATAGGCTTGTTGAGTCTGGAAAAATTTGACTCGTAGGTTCTTTTAGCAGGGTCTGAGCATCAGGTGCTTCGTTGGTTTTTCTTTGTAGTTAACAAAGAGTTCTGAGTCTCGGCTTTCTATGTCAGAGCATTTAAAGTTCAAGATGTGCCAAGCTATTTATCCAGATCTTTGCCTGAATTCTGCTCAATCTACGCCATATCAAGGGGAAAAGTTCTAAAACTTAAGTCAGCAAGTCAACCTGCCACTCCTAGTAGTAAAGCAAGCTCCAGCCAAACAGGATCCTCACAGGATTCCCCATTTTCTCAAGCTTTAATTCCGTAAGTCCATGTATAAAACCTCCCATAATAGATGAAATAAGGTTCATCATGATTCTAAACTACTGATAAAGACTCTTTAGATTATTATTCCAGAAGATTATTTTTCTTTCATTCATGTCATAACATTCCTTTGTTTCAATTATCATTATTATGTGTTGTTGATATAGTTCTTTTCTCTTATTTTCGATGTGACTTCTTCACTACTGTATTTCCTTTTCTTACTGATTTTTATTATGCTTTACTGGGAGCCGAGGGTCTATTGAAAACAATCTCTCTACCTTCATAAGGTAAGGGTAAGGTTTGTGCGCACACTACCTCCTCAGATCTCACTTGAGAAATTGCACTGGATTTGTTGTATGTCATGACATCTTACTTCATGATTTTAATACACAATCTTTCAGCCAGGGGAGTTGGGGAAATATTGGGTCTTATGAGTCTATTGACGCTGGCCGCCAGAGCGTATCTTCTGATAACAATAGTGCCTCGGATAGACATCCTGCAAGCCCGAATACTTCACCCAATTACAGCAGTGCCAGTGCACGCACACCACATCCTGCAAGCCCGAATACTTCACCCAATTACAGCAGTGCCAGTGCACGCACACCACAGGCATTGTCGGACAGCCAAGACAGCAGCAGGAATCCTTCACCAGATCAATCTGTCAGCACTATGACTGAAGTATTCGATAAAATTCAACTAACGAGACAGCCTGGCTGCAAGAATCTTACTCCTATGCCGTCGCCAGGCAATAGTGGTGATTTCAGTAAATGGGAGGATCTTACTCCTATACAATCGCCAGGCAATAGTGGTGATTTCAGTAAATGGGCACCACCCACAGAGCTCGTTGGAAACAGTGAAAATTCCTCCCAGGATTCCGTGAAGTCAAATATGGATATTACAAAAATATTACATGATAGACACCTTGGTAGCCTAATACCTCAGTCCCAGCAGAGAGTCAATAACCTAAATCATCACATGCGCCCTATAGAGGATTCATTCCACTCTATCTCTGGTTCAAGTAATCTTTCTGGCTCCTCAGGTTACGTGTCCTCTGATATGTCATTTGAGCATTTGGACTTCTCTTACAACACTTCAGATGCTTCAAGGTCTTCCTTCTCCTCCCAAAATGCAGTAAGTTCAAATATGCTCCCCTGATTTGGCAAAAATTGAACCACTCTAAAACTATAAACCCATTTTGTCTGTTGCAGATCACTTGTTATTACACTATTTACTACAGCAGCATACATCTAAGGCTATTACGTCATCTAGCTTTTTCTTTGTAGGGAATCCACGAGCAACTATTCTCCAAATGGGCATGTATAGCTGGGAGATAGTTGTGCAGTGGATAATCAAGTCACGATACCAATTAAATTTTTAACCTGATCTCTGTTTTCCTTGGTGATGGTTATCGCATGATTAGATAAAAGCATCAGTGCTCAGTTTATTTTATGAGAGCAAAACTTCTATGTTTTTTAAAAACTATACCGAAAACCAAAGTGGGTGGTCTAGTTGTAGATTGAATCTTATGGCCTGTCTGTTTCACTCATTGTCGCAAGATTATTAAGTTTTAAGTGTCCTTGAGCTTACCTAAACACTGCAAATAATGTGACATGAAAGATTGTAGCAAACACAGATCAACCGGTAATCTTTCCTCATTTTTGCATGCACTACAGGAGGAGTTGGAGGAGGAAATGAAAAGGCTAAAATTTGAACTGAAGCAAACTGTGGATATGTACAATGGAACTTGTAGACGACAGGTGAGAGTTCAACAGTCATATATTTTTGTCAGTACCTGAATTATTCATTTTTATTCCAAATAAATTATACATTTAAACCACATCCATGAACTTAATTTCCATATTTTTAAGGCAAGAGTGATTGATCATTCGACGTCAAAAGAGGCATGCAACTTAGATGAAGCCAAGGAGGCCTCAGAGGCTTCACATGCTAAGTTGGAAAAGGAGAAGCAAAAATGCAAAGCTGCTTTAGAGGTAGCGCGGATGGCACAACAAATAGCAGAATTGGAATCTAAGAAGCGGAAGTGTGTAGAAAGGAAATTTCGGCATGAAGTAGAAGAGAATAAGAAAGCACAAGATGCATTTGCCCGAACTGAGAATTGCTATAGGATATACTCAACTGATGAAATTGAAACAGCAACAAATGACTTCTCCAGTTCACAGAAAATTGGCGAAGGTGGATATGGTCCTGTCTACAAAGGCTATTTGGATCACACTTCAGTTGCTATTAAAGTTTTAAGGTCAGACATCTCACAGGGACAAATACAGTTTCAGAAAGAGGTACTTCTATGTTTACAGATAACACAGATTGTTTTGGAATTCCGATACAGTTAGGTGCCTATTTTTATTGCAGATTGAAGTTCTAAGCCGCTTGAGACATCCAAATGTGGTTCTCCTCTTGGGAACATGTCCAGAGTATGGTTGCCTTGTCTATGAATGTATGGACAATGGAAGCCTAGAGGATAGGTTGTTCTGCAAGAACAAAAGTCCTCCTATACCGTGGCCTGCTCGTTTAAGGATAGCTGCAGAAATTGCTGCTGCTCTTCACTTCTTTCACCGAACAAAACCAGAACCCATTGTGCATCGAGACCTCAAACCTGCTAATATCCTCTTGGATGCTAACTACAAAAGTAAGATTAGTGATGTTGGCCTAGCCAGATTGGTTCCAGCATCTGTCTCGGGCAGGGCCACTCAGTATCTCATGACATCAGCTGCTGGGACATTTTGCTATATTGACCCAGAATACCAACAGTCTGGGATGCTGTATCCAAAATCAGATATTTACTCTCTGGGAATCGTGTTATTACAAGTACTTACAGCAAGGCCTCCAATGGGTTTGAGGCACCATGTTGAGAGGTCAATTGAAAAAGGAACGTTTGATGATATACTAGATCCATCAGTGAGTGATTGGCCCTTGGAGGAGGCTCTATCGTTTGCTAAATTGGCTCTGAGATGTTGCGAACTCAGGAGAAAGGACAGGCCAGACCTTGGTTCAGTCATATTGCCTGAATTGGATAGACTAAAAAACATTGCATTAGACTACAGATCCAAAGGTCGGCTTCTTAGCAGTGACTGAGGTACGGTACCTTAACCTAAGCTTCGTTTTATGTTCACGGACATTAAAACTATACGCATTCAATGTGGTCCGGGTTGCTCTTTCTGATCAAATGGAAATTATATGTACTTAAGCTGCTCTATGTCCTTTTATCTATCAGGAAGTAAGAAGCAGCATTTCTGACAGTCAATCAGATAAAGCAGCATAACTGCTCTAGTACCCATTGACAAGGTAATGATTACCATAAACATTCACTAGTTACTTTCAGAATAGTTTCTGAAAAACTTCCCCCTTTCATGAATTATTTTCAAATTTGTTAACTTCTCAACTTTGATGCCATTCAGGTAATACCGCTGGCTTCCACCTCAATTTTCAAGCATATTTTGGGCTCTTCTGTCCAGAAAATTTGTGAATAATAAATGTACAGAGATACAATATACAATCACCACCACAGAGCACCGTTGTAATTTTGGAAACAGAAAAATACTACTATATTTTTTTGATTCAAGTGAATGTCAAAGTAAATGGAATTTTTGTACAAAAACTGATATTCTAATGATATCTTGTCATTTTTGTGAATCTTGGTTCATCAAAGCTATGGAAAGAGCACTTGAATGGACGTACTTTTAGTTTCTCCAGAACATTAAGCGCCTTTTACATAGACATGGCAAAACTAAACCAAGGCGCAGTTGTTGCAGAGAAACTGCATTGCAAGTTTGTATATGTCAGTGCATACATCTGAAGAATTGCTTCTTGTTACTCGACTTTCTGGTGTTAAAAAGCAAAGTATATCCTCCCTATCAATGATAGCTCAGGTATGAACATGGATTGCTGATTATAGTCTTAAGGCATTGGAAAGTCAAAACTGTAATGCAAATAAATCAGCTATTCTTGATTCTTGATCCATGAATATATTCAGGATGTGTTGGAACATTGACCAAGAAAGGGCTGGGATTTGGAAAATACATTTACCAATCACACTAATTATTGTCAGCTTGAGTAGTTCTATCCAAACACATATCGCTTACTTATAAATCAGTTTCAATGTCAACAAATACTTTTCATCACTTGATGCTTAAACCACAATGCGACTCTTTATCTTCTTTCCTTTTTAAGCACGTTTTTCATCCCATGCCAAACGCAGCTAAAGGATCACAAAGGTATAAAATCTTAAAGACTGCTAAAAGTATTACACATTCTAAAGCAACAGAAATGTAACTAAACAAGACGAAAATAGCACTACAAGAGGAAAGCGATACAAGATTGTTAACAGCATGTCTGCTTGTTCCCCACGAATGCCTTTTTTCCCCAATGAAAAGGGAGCATAACTCGACGTGATTTTTTTCTTTTTCGAAATTTTTCATCCGATGTCCAGAGCCCATATTGAAGCCCCAACAAACTCCAAATCATGCACTGCAAAGCCGGCTCAAGGGTGGCAGGGCCCATTAGGGATGACACTCCAAATAGAACTTTTGCCATACTCGAGGCTTAAACCGGAACCTCTAATGAAGAGTGAAACAATCCCACCATTGCACCACAATCCATATTGGTCTATATTTTCTACTCAAATAGATTTTTTTTTAAAAAAAAATCCTTCTTGGGTCTATTTCAAGGGATAAAGAGCTTACTAGATGCTTCTTATATGGCATCCCAAGACCAAAGCAACAGGAATAACACCAGCTATAATTCTAGTATCTGAATATGATACAATTTCTTTGAAGATAACAAAGGGAATAGATCAAGAAAAGCAAAAGCTTCTGGAGTTGTGCAAAAGATGAAAATTAATAAGAAATAAGGTAAGGAGAACCAATTCTTTATCCATAGTTCTGTATTTTTAAGATCTTGGGATCAACATGGATGAACTATGGAGATCAGACATCATTAAATACAATCAATTTAAGCGCAGAGACCATGTTGCAGAGACCATGTTCGGAAGTTTCACACTGGCGCCTTAATCTATTCATGGATGCAAAAAAAGTTTTAACAGGGCGACGAGGGGCGCTCAAAAAATGAGACCAAGCACATTACAAAAACTGCTTCCCAGGCAGGCAATAATCTTCTGAGCACAAACTATAACAGTACAAGCCCAAGTTCTGATGGTCTTAAAACATGCTTTATTCGATAGTTGTAGAGATAGTAGTGGAGTTTCCCATCACCAGGGCCAAACTTTAGTTCCTTCAAGAAAGTTTCGTTATGCATAACATCTAGAGCGTTGAAAACATCAAAATCCTTTTTCTTTGCCACAATGAGAGCATCATTCATCAACTGAATCCATGGAGTTTTAGTTGAAACATTGTAATAAGAATAAGCAGCCTTCAGAGTGGAATAATTCTGATTACCAAGAATTGATGAAGGGAGGGTGTAAAAACTGCAGAAGTCAGTGATTTCATGAGACTCGGGGCTTTCAACCAGATAGCTGTCAACAACACCCTCCTTTGGAAGAAGCCAGTGCTCCACATCATTTTCATCAAAATCAGGTGCAACCACAAACTGCTTCAAGTAATTCCTTAGCAACCGAGTAACAGCGGGAACGTCATGGGGCTCCATCTTTCTGAACCCAGGCGTGACAGTCTGATCAGGTAACTTGTAAAGCTTTATTGTGCGGCTCATTGTCATCCTTGCACCAAGCCTAGAAAACCCGACATCAATAAGCTTCTTTGGATTCAAAGATCTATGCCAATATTGACATGTTGATATAGGTGTTGGAAGGACCACCCCAGCTGTATAAGCAGCTTGCCAAATGTTTTCCAAGTGAACTCTCCTTGTGACCTCCTTTATCATGACAGGAGCAAGTCTCTTTGATCTAAGCTTCTTATGAACACACAGAAAGTTGATCTCCGCCATGACCATGACGGTATCTCTCGCACGTATCCTTGCAGGTACCCCTGTAATAAAAGCAACCAACTTTTTTGAGGTCTTCACTCTGACTCCAATGTGCCAGCTCTTATAGTAACCTGGAGGATGCAGTGCCCATCGAAGAAATTCCTTCGAGTAATTAAACCTAAACATGTTCTCATCATCTTCAACATAATTGTTCGTTAGCAAAGTATAGACTTCATTGCACATATATTCTGATTCCAAATCACAGGTGGTCCACTCATATGGACCAGGAAGATTGTACGGCTCCTGTTTAACTTCAGATAAGGGTGTTGGAGGTTCAATAGGACCTTCAGGCAAGCTTGCATCTCCAAGATCCTTGAACTGACCCACTGGCTGGGTCTCCCAAAACTTATGCCTCTTCGCCATTGAGAGAGATTCTTGCACCTTTCGTGCTAGTGAATCAATTGATACCTCATTACCACTTTCTGAAGATAAGTTACTATCAGAATTGAGATTATGGTCCTCAGATGCCTTACTGTCGTTGGCCATTTTACCAACTTCGGGATATTATTCTCTGCCATACGTAATAGCTTATTAATTCTAGCACTAAGTATATAACAACACATAAGCAACATGGAGAACATATGCAAATATAAAAGTGATTCACAGCACACATGCTGGCAGAGACCACAAGCTTTAAAAAGGTTCCACAACCAAAGGCACATCCAGGAGTTTAATTCAGTAAAATACACAGTACCACTGCACCTACTTCTTTGTGAAATAGGTTTGGACCTACTAATACGAGACGAACGCAGCGGATATGCCATGCTCGATGCATAAAAACACATCTTGACAAAAACTATTTGAGTTATACTTCCGTGCGAATTTGCATCCAAATGTATCAACCTATCTAAATGTCGCAATATATGTATGTATTAACTAAACATCAAATCAAATTTCAGATTTCCTTAGGAATCTGAGCTTAAATGAGCTCAATTTTAAGTGTTGATGAGATTAGCAAGCTGAATTCCACAGAGTCAATAGAATCCTGATCAAGCATCAAAATTTTCACTACTTTTTCCACATCAGTTTCTAGATAATCCAATAGCGAACATTCAGTTCCATTAGATCTAAATCATAACAAATCAATTTCTCCAAAAACAAAACAAAAGGAGGAAAACAGAATATCATTGCTAAAACTGAGAATCAAACCTGGCGAACGGTTGGCAGTATAGTATGGTGACCGAGATCTAGGTTTTCAGAAAGTGTTTTAACAGAGATGATTGAGAGTCCTGCTGGAGAAAGAGAGAAAAGGCACACTCCTAAGCATTGGAACCAACGAAGGAATATGGAACTTCAAATGGGCCTTGGATCATCTAATGACTTATTGGGCTTTGTCCAATTCCATTTTGGACTAGATTTCGTTATGTTGTATATTGGATCGAGGAATTTTCACGTATAGTTGTTCAAAATATCTTAATTATGTTTCATAGCTATATTTTGGATAATTATGTTTCATAGCTATATTTTGAATAATTATATTTCGTACAATATTTATATAATTCGCTATACAATTTGCAATTTTTGTATAACATTTGTATATTTCAGAATATAATTCATGCACAGGATTTGTATAATCCGCTATACAATTCATAGTGTTTATATATTTTGCTATAGAATTTTATTCGCGTGCAGATTATGCATAACTGCGCACAGATTTGTGTAAATTGTGCAAATTATACAAAATTCAAATTGTGATTACAACTAGATGTTTGCAGCGAGCCGTAATTAATTCAAAATATAACTATGTTAGTTAATTAACTAGTATATGTTTGCTTATCAACATAATTTTTTCTAATTCATTTCATATGTGAACTAAGTCATCTCAAAATTATAATTTGTGATTATCATCTTTGAACTAATTTCTCTCATTATTAATAAGCATAATTACATGAAATAACCAGTCAGTCATTTCAATTATCAAAAAAAAAAAAAGATCATTTATTGTGTATTCATGTGTATTTATTATTTAGTGTATTATAATCTATATTCATTGTATAATTCATGTATAAGTAATTTATTATATAGTCAATATATATTTTCTCTGATTTTTGACAAGTTGTATCATATAATCAATATAATTTTTTGTCTATTTCTATGTAATAGCTATTGTTACTGTAAACTAATTAGTTAATTGTATATATTTGAAACTATCCCTTATTAATAAACCATATTTAATATTATTATTATAAATCGTACCAATCCTTACACCTAATAGGATAACATGAAAATAATTAGGGGTCGTTTGGTAGAGTGTATAAAAATAACACTAAATAGAGTGTATTAATAATGCTTGCATTGCATAGAAAATTATTACAAATATACCCTCTACCGTTATGGTTCAAAAAAATGTGAAAAAAGTTTTGAGGGGCAAATGAATTTTTAATCATGCTAATGCATACATTAAAGACATTGCATTACTAATATCCAGAATGTATAACTAATACTTGCATTAGTTATACATTATATGAAAAAGTGTGGTACAACTAATATAAAGAGTTAATATATGCATTATCTTTGCTAATGCACTCTATTAAATGACCTCTTAATAATGTCAAACTAATAATATAATTAAATACAAAATAAAATAATTTCATATTTCATTTCGAAATAATTATTTTATCTAGCCCACCAAAGCGCAAAAATAAGGAAAAAAATCATAAGTGCATGAAATGTTTTGATTAGTTTACACCTGTCCTTAGACCCGTTTTATGTGCTGTGGAAAGACCTTTGCCTCGTCTTCATACTTCTCTAACAGAAAACAAACAAAAAAATAGCTTAAGTGTTTCTTCATTCTCACTTTCAATACAGCTTTCGCCATTACCATCAACCTTCCTAATTTTGTACTCATCAGTACGTTCATCTTCTCTTTTTCTTCATGAATTTTTATTGTAAACATATATTTCTTTGTTCGTCTCTGTTTATATACTATAATATTCGTCTTCTGATTATTGAGAAAATTATAAACTCTAATTTGTGTTCTAAAAATCATGGATCTTATTTGATTGAATTTTGGAAGGACGAACAATGTTATGTTGTGTTTCTGAGCAGAGGCGGAGCTACATTCACCCAATACAAGAATCATCTGCCCATGTTCTAAAAGTATGAGCACTCGTGGTGAAAATGGTGGTTTCGCCACTGATTCTGAGAGAAATTTAATTACTTGAGCAAGTTTTTTTTTTAAAAAAAAAAATCGTTTTAAGGTAGTTATTAATTAATGAAAGAGATCTGTAGTTTTAGAGTAATTATGTGGCCAATGGCATCTACTTTGCTTAGTAATTTGTTGAGATCCTTTAAATCTAAACAGGAGGGATGTAAATCTAGATTCATTATTGGTTCCTTGAGCAAACAGGGGCGGAGTTACTATATTAAGTATGGACTCGGATGAACCCATTAGCTTTTGCTTACGCCTTTTGTTTGTATGAGGGAGTCCTATAAGTTAATTGAAAATGCAGTAAGCGAAATGAGGTACGAGTTTAATGACAAGTTAGAACTCATAAATATCAAATCTTGATTCTGCAAGATTGTGTAAATATCCTTTGTTCTGAAGGATGATGTTTATGCTAAACAAAAGAATGAAGACGTGTGTTTGCGTGTGACTTCAATATCTTAATGATGATAAGTGATAATAGTATAACGGATGAATTTCTTAATTTGGTGTAAAAATTGATATACAAATGAACTAACTTTAAATGGTGACTTTGATGGATGAATTGCTCAGTTTGGTGTAAATTGAGCGCAGTTAAGTGTTCTATACATATGTTTTGTTGCCTACATTCAAATGTCTGCCCACATATATCAATAGAAAGAAAATACTTGTGTTCAGTTGTACTTTGCTGCAATATTTTCGACTACTTCAGGATCATATGACAAAAGGTTATGTCCCTCCTTGCTCTTTCGTTTTCTCAATAAAACAATCATTTCGAGATTCAGTTTCTTCCTTTATTTACATGGTTGTCAGATTAGCACTTATCGTAGAGTATTATTATATTTGTAAGCCTTTATACTACTAGTATTTACTTACGCATAAAGATACATGGCAGTCATGGCACGCTTGGCACCAGATGGAGCTCAATTTGATACTCGTCAATTTGATTCTAAGATGAACGATTTGTAAGTTATCATGGTATTCGTTGCACAGTATTATTTTAGTTGTTTCTTCCTTGAAGCAATACAGCTTTTAGATTTGATGGGCTATCAATGTTAAATGGCTGAAAAATGCACTTGTCTCTATTACTTATATGGTGCAGACTTGCCGCTGAGGGAAAAGATTTCTTTACTTCATATGACGAGGTTTATGACAGTTTTGATGCTATGGGTCTGCAAGAGAACCTTCTCAGGGGAATTTATGCTTATGGTACATTGTAAACCTTTTAAGTAAATGTTCTCAAGTTACGAAAAATTCATCCATTCTTTATTTCTTCCCATGATCAGTAGTTTACAAAAATAATTGATAATACGTCCAACTGTTTTTCAGTAGGTTCTTGTTCAGAAGTACTCCCTTTGTTACAATTTGTTCGTCTTACTTTGCTTTGTAGTCCATTTAAAAAGAAAGCATCTTTCCTTTTTCGGAAACTTTTCAATTTCAAATGTTCACGTGAAAACATTTTGGTATATTCTACGTATCTTTAGTTTAAGACTACAAGATTCAAAAGCCCTCTTTACTTTCTTAAAACTTTGTGCCATGTCACTAGACAAACAAATTGAATCGGAGGGAGTACCATATAATTGAGACTTTTCTGAAAAAAAGTTTCTTCTTTGGTTTAAAATTCTTGATTCCTAATGGTCCTTTTTGCTGGGCACGATCTTTTAAGGTTTTGAGAAACCATCTGCCATTCAGCAAAGGGGTATAGTACCGTTCTGCAAGGGGCTTGATGTAATTCAGCAAGCTCAATCTGGCACAGGGAAGACGGCGACTTTTTGTTCTGGAATTTTGCAGCAACTTGATTATGGTTTAGTTCAATGCCAAGCGTTGGTGTTGGCACCTACTCGCGAACTTGCACAGCAGATTGAAAAGGTAATGCGAGCACTTGGTGACTATCTTGGGGTTAAGGTTCATGCTTGTGTAGGTGGAACTAGTGTCAGGGAGGATCAACGTATTCTCGCAGCTGGTGTTCATGTTGTTGTTGGCACCCCTGGACGTGTGTTTGACATGTTGCGAAGACAGTCTCTCCATCCTGATTGCCTCAGAATGTTTGTGCTAGATGAGGCTGATGAAATGCTATCACGAGGTTTTAAGGATCAGGTACTTCAACCTCTGCAATTAGATTGATGCATTTTACACCTAGTAGATGTTTTTGAACAAGTTCAGGTCTGAGGTCCCTCGGTTTGTTAAACTAGGATTATCGTTGGAATTAGTTCTATGAAGCAATCAATATAGAAGATGCAGATAGTTGACGTTAAGATGTTCTTGTACTCCGTTAACCAATCATTGTCGGCAATTAGCAAATGAGTTTAGTTACCGTGCTATTGTCGCGATACTTAGTACCCCTCCCATTTATTTAGTTCCTAAGGACATAATGTAAATAGCTCATCCTGTTTATTTCATTCCTTCAATTGCTGATTACGATGAGTAAAACTAAATACAGAGTTCATGACCTTTCCCTTTGATTTGATGTTATGCCGACTTTGAGAAATTAGTATCTTTTTATTCTTTATCCATGTGTCTGTACTGGCAGATATATGATATTTTCCAGATGCTGCCTACCAAAGTTCAAGTCGGTGTGTTTTCTGCGACCATGCCACCAGAAGCCCTTGACATCACAAGAAAGTTCATGAATAAGCCTGTGAGAATCTTGGTTAAACGTGATGAATTGACTCTCGAGGGTATCAAGCAGTTCTATGTCAATGTTGACAAGGAGGAATGGAAGCTTGAGACGCTCTGTGATCTATATGAGACGCTCGCCATCACTCAGAGTGTCATCTTTGTGAACACTAGGCGCAAGGTCGATTGGTTAACAGACAAAATGCGAAGCCGTGACCACACAGTCTCAGCTACACATGGAGATATGGACCAAAATACTAGGGACATAATCATGCGTGAGTTTCGCTCTGGTTCTTCCCGTGTACTTATCACAACTGATCTGTTGGCTCGTGGTATCGATGTACAACAAGTATCCCTTGTGATCAACTATGATCTCCCAACTCAGCCGGAGAATTATCTCCATCGTATTGGAAGAAGTGGAAGGTTTGGAAGGAAAGGAGTCGCAATCAACTTTGTGACAACAGATGACGAAAGAATGTTGTTTGATATTCAAAAATTCTACAATGTGGTCATCGAAGAACTCCCCTCGAATGTCGCTGACCTCCTCTGAAAACTTTTACTTTATAAGGTGAGTAACAAGAGAATTTTCCAAGCTTATAGTATAGAATCTTTTACAACTACCATTATTATCTAGCGTCATAGACAAACCTGCGGCATTAATGCTGCTCCGAATTTTGCAGTCAGTATGTAGTAAGGTCTTGCTTTTATTTCATTTCGAAATTCTTATACTTCTTTGCTTTGATTCTTAGTGTAGTTAAGTTCTTGATTAATGTTGTGTTTTTGTTCTTTTTGTTTTAGCACAGAAACATGAATGATAAACTGGGAAGTCTTGATAGTTCTGTTTTTCTTTTTCTTAATGAGAGTGTTTATTGATCTTGGATGGAGCGAAAGATTACTATTTTTTGGCTTTGGGGTACAATGGGATAAAGCAAAATGGCTCTTTAAACTGTCTGCGCTTCTTTCAATTGTGAAGTAGCAGTTAGTCAATGCAACTTTCAACGCTCATCGTGGGTCATCCAGAAACAATCACGCTATGTTTTTAAACATAGGGGTCAGGCTGCGTATATCCGATCCCCCCTTACACCGCAATGGGCGGGAGCCTTTGAGGCATTGGGGTAATATTGTTGTTGTAGTGGTTATTGATCTTTTTTTTTGCTTGTGAAGCCTTCATTCTTTACCCTAGATTTTCGCACCGTGAAGTAGTAGAAAATTTGTGTTATAGATCGTGATTTTCCCACTCATTTTCTACCAAACCAGTGTTAGGACCGATAGGAATCAAGTGTCATGGTAAAACTAGCAAAACAACATCGAAAGATCATGATTATGAAGATAAACGAGAAACATACCATAAAGAGACATAAATATTTAACGTGGTTCAGCCAACTGACTTACGTCCACAAGAGGAGATGAGCAATCCACTATATAAACGAGAGTATACAACACCGAGAGAAATAACCTCACCAATTCACTCGGAATACAAAGAGGTTCACACACATTTGTGTCTCACAATTTCTCCCCCTGCACACACTCTCAAGCCCTTGTGGTTACATTGTGAATGCTACCAAGTCAGAAGGAATGAACTTATATTTATAAAGTCACAAGTCTTTTTCTACTAGAAAAAAAATTCACCAATTACGGAGAATTTCTGTTTTCCTTTTCCTAAAAGGAAAACTCCAATTATGGTAAGAAACTCAGGGCAAAAACCCATCAACCAGTTTACTGGAAAAATGCAACGTGATTAATAGATTTTTATTGAAATAGTGGAAAGTTTCTTAATTTGTCCCTATGAAAACATTACTTTTTGTCTTTTCTTATCGATTCAATCAAAATACTCGTGGCATAGCCAACCTTTTTTTTTTCTAAGTGACAATAGTGATTTTATAGTAGTGATTATGGAGTAGCATTTCTCTAAATAATTGAAGTGCTTGTTGAAAGGACAGCAAAAACTGCTTGTAGCTACCCTAAGAAGAATAGTTTATCTTTCTACTTTTGGTATGCAATTATTAACCAAAATGAGTGATGTCAACTAGTGATTGTAATTAGTAGTACCATTTAGCCTCATTATACAAAGTTACGTCATTTGTATCTTTTTAGCTAAAAAAAATAATATATTCAATGAAATTTTACAAGTGAGTCTGAAAAGGTAAAATATACACAGATTTTATCTCTATTCTATAGAGACGGAGAGGTTATTTTAAAAAGAAAAAAAATGATTTTCAAATTGCCGGTTCCACGATTTGCTTGGTACACTTGAAATGCATTGCATACGAAAGAAATGTGTGGTAAACTTCAATGTACGTAATTTATTAACTCTTGGCTAGTACTCTATTAACTTGACATATTACTTGAATTATTACAACAAATAGAGTGACAATTTTATTATATTATCTTTTGAATATAATAAATTCAATAATTTGAAGAATGTACTGGAAAATAACTACAGTTAATACTTTTTTGGTCTCATTTTATGTGTCACATTTTTCTTTTACTTTGTCCTAAGAAGAATGTCACCTTATTATAATTAGAAATAATTTAACTTTAAAATTTCATTTTTATCCTTAATAAACTAAATCTAGTCACTCCAATATTTTAGGCCATAAATTTTAAAAAATCTTTCTCTTTTTTCTTAAATACAATGTCAAATCAAAGGATGCCACATAAATTAAAAATCAAATAATTAATTAGTATATCTCTTAATTTTTTAAATTGAATAAATAAAAATAAACATTTATTTTCATTACATATAAAATTTGGATGGGCGGAACACATGACAAGTCGGGATTCTGACATTGCATGGATCCATTATTGATGTACTTTTTAAAAATTGTATATCAGTGATTTAAACATAATATAAGGTCTGAAAAAATAAAAAGATATTTGAGTTCTCTGATATTTTAACACAATATAAGGTCACTACTGGAAGCTTAGTAATCATTTATCTTTTGTTTACGAGTGAGCCCCTAGTAATTGCGGTGGAACTGTTTCATTTTTAATTTTATTTCGAGGCTCGAATACAAAATTTAAATATTGAATAATGAGCTCCCAAAATTTTACGACAGAGGTGGAACGTTCATATACTCCAAAGAGATAATAAATCGAGTTTTATAAAAATCTGTGATAATTGAATAAGAAATGGACTTTAGCCTAATCTAATTTAAAAGTTACACCCTTTAATTACTTTCGTTTGTTACTTTTTGACTTTTAAACTTGATATATTCATTAGAAAATAATAATTAATATGACTATTTTATGATATTACACCTATCTATTATTAAATAATGTTTAGTACCATTTGAAAAATAAATAAAGTAACGATAGAGTTAAAATAAGGAAAAAAAAAATTATCTTCTTCTAATATGTTAAAGTGACGTGTAAAAATGATAATCTATGAAAACTATAATTGAGTATAGTGAGATGACTCCAATTTGTTTTTAAAGTGAAAAGTAATATTTGAAATTGAAGTTGTGGTTAGATGGGAATATAAATTGGTGTTTTCTTTCTTTTGGAATTTTTGTGAATGATTATTGAAAATTATAAAAACAACTTTATGATATTTTTAAAAATTTCAGAAAATTTTGAAGTTTAACTTCAAATTGAATTGAAAATTATGACAAATTTATGTTCAAATAGTTTTTCAAAATAAAATTTTAAAAAGAATGAGATTAAAATATCACCGTTCATTCATTTTTATTTATCTATTATTTTAAAAATAAATTTACACTTTTATTTTTACTTCCAATATTTTAAGAAAAGACACCTTTTTAAATTTTTATTACTCTTAATATTAATTACTTATTTTTTAAAAAATATAAAATTCAAAATAAATCAGTAAAAGTAAACCTATTGAGTATCAATGGTCAAACGGGCATTTATTGTTAGATATGGGACTTATGGATCACGATGATCAATAATACATCTTTAATTAAAAAATTATATAAAATATATTAATTAAAAAATTAATATATACATTAAATCTTAAACTTCCTTGCGCAATTTCTATGGAGTACAGTGGTACGAACTAATTGTAGGTTATTGGTTCAACAGTCAACATTGACTATTAATAATAATACAAAATGTCATGCGCCATCAACATTCAAATAGTGGGGCTACAACATTAATGAAATTTTCCAGCCTCATTGCATCATTGGAAAAATAAATCACATCACACCTTTAAGGTGGTGTGGGGGGTGGGGGTGGGGGTGTGCTAAAAGATATTAAAGGCACCACCTCTGAGCTGTTTCTAGGCCAAATAATCCTCAATACATATTCCAAACTTAAATTTGAAGCAAAAGCCCAGCTAGAATAATCCTTTTTTACTTTTTGTCGTGTTCCAAATGGAGAATTTTAGATCAAAATCAACAAGAGAAGGAAGGGGAGGTCCAATTAGTATGCAAGATTTGAGAAGTTATAGTACTAATTCATATGCTACTACTAGTAATAATATGAGTAATGATGATTATAAGGAAGTGAAGATGAAGAAGAGCAAGAGCAAAGTGATTTCATCTTCTTCTTTGAAGAATTGGAACTTTAATGATCCAGAAATGCAGAGGAAGAAAAGGGTAGTTGGATATAAGGCTTATGGTGTGGAAGGTAAGATGAAAAGTTCACTTAGAAAGAGCTTAAAGTGGATCAAGAATACTTGCAATCATGTGGTACATGGATTATGGTGATGTATTATTATCTTTTTTCTACTTCCATCAGAGATTTTGTGTATATTTTGTCTTTTCTAAATTTTATAGGTGGAATTACACGAAATATGTTGTTGATTGATAATTTTCTTGATTGATTGGCTGTTTTTCATTTGTCTTTTCTGAATTAAACATTTCATCTTTTGTTAATTAGAGACACAAGGAGGTTTTCATCTTCTTTCTTTTTCTTTTTTTCCTGTTTATGTAGAATGATCTGGGAATACCATGACTCAGAAATCACAGAACTCAGATTGTTGTAATCTTGTAAAAATTCATTATCTTAGGGTGTGTTTGGTAGGAAAGAAAATAAATTTATTTTCTCACAATTAATTGATAAGTGAAAAATAATTTTTAAAAATATTTTTTTAAAATTAGAAAGTGACAATAAATTTCTAGTTAGTAATTAATTTAAAATTCTGAGGAAAAGGTGTGTGGGGGGGGGGGGGGGCGGGAAAAAAAAAAATTTAAAATTAAATCTTTCA
>JAABOM020000096.1:15871458-15884096 GCA_011800125.2 Solanum clarkiae | reverse complement strand
AAAAGAAAGGAGAGAGGGGTTGGGGGGGAGGGGGTTAGGGGTAGGCATGTTGTTGTATGAACAACCTGTAGTAGACTAGTATCTACTCATTTTTCCTGACACCATAATTACTGCTTATTCCGTCCCTCTTTATGTGATACTTTTAATTTGACGATGATACTTTTAATTTGATGTGATATTTTAAAAAAAAGTACAATTTTTAAAATTTATGGTCTAAAATTATTCTGAGAAATTCGTGTGGATGAGATTCATTTCATTAAGAGTAAAAACGAAATTCTAAAATCAAATTATTTTTAATTAGAATAAAATAATATTTTTTTAGACGAACCAAAAAAAAAAGTGTTACGAATCTTTTAGAATTTTTTCATAATTTAAAATAATTTAATTATACAGAATTAAAGAAGAATGTTTGATTTTCTTTTATATTTATTATAATTTTAACTTTATGAGATACATTACGCTATTTACAAATTTATATTTATGATTTCAAAGATAATAGCAAAAATTATAATTTAAATTATATTTCAAAATAATTTTCTTAATATGCATATATTGTCTCACGAATTCAATTAATATGAAGTGGAGATAGTAATAATTAGGCTTCCTTCAATTAAGAATAATATATAGTACTCCTAGTAGTTTAGGATGAAGCATTCATATAGTTTGTTTAATTTTCACTTGTAAACAGACAAATCAATTCACTATATATTGACTACTGACTAATAATTTTCAATTAAAATAGTTGCCGCTTTCAATTTATTAAATTTGATTGATGTACTTAACAAAAACTATCCTACAGTAGTTAAACGATAGATGTGTTTTTAATAAAAGGACTTTAGGACCAATTTTTGAAAATAGCATCTTTTTGGTAATAGAATATTTGCGTATATTTTATCTTTTTTGAGATTTTACTTGTGAAATTTCACTAGTATGTTATTATTGTTGTTATTTACTTTAGGACCAATTTTCTTTTTTTATTTAGAAAATAAATCTCAACAAGGATTTAGTTTCTTTTATTGGATTTTCGTTTTTGTAACAAAAATCTAATCCTAATAAAAAATCTAAGGATGGACTTTGTCTAGAAAATAAGAAGAGTAATAATAAATAGTTGGAGTGATATTATTATTAGTTTAAGAAGACTGTCTCTTTCAATTATTAAGTGTACAGTACTATAATAAATCATTACATTGGCAGTCTGTCTTTTCCCTCAAAAAAGAGTATAACAGAATCAGAGACAGATATTTTAAGTCCCACAAAACATGTGCATTCATTGTACTGGAACACTTCACTGAATTCCACCGACATGATTTCTTCAGAAGCCATTATCTTGAAAACTTCAAAGAATTATATTATTTTCATCTTATTTTATATAATGCTTGCTCTCTTTTTCTAATCCATCTCAATAAAGAATGTCATTTTACTATTTTTTTATTCACTTTTCATCGTCAAAAATTTTATTTAATTTTCATTTTACTTATCATTTTTGACAAATCAAGATAAGATAAATTTTTTTTATTATATCCTCAATTTATTATTATTAAACTAATGTCATTAAAAAATTTAATGAGTAAATAATATAGGACCCTATCAATTAATAGGAGTAAAATAATAAGTTTACTACTATATCAATAATTATTTTCATAATACGTGTGTCAAGTCAAAATTTGACAATTAAAAATAAATGGAGAAAGTATAATTAAAAATAATTTAACTTTAATTTTATTTTTTTTTTACTTTTAATCAAATAATTCTCAACCACACAAATATCTGAAGAATTATTTTAGATTACATTCAAAAATCTCTCTTTTTTCTTAAACATCATTTCAAGTCAAAAGATGTCACGTAAAATAAATCAAAAGGGAGGAACTATTTCCCTAACACAATTCCAAATTTCAACTTAAAAACAAAGTACTACTTACTTTTGTCCAAATTTCACAATTTTAATGTACACACACCCAGGAAGACTCGTGTGTACATGACCATACATACAGATTGTATGATATTTAGATAGCTTGAACAAACAAGAGTTTGCTCATGTCCAAAACAAAGAATTTGCTAGCATCAAGCATCTCGTAGAACATATAAATCGGCAATTATACATGGGCCTCTTCATATTCACAACAAAACGTAGACACGAACAACACGAGAGAGAGAGAGAGAGAGAGAGAGAGAGAAGAATATGGAAAGTGCCTATAACTGTATGGACAAACATAGCCTGGGATATGTGAGCTTGGCTCTGCAGCCCCATCATATTGTTGTTGGAGTTTTCGGGGTAGCATATTTCAGCTTATGGTTCCTGGAAACAACTAATATCAGAACGTACTCCGCCATGTTGGTGTGTTTTACTGTGCCAAAATATAGAGTAAAGGGGGAATTGTGACACAGCAGAGGTATTAACGCAGTCCCTCATCATCGGAAGCTTAAATTCTCTATGCCTTTGATGGCAGACTCTAGATTCTTCATGTTTGTGTTTCTTGTAGAGGCGCTGCGCTTGTGATCTGATGATACAACTGGTGAAGACCTCTGTGCAGCATTGGATATTTTACGCAGTGATCCTGCATTTGCATCTATTGTCTGAGTGCAGGAGAGGTCAGGTACGCCCCCAGCAGTCACTGGGTCTCGACTGCTGGACACAACAGGATGCCTTGCTGATCCACTTGAGCGGAAAAAATTAGAACTAGGTAACTGCAAACACAATAATTCAAAATTGTGTTTACTGGTAGATACAGATAAAACAAGAGGAAATTTTGACCATATTCTCTAAAATATAAGCATGGTAGATCCTTAGTTGTACTAAATTCTATTTCTTACTGTATGCCACCAATGTTCTCCCATGTTGGCTATTATATTCAAGAACACTAGCAAATGAATACAAATTACTCTCATGTTCCACGAATTGCAAGCACAAACACGTAGAAGTAATAGAGGCAAACGTAGCATTAGAAGAGCAAAAGATAAATGCTATCCCTAATTGCAGTCACCTTCCATTTCTGTCATATAGACAGGCCAACGCCACCTGGACCTTTTTGGCCCTCTAAGAAGTTTTTTTCTTTTTTTTTTTTGTGTGCGCGTGTGTGTATATGTTTGGTGGGGTTGGGGGGTCAATGCCTTTACGCAACTTCTTTTTCTAGCTTCTTCGTTGATTGCCAAAGGAGACTTCTATTTTACTCCACTTCCCATCCTACAAAAGAAGTATTTTGCTGACGTGGGGAAACCCAGTATACAAAAGGTGTCTCCATTGGGTCTACTTTATCAGCGAGAAGTTTGGATATGTTTGGTATTTCTTCCATCAATCATCTGAATCTACCCTGTATCTCAACAGAATATAGTTTCGAGGAGCATCCATAATGAAAAGACCTTCCTCTGAGTAGATATGTGCAAGCACGCAACGATGGTCCAAAGAAACATGCAGTTTGTGAACCCATTTAGATGATCCAAGAAATTTGCTGTTCTGATCGAATAGGTCCATAAGATATGGTTCTTTAATAAACTCTTTCAATCATTTATGCCTGTAGGAACTTCGTGGGTACGCCAATACTTGAGCAAAATGAAAGTAGGCCCTAAGCTTTACAAAGTCATCATCCTTTACTTCAAAAACCCTCCTTTTCCTTTGAACCTACATGAGAGTTAGATGCACAATAATTCATCCTCGAATTATTCCAATTCTATCCTTGCACATCTATTTTGCATCCCCCTCGCCTAAAAGAAAAACCTAGAGAACTAAAAAGAGCTGCATCCTACCCTTTTCCTCTCTCTCTTTTTGGTTTTTTGGAGAAAGAAGAACTGCAGCCTACTTTCTATAAAATGATTTTACGATGAACCTTCAGGGTGGCTCCCTGCCCACTGGTTTGGGCTTGGGACTTCCATGTTGGAAGTCTCAAGTTCGAAACCCCTTGCCAGAGAAAGCAAACATTTTGCCTTCTGGGTTGAGTTGTGCGGGTTACCTCTCCTACGTGGTTTGCAAGCTATAGCATAGGACCGAGGGTTTACCCCGTGCGCACCCAAAGGGTAGCGGCTGCGGGTTCGCCTTGTCATTAAAAAAATTACGAGGACATAAAATGCAAAATGGATTCAAGAAATTTATTACTTTGAAAATTTCACGTTTTATCCCCTCTACTTGGTAAAGTACTCCATAAATCGAAATTGTCACACAAGTTCAGAGTTCTTTTGCTACTACTTTGGAAACTGCATCTAATTCCTCATGCCGAAATACTTGGCAAACTAAGATTGCAAAAGAATTTTGTCCTATATCTGGATAAAGTCAAATACACTCACATTGATTTGTAGCATAAATAAAGTTGCCACAGAATTTATTTGCAATTGTACTACATTTTTCCAAACACATCCCAACCAGGAGAAAGGGTAAAAACCATGAGAAGGGGGAGGGGGGAGGAAGAGGACTAACCTCTTTACCCATGGATAAATCATTAGAAACTGTGCCATTTTGCTTCAATAAGCTTCCAGCATTGAAATGGAGCCCTGTGCTCTTATTACGTGTAAGATTGCCAGTTGGTCGACCTTCTTCACCACCTGCACATTAAGTAGCATGCATATATAGCTCCAGAGCTGAGGGTTTTAGGAAACAGCCTCTCTACTTCCATGAAGTAGCGATAAGGTCTGCGTACAATCTACCCTCCCCAGACCCCACTTGTGGGATTATACTGGGTATGTTGTTGTTGTTGCATATATAGCTCCAGAGAATAAAAAGCTAACAGATTTAGAGGTAATGCACTTTCCTGAGCAGGACAGCTGGAATATAAATGATATAATGGACTAATTAAAATTGATTTCAATTTTATCTTTTCGAGTATATGTAAGAAACAAGATACATACTACCACTTTATGCCACACCCAGTAGCACAAACTGATTGCTTAATCTTCCAGTTAACTTTTTCCATTTTTGTTAATCTTTCCTTTTTTTTTTCTTTTCTATTTTGTGGGTGGAGAGGTTTGAGCTCGAATATACCTGATTTCTTTTCATTATTAGTAAGACCATGAGGCATCCCTGAACTTGGCCCAGCAGTACCACCCTGTGCCAAAATCATTATTTCATTTTGACATTTTGAGACCAATGACAAACTAATATATTTAAGTCACTTACAAGAGCACGAGATGGAATATTGGCAAGCTGTGACTGCTGATATTTTAATATGGTCCAGTCAAATACATAATCAAACTGAAACCCTGAAATAGTCAAATAGATGGGAAAAGGAAAATGCATGAGGGGAATAAAAACAGATGACCTTCTGAGAATAGTGAAATTGAGGTACTGGTTGTATTGTTGTAATACGTCTGTACAGATGAAATAAAAAACGCATGGAACGCAAAAATGATCATACCTTCTCGGATGAAAAGGTCACGGAAAATTCTCTTGAGATAAGCATAATCTGGTTTATCATCAAACCTCAGTGATCGACAATAATGAAAATATGATGCAAACTCTGCAGGATAGCCCCGACACAAGGTCTATATAGGAAAATTTGCACTACTATCATTTTGGTGAATAACAAACTAAATAGCTAGCATATGAAAATTGAAGGAACATAAATTACCTCTATTGACGTTGAAACTTTCTTCTCACTGATCTTCTCATACTTCTGTTTCTTATTGCCTGCTTTCAGCCCCTGCCAAGGCAGACTACATATTTTGGAAGCCTAATGTAAGATTACCATGAAAGAAAAGTAAAGACACTAAATAAAAGAAAATCTAGAGAGGGAGAAATATTTACCTTCCTCTTAAAAAGTACATTAGAACAAAACCCAATGATTCCAAATCATCCCTTCGACTTTGCTCTATATGGTTCATAGGCAACACAGAGTAAACAATCCATAAAAATAATAGGGAAAAAATTGATAAAACAAAACAAAATCTTACCGATGCCAAGGTGAGTGTTCATGCTTGCATATCTAGCAGTTCCTGTCAAATTTTTATTTTCTCTGTAACACATTAAAAATAAAACAAATCATACATCCATACCCTGAAGGATGATCTCATTGTAAGCTAATTGACTAATTAAAACCCTTGGGGTTGGCCCGGTGGTTTGGGCTTGGGACTTCTATCTTGGAGGTCTCAAGATCGAAACTCCTTGCCGGCGAAAGCAAGGGATTTGCCTTCAGGGTTGAGCTCGCCATACCAGGTTTGCCTAGTGTGGGTTGCCTATCATGCATGGTTTGCGAGTTATTATGTAAGAGCGGGGTTTTACCCTATGTGCACCCAAAGGGTAGCAGATATGGGTTTCCCTTGTCATCGGAAAAAAATTTGACTAATTAAGAGTACAATCATCCAATGTGATCAATCATGATTCAACATACGAATATACTCCTTCACAAGCTCGAAATACAAATGACCAGCGATCTTGTTTGGTTCCTCTTTATCTAAAATACTAAAATATTTCTTGTTTAAAGTACCCAATTTATCGCTTGGTTCCTCTTAACTAGCAGTGCCAGGCAAACCAAGAGACAATTTGATCATATTGAAAGGATAGTTAAAAAATGACTAGAAGTTACCAGTAAGAAGGCGTACAATATGAAAGTAGGAACAGTAAAAAGGGATGGATATGATTATTCCGAACAGAGACTTAAGTAAATTAAATTTGCTAGTTCATGCATTCTGATACCTTTGCAAAGTCATTAAATAGCTTTGGTGACTTATCTTACATCCAATACAGATAAAAAGATTGTGTTTCCACTCTTCTTACATCCTGTTAAATCACAAAGAACCCTCCCCCCACCACCCCACCCCACAGCACAATATAAGGAAGCACCTATACTGACACATAGTTTGGAACTACAGATCATTAGGGATTTTCTTCTCATCTATTATAGCCTCGGTGGACAGAGTTACTTGATGCTCTGTGCTGGTGAAAGGTAGAAAGTACCTTAATAGAGTTACTTGAGATGTGCAAGCTATTCCCAGACACCACAATTATTAAAAAAAAAAAGTGAAGGGATAGGTCATAGGGGTTTAAAGATGATGCAAGCTAAAAGAACTCACTATTTACTATTGCTTCATAGAAGGAGCAATCAGACCATCAATAGATAGGAACCCAAAGCTCATGTAGGTTCTATGCATGAACACCATATTTCAAGTACTTCATCTTCTTAAACAAAATAAATATCAATTCCATACAGCTTCAAGGGAGCTGACCTATACGGAATATGCTGATGAGTTGATGAGTCTCTGTACTTCTTAGCCAGCCCAAAATCAATAACATAGACCTATATTAATTAATCACGGTTATGAATTAACAGATACCATGCCTGCAATAGGAGAATCGAGCAGCAAAGTAAGAGCTTTAGTCCCAAAACCTGATTTGCACGTCTTCCTAATCCCATAAGAAAGTTGTCAGGTTTTATATCTCGATGGAGAAAAGATTTGGCATGAACAAACTCAACCCGATTGATCTGAAAATTGATAAGGGTGAGAAGAGGTCTTTAAATTGTTATTGGTATAAATAAGTGCTACAAAACATCACACGCACCATCTGATCTGCAAGCATGAGAACGGTCTTCAAGGACATCTTCCTACTGCAGAAATTGAAGAGATCTTCAAGACTAGGTCCCAGTAAATCCATCACAAGGACATTGTAATCTCCTTCAACTCCAAACCATTTTAAATTGGGGACTCCAGCTACCAATATACAAAGACAAATCCAACTAATAAGCATTAAGTAGTAAATGAAGGAAGAACAGGCAACATGAAGATGAGAAATTACTTCCTCCTTGTAGTATTTTATACAGCTTTGCTTCGTACATTAGTTGAGGATACTTTGTTTTCACATTTTCCTGAGAAAAAGAAATAAGAAAATCAGCAAATTAATCTTGCAAATTAAAAAAAAAAAATCATCTACGATGCAATTGAAGGGAAGTTCACAAATGACTGAGCAATTGCAGAAGTACAATGATGTCATGAATATCAGCAAGACAGGAAAAATTCAGTTTACAAAATCTAATAGCTATCAAGTTTTATAAAGAAAATTTCCCGAAAGATGAATGTAAGCAGTGAAACTGTTGCAATTTCTTCAAAACCACGAAATTTGCTTAGTTATTGAAAATTCACCACATGGAGTCTCTCAAATTATAGTCCAAGTAGCAATGGGGAAGCCATGAATTCTTCACAAATTTATACATTTCCGCTAACTTGGTTATTATTTCATAGCTTCACAAAACATCCTGAAACCCAGCGCGTTCAACCAAACTGTGATCATAAGACCAAATAATTGAGTGGACATAACCCTATTGAGTGTGAGAACCTTATTAATCTAAAAATCTAGCAATCAAAGGGCAGGCACAAGTATATTTGGTTAGTTATGTCTTCAATATGCAGGGGTGTTTACAACGGTTTTGGGCCACTCCACTTATTATCATAAGTTTAGTGTTGCATGCTCAGATTAAGATTAACATGGTAGTAGAACAAGCAAAGATCCTAAATTCAGATGTTACTATGACCTTCATCACAAGAGTTCTGCAAGTGCATTGCCATGGAAAAGGATCACACTTGCACCAGAAAAGGCGTGATAAAATATAACTAAGCATGTTCTCTCCGAAAGATTAAACTTAATACTCTCAACACAAAGATAGGGATCAAGTCTACATACATCTTGCCCTCCCCAAACCTCACTTGTACGATTACACCAAACACATTGTCATTAATCTCCAACCTTACACCTAAAGATAATTAGCAACTAAACAAACACATGAAATTCACATCAATATAACAGTGTTGTAATTGCGAACCAAAACCATCCATCATCAAAAAATGACTAATTCTCAAGTTTCTTCATAGCAAAACCATATGTTTTAGCAATTAGAAAACATAACTATACTCCTGTAACAAGTTTGGACAATAAAAGGAACAGAAATTCAACTTACCAGCTTAATAGCAACCTCTTCATTAGTTTGAACATTACCACCTAAAAGAACATAAAAACAAATCACCAATTAAATTAACCCAAAAAATAAAAAATAGAACCTGCAAAAAAAAACATGAAGGGTTCATATACCGAGGTAGATCTCCCCAAAAGAACCGCTACCGATTTTCCGGCCAAGCCGAAACTTATTACCAACACGAGGCTCCATCGGAGACTACAAATTAAAAAACTTTAAGCCCCACAAATCCTCAAAAAATAAATCCAACATAAATAAATCAAAAAAAAAAATTCAAGATTTCAGCTTTTTGAATTATTTTTTGGGGGGGTTTTGTTCCTTCATGAGTTTAAGCCTCAAGAAGGTGAAAATCAAGCAGCATCAACTTCAATTATATGCTTTATTATCATCCCATTTTGAATAATTTGGCCGTGATTCTATCTCTTTACCCCATTTTTTTCCTTCTATTATTTATTACTCCTTTATATTATATATATGTTTTTGTCGCATCCTTTTTTAAAAGCTTTCGTAATATCTTCTTGTCCCCACCCACCCCCCCCCCTCGTTCCAACAATACGGCGGCGTTTGTAGTGTTGCGAGGTCTTCGCGTCTGCTATACCTTAGACTTGTAGATATTTCAATGATTTTTTTTTTGGAAGTTTGTAAGAGGCAACTGAATGAATATGCAGTGTTTTTCCTAGTCGGCCCATACGTATTTCAATGAGAAACTTCCAAATTACATCACATCAAGAAAACGGATAAGAAAAATCACTCATTATATTTCAATTTATTTGTCTTGTTTTTATAGACGAGGTCTTCCGTAAACAGGCTCTCTATCTCGATAATGATAAGATCTATGTATATTTTACCTCTTTAGACTTCACTTATGAGATTCACCGGGTATGTTACACTTGTTGGCCCCCAACTTATGGGATTCACTGGGTATGTTATACTTGCGGCCCCAGACCCCACTTTATCTTGGTAATGGTAAGGTCTACATACATTTTACCTTCTTATACTCTTTTTTGGAATTCATCGGGTATGTTACCCTTGTGGGCCCCAAACCCCACTTGTAAAATTCAACAGGGTATGTTTCACTTGTGAAATTTCACTAAATATGTTACACTTGTGAGATTTCGCTGGGTATATTGTTGTTGTTAAGATGTATGATCTAGGTATATAAAATATACCAAAAACATCCTTTAATATGCAAAATAACAGTTGGGAAGTCCGGTTCAACCTAAAATAATAGGCTTAGGTCATTGTGCTAGATTTGATTAAAAAAAAGTAGATAGGTTGTTAATTAGTGTCTTAAAGACCACCCAACAAAACCAAATTCTACAGTCAAAATCACACTGCAAGCTTAGTCAATGAAGTGAGCTCAACAACTAAATATTTAAGATATAGGTTAGTAGCTGATTGATTATATGTACAGTATGTTTGGTAGACCTAAAAAGAAGAAACATTATTGCTGTGACCAAAATAATTAAGAAAGCAAGAATAAGGTTGGTCCAACTAAAAATAAGAAAGAAATGAAATATAGTATTAGTTGTGTGGAGAAGAGTATATACAAAGCCAACTGTTTGAGAACAATTAAAGACTATGATGTATTGGCTACTTTCCCAAACTGTACTGAATCATATGAGTATTGTACAATACAGTGAACACACTAATTTTGAAACAAACGAATGACCTACACTAGACAAATAATTTTACAAATCAAGTCAAAAAAAAAAGGGCCAGCAAAAGAATTGCATATGGCAAAAACCCTACATTCTTTTGTGATCAAAAAGGGAGAGGATCCCAAAGAAAGGAAAAATCAGTAATACACAGCTATGATTATGTTAATTCAATTTGGGAACCCATAGAAGAATACTTTTTATGTAGCCTCCCTCTCAACTGTCTAATTTTTGCATCTACTCTTGCTGTGAATCCGATGTTGGTCTTCTGTCTAGCTTTAGACCGCTCTCTCTTCCACATATGATGATCTTCAACGTCTTTCTTATAATATATGATTTCTTGAATAATGTGATGATCCATCGGATTGAATGACCTTTGGAAACATATGTGCGCAAGGTAGGGCAGAGTGCAGACAACAATTACTAAAAGGGTGGTACACCAGTAGACTGGAGCAGGAGCTAGAGCTTCCACTAGGATTCTAAAGGCATATTTAGAGTAATCTGGCGCTATCATACCATAGATCAAAAGAAACAGGTACCAAGTAGCAATACTTCCCCAGATGAAAATATGTTGTATCCATGTGAAATGACTCATTGTGAGTGCAATCTGGCAGTTGACGGACCAGACAATGCAGGTGAACATTGTAGTACCCACAGCAGTCAAGTCGGCAGTCTGGCCTCCAGCACGGAAGGCTTGATCATAGAAGATGATAATGTTGAGGAAGAAAACAATGAGAGAGGTGTAGACACCATTGCCAAGCCAACCAAATATTCTATACCAGTCAAAGAACAAGTTTTTGGGCCCTTGCTGGTACAGTGCTGGGAACTGCAAATGTCATTACAGTTTAAATTACTATTATTCAATGAGGTGACTCTGCAAATTGATTTTTTAAGAACTCCGAGAAAAAGGTATAGAGTAGAATCACCTGTAAGCAAACTTCGGAAGGCACATCCTGCTCGAATACTCCAAGTGCAATCACGGGCAGTGAGGTAAGGATCACATTGAACAGAATCAAGTACGAATCATCATAGACGGACTGCCCCGAAAAGCCCGCAAAAGCCTCAAAGTAAAACAGTGTGAGCCCAAAAGCTATATTTTTGTAGAAGAAATAGCATATCTGCATGCAGAAAAACACAGCAAGTTAGATGATACATGACAAGCATCTATGAACCAAAACATGACTATTTTCTATCATAAAAAAATAAAATACATCCAGAGGAATTACCATCTGAGCAATTCGTTTGTAGCACCAATGCCCGTGTACAACAAGAAGTCTCTCCAAGAACCGAAACTGTGCAATAGCAAAGTCACTAGCCATCACAGCCTGCAAGAAGCTAATAGTCAAGTAAGCCGACTTACAGCCTCCAAGAGCAAAATATGCTTGCAGTTGCAGAGAGTGAAGTAGCCTTGTTTTATTCCTCAATCATTATACTCTGGCATGCCAAACTTTAAAAGCAGGTTCAATTTTTGTATAAAAACTGGAAGTAAACATGAGTTGTTAAGTGAATTTTTTTTCCTTGAAGCTTGCTTTACTTGAGCCAATGGATTTAGGGACATCTCTCCAATTTAGAGAAGATTTTCCAGATACTACTTCAGCTAAACAATCTTTGCAGACAAACACGCAGCAAGATGAATCATGAAAACCTTGTACAAAACCAAAAGGAATTGAACATAAAATACTTTTGTTACTAACTAATTAAACTTACTCGAATCGAAGAAATGCGAGACTTTAGATACATTAGATGAGATAGAATATTACACACTTTTTCCAGAAGTAACAAGAAATCAACAGTCATATAGCGTTTTAACACACAGAAAAAAAAGTGTCATTCAAACATAGTGTATGCAATTATTTGAATATTCTACGATTTCAGTTAAATATGTTAAGCTGTTACCGACCAAAATCGGTGTGATCTTAACAATCAAAAAAGAAAGCCATTGTGATTTTACAGTCAAACAAGATCAGTGTGACTTTAACAATTAAAAAAAGAGGATCAGTTTAATCTCAGATGATCAGGGCTTCTTAAAAAGAGACAAGTGATTTTTCCCATGCCAGTGATAATAAAAATCAATTTAATTAGACACAATAACATA
>JAABOM020000096.1:15837221-15852910 GCA_011800125.2 Solanum clarkiae | reverse complement strand
TTTAAATTAAATTTTTAATAAAAAATGAATAAATTTCTTTCTTACCATAAATAATTTATAAAAAGAATAAAATAAGGAGAAAAAAATTTAGAAGAAAAAAAAAAAGAAAGAAGGAGCAAGAAAAAGAAGAAAAAATGGAAGAAAAGAAAAGACAGGAAGAAGGAAAAATAGAAGAAAAGAAGAGCAAGGAAAAAAAAGGAGCAACATTTAAAAAAAAATGAAAGAAAAAAAAATTAGGAACAAAATAATATAAAAATTATAAGCAAATATTAGGAATAAAAAGGTAAATTTGTTGGTCAAACATAAATAACTTTTAAGCTAGAATGAAAAAAGTAGGGGGACCAATTTCTAACTTTTGATTTATTTTAAGTTATTTTAGGATTTGCCAAACACTTCCAAAAGTTAAAAAGAGTTTAAAATCAGATTTGACCAGCTTTTAAGCTCATCCAAACACCCTTTAAATCAACCCATTAAAAAATAACTTTTTTCTTTCTTACCGATTCAATCAAATTATCAGTGCAAATAACCATATAAACTTTTCGTTATGCAAGAAAATAGTGGATTTTTAGTACTTCTTCCATTAAAAAAAAAAAACTCATCTACTTTTCTTTTTGGTTTATTTAAAAAGGTAAAATTTTAATTTCCCTGTGGCATGCTTAAAGCCACAAGTTAAAGGTTATTTTGGTATATTTAATATAACTTTAATTCAGAATCATAAAATTAAAAAAAATAAAATTCTTAAATTTTATACTAAGTCAAACTAAATCATTTTTTTTAAACGGAGGCAGTACTAAATAATCAAATGAGCATACTTAAAAGAGGAATACAAATTGTAAAGTCATGGTCATGCAGGTACTAATTAAAGAGACATAGTTCAGTATATTTGCATCATCCACATAAGAAAAAGATTTGTCTTCTGTAAACATCATTCAGTTATACGTCAACTTTGTCTTTCGTTAGAAAAGGAAAGTGGATTATATATATAATATATACAAAGATATTTAGAATTGTTCTTTATGTTTTTAAGCATCAACATGGTAACTCTGTAACAGTGTGTGAAAATGTAATTCCAGATCACCAATTTTTCTATTTATCTAACATAGATTACGAATAAATGAAAAAAAAAGTAATGCAACAAATTCTGAAATAAAACAAAAACTCATCTAAATTATTGCAACATTTCAAAAAATTGATACAATCACTGTAATTGATTAAAGGTAAAAGATTACTGAAAATAGTACCTCGAATAACAATGTTTAGAATTATTATAAAAAACTTAGTAATTCATTCAATTAATAAAAATGTAACACATTAATTAAAGGGAGAGGTCATTGTATACGACGACAACAACAACATTACCCCAATGCCTCAAAGGCTCTCGCCCATTGTGGGGTACGAGGGGGTTGGATGTATGCAGCCTGGCCCCTATGTTTAAAAACATAGCGCGATTGTTTCCGGATGACCCATGATGAGCGTCGAAAGTTGCATTGACTAATTGGTACTTTACAATTGAAAGAAGCGCAGACAGTTTAAAAAGCTATTTTGCTTTATTCCATCATACCCTAAAGCCAAAAAATAGTGAATCTTTGGCTCATTGTATATTAGATGTTAAATTCAAAAGAACTAAAAATACACTGCAATCAACCCTAATTAAAAAATAAAATTCTTAGTAATAAAAAACATACTAACACAGTAATGAATTAAAGAAAAAGGATTTACTGGGAATTAATAGTACCTTGGATATAGAAATAATCCAAAAAGCTTCTTTCTCAGTTTTGTTTGTCTATTTTAAGGAACAGAAACAAGCATTATAAAATTTAACTGCACTGAGAGAAATACTCGTCGTAGTGGTAAAGTCCGTGGTTACGAAATTTTATTGGATAAATTATTGTAGTTTGAGTGAAAAAAATATTCAAATGTAAATGAGCTTATATTACTTGACATGGAAGCGAAGACACATTGCAATAATTAAGGCAAGCCATTGATATTGTTAAAAAAATGTGTCGTCATAATGTAAATACTAGAGAGTAGAGTCTACATAGCAACAAACACTTACTACATTATACTGAAAGATTGTGTCATAATGTGAACATACATGGAGGAACAGGTGGAAAAGTTGAACGGGTCTAACTTGACCAAATAATGATAAAATTGGGTTGGACAGTGACTCGCACCCGGTTAAATTTGATATATTTTTTAATGTAATATTGCTGGAGTTCTAGTTATCTTTATTTATATTTTTTGAGTATAACATTATTTCTCAATATAATTGATTTTTTAATAATGCTTGAATTCCCTAATTAAACTACTATAATATCCCAACTTAAAAATCAATTTCATATCTTTCTATATTTTATATTATATTTATTTAATTATACTATATTGAATATAATTTTAAAGAAAAGTTTGATCTTGCCAAGGCCTCAAGTTCAATAAAAAAATGTCTGAAATTTGACCTGGCCAAGATCACAACTTCAATAAATAGCTTTTGCTCATACGTCAATCTCAAGGGCGAAAAAAATTCCTTATTACATCATACATCTTTTAAGGGAAATAAAACCAGCTTGGTAAATATTTAAGAAGAGTTGGGGACACAGCTGGGAAATAGGGCCCTAAGTACAAACTCCTCATTCCACTGTTTTCAATAGTAGCCAGTTCGTCTATTCAGCTGTGTCCATGAAATGGCCTTTCCAACCTTGATCCGTACGCCTAGTGAAAACCACGAAAATGTTGTTATGCTGTTATTCTTGATCGACCCTTTGCAATACGTCGAGCAATAACTCTCCGGCCACCCTTTGTTGCTTTGCTGCTCAAGGATCCAAATGTCTTATAGTCACAACTCCACAAATAACATAAACAGCCCAGACAAAAAAATACTACACCATAAACGAAGTGAACCTTGAAAAGTGAAACTAGGTGGACATAATGACTGAGCTGATCAGGTAACATAGGAGGCAAATGGCAACCTAAAGCACACCAAGTGTCCTGGCTACGTATTAACCCTAGCATGGGATATCCTTAACTTCATCTCCTCTTTTATTTACACTTTCCTCTAGTTGGAATTGTTCTAAAAGTAAAATATTTTGCCGTCAACTTAAATATGACTTGAAGGAATGTATTATATATATTGTGCTTCTTTCAGAAACAGGAAGAGAAACCAAATTGGTCTAGTGCATGTTTTTTCAACAACTTAAACACCCAGAAGCTAAAAATAGAATAAAATAGGTGCCAGATGGCGCATAATGATACTCTTTTGAGAATTTGGCCCATTTGTACAACTAAAAGAGCAAGAAAGGGATGCATACCGAGCAAAGAAACCGTGTGTTCTTTTGCGCCTGATGTTGCTGGGTTGGTAGGTTCTCTTAGGAAACAAAAGCATCCCACTCGATGAAGAATCATCAACTGTGTGGACAGAAATAGAAGGACGATACAGTAATTCATGTAAAACCTGGTTAATTCCACAATTCTTTGCATTCAAGTCTCTGATGATTTAGATGGATACAGATGAAATATCAAATACAAATAATCTCAATAATTTATTTCTTCTCCAAAAAAAATTCACACAAAACCAAACTGGTCCAAGGAAGGTGCAAGCAACTGACAGTTATATAACAAGTTTTATTTCTGACTACCGAAGCTTTTTATTCAATAGGGAAATGATTTAAACAACAATTAGCATTTATAGAAGCGAATAGCAACCAAGTAGACAAAAAGAGCCTCCATACAGCTTCAACTCTAAATACAATTGTCAAATATCAAGGTAATTCTTGTTACCTTAAAAATTATTTGATTCATCAGAAAGCAACTACTTAGACAAAAAAGAGCCTCCATACAGCTATCAATTCCATTACAATTGTCTAAAATCAAGATAATTCTTGTTCCTAACTTCTTTAGAGAGCACTATCCAAGTGCCCAGTTAGAATGTGGGAGACGACGAGAATTGGTGTAACCATAGAATATAAACTCAAGGGAGTTAACATATATCCTTGTTTAATTAGAACACAAAGAAATGCTCTAATTCAGTATCCGAGATCCTCTCTTTTCATTCTACCAATATATCTATGCCTGCTCTGAAACAACCAACAAATAAAACAGCCTGGCATCTATAAAATTAAGAATGCTACATTATGATTTTTCTTTTTTTGATTTGCACCGGGTGTCCAAGTCTCTTTGAGACCCGACTAATCCCGGGGGTGCACATGCCCTCGGCAAGGAGTTTCCCTTATGAATGAGGTTGCAGATTTTGCTTATTTTTGTAACTCCCTTAACTTCAATAAATTGTTTAACTATGAACTAAAACCACATTACCCAGGTTCTCAAAAAGAAAAAAAAAATCCTTTCTTAAAAAGCCATATTACCATTAGGAATTTAGAATATTGTTTTACAATGAGCAGAAGATCTGCAATCTAATGGGTTAAATCTCACCCTGCTGGCACTTCTCTTTCATTTTATTTGACTTTTGAGTTATGAGAGCTCCTTTCCCATTCTAATTTGATAAAAGTACTAAGATACTACACTCTGTGTCAATTTTCATAGAAGAAGAGGTTGCTAGTGGCTCCCCATTTCATTTAATGGACATTAGATAGTATTTTGACTTTTTAAACACCATAAAAACAATAATGCAGCTTTTGGGGGTGATTTTGAGATGAGGGTCTTTTGGAAACAGCCTCTCTATCTCTATGAGATAGTGGTAAGATCTGCGTACATTTTTCCCTCCCCAGACCCTCACTTGTGGGATTTTCACTGGGTATGTTGTTGTATAAAAACAATAATGCAGTCAGGAAAGCCAAGAATATTCAGATAGGGGGAAAACTAACATAACAATGTTCAAAGGTTAACATTTTGTTTCTAAATTCTGTAGTGTGAAAAT
The DNA here is from genome assembly GCA_011800125.2 of Solanum clarkiae. NCBI lineage: Eukaryota > Viridiplantae > Streptophyta > Magnoliopsida > Solanales > Solanaceae > Solanum > Solanum clarkiae. The sequence continues at coordinate 15,848,040 of JAABOM020000096.1, read as the reverse complement.
GAATAAAAATTTATTAAGAGATGTCATTAGTAGATTGTAGTTTTCTGAGAACAATTAGCAAAAGCTCCCAATGGGAAGGATTGGGCAAGTTGACACCATTAATCTTTTTATACATTTGAAACCCAACCTTTGACCCACACATACACTTTGACAGGTTGGCCTATAACTTGTCTTATTGTTCAATTTGACCTGTTTCACCCTGCTGAAATTCAGCCCAGCACACTCACTTAAGCTTAATCCGAGTGTGAGTTATCAATGAACTTGAACTAGCAGCCTGCTTAAGAAACTTCCAGTGGTGATTTTCATCAGTTCAATGAACCATGGTACAAACCACACCCTTAGATTGGTCAGGCATATTATCACTGCCTATAGAGAAAAGCAGAGTTATCTCAGCGATCTAATTATATTCAACCCACCGGAGAGAAGCAACAGGCTAGAAGAGGAACAACTGTCATTGCATTTAAAGTTGAATCAATGAGCACCTCCAAATGCAATGAACCCATTTCTTTTGGCAACTAACATTGTATCAATCACCCGTGAAAGAACTAAACTACAGGTAAGTTATACACAACTAACTATCCTTAAAATATCAAATAATTTCAAAGAATCATCCTTAAGTATATAAATCATCTATATCTATTACGTCGGCTAAGTCTCATTTCCTATCCCAAGTGAAATAAATAAATATAACTTTATGTTAACTTTCCGGTTAAATACGAACATTACGCAAAAGTGTAGTATAAATTGAAATCGAGAGGGAAAAAAGAGATTTACCGTCAGGGAGGAAAAAAGGGAGAGAAGGAAGCCCAGTAGGGTATAAGAAACCTTCAGTCGAAACCTTCTTCAACGAATCAATGTCGGATTGAGGCAAATTAAGAGGAATCGAAGACTGAGACTGAGAGTAGAGAGATGGAAAAAGCCTAGAAGTGAGTGTGGGATTTGCAATTTCTGGCGTTTGAGCTGAACATCTCAAGTTTTGGGTCATCAAACGGCTAATCAGAGAAACGCCCGTCCGAATTAGAGTTTTCGATGAAGACGATGACATTTTCTCACACACTTGATACAGAACGATGCTAAACCCTAGCACAGTATCTACTGCTCCAACTTCTTCCAATTTCCACCATTTTTCCTTCTGAAAAGAACTTTTGACACTAAATGGGCTGATCCTTCTTGTGGGCCTTGGCTTCTAGATGTTGGCTCTAACCCAATTATGTTGGGCTGGCCTGCTTTGATTTGACAGGGTTAAAATACAAATATAGTCACGTTTCAGCTCGAAAGATTAGCCACAAATCGACGCTTATTTTAATTTTCATAATACTATGATTAACTTATGTATTCAAAATATTTTTACCATTATGTTATCAAAATTCTAATGATTTAATTGCCCCTCAAAACCTTTTAGACATCTTTTCCACTATAAATGTGGAAGGTATTTTTGTAAATAATTTTTTCTATGCCATATATGTTATTATCAAACAATGCATAAAAATATTCTATGTATAATTAATGCAACCATAACTAATACATGCATTATTAATACACTCAATTTAACATTATTTTTATACACTATACCAAATGACTCCTTAGTAAAAAAACTCGAATGGGTGACATGTGGCACTATATTGCGTGCACTTCATGTGAAAATAGTTAAAAATTATTTCGAATAGATTTTCGGTTAAATTTTGATAAGCCACACTTCATACATATATCTCCGAATTCCGGACTCACCAATGAAAATTTGATCTAAAAGCCTGTATCATAAACAAGCACTCAACTTTTAGCATATCAGGTAACAAACAACATTCCGCTATATTGCATCTCGCTGTTTCTGTTTACAAGGTAGAAAAGAATAACCTAACTGTTCTGCCTAACCACAACTTTGTCAATAAAGGAACCTACAACACAACATTGTAGTACCAAGCAAAAATTATTGGTACTTCTGAATCAACAGTTACTAGACAAGAACAAATCAAAACAATCAAGGCATCGCCAATATGACTCTCAAAAATTCGAGTGGCTGAAGCTGAAGTAACAGAAAGAAAAGCAACGACTGGAGTGGAAGAGTCAGTATCGAACGAGAGGGTTCCATGCAGATTTTGGGTAGGATGATCAAACAAATTCATCTCAGGATGTACAAAGGTTAATGAGCAAGTATGACTGGATGAACTTCATTGTTCAACTTCTAATGCAGTTGAAATCCACTTTGAAGCAGCTGCATGAACGTCTGCTTCTACATGCATCGATTGAGAGACTGGAGTAACCGCTACCTGTTGAGCAAGATAATATCAGGCGGTCAAGAGAATATAAAGAAAGCTTATCACTACTGTGAGATTGGTTAAACAGTCATGTTACTTTTGAGCATAAGGCAGATAAAAGAGCTAAGCAAATCCAGAACACCTTCCTAGCACCACGTGAGTAAAAAAGACAATCACATTAACGATACAAGTAATGAACTTACAAAGCCATTTTCAAGAGCTCTAAAATCTAAATCCTCATCCTCTTGTTCCTGCTTCTTGTCAAGTAACTGCAGTGCAAATAACCAATAAACTCATTCACTTAAATATCAGAACCAACTGGTACTAAGTACAAAGAAAATGTGAGATGCTTGACCTTTTTGTACCCCAGCTATAATCAACCAAAGAGAGGAAGATCATAAATTGGGTTAATATGACGATGTAAAATGAAAAATAAAGCTAAAAGTCTAATTTTATTACCCAACCCGATCTTTATTTAAAAAATTGTGAGATGCTTGGCTATGAGAACCACAACTTTGATACATCCGAGAACCTAAAAGAGACCAACCAACAAGAAACAGCAAGCATGCTCTATCATTACAAAGACAGTACAATAAGCATACGACCAAGAAAAGCATCAAAATCACTTAACATGTTCTGACACATAAGATGATCCCTCTTTTCCATTGACAGAGATTAATTAAGTTGAAAATTACATTTTCAATCAGAAAATAAACCTTAAGATTCCTCTATTAGTTATCCAAGACAGCAACTGGATCTGATATTTCCATACAGATGGAAAAAATTTCCTTACCTCCAATCTGAAGTACTTGGCTTTCCGGTTAGGATCAGATTTTCCTGCTACACCAACAGATTCAACCTCCTCTATATCGTTTTTCTGTGTGGCTAACCGACGAGCGGCACCCTAAAAAAATGAGAATTTGGAAGTCTGAATGGTTAAGAGTATCTACAATGCAAATAACTGTGTGTCACAAATAACTGTATTTTGACCCATTTATGTGCACTTTTGTCTTATTGCGTACTATAAGAGCATCAAAGAAGCCACTCAAATACTACTCATCTCACTGGAAACTGGGAAATGAGTCAGCGTTAAGTCACTACCTGCCTTGAGCTCTGACTACAGTACTTTTCAAATATTCAACAGATTTTAACTCCATATAAATTCCTTTTAGATATAGGATTTAGGGGCAGCTCAATTCTTGATTTTTAACTTAACGAGCAATAGGGTTCTCACTCACTTAAAGTCAATATTACACACTTGCTTTCACCATTATAAAGTATCTAGGTCACCTCATGCCATAAAAGGACCAGTTAACTCACCGCTGCAGAAGCATCTCGGCCTAGTTGCGCAAGCTGTAGTCCAAGCATTTGCTGATTGGGAAGAAAACGTCCGGCAGCAGGATTCCTGCTAGCTGAAATAGCTTGCCAGCAAAGCTTAAAGCTCCAGTGACTTTGCTTGGTCAATTTAAATCCCTGGTCACATAAAGGGACAAAAATATGTCCAGAAACTTGAGAAATAGCAGTTTCAAATGGAAAATCTATTTGATGAACTGGTCTGACCAAGGAACCGTAAGTCAAAAAACTTCTATGTGTTCTCAATGGGAACAAACGCCCAAAGGGTGACAATAAAACCGACCTTGTTTGTCAGAGGAGACTTTGGAACTTCCACATGCAGCAAACAACATTTGGGAAAAACTCCCTTCTCTATATCTGTAAGGGCTGCATTTATCAATGGTAAACAAACACCTACAGCATCCTTGAAATCACTTTCCTGACTTTCATCCTTCTTCCTAAAATAGATTATGAGTATATGTAGTTAAGACCTTATAGAGTGATCAAAATTTTCAGCAGTATATCCTAAACGATAGGAAAATACCAGTCAAGTGATATCGATATAGATGGCACACCACTAAACAATGACTCCCTTGCACCAGCTACAACACCGGAGTAAAACCTGGAAACAGTGAAGTAGTACAAATAATCATAAAATTCTACGGAAATATAAAAGTAACAAATATAAGAGCAAGAACGTACCAATTCAAGACTTCAATATGAGCAGTATTCATAAAAAAAAATTTCAAAAAAAAAAAGTTGTGCTAAATTATAGTTCACTAAACAAGAATATGGTCAGTAGATACGGATAAAAGGAAGGTCATAAAATGAAAATACTACTTACATATGATGGCCACAAGTTGAGCCCTTGTTGATTCCACTTATCACCTAAATGTTCCGAGCAGAAATAAATAACACAGGATAGTCAGCAAGGTAAGTGATACCAAACCCAAAAATGAAATAGGAAAACGGTATAACTGGAAGCATGTCAAAAAATACCAGCGTAGGCTTTGACCAGGAAAATAGTGCACCAGACAAGGCTAATGACACACAATCTACAGGAGTCCCTACACCAGAATAAATTCAAAAGGCCTAACATGTTAGAGCTGAAATACTGTATAGTTTTGAAGTAATCCTACAAAGCTCGAGTAAATATCAATTACAAACTTTCCAACAACAGACCGAGTAAAACATATACACTAAAAACCAACTAAGAATGTCATACCTGAAACTTCATAAGCAGTAGCACCACGAATCTCAGCCAAAGTAACCTCAATGGTTTCTTTCAGAGTGACAGAATGGCCTGCCGTTGATTTGTCTCTATAATAGCATTTGGAAGAAAACACATTAACCATAAAGTATTAAGCGGTTTGATTGGATCACAAACAGACTATGATTAAATCATTTTAGCCAATCTAATATTAGTTTTACTACTATGCAATTAAAATAATGAATTATATATAAACATACGATTATCAATTTTGATTCTATTGAATTAAGAACAACTTTTAAAACGGTAACTAATATTAGGAACAATTAAAATGAGGTAAACCAAAATATGATAAATATGATGTATACATACATAAATATTCGTTCCTCTTTTAAACATAAAAGTTTATTATATACACTTCTTATAATTCTAAGCAAAGAAGTAATAGTTCAAACGACATTTTTGGCAATTACATAACCTATAAACAACATATACCCAGTTGGGTTTGAGAAGCGTAGTGTATATGAAGCCTTACACCTATCATGTGAAGGTAGAGAGGTAATTTTCGATATACCTTTGGCTCAAGTAAAACATATCAAAGTTAAGTACGTGACAAAGAAATGCTAAAAACAAAAAGAGAAGTGAAGAGTATCTACAACAAATAATACAATAACCAGAGTAAATAAAATAATATATAACAATAATACCAAAGTATATAATAATATCAGAGTAATAACAACTACATGACCTATATTGGTAGAAAATAATACTCTAACTGCAGCATAGCTAATGCAGGAAGGATTACATTAGAAATCACCATTATCCTTATTGTGATGATAACAGGAAACCAACATTGTCTTATTAATACAGAGTTTAACATTGGTCACTGTTACATTAGAAATATCTAAGACGCATTCCATATAAACTGCAATGAATTAACAAAACTAACTCAGGACCCATTTCGACCACAAAAACCAAGGAATTTCAGCATCTACAAACACGATAATCTACGTCTCACTCCGAAACTTGTTGGGATTATAGATAGAAATTCCTTTATCTATTCCCCTCCAATTTAGAGCCATTTCATTCCAAAAATTATTAAAATGATCTTTTATGTACATATACTTAATGTTGAATCCTCTTTGTCTTTCTTCCTGTGTTACTGACTTTAGAGAAAATATTATCCGCCAGTGCAATTAGAGAGATTCAGCATGAGACAATTAATCGTAATAAGAAAATGCGAAAAAATAACAGGGAGAGAAAGAAAACCCACGATTGAGGAGCACAAACATTAACATTGTAAAGGCCCTGACGAACAAGAGCATCAACAAGATAGGTGAAGCCAGGGGATTCAATCCCCTCAGCGTTCGTAACTAAAACGATAGGCTTCGTATCATCAAGCTCTCCCGCATCATCTGAAACCGAGTTGGGTTCTTCATTTTGGGTAACAGCACCCTTTCTGCTAGAAAGAACATCTTGAAGATTGGAAACCAGCCCAGGTGGCAAGAAGTTGGGTTTCGCCCCAGAAGGCCTCATTGAGAGTGATTTTCAGGAGTTGAAAGAAAGAAAGAAAAGGACGTGACGTGAAGGAGAGGAAAATGAGGGGGGAAATAAAGCGCTCAAAAATTGTAGACCGCTTCCAACGGCGTCCTGAGGCTATTTATTATACGCTACAAAATTGTTTCAAAATAAACATTTTTTTCTTTTTAAATTTCGAGAAGGGTAGGGGAAGGTGAAGGCTAATGAAAATATTTTTAATTTTTTTTAACTAATATAAAAAATATGTGTATTTTTTTCTTTTTAAAAAAGGAACTCGATACATGTATTTTTTTTTGAGACAAGGTTCGTCTAGAAACAATCTTTCTATCTCTATGAAGTAATAGTAAGTTTACATACATGTTATCCTCATCAGACTCACTTGTGAAATTCCAGTATGTTGTTATTGTGGCTGGAGTGTCGAATGGGTACTTTTCAGCTTCTCAGCCTACACCATTGTTATTCCTAAGTCTTGCTTTCGTCGCGAGAAGGTGAACTTTGCAAAAGTACTTATTTGATGGGGAGGAATATGACTTCTGAATTGAAGGCTATCCTATCTGAGTTTTTCAGCTATTAATATAGTCTCGATGGACTCGAGATGATCACTTAAATAGGGACAGGATGTGAAAAATAAAGATAATTTTTTAGAGGGGAAAAAATAATCCTAGATAATTAGTAGGATCTTTTAGAGTTTTGTAGAGTAATATCTTTGATATTTGTTGTTGTTGTTTTAGTTAAAAGATAATATCTAGATATTTCTTCTAAATATAGGTAAAATGATTTGCAAAAGTAAATAAGGGTAGAGTGTTCTTCCACAGTCAAGTTCTCCTTTCTAACATCCTCAAATTTAATTGAACCTTCCGATCTTAGTTTATTAACTTCGTCTTCTTTGATTAAATCTTCCGATCTTAGTTAATGACATCATATTTTTGTGGTTTTCATGACTGTATGCTTGAGAAATATTCATACGAGTTTCCAATTGGCAAGCAGAAAAGTGCGCTTAAACATTTCATCCAACTGTGAGATCACAATCACGAGGTTTTCGATCTTCTTTTCTCACATTATAAGATTGTTTATTAACTTAAAAGTAAAAACAAGAACTATGCTATGCTTATCCCAAAGTTAACAGGCTAATACATCTTGCATCTAAACGCAACGGCAAAAGTCTTCAAATATTTACATCATTATATGCCAACTTTTCACTTCATTAAGGATAAAACCTTCTATTAGCAGCACCGTCAATCCCATATACATTGCCACCGTCATCATTTGAACCGCTACCGCTGCTCCCAATGACTATCACCACCATAGTAGGCAGGTACACCATTGTTGCTCCCTCTGTAACCAAAGGCACCATACATAGCTCCACCAAACCAAAATTCATTACTGTATCCAGGGTAAAAACATATTGGACTTACACTATACACGCCATAGTCAGCATATCCACCATAAGTGCTACCCATATTTTCACCATATCCACCACCAAAAACCACTACAAAACCACCATTGCCATCGTATGATTTTGAACCATATCTGCAACAACGTAGTCGGCTTTCACTTGTATGTTCAGCACCAGCTCTCTTTGGCTCTACCCTCTTAATTTCAACCTAGAGATGACCAAAAAAATTTTGTTTCATCAAAGTGAAAGAGGCGACAATCAGTTCTCGGCAGTATAAATTCCAAATTACTCACTTGTTTGCCTCGAAGTTCATGCATATGGCCATCAGATAAAACCTTTTCAACTGCTTCTTCTTTATCAAATCTCACAAATCCAAAGCCTCGGGGCCGACCAGTTGTATGATTCAGCACGATCTGATGCTCCACAACATTGCCATAAGAAGAAAAATACTCCTTCAACTCATCTGAAATTAATCACTAGGTTAAAGCAACAACCTTTTTAACTGGCAGAATTAAGAAATCAAATCATGTATTCTCTTTACCTTTGGTTAAAGATAATGGAAGACCACCAACAAAAATTTTCTTTGTATTCGATGCTCCTTTAACATGCATGTCCTTCTTAGGTATTGTTTTCTTCACTTCCACCTTATACAAAAAGTAGAATATACTCTTTAAACACAAACCTATGCGAAGAGTGTACTCAATAAAGGAAAAATGACAGTGCATGGTACTTTCATGAGAAAATTCTACCTTTCTGCCGCCTATGATATGTTCTTCCTCTAAAACTTTATCTGCAATTTTCGGGTCAGCATATGTAACAAATCCAAATCCTCGAGGCCATCCATAGCTTTTATGCATCATTAGTACAGAATTAGTTACCTCCCCATACTGGCTGAAATACTTCCTAAATGATTCTGGAAAGTTAAAAAAAATGTACAGAATGAGGTTAGAGCAAAGATAGTCAAATATCCTGAAAACAGGAATGCAGATAAAGTAGATGTTGTAGCTACAAAAAGATGCAAAATATTTAGCTGATGCCTCGCATTAGAAACACTTGCTGTGTTATACTATAACAGTTTGCACCATAAATTCGGCATGCAGTTTGGGTCAAAAAGAACCATGATACTACAAATTCTAATCAAGGAACTATTGCTTGTCCTGGAAACAAATATTTATGCAAGATTTTATCACCCTGATTAAAAAAGAAGAATGGCACTTTATAAATCAAATGAGCCAAGAATTAACAAATGACTTCTTACAACACATTGGCGATGATATATCATCAAGCGTGTTTTAACCAGGCTGGCCAGACAGCACGCTTCCAAGAATGTACTTAAATGGAAAAGCAATTGATAAGAATACAACACACTAAGATGCAATCGAAGCCTAATACTACATATATCCGAGGTATAATTGCAGAAAAAGAAGTTCAAGTTGACAGCTGCATTAGCTACTTAACCAAAACTGCGATGTGAAACTACCCAAGCACAATTGAAACTCCATACTCTTTTCCGAGTCAACTAGTCAAGACCATAGTAATCTCACTTTTAAGGCTTATTCATTGCAAAATAGGGGAATTTTCATAAATAGCGTAGGTTTGAAACTTAATATGGTCAAATAACTATATTTTACATAATTACATGGCATAACTTCGACAATGTGACCTGGAGGGAAGAGATAGGTAAGCAGGATCTCGAGAGAAAGGACAGAGACGAATTGTATATGTATATTTGTTAAAATTTTATGTGTATATCTGTCAAATAATTTTATTTGTGTAACTAATATACATATATATTTGTATATCTGGCAAGCGAGATTGAAAGAGGGAGGAGAGAGGCTAGTGAGATTGAGAGGGGAGGAGAGAGGCGAGCGAGAGAGGACAGAGAATGAAGAGAGGCAAATTGCAACTGATAATAACAGAGAGAGGGGAAGAGAGGAAAGAGAAAATAACAACAAAATCTAAAAAATATAGCTATAAATTGTAATTTTTTCAAACAATAGCAATATAATGTAATTACATATTATATGACTGTCTAGTTACTTAATTTTTCCTTCATGAGACAAATCTCAATGCAAAAACGTGGAAATCAGTAGCAAATAAGCGGCAACTTTACTTGTAAACTAAAGCAAATATTACTCAAAGAATATGAAATAAATTACCCTGAATCACAAAGTATATAAGAATTCTAATATTTCAGGCAGGGGTCCTATATGACAATGATATATAGCAAGATAGCATCAATACCTTCGGTTGTCTCATAAGCAATGCCTCCAACAAAAAGTTTTCTATCAACAAGAAGAAAAATACTGTTATGTTGCCATAACTACTCATCAAGAAAATACAACAATTCGGTAAAATTTAAACGACAAACAGGAAAATCAACAAACTGTGATCTGCTACGTAGTAAGCTACAAACTTACCCTGCTGAAGAATCATGGATTGAGAGTTCTTTTAATTGATGGGTTTCCCTATCGCCTACTTTATCAGTCATTGGCTCAGTTACAGCAAAATTCTGGTTTCTTTGTAATTCTTTCTCTACTTATTTGAACGCTTTGACATAGGTTTTTGTGATGTATAAACCCTATTGAAATGCTTTGTGATGCATAAAACCTATTGAAACGCACAGAGGTTTTTGTAATGCATAAACCCCAGCGCAGATTAAAAATTGGCGCGAAACTAGATTTAGCGGTAAATCAAGAAACTGCATAGCAAAGGTTTCAAAAATACCCTTGAATTAGCTTTTAGGTATGAGTTAGACCAAAAACCTAATTTCAACGGTATATAAAAGCACCAATCTCAATTTATATCCTTTAATTTAATTAAAAAGTATTAAAAAATATTCTAAATTTGGTACGGGTTATTAGTTTCGTCGTCCCCAAACTATTGACAATATTAAAAACACATGTGTAATTCACTAACTGAATTTAAATACATCCCTAATCTTAAACCATAAGTTAAATACACCCCTTAATTCTTAACTTGTGATAGATTAAGGGTGTTGTTGACACCAAATTTTTACCCTCCACGGTGTCAAATTAATTATCGGGGGCTTTATTTTTATTTGTAACATTTTTAAAACAATCTTTC
>JAABOM020000096.1:15815625-15835276 GCA_011800125.2 Solanum clarkiae | reverse complement strand
GATTTCTCTGTTAGTCTTTTAAAATATTTTAATGGTTTCCTAATTATCCGCAAAATTAGGTGGCGACTCTGTTTTTTTCCTTTAAAATTTAAAAAAATTAGTTTTTCGAATTCCGAGAATTAGTTTTGCTCAAATTAATTGAGTTTAAATCGATTCTCGATTTTTGAATAATTTTTTAATATTTTTTAATTTTATTTTTTTAAGAATCGGTCATTTTTCGGCGTAACAGGTGTATTTTAATTTAGTTAGTCAAATAGGGGGAGGGGGGAGTCTTTTAAGGACTATCAATAATTTAAGGGTGAAACTAATAATTTGCGCTAAGTTTAGGAGTGTTTTCAATACTTTTTTCTTAATTTAAAGATTTTTGAAATTTGTAATTTAAAATAGTGATATATCCAGTGAAATTCCACAAGTGAAGTTTGGATAAGGTAGAATATACGCAGACCTTATCACTATCTCGTGAAAATAGAAAAAGTAAAGACCCTCGACTTAAGTGCAAAAGTCTATTATAGATTACCCAAAACAATAATAAAATCATGTGATAATCGAAACATCATAAAGAATAAACTAGGATAAATTGTGAAAAGATAATGATTTAAAAAACACGCATTACAATACTACAGTTAGATCCATCACAAACACTAGTCATCCTAAGCAGGACAATACTACACTACCTACTAACTTTCTATTAAGGGTGAATAAAACCAAACAAAAAACTGCACCAAACTGTAAACCGAATCAAACCAAGACAAAAATGATCTGATTTGATATTTGAAAACTCCGAAATAACCCGATCCATGTACACCCTTACCTTCTACCATATCCTTATAAGGGTCATATCCTCAATAATTTGAAGTTACATCATATCACGTGGTTTAAAATATGTCATAGATATTTGTATGACTATAAATCATTTCATTGAAGATAAAATTGACATTAAAATTTAAATCATCATCAAATATAAAAATGTTATTCGTTTTTTAAATTGACCAAAAAAAAAAAAGAGTCATATAAATTGAGACAAAGAGGATCATTATTTTCTAGCATGTGCATATTTCCTAGTATTCATTACTCCCTCCGTCTCATATTATTTGAATTTTTGAGGCTTTTTTCAAATTTCAAAATATTTGAATTGTTCAAAGTTCAAGGTGAATGTTTGAAATTTTTTTCATATTTGACTTTTCATTTATTGAAGTTTTGTATTTTCTAGAACATAAATTACACTACACATTTATGATTTTACAAAAGGACAATAATGAAAAGCTTGATATAAATTTTGTACTTAAATATTTTTCTTAATATGTGTGTATTACTTCACAAATTCAATTAAAATGAGACAAAGAGAGTACAATACATACCTAGTGAAATTCCATAAGTGGAGAATTTCCTAGTATTCATTACTCTAACAAATAATTACTTACAATATGCTACAACGTTGATTATACACATTAGTCATGATAAGTTGTAAAATCACATGTAATTTTTATTGATGTGTCTAACCAAATGAGATAACAATAGTCAACAACAGTTCATCACCAATAAGGTGTTTGAGACGTAAGATTCTGACAGAGAACACAACAAAAGACTCAAAAGAGTGTGGTAGCTAAATCAGCTAGTTCACCACGAAGAACTAGTACTAATAAAACTTAAGTGTCAAGAACAACCTTACCATATACAGTGACAGAAAATGTAGAACAAGTAGAATACAGGATTGGCACTCCAAAAGGCAATCAAAATTTACAAAGACTACATAAAACTAGTTAGCAAAAACCATCTAACTCTAACGTCAATCTTCTAACACTTAATCATCTTCATCGGAATCAAATTCTTCCTCTTCTTCTTCTTCGTCAGCAACTTCCACCTCTCCTTCCACATCGTCTACAATGAAACCCCCCAGCGTTTCGTCATCCTCATCTTCTTCTTCATCTTCCTCATGCTCTTCTTCAGAGGGTCGAGTTTTTTGCTGTGTAGAAGGTTTATTCCTTTTTGCAGTACACTTGTCCTTGGACCTTGTAATGTACTTAGATCCCTGAAGTTTCTTAGATATTATGGGCGGTTCCTTCTCATCTTCACTTTCACCAGTCCACTCATCATCATCTTCCTTGCCTTTTTTCTTCCGTTTTCTCTTAGCCCCCTTTCTGCCTTTTCTGTCAGAATCCTCATCGGAATCACTCTCTGCTCCTTCATCCTCGATAAACCAATTCCAGTTCTTTATCTCCTGGATCATTCTCTTGGGATAACCATCGAATTCATGACCCATAACTAGAAAACCAAACTCTGCACTCAGCAAATGATGGGTTAAATAGGAGTCATATCCAGCTTAAACCAATAGCAAAATAGTTCGATTTACATCAAAATGGACAGTATAAATATAGTCTATCTTCTGATTGAATCGAAAGAGCAGAAAAAATGCAGATGCTTCATATATGACTAATTCTGAACAGAGAACGCCAGAAATATGGACATAGTCGAAATCTAATTCAACCCCAATTGGACAGCCACTACTCTGAAGGCTTTCAGCAACCTGGTCTCCATTTCCATCATCTACTTAGCTAGTGTTTGGCATAGATTTCGGATCAAATTTTGAAAATTTAGCGACAAATATATGTTTGGTTAGGAAACTTCTCAAAATCTAATCTTCAAATATTTTCAAGATCCCAAAAAGTGGCCTGAGCCAGGCTCGGGAGAAATTTCACTTTCCCTCACAAAACTTCAAAAATCTTCCAAGTAAAACACATGTCCCAACACCAACTTCAAAGTTCCAAAATCACAACTTCAAAAAACTCAAATTTTCAAGTTTGAAGTTTCAACTGCGAAATCTATGGCTACACATCATGAAAGCCTGAAAAATCATTCATTTCAAGGTGAATCAATAGGGTTTGTCAAAGTCAACTACAACAAAAGGATTTCTAATCAGTCAAATAATCAAATTACAACGAGTACTAATCAGTCAAATAATCAAATTACAACAAGTACTCCGACTAAATCAATGGAACAGAATGGAGGCAAAGTTTCTTCTCTGCTTTTGGGTTGGATATGAGGGTTTATGGGAAACAACCTTTCTACTTCTATGAGCTAGCGGTAAGGTCTGCGTACATCACGCCCTCCCCAGACCCTACTTGTGGGATTCGACTGGGTATGTTGTTGTTGTTGTTGTTGTAGAATGGAGGCAAATGATCCATACAGTTGAGCCAAGTAATTTAGGGTTCATCCTAGTTAATTTGATTGATTTTTTTAATATTTTGAAATCATGGTACAAGTGAAGCAACTGGAAAATCAATTATCGGAATAGCAGAGGCAAAGAAACAAATAGGGGGAAATAATCAAACCTTGAACAGGATCAATGCCCGAAATATCAATATTCTCGACGTCTAATCCAATCCCTACAGGACATGAACTACTCTGAAGGGTTTCAGCCAACTGGGTCTCCATTTCCAACTCTTTCTCGGCACCCCTTTTATCTTCATCGTCCAAATCAATTCTTTTCAAGGTGAACCAGATGGGTTTGCTAGCGGAAACACAGAACATGTCACCGTTCTCCATTTCGCCTCTTTCAAACTTCCTGAAAGTTCGAACTTCACCATCCTGATTGTTGTATACACAAATGGGGTTCCTTCCAACAACTTCAAAACTAACCTTAGTTTCATCTTCGTGGTCTGGAGGGTTGTGGATTTGGAACGAGATTTGCCGGCGAGAAACGGTTCGATCGTCGGAGGTGAACCCCAACCCTCTACCGAACTCTCGGGTTGAACCGGGTTTCAGCAGGGTTTTGGACCCATCAGTACCTTCAATTTCCATTTTGTTTTAAAAACTAATCGCCAGATTTTGCCATTTCTGTCTCGATTGTTATAGTAGTGCTTCCATTCATATACGATAATTAATTAATATATAAGTATTACGTTAATTAATTAAAAATATTTAAAATCATAAAAAAAGTATTATTGATTGCAACTTTTTTCGTTTTAATATATTGAAAATAATATATCTAAGAATATTAGTTTAATTTTATGCAATTTAATTTTAAAAAATAAAAATTATAACAACTAAAATAGAACGGAGGGAGTAATTTAATATGCCGAATATGGTAATTTAAAATAGCTATGTGGTTGTTATAGTTTTTATTTCTGAAGTCAAGCTATAGAAATTTTGACTAAGATTTTAAAATGTATTTTTTTTATCATATTAATATAAAAAAATTACAATCAATAATATATTTTTCTTAGCTTATAATTTTTGAATATCTTAAAATTTTATTTTTTAAATATCAATTAATTTAATCTAATTTAACTTTAAATATTAATCAAATTAATTTTTAAAAAACACAAACATAACAACTAAAATAAGATGAAGGAACTAAAAGTAAACATATGAAGTATTTTCGAGGCTCTCAATTTTATCCTAGAATTATACAGTACTCTTTGTGTACTAATTTATGCAATATTATTAATATTTTATAACTATAAAATATTTTATTAAAGTAAATAAATTTTTAAAATTAAAATTAATTAATTATAGAAATATAGGATTAATATTCTTTTTAACATCGATTGAAAAGAAAAGAATGTTAAATTGAGACAGGGGATAGTATAGCATAAATGAAAAGCTATAAATTTAAAGGTTGAGACCGTAAATTATTTTTTTGGACTTAGTTTAAGTGCAAAATAAATATAGTACTTTGTACCAATAAGATAAGGATGAATATATAGACAATTTCTTATAATTGAAGTACTCCACTTTGTTTTCATTTTAATACCTCAATTAAGCTATTCCTTTATTAGACACTTATATATAATAAAAATAAAAATAAAAATAAAAATGTATCTATTAATACCATGTAACAATCTGTCTGTTAATTAACTCAAGATGCATTAAATAAAATAAAATTTTATCAAAAAATTTTTTATTCCAAGTCTATCATGCTTTTAACGTATCAAAATACTAAAATGGTTTAATGTAATATAGGTGCGATAGTAATATTTTATGTGATCAACCAGTATCATATTACTTTATACAAGATTTTAAAGTTATAATTAATTATTCCATCACAATTATCCAAATTACATTGTAACTTAAATCATTAGTGTAACTTATATGTTTGGAGAGAACTTTGCCTCAGTTAAAGGTAGGGGTGGAAATTTGATGAGTTGGGTTAAATTTGAGCGGCTCATAACGGGTCAAGATAATAAATGGGTCAAGATTCAATCTAATTTGAATATGCTTGGATCAAAATGGGTAGGATCAAAATAAATTGAGTAATAATTTATAAAGTGGATTAAGACTCAATCTAACCTAACTTTTACTAAGTTTTATTTATTTTAGATATATGCTAAAGTGTTTCTATTAAATGTCTTTTGTTCAAATTGAAAAAGCATTTGAGCATGCATTCAAGCGCTCATTAAATTAATAGATAAAATGCTTAAAATATATTACATTCTTTATTATATGCATTAGACTCAATAAGATGTAGAATCATAGATATGTCGGTAAAGAATATGAAATACTTTATGCGATTGTCCATGTAAGCTCTACAACATATGTATACACACATAAATCTTTGTCAAAAATTTTAGCCAAACTGTTCAAATGCTCAATTGACACGAATCAAAAAACAACATATGACAAGAAAGTTGATCAAAAATAACTCAGCAAGAGTGGCACAAAATGTTATATTTATAATGTGATTAGTAAGGTAAATTTAAACGTAAAAGAATACAGTCACGACAGCTAAATGTCATATCAATAAAGTCCGTCTAGCTTTTAAAATTACATGATAGAATAAAACAGTGATGAAATGAATTTAATTTAGCTATAAATAGTCTTTTGGTCATGCGACATAAGCTATATGAAGTTTAATAACATTATACTGTTACATTATGGTCTTAAAAATTCTGAAGCTATGTGAATCTATGCTTTTGAATAATATTGTAATATGATTAATGCTTATTCGATAGCATTGGCAGCAATCAACGTCAAAACTCAAATCAATTTCACTATTTCAACTTACCAGTAGGCTAATTGGCAGGGTTAAGTGGATGCTTGACCTTAGGGTGTAGTAGGGTTAGGTGGAGGATATGTTTTTTTTTTATCATGTGTTCTCATTATCTTTTCCATCAATCTCGGATGAAGCCAAAAATTCACTATTTTTTGGTTGGGGTGTGATGGATTAAAGCAAAATGACTCTTTAAACTGCCTGCGCTTATTTCAATTGTGAAGTAGCAGTTAGTCAATACAACTTTCGACGCTCATCATGGGTCATTCGGAAATAGTCACACTATGTTTTTAAATATAGGGGTCAAGCTACATACATCCGACTCCCCTTACGTCGCAATGGGCAGGAGCCTTTGAGGCATTAGGGTAATGTTGATATAATAATAATGTGTTCTCATTATCTGTCGTATTATGTGTTAGTTCTATCATATTTACATACTGTCATGTGTTATTTATTATTAGTCGCTCTTTCTGTTCCTTTTCCTTTTTATCATATCTAGTTCTTTCTGCTTATGGGTTTTGAGATGAGGGTTCCCACGATATAACCTCTCTACCTCTATGAGGTAGTGATAAGATCTGCGTACATTCTACCCCTCTCCAAACTCCAATTGTGAAATTACTGAATATGTTATTGTTGTTTGTATCTTATGCCAATTTCACACTAGTTATTACTTCTTTATTTGTCCATATCTGATTAAACAAATAGACAAATCATATATTTTAATCATCTCAATCTGCGGATTATACCGACTTGAAAGGGTAAAAATGTAACAAACACAATGATTAAAATTAAAGTGCTACAATAAATCAGAAATGTTAAATTGAAAAAAAAAAATCGTCGAATCTCAGCTCAAACTTCAGGACGTAACAGAATTCCGGCACGCTCATTCCATATTTGTGAAAAACTCTTCAGAGTTCTTCGCATATCTTCCCGTTTCAATCCCATTTTTTCGGTTAAAAATTCAGTATGAACAAAGATCACTCAGATTCCGATCTCCCTACCTCTCTCCCTGCCGCTGCCGCCGGTAAATTTTCCAAACCCTATGATCATACGCATATATTCAGTATCACTGCTTTTCGTTCTAATTGATTCTTGTTTTTCTTTGTTGTCTCGATTCACCGTAGCTTTGAGTGCTGAAGATCGTGCTGGTTTGATAAATGCACTCAAGGTTGGTTCTCTCTCGCGCTTTTTTTTTTTCCGATTCATTGTATTTGTGCAGCGCAGTAGTTTTGTTTTATAATTGATTTCTCTTGAAAATGTGTAGAATAAGCTTCAGAATTTGGCGTTGGAGCACTCAGATATATTTGAAAGACTGTCACCACGAGTTAGGAAGCGCGTTGATGCTTTGAAAGAGCTTCAGGTTTATTATGCATATTATATGATCTTAATTTGACTTCTCTATTAGTATATTAGTAGCGGTAATGGAAGGAGACACTGTAGCGGTTGAAAAAATATTTTTATGGAGAAAACATTGCATCAACGATAAAATTTAATTAATTGTGTAGATTCGGGAGAACAATAATTGTGTCAAACATTTTGGAACAATCCATCAGAAGGGATATTTCATCAATTCCCTTATTTTCTTTGCATTGGTGGTCCCTTGGAAAATTTTATTATTGCTTCTTTTTTCTTTTTTCTTTTCCTGTATTGTTTTGATTTGGTCAGTGTGGGAGAAGCTTGTGCTTCTCTTCTTTTCTTTAATCTGGTCCTTGTGACATATATGGCGCTAGGTAGGTGGACTCTGGTGTTGATTATTCCTCTTTTTGAATTTGATCTCTTTTGATTTATTATAACCATGGTGTCCCAACTTGTGCGCACCTGTTACCCTCCACCAATACAGGTAGCACAGTGATACCACAAGGCTCTGAAGCAACTTATTTGTGGACCATACTTTAGTGTTGTTGATAGTTCAAATTTTTGGTGCTTTGGTTACACGTCCAGTGTACAAATCGAATGTTGTTTGCTGGAATTGGCAGCAACAGTTGCCTCAGTTGGCTTTCTTCTGGATTGAGGGGTGAATAGCCAGGTTATCATAGGATATTTCTCCCCGATATTCCTTCCCTTAGCCTTTTATTTGCTCAGGACATTAATATACATGCATATCTCAGACTCTTTCTCAAGAGAAGAATTCTGGTTAGTGCATTGATTTGAGAAACAACATAAGAGCACAAAGACATGCTTTTCCAGCAAAAAGCCTTAAAGAAATTAAATAGGAAGATGCCAGAAAATATTGTTAGGAAATACGATCTGAAGATCTAAGAGGAAGTTCTTCCTAGAGAGAAGACAGAGAAAATTCGTGAAGAGAGAGAAAGTTGCTTTCGTGGTAACGCCCAATGGGTAAACTCCACGACGATAGGATATATATATTAATGATATCCGGACAATTACACAGAATACATTTATACACGGAGATTATTTGGGGAATGCTTTACAATTCTTGCTTGCTTGTAAGATTGTTGGATTTCTGGATGCCTAACAAATGAAATGGACCTTTTATTTATACAACTTCCTAAGGGCTCTAGCCGTTGCTACAGTGTCCTGACTGTTGCTACAGTGCCCTGACCGTTGCTACAGTGCCCTGACCGTTGCTACATTTCACAGGGTATAAGTTGTGGCCATTGAGAAACAGACTCGCGCTATATATGACTGCATTTCTGGAGGACTCACATCGGGACATGCTTTGGTTCCCCCTCAACCTATCCCAGTAAATGATATTTAACTGGTGTGAATAGTGACTAGATTTGTAAATTAAAAAATTTTCATTCTAATGATTAATTTGCTTGTAGGTTTCCTTTGTCAAACTTTTTTGGTCCTTGGGTTTGCATTTTACACTATGTTGACTCTATTGAATCTTCCAATATGTTAGATCTTAATTGCTCTTACCAGAGGTCGAAGAAAGCTTCTTCATCCCCCCCAAAAAAAGTTAGAAGAGAGCTTGAAGAATTTCTGTTTGTAGGGTCAACATGATGAACTGAAAGCCAAGTTTTTGGAGGAGAAGGCTGCACTTGAAGCTAAATACCATAAACTGTATGAACCGCTGTACACAAAGGTGAAAAGGAATAATTTAAGTTGTTCCACATCTGCATGTAGCTTGACAATAAAATCAGCTCCCTCCTTTCCTTCTCTCCCTGACCCTGCCCAACAAAAAAAGAAAAAGAAAAAGAAATGCATGAGTTAATAACATTGCAGCTTTTTTGACTCTATATGTCCCTGCTTGATTAATTATTTGTGGTTTCTTCACAGAGATATGAAATAGTAAATGGCATTGTCGAAGTGGAAGGTGTCAGTGTGGCTCCTGTGGACCAGGGTGACAATAAAGGGACAGGAGATGGTAAACTTTGACTGGTTTTCTCTTAATTGGTGTGGATTAATTGCAGAAGGGCTTTAATCTTCTTGTGAATTTTAGGTACAGAGAAAGGCATTCCCAACTTCTGGCTGACTGCTATGCTGAATAATGAGATATTGGTAGATGAGGTAAATAGTCAAAGTTATTATCATTGTTTCTTGCAATAAAGTTCATACATTTAGCTAACTGTAACTCACTCTGCTTTAGATCTCAGAGGATGATGAAGTAGCTTTAGAATTCCTCAAGGATATCAAGTGCTGCGTAATCAATGATCCAAAGGGTTTTAAGCTTGAGTTCTTCTTTGATGCAAACCCCTTCTTCAAGAATTCTGTCTTGACAAAAACCTATCACATGATTGGTGATGATGAACCTTTACTGGAGAAAGCAATAGGGTAAGGTCTGCGTACATTTCACCTTCCCTAGACCCCACTTGTGGGATTTCACTGGATATGTTGTTGTTTTGTTGTTTGATACGGGATGCATGCAGGACGGATATTGAATGGTATCCCGGAAAATGCTTGACGCGGAAGACTTTCAAGAAGAGGCAAAATCAAGAACTAAAAATTGCTAAGCGCGAAATTATTGAGGACACTGAAAGTTTTTTCAATTTTTTTAAACCGCCACAAGTGCCTGAAGATGATGGCTATGATTTGGATAGTGATGCTGTAGGTTCAACAACTTAGAAGACTCTATTCATTTACTGTTGAATATACATTACTTGCTTTTTAATACTGATGTCCTAACTAAACTGAATGTATTCCTTACAGGTTGAAAAACTCCAGAATCAAATGGAACAAGATTATGAAATTGGGTCTGTAGATTATTTCTTCTTTGCTTGTATGGTTCCTTTAATATTTATTCACTTCTGTTTAGATCTCTGTTCAAACAAATTTCCCGTTTTTTCCTATGCATCATAAGTTGCCTATATTTGGATCAGAAGAGTGAATTGATGTGGTGTTTTGTGCTTTCTTTCGCAGCTCAATAATCAGGAACAGAGTAATTCCTCATGCAGTATCATTTTTCACTGGTGAGCTTGCTGAAAGTGATGACTATGATGATACGGAAGATGAGGAAGAAGACGAGGTGTGTGAAAAGAAGGTGAAATATTCTGCCTGCTTCTACAAGTAGATTCAACTGTTCCCTACTTCCCTCTAGTGTTTCGATGCTGATAGTTCGTCTGTCAATTTTATTTGTTTTATTGTCCTTTCAGCCTTCCGGACCAAAGGTGATATGAATGTATCTGCACAGTTCCATCTGGTGTTCTTCATTGTCTTCAACTTGATGAACAGTAAATTGATTTGATGAAATTGTAGAAGAGTCGCAGAGCACAAGCTGAGAAGGCCAGCAGGTGGTGAACGTCCTACGGAACACAAGCAAGGGTAGTTTGTGGTTGCACACTAGGGTCTAGGTCATAAGCTAATGGGAACAGCAGTCTCGGAACCTTGGTTGATAAATTTTCCTTAGCCATTCTTTTGTACACATTTTTCCCTTCTGTCCATTCCTTTTTACATATCCTTTTCTGCTTGTTTGTTGGTTCTGCGGTGACTTTCTTGCTACAAAATGTTGGATCCCTTTTCTAATGTCCTTGCAACCCCCACCCACCATATCTCCTTTCTCTTCAGTCGTCTGTGTAGGTTGATACAGCTAAGATTGCTTATTCCAAAGGTTTATACATGATTCAACTTTTGTATATATGTGCTAGCTGCCGTGTAGATATCTTTCTATAATCCCGTTTGTGTGTATCTACTTTTCCTAATTAATGACGGAAAGAGTCTTTCCGAAAGACTCAGATCCCCAAGCTATGGTCGCTTATGTTAATGGTGATTTAGGAACCATTCGGTGCTTCAATAGTCGTAATTTGTTGCTGCTGTTTTTAAGTATTTTTAAACTTTGAAGAACATTTGATACAATATAATTCCAGTTATTGTAAGTATGATAAAAACTAGATAATCAGATTGTGATCAGATCCAGTTCAACGTTACATTTAAAGTTGCTAGAGTAGCAGTAGCTTATTCTCTGGAAGATGGAAGCTCCATTACAATGTGGATTCTCATCTCACGATGACAACATAACTTTTAGATGGATGCTGGCTTTGTTTGTAAGCTCATATAACGAAACAATGAGCTTTGATAAGTTCAACAAAGAGAAATGACAGCATGAAAGAAAGAGAGAGAACAAACAGGAGCTCTCATGAGTTCAACAACGGCAAAATTACAATGTGAAAGAAAGGCACGGGTGGATTCAGGATTTGAAGAGGACCATGGCTCCACCAGAGATAAATGCATGTTAGTCGAAGCATGTTACGCGACACCAACACTTGGAACATGTTGTTAATTAAACATATAAAACGCAATGCGGGATAAATATAAACTGAGAGTAATAATTGGCCTTAAATCCCACAAATCATAAACTTTTTTCTCAGTAACCACACGGCTAGGTACTTCCTCCACTGCTCCTGATACAATTTCAACAAGCTTGATTTCGCTAGCTTCGTATGCTGAATACCGTGCTGAGTTGGAGATTGAAAGGAAGGTTCGTTCTTTTTATGTGGTTTGTTCTATTTTAGTTAAAATCATTGACTTTGTTTTCTTTTTCATTGTTGTAAATTTTCTTTTCTTTCGGAAATGTGTAGGATAAAATTCGGAAATTGGATGGCAGTCCCTTGGCTATACTTAAGACTTTGTCACCACAAGTTAGGGAGCGTATGGAGGCTTTGCGAAACCTTCAGGTTTATTTTTCAGCTAATGTAATATTGTTTGATCAACATTGAGTTAAGATGTTATAATAATGGTAGTGGAAGAAGATACTATTGCTGAGAAGTTTTTTCACTGGAAAAAACATCAAATATTAAGATCTCAACACTTCAATTTATTTGAGAACTTTGTAAAAGTCTTGAAATTCCACAGAAGAATAGTATTAACAGAATTGTGTCAAATATTCTAGAACACCCCAAATGAATTGGAATGGGTATTACTCAGTTTTCTTGAATATTGTTGTTCTTGCTTCCTTTTTCTTTTACTAGAAGCTTTGATTTGGCGCAGTCGTTTTTCCCCAATTTTCTTCTTGATAAGGTAAAGTAGGTTTTATTAATAGAGTACCAAAACAGTAAGATTTCAAGTTTGAACTCTATCGTCAATACAGAGATTCCAAAAAATTAATATACCAACCCATAGTATCTATCATAGAGCTCTTGCACCAAATATGCAAGTTTAGTAGGTATCTGTTTTTGAAAATAGAAATGTATTGCAGAATCCCTTCTAAACAGTTTTTGTTCCTCCTTGACCAGATAGTCCATGCTCGGACTTTTCAAAAATGTCAATGGATACGTGTCGGATTCTTCCAAAATAGTGTATTTTTGAAAAATCTGACACGAGCGCGGCATCGAAAGTGAAGAATCCATGCAACTTAGCAGTCGACAAGATGCACAAGAGAATCGGCTTCCAGATCTGCTTCTTGCTTCTTTCTACTTTTGCCAGTTTCTCAAACAACCCTTTTTAATATTTAGGCATCACTCATTGCACGCTAAAAAGGTTCAGAAAAGAGTACCCAAATCTGTAGTTTTTCCTGTGTTAAACAGGCATTTAAAGGTGCAGTTGAACCAAAACATGCCACTTAGGAAGAGCATTTATTTTCCACATACCTTGGCCAATCGTTATATCCTAATCAATGGCTTGTTTTTTGAAGAGCATTGTCCAGCTTCTTGCTAAAAATTTTCCATTTATCAACTCACTACATTTTTGACCCGCTCAAATTCAACCCAATCACACACCCCTACATCATATTGAAGTTTCGTAATTATTTTGTATATGTGTTGGATGAAGTATGTCTTAGTTAAGTTGTATACTGTTTCCTGCCTTGTGTGTTTTCCTTGTTTTGAAGTAAGTTATTGGAAACTCTTTTAGCTAATTTAAGAGGGGATCAGGGAGGAAAGAAGAAAGCTGATCAACCTTCTCATTTTCTTGGTATTATGGGTCATATATGTTGGCTTATATTCCTCTCTTTGAATTCAGTCTGTTTAGGTTGATGAAACCATATATAATGGCTGTATTCCTGGAGGAGACACACTGTTATTAGGTCATTCTTTCCTCCGCATCTTCCTCCTGACCCAACAAATGATTTTTAATTTGCAGGACTACATTTGTACATGAATAAATTCTCATTCTAATGATTAATTCGCTTTACTTATAAGTCCTTATTTTCAATTCCAACCTTTTTGGTCCTTGGATTTGTGTGTCACATTCTGATGCATGTATCAAGTCATTTAATACATTGTGTAAATTTTAACTGCTCTTGCAAAAGAAAGAGAGCTCGACAGAATTTTCTGTTTGTAGGGTCAACCTGCTGCACTGAAAGCTTTATTTTCAGAGGAGAAGGCTGTACTTAAAGCTGGTTATGAGAAGCTGCATGAATCGCTGCACACGAAGGTGAAAAGGCTAATTCAACTTGTTCTGCATCTTTATGTGTCTTGACAACAATATCTGTTAGCCCAGCCACTCCCCAATCCCTGGCCCCAAAAAAGAAAGAAAAAGAAAGAGATGGGAAGGTAAAGAAGGAAGAGATACTTCTATTTTGTAGAAGTTAGTACCTTGCACCTGTTTTAGCTCAAATTTCTTTGGATATTGAGTCACCACTGCAGAGATCCCAAAAAATTAATATGCTGAGCCATATCATCTATCATAGAGCTATTGCACCAAATATGCAAGTTTTGTGGACATCTGGTTTGACAAAGAAATGTGTTGCGGTATCCCTTCAAATCAATTTTTATTCCATTCCAACCAGATAGTCCAGAAGAAGCCGTATACTATGACTGTAATTCTGGGGTAGTCATACTGTTATAGGCCATTCTTTTCTCCCAATCTTCCTCACACCAGCAAAAGATATTTAATTTGCATCACTACTTTTATACATGAATAAAATTTCATTCCAATGATTAATTTGCTTTACTTCCAAGTCCTTATTATCAAATTCAACCTTTTGGTCCTTGGATTTTCATGTCACATTCTGTTGCCTGTATTGGATCATCGAATATTGTGTACATTTGCACTGCTCTTGCAATAGGAAGAAAGAGAGATTGACAAAATTTTTCTGGCTGTAGAGTACACGTGATGTGCTAAAAGCTTTATTTTCAAAGGTGAAGGCGGTACTTGAAGCTAAATATGAGAAGCTGCATAGATCATTGTACTCGAACGTGAAAAGGTTAACTCAACTTGTGTCTTGACAACGTAATTGCTCGCCAGCCACTCTCCACTCCCTGCTCCCAAATCCCCACCCTATAAGAAAAGAATTAACAAAAAAAACTCAGCTTGTGTCTTGACAATGTAATTGCTCACCAGCCACTCTCTGCTGCCCAATCCCCACCCTAAATAAGAAAAGAAAAAGAAAAAAAAAAGAGATAGGAAAAGTAGAGAAGGAAGAAATACTTCTATTTTGTAGAAGTTAGTAACCTTGCAGCTGTTATGACTCAAATTTCTTTGGATATCCATCCTGGTTAATCATTTGCTGGTTTCTTCGTAGAGATATCAAATAGTAAATGGTGTTGTTGAAGTGAAAGGTGATAATATGGGGACAGGAGATGGTAAACTGTTACATGCCCTTTCTTACATTCATACAGAATTAATTGCAGACAGGCTTTAATCTTGTTATTGTGAACTTTTGGTATAGAGAAAGTTCCCTCTATTCCACATTAACCTAATTTTTTTAGGCTTCTTTCATTGTTCAAAATAAATGATTTATTCAAATTTGAAAATGGATGTTTGAATTTTTTTTCATATTTCACCTTCATTTATTGATGCTTTATTATTCTACGAGATAAACTACACTACTTACAAAGTTAAATTTATGATTTCACAAAGAGTAATAGTGGAAATTATAGTTCAAATTATGTTCTTAAATATTTTCTTAATATGTGTGCATTATGTCATAAATTCAGTTAATATGAAATAGTGGGAGTATTGTTTCTTGTAGTATTCCATATATTGATGATTTAACTGACTGCAATCACTCTGTTGTAGATCTACTACATCTCAAAGCGGGATGAAGAAGCTTTAAAGTTCCTCAAGGATATTAAGTGGTGCGGGTTGATCATCCAAAGGGTTTTAAGCTTGATTTCTTCTTTGATACAAACCCTTTTTTCAAGAATTCTGTATTGACGAGGACCTGTCACAAAAGGGGGGTAAATAAGGATATGGAAAACAATGTAACATGGTAAATTCTGCTGTCTTATAATTTTGGTTTGATATCTTATATGATCGAATCTGTGTTGGTTTATTTGATGTGTGGGATGCATTGCAGGACAGATATTGAACGGTTTCCAGGAAAGTGCTTGACAAAGAAGGTTGTAAAATGCAATCCAAATACGAGGTTAATAAGTGCTAAACCAATGATCAGATCTGTGGATTGTGAAAGTTTTTTCAGTTTTTTCAAACCACCATCGGTACCTAAACTCTTGACTTTATTCATTTACCTTTAAATTTATTTATTTTTCATCTGATGTTATAACTAAGCCAAATCTATCTCTGACAGTTCGGAGAACTCCAGTATCATATGCAAGAACATTATGATGATTATGAAATTGGGTCTGTAGATCATTTCTTATTTGCTTGGATGGTGCCTTTAGTATTAATCACTTCTATTTAGATCTTTGTCCTTACAAATTCTGCCTTTTGTTATCATAAGTGGCTGAAATACCCTCTCTACTTCTATGGTAGTGGTAAGGTCTGCGGACATTCTATCCTCCCCAGACCCCACTTGTGGGACTTTACTGGGTATGTTGTTGTTGTTATCATAAGTGGCTGTTGTTTGAATTAGAAGAGTAAATGTGATAGTGCAGTGATTTACTGGTGAGGCTGACGAGGATGACTAGAAGGTTCTGAGGATAATTATGTGCAGATTCAGGTGCAGCATCAGAATGCAGTGGTGAGAGGAAATGGTGTGGCAGCAGCCGCAGCTACTGGTGGTGCCTCCACATCAGCTGCTCCAGGTGGTGTTGCACACCAGTTCACGCCTATGTCTCTGTACGTAGGGGACTTGGACATCAATGTGACAGATACACAGCTGTACCAGCTGTTTAACCAAGCGGGTCAGGTTATTTCGGTTAGGATTTGTAGGGACTTTAGCACTGGGAGATCCCTTGGCTATGGCTTCATCAACTACAGCAACCCTCAGGATGCTGTAAGGGCAGTGGAGACGTTCGATTTTGCTGCTATTAATGGAAAGTCCATTATGGTGAAGCGCTCTTATAGGGTTCCCAATTTTCCTAAGTGTAGAACAGTAAATCTATTCTCAGGAATTTGGAAAAGTCAATTGACAACAAAGCTTTACATGACATCTTTTCAAGTTTTGGCTACATCCTTTCTTGCAAGGTAGTTACCGATTTTGATGGCCAGTCGAAGGGTTATGGTTTTGTACAATTTGACAATGATGAATCTGCTCAAAGCGCCATAGATAAGTAAATGACATGCTCATCAATAATAAGAAAGTGTATGTTGCACATGCTCTTCGCAAAGAGAAGAGTGGCGGAGCACAAGTTGGGGAAGGTCAACGGGGGTGGTGAACGTCCTCCAGTACACAAGCAATAGTAT
Organism: Solanum clarkiae; assembly: GCA_011800125.2. Taxonomy (NCBI): domain Eukaryota; kingdom Viridiplantae; phylum Streptophyta; class Magnoliopsida; order Solanales; family Solanaceae; genus Solanum; species Solanum clarkiae. The sequence continues at coordinate 15,818,361 of JAABOM020000096.1, read as the reverse complement.
TTTGTGGTGGTTGCACACTACGCTAAAAGCTATGGGGAGGGATAAATCTTGGAACCCTTGGTTGATAAATTTGCCTCTGCCTCATTTTGCTATGTTCATTTTTCCTTTTCCCATCTTCCTCTTATAGTGCAGTGATTAGGTTACTTTTTGTTGCCTGTTGTTTGCCTTTTGTTATTATGATATTTTGGCTTTCTTCCCAGCCTCTTTCTATCACCCTCCTATCTACTGTCCTATGTAGTTTGTTACAGCTATGATCATCTATTGTTAGATGATCCAATTTTGTATAATACTATGTACTAGCTGGCTAGTAAATATCACTTCAGACTATGTAAGTGTTTTTACTTCTCTTTGTTAATGATGGAGATACCGCAAGAATGAAATTCTCTATAGTGAAGTTCCAATGTGGAAAAGGAGGGTCCTAACTAGAAAATAAGAAATAAAAGATTTGCAGTCTTTGTTCTGCTTGGCCAAGCGATGTCCCTTGAATAGAGATAAGATTTTGGTTAAACAAGTGTAAGAAATATCCTGATTTTGAGTGTGGTTGTAATACGGGCTATTGGTGAGCATGAGGGTCCCCATTGCGTATGTTTGTGGTGCATTTGAAACTAAAAGTCCAAGGTGGGCATATTGGCTTATCACGTTTAAGTTATGGACATTATGATTATACTATCAATGTATAATTTAAAAGCCAATTGCATGTTGACACTTGTTTGGTCACACAAATAACTAAGAATGATTTTAGATCACAAGTTTTAAATTTTTTTTTTTCTTAAACACCGTGCTAAGTCAAAGACTGTCACATAAAATAGGATAGACGGAGCACTTCTTTTTAGTTTTTCCGACCCGGTGTTTGCAACCGAATGCTGGAGCCCCAACTAATTTGGATCGCGCACTACCGGGCCCATTTGAGGTGATGCTCCCAATAAGATTTTCTCCATATCCAAAGTTTTGATTATGAGCAAAGTTCCATCATTGTACCACAACCCATATTAGTTAGCGTAAAAATTCTTTAATGAGGGAGAGACAGAGCGCGCCATGGGCCATAGAGGGGCTATATGTATTGTCTAGTCAGGGACAAGTCTGCTCATGCATCTCCATCAGCCAGGTCGTCCCTCCTCTGCAGCTTCCCGGAAGTTGAGTAGAATTTTTTGCTGCTGCTGTGCGTACGAATATAAACAGAAGAACAAAAAACATTATAGGCATTTACTAGAGACGTTTAGTTTTGTTCTTTGAAGATATAATGCTTTTTCGAGGACTCAATAACTTTTGTCTAAATCTTGTATTTATATTGAGAAATCTATTAAATATATAAGAAATATAATTGGAACCTAGTAACAAAGTATGCTTTTGGTCTAGTCGCGAAAAATAGAACCCAGTTGAGCTTTGTCGCGAAAAATAGAACCCAGTTGAGCTTTGTTTCTCTTCTTGACGAGGGTTTAATTTCTTTCAAGCATTTATAATAAAGTTTTTTTTTTTTAAAATTAACTCATAAATTTTAAATTGTGGATGGTTTTGTCCCTCCCCAATCCTTGAGTTATAGTTAAAAGTGTCCTTTTCAATGAGAATAGGTACTGTTCTAAGCAGGTTGGATGATAAGTATCAGAATTTATGCTTTTCACAATTATGTTATCGGAAGGGAAAATGTTCAAATATACCATCAAATTTTAACAAAATGTTTATTTATGTCACCCGTTAAAAGTTTGACTCAAATATGTCATTTTTGTTAAGGAAAAAACTCATCAATGCAATTCTTTTTCAATGGTGGTTTTGTAAAATCACCTTTTACACATGACATGTTTTAATTCGACCACGTCATTTTAAAAAAATTCTAAATAAAATTAAGAAAAAAATATGGTTGAATTAAAACATGTCATGTGTAAAAGGTGGTTTTGCAAAATTACCGTTAAAAAATAATGGCATGGATGAATCTTTTCCATAACAGCAATGACATATTTGAGCCAAACTTTTAACGGATGGTGTAAATAAACCTTTTGTTAAAGTTTAAACTCCAAATCCCGTTTGAACCCTTTTTGAACCCCGAACCCCGTTTGAAACCCAAACCTTTTAGAAAGCTATGACTTTTACGAAGAGTTGTGACTTTTTCGAGGGGTTTTGACAATTTTTTCGAAGGTTTGTTTTTTTCAGTGGATTATGACTTTTTCAAAAAATTGCGACTTTTCTGAAGAGTTGTGACTTTTACGAAGGATTGTGACTTTTTCTAAAGAGACTATTATACTATAACACCCCAACTTAAAAATCAATTTAGTCTAGTTCTTATATTTTACACTATATTAAAGAATTGTGACTTTTTTAAGGAATCGTGACTTTTATAAAAAAATTATGAATTGTGATTTACAATATTTTCTAATCAAGGCTAAGCAATGAATATTATTTTAGCTGCATCACTTACATCCGAAAGAGCAGCCATATATGTTTATTTGAATGTGAGCTTTTTGTAAATCATTTGCAAAAACTAAAAATTAATTTTTTAAATTTAAAAAGAAAAGAAAGTTATCAAAAATGTTATTGTAAAGTAATAAAAACGGAGAAGTTCGATAATCAATGCGACTCCAAAATAGAGCACCGTTTGGAATATTTTATTTCTTTTTCTTTTTTTTGGCGTTTCCAAGGAGATTTCGGGGACATAAAAGTTAGTTGAAGGAGGAATTGGGAAAAAAAAAATTTAATGCTGCCCTGAGAGTGTGCCACGTCTTTGAATTAAAAATCCTATATATA
>JAABOM020000096.1:15775837-15794307 GCA_011800125.2 Solanum clarkiae | reverse complement strand
GGGGGGGATTGTATCTGACTCAGATCAAATACCCAATTAGCGTATACCTCTTGGGCATAGGTGTAATCAACAACAACAACAATATACCCAGTGGAATCCCACTCGTAGAATGTACGCAGACCTTACCACTACCTCATAGAGGTAGAGAGACTGTTTCCTGGGTTGGGGATAGGTGTAATCAAAGAACCTAATGTAGGTTGACCAAATCCAGTGGGGATACTACACCCACATCTAAATAATCCTTTACAAGAATAATGATGTGCTTTTGTCATTCTGGTATAGGAACTGTGAATCTATTTCAGCACATATTCCTTTTATTTTTTTATTTTAGCAAGATGCTTTGCTTTTCTTTTTTTTTATACTTTCCGCCTCTCTTTTCTGACTTCTTTCTCATAATCATAAGGTATAAAATTTTGAACTTGATTTGCAGGGTATACTATCTCCTGTTTATTTAGATAATGAACCATTGCGGAAGTGGAAAATGTTGCCGATTCCTTTTCACAACCTGAATGAGGATCAGAAGAATAATTCTGTTATTTCAGATGCATACACAGACTTTAGCAAATCTGTGGAGAAAAAACTGAAAAACAAAAGAAGTAAGTTTGGATTTATTAATAGAAAATGTTGGTGAAAGTAGAGTTTTGTGCAAGTTCTCATACAATTGTAGGATTCAGCACAGTGCAAGAGCATGGTGGATAGTCACACTAATTCATTCTTTTGCAGATTATCATCCAGAGCCAGCGTTCTACACTGGTCATCTTACAGTTGATGAAGTAAAAGACACCTTTTTGTCATTTCGTGGCTGGAGTAAAGGGGTTGCATTTATCAATGGATTTAATTTAGGAAGGTTTTGGCCGGTAAATTTCTCATAGTTTCATTGGTATTTCTTTTAGTGGTCAGATAATAAAATCCTGAAATTCATTCATTTCTCTGACAGAATTTTTTTGTTTGGGTCTATTGCAGTCCTTTGGACCTCAGTGTAATCTTTATGTTCCTGCTCCAATCCTGCAAGAAGGAAAAAACCTCGTGGTATGTCATTAAGAATTACTGGAATTCATCTTGCATTTCTTCTCTCTATCTCACATTAAAGGAGACTCTGGAATACAATGGAAAAAAATATTAGTAAAAATTCCCAGATCATTTTTTCCGAGAATCAATTCAATTTTCAAATTGATCCTGCTTTGTTGTCCCACATTAATATTTTAGTCTAGTTACACTAATTTTTTCAGGCTCTAATTTGTTGATGTTGTAAGATGAATAAACCTCCAAAATTTCTCATGCAATCACATTTCTTGTCTTACATCTAGGTTATTCTCGAATTAGAGGCTCCAAATGCTGAGTTGTTTGTGACCTCAGTTGACTATCCAGATTTCACATGTGGTTCTTCCTCAAATTCACAAGTGCATCAAATCTGATTTAGCCAAACCTGGAATGTTTGATAATCTTCATCTTATTAGCTGAATACGGTGTCCATGCATTGGTTTCTAAACAACACAAGGATGTGTACCAAAATCAGTGGAAAGATGCAGCACCTAGTTTGGAGCAAGCATCTTTTGGGCGTCAACTGTTATATGTGAGTAGTTTGTACTCTTTAACTTTCCAGTGAGTAATGTTAGCACAAGTTCCTTAAGATGATGTTGTAGAGCTCATAGAATCCCTTGGACAAACATAAAACTTTCTCCTCCCAAAATGTGTGTGGAGATGTTGAAGAGCTGAATGATTTGAGATGATGTTGAAATTCACAAGCTTGAGTTTACCTATTGCTGTGTCTTTATTCACTGATTGAGTTTTGAGCTGTTGGAAATCAATCGTTCTAATTTGTGAAGCACCTTTGCATTGGTTAATATTGTTTGAGGATTGACTCTGACATACATATTTAAAAGGAGAGTCGAAGTTATAAAACTAACGAGTTATAGAACCAGATAGCAGCATTAAAGCCGCAAATGTTCTTTATTTTTACACCAGAACTACATTCCCAGGAATCAGGATGCTATGTACAAATCAATGACAAAAAGCTTTTGCTTCAACAATGTCCTACTTTCATTTGTAACCCTACTTGATTAACTCGAGAAACCATACAATTAGCAACCCCACTTACCTAATAGTTTGTCCTAAAATACACATTATATTGAATGAAAAAGATCACAAGCTGAAATGTGGATCACCAGCTCTACACCATTCTTCGTAGAGAGCATCATTTTGATTACTGCTGAGAAGCTGTTTTTGCCTCCTTCCTGGATCCTGAAATGACAGTTGCTGCAGCACTCATAGCAGCAGTAGCTGCACCTACTTTTACACCTCCTACAGCTTTAGCAGCACCAGCGATTTTGGAAAATGCAGCAATTCCTCCAACAAGGATTGCCCTCAAGACAACTGCTGCCTTCATCTTCATTGTCATTTCTCTTCCTGCAAAACAATGAAGTCGAAAACATTATCGCATCTTCAAATGCTCTTACTGCCAAACTAGAAGAGCTAATCGTTGAAACATCAAGAGTTGCACTATAAAGAAGGAAGCAGATATGATTGGATGTTTATATACATAGGTGAAAAATGTCTAATAAAATATATTCCATTGTTACATGCTGCATCAGTAATTTTTTTAAAGCAACAACTTCAATATTTCATACATCTGATGTCAAACGATTCCTGCAAAATTACATGGGATTGGTGCGAAAATTGGCTAGTTACTTGAGATCATTTCTTGAGAATACATGTATATATTTTGGTTGACCATAGATCATAAAGATACATAAATTTGACCTTTATGTAATTAAAGAAGTTTACAAATTCAAACCTGTTCCTTCAATAATGAAGAATCTCCAATTCCAATCTTTGAAAGATTACACTAGCTAGCTTTTTTTCTTCAACCAAAAACGTTACTTAGTAGTAAGATTATTATGGGGTGATAATGAGTTAATTGTATGGTAGGGTATCCTTTTGAATTGAGATAAAAACCACTAGTGTAGAACGCCTTACAAACAACCTCCCTCAACGCCTCTCTTTCCCTTGTGGCTCTCCAAACTCTACATTTTCAACCTTTCTCTAATTAAATAAATGTCAACAGTATCATATTTTAATTTTTTTTTTAAAAAAAATTTGTCCCTCTTTCTATCCATTGGCACATAAAGGGAGTTTGTCTTTGGGCAAAATTAAGATAGAAAAAAGTTTTTAGTATGTGAAATCGATTCATTAATTGACTTTGAATTATTGAAAAGCGTCAATACCCCTAAATTCTTATTAACTATTTATCGATTAAGGATTTTGACGCAATATATGTTCTAGTAAAGACTCAATTGTTTTCACTTATACTATCAAATCATTAAGAGCATTTTTTTAATATGATTTAATACTTAAAAAATACATAATGTCATTTTATATCTTCACTAAAAAGCCAAATTTTCCGCGTCGGAAAATGATGGAATTATCATCAGGTTTATCACTATGTAATTATGTATATGCATGCCATGTGAGAAATTTACAATATTTTCGTAAGTCATAACCTATCTTTTAAACATAAGCAATTAATGAAAGATTAAAAATAAAAAAGAAACAAACCAAAGAAGAGGGGACAAACAGAAAAACATAAGGGTATTATATGGTGAAAATAAATGAGAAAAAAATGGTCATCGAACCTTCGATAAAGAAAAAAGGCATAATACATAAACGTGTCCTTTAACTTGGCTTCATTTTTTATTTATACATCCAACTTTGGATGTGCACAAATAGGTACGTACTTAAACATGAAGTTGAACAACTAGACACACATTTCACTTGATGTCCTACGTGTGTTGTGCCACATAGGACGTGTGGGTTTAGTGGTTAAATTTTATAGAAGTTGAAGTTTTTATTTGTGCACAAACAATTTGAAGGGCATAAATGCTAGATGAGACCAAATAAAAAGACATAGTTACAAACTAGTCTATATGAATGTGTGTTGCACGTTATATACTCGTTAGTTATCATAACATGTGCACAATTGAAAAGATGTAAGTTACTCAACATGAACAAGAACCAGGTTCTTGCTTGACAACCTGCAGAAAAATATTAAAATTTATTTGACACCAAGAGTTATAGTGAAAAAACTCTTTGCTCAAAAGGAGAAACAATCACTACCTACAACAGGTAGGATTTTACCAACTTCACTAACTTCAAAGAGCAACGTCAAGATTACAACCTAATAATCACTTGCTCATTTCTCACTTCACAACTCTAACGATCTACTTCAATCGCTTCACAATTCTAACGATTTATTGCGACCGATTACTCTACTATCCAAGAAGTCAAAAGTTGGACCAATCCCTTCCTTATCCATTTTCCTATGAATGGAATGATCCGAGGATAAGCAGACCCCCCGCACTTCTTGTTACAACTCTTTTAAAACATGTTCACACTTACAACAGTTATCCCTAAATAATAATTCTAAGTAGAATACACAGAAAATAAGATAAGACTTTTCAGAAAGAAATTCTAACTATAGATCTTCTTTCGTTCAAAGTGTTGCTCAATGATTGCTCCTTGCCTTTGCTATTAGATTGTCAATATTTTCTTAGTGGAAAAGTTGCTCTTCTAGGGTTCTATAAGATTGGTAGCATAATGTGTCAATCTTAGTTGGCATTTCCAATACAAACTATTCATATATTTTATGTATATTTTTTCTAACTGAGTTTAATGTACATTAGTATAAATAAAGGGTAAAATAATAAAGTTCATTAATAATGTATTAATGATTTCTTAATCACCATATAAAATGAAAAAGTGCCCATATAATATGGGACGAAGGGAGTCGTTGCTAAAAATATCTGTAGCTTGGCAAAATTAACGACGAACTATCTTAGCAGAGATCTTTTGCGTGGCTTATTATTATTCCCTCCGGTCCCTTTTAATTTATATCTTGTCATTGCTATAAACAAATATCATTCAGCCTGTTTGCAAAACAATTGTGGAAATTAATTAAATTGGAGAATAAAAATGGTCATTCAATTTTTAATTTGTAATTTAACTTTATGATAATATTGAGATAAAACAAAAATTCAACTTAGAAGCTTTTAATAATATTTGATGATTATTATGCCAAGACATGGTTTTAACCTTTTATTATTACAAAGTAAATTTAAATGTGAAATATAAAGAAGATTTATGAGCCTGTCATTTTGTGGGAGTTGGTTATATTGGCAAGGAGAAAAGAAGGGAGGGAACTCAACAGAAAACTCTCTAATCTAATCCTCTTTCTCCATCCCCGCCGGAGACGCAGCACAAATCTCCCTGACTAAACTTATAATAATTACAATATGCAGAATCAAATCACCTCCTTTACCAACTCCAATAATAATAATAACATTCCTATTCACCAAACTCCTCATACATTCATCACTGATCACAACAACCTCAATCAAAATAAGTACGCTAAACGTGTTCATGACAATAACAATGATAACAAGAAGAGCGTCCTTCTTCGTGTCAGTGGGGCAGGCCAAGCTTGCGCTGCATGCAAATACCAACGTCGAAAATGTGCCCCTGACTGTGTTCTTGCCCCTTATTTTCCACATGATCGCCAACGACAGTTCCTAAACGCCCATAAGTTGTTTGGTGTCAGCAACATTACTAAGACCATTCGCCATCTTGATCAGCCCTTCAAAGACGAGGCAATGCGGACCATCATTTTCCAATCTGACGTTCGCGCTAATGACCCTGTTGGTGGTTGTTACCGTATCATCAGAGACCTGCAACGACACATTGATTATTGCAAAACGGAGCTGGATATCGTTCTTCATCAACTTGCCTACTGCAGGGCACAGGCTGTTGCTGCGGCTGCTGCATCTGAACAACAACAGATATTAACAGATCATCATGCAACTGAGGAATCATTCAATGATAATAATTGTGATGGCGTTGTGAATCAAGCAGATGCTTTGGTCAGCAATAATAATAATGCATCTTCGTATGATCAGTACCATCCTCATGATAGTTATTATATTCATCCTCGTGGTGATCAGCAAGCGGAAGATGATCAGCAATACGATGGCCAATTAGATTTAGCAGATATTAACTTCCCTTGGAGCTTGCATGAACAAGAATCCACGTCTACATCGGTTCCCAATTCTATGATGAAGCAACTATCTGTTAATGACCACTGTGACAATATCAAGGAGCCTATTCTTGAGGGGCTTTCAAGTTTTGGAAGTTTCGAACATGACCAAACATTTTATCAACACAGGTCAGTATTGCACTTTATTTTTGATTATTTAATTGTGTGATGTTTTGAGTTTAAGCATTCAAAGGATTTGAAAGATCAACAACAATAACAACATACCCAGTGGAATCCCACAAGTGGGGTCTGGGAGGGTAGAATGTACGAGACCTTACCACTACCTCATAGAGGTAGAGAGACTATTTCCTGGGAACCCTCATCTCAAAATCCATAGGCAGAATAAACTAGATATGAAAAAAAGGAAAAGGAAAAGAAAGAGAACAAAAGGAGCCACTAATACGGAAAACACAGATGAATCTTTGATTTTCATTCGTCTGTTAACATAGTTTGCTCAGTTTTAGGGAAAAAGAATGGATTATGGCTTCAAGCTTTCAATGAAGATTTGTTTTTTCGAGTGGATCTTCATGGCATTTCCAGAGTAATTTCATACATTGTAATATAGTCTACAATACATACAGAAATATTATTCACAATATACTCCCCGATGAACCATAATATAGCCATATAGAAGAAAAGACAGAAACAAAAAAAACCAGGTTATATCATAGTAAGAGTTGCTCTTCTTATTCTTCAATTCTTTGTATATTTTGGACTATAGTTTTGACATTTTATTCATTTAACAATGATGAAAGCTATTCAACAAGGGAACAGACTCCAATTGAAGGAAGAGGATGAATCCTTACAGATGCTTGAAGATCAATATCTGAAGGTGCTGCTATTCTGTTTACCTTCACAAACTGTAACTCGCTGAATTTTTGTAGTAGAGAGATCCGCAAGAGGAAATTCCTGAGAGCCAACTGACTTCACAATTTTGCCCGAACTCCCAAAGAGTGGTGTATGTTTTGTTCTTCCTTTATTTCAAGTGTCAACCGATCAATTGGTTTGAAACTAGCTTCCACTCTTCTGCTGAGGCCTTCACTCATCGTAAAGCTCCAGATGGTTTTACTGGAAAAATGAAGGCTCAGAATTTTAGACATGTGACTAATAAATAGGCTGTAAACAAATAGAGTCAAATTATAGTGATGGTGTACATTTACTATTCTGATTTTGTGATACAAGTTGTTTAACTTGAAGAAAGGTTGAACGCACTTGATATACATTTCATGTTCTTCCTTGTCTATGACAAAACCGAGGTACCTAGAAGGCCAAGCTTTCATCATCTTCACCATTTCCACTTTGTTAAAAACTTCATTTCCTTCATGTGCAGCTTAAATAAATGAGACTTCAGTTTCAATGCCATCCAATCACCAATTTGAATAAGAAAATAAGTCAGCATAATTGGAGCAACCATAAATGATTCCCTACCCAACTTTCCATCGGTCCTTTAGTTTTCCAGTTTCTACAAGCTCATAGCTCCCTGCGACATGGCTACTCAAGCCTGGATAAATCAAACAGTAAAATGTAAATGTATTGGTTCAATTTAATTATTCCTTCCTTTTTGTACGAAAATAAAACTGAATCCTATCCATCAGGCAGGCTCATCAGACTTCGACCCGATTCAGCAGATTAGCTAACAATTAGTACTTTTAAAACGTGCATTGAACTTCAAAAATAGTAAAAAGGAAATCATAGCAAGTAGAAACATAACAAGATGGGACACCTTTTTCCTTTCCTGGAAAATGAAATCGTACATACCTGAGTAATAAAGTGACTGCACAGCAAACTCGTACATGGCTGACCCGTGAAATATATAGATAGAAAGACTGGAAGGGAGATGAGCTGTTCACATAAGTCCTGCATATGGCTTTAGCAGATCTTTCATTATCGAAAAATAGCTTTGGGCGGGTTTAAAGATTAGAGCTTAGTTTTCCTGCATCAGGTATAGATACAGAATGCTTCATGATGTCAAATACAGATAATCTTCTTGTTTTTCTGCAAATTGTAAAGCAAAGCTCTTTTGGGGTGGGAATCCTTCCTTAGCCATATGAAGGCTCAGAATATTCAGCATTATATGAACATCTTCCATCTCTGAGTCCATAGATTGTCCTGCTAAGAACATGTAAACCTTCTTTTTCACCTCAATCCAACTTCGTCCTGGAGCTTTTTTCAAACCCTGTGTCTTCGCTGATATCCTCACATTTGCTGAATCCTTCCACCTTCCATTTAAAGCATATAAATTACAGAGCAACATGTAGCTCCCCGTCATCCCAGACTCAAGGTCGAAAATCTGCGCAGCTGTTTCTTCTGCGACTTCCGTGTTTTTGTGCATTTTACAAGAGTTGAGTAGAGCTCCCCAGACACAAGCATTAGGCCTCATTGGCATATTTTGCACCATTTCACTAGCCCGTTGCAATAGACCCGCACGACCAAGAAGATCTACCATACAAGCATAGTGCTCTATTTTTGGTTCAATTCCAAACACTTTCTTCATCTGATCAAAAACTTTATACCCCTCATCAACAAGGCCTGCATGACTACATGCAGAAAGAACTGCAACAAAAGTAACTTCATCTGGCTTAGTTCCTGTGCTAGTCATCTGTTCAAATGTTTCTAGGGCAGTAGCACCAAGTCCATGCTTTCCAAATCCAGAAATCATTGTGTTCCATGAAATTAAATCTTTTTTTCCTATTCCCTCAAATACTATGTTTCCTTTCCTCAAACAACCACACTTCATGTACATATTAACCAACCCATTTCCCACCAAAGTATTTTTATCCATTAGAAACCTGATTGAGTGACCATGGATTTCCATACCAAGACGGAAGTTTGAAACCTCTGCACAAACTGATAAAACACTTGAAATTGTAACATCATTGGCCAGTACTCTAGCAACTTGCATACTTCGAAAGATTTCTAAGGACTCCTCATGCCTCTCGGCCATAGCAAATGCCCCTATAACAGCACTCCAACTTATGACGTTAGGTTTCATCTTTGGATCATCTAACTCTTGTAAATGCAAAAATAAAGAATATGCCTCATTACATAAACCTGATTCTGCGTAACAAGATATTAAGGTATTCCAGCTCACTGTAGTCTTTAATTGCAATCCAGAAAACAGGCATTCAGCCTGTTTAACAGCACCAACTTTCCCATACATACACATTAATGAGTTTATCACAATAGAACTATTTTCAAAGCCTCCCTTGATAACATATCCATGTACCGTCTCACATTTATCAATCGCATTTTCACCAACACAAACTGATATTACTAGAGCAAGTGCCTCAGCAGTAGCTTCAACTAGTTTTTTTCTCATCAAAACATAAAGTTTCCACGTATCCTGATGACGTCTACACCTAGCAAAACTAGATAACAACGATGTCCAAGTGACAGAATTTGGTTCAAACCCCTGACGTTCCATCACCAGAAACGTCTTGTAAGCAGCATCGCAGTCAAAGTTCTGCGCAAAACCTGAAACTATAATGTTCCATGATATTTGTGTTCTCATAGACATTCTATCAAACACTTTACTTGCAATGTCCATACGCCCAATCTTCCCATACATGTTCATCAATTCATTTCCAACATGAAGATGATCTCTAAAACCCATTAGTATCGCGTGACAATGCACTACTCTGCAGAGATTAAAGTCACCGAACATACCACATGCCCGAATAATCAATGGAAAACCAAACCCATCAGCCAAATTACCATATTCACACATCTTAATATAAAGCTTTACAGCTTCTTCACATTTCCCATGGGACACATTAGCCCTCAAAATCGAATTCCACAACAGCAAATTTGAGAAGCACTCAGTTGGGCAGATTTCAAACACTTTTTGAGCTTCATTGACAAGCTCAAATTTAGAGTAAACGGATATGAGTCTGGCAGCTATAAAAGACGAGTTCGATGAACCAGTGATCATGATCCTTGCGTGGATTTGCTTCAGTTGTTGAAAAGTAAGGCTGCAATGCTGAAGTAAATGGTCCAAGAAATCAAGAAACTCATTTTCGGTTTTATGGGAATGAATGGCTGCGGACTGACAGTGAGAATGGGTGAAAATTGATGGTAAACAAAGTCTAGTCGAAATTGAAAATGGTGGCTGGGAAATGAAACGCCTTGAACTCGACCAACAGCTTTGAAGCATGTCCTCGTCGGAAAAATGTTTTTTGCCAGTAACAGATGAACAATATATGTGTCTAGCAGCTTGTGCAATCGCTAGATAGAACGAAAAAATATGTACTGATCTATGGATGGCTACAGAAACAAATAGAACTTCAATATTGACAACTATTTCTCCGGCAACCTCCCACGCTTCCGGCCAATTCCATGGGCTGCAGTAACAAGGGTTGTGGAGGAGCGCAGTAGAATTATAAGCTATTTATTAGCCTCTGGTGGTTAGCGAGAAGGAAAAAGGATGTTATGATTGGAAAGGAAAAGATTCATTTATTTATTTATTACGGAGTGTTTAATGATTTTTCGAAGCAAATTTAAATTTAATGGGGCTTCTGATTTCAAATACCAAAAAAAAAAAAGATTAAACAATGGGTGTTTATTGCTTGTGTGTGATTTCTTTGCTTGCTTTAACTTGTTTGTAATTTGATGTTCAACTTGCAGATCATACGTTGAGAAAACTCATTGCGGAACTGTAAGTATATGTTCCGCGAATTGGGAGTACATTCAAGAAACAAGCTTTACATTGAAAAGAAAGAAAGATCAGACTGATGTGAAGTTAGCCGTCCTCTTGTATAATAAAGACTTCATATCCATTACTTATGATAGCACGCATATATTAAAAAAGACTTACCTGTACCAGGTGTTTACATTAAATCAATGAACATATGACATGAACCATGATAAACTAATATAGTTACACCAGGTGCCGGTAAGTTTTTTCCGTCCTAATTAATCTTCTTTTTGTGGCAAGCCAAACTCTGCAGACTACACATAACTGCTTGCCAAAGAATTAAAATGATAGAACTGACACTTGTGTCAAAAGAAACACACCGTCTCAGTTGCCCCTACAAAAAAAATGGATTAATAGAATCTTTACAGACCAGCTGCTCTTCCTAATCTTTCTCTTAAAATCTTTACTCCCATGTACCTGCATCAAAGAAATCAATTAGTGTAATTTATTAGTCAATCTTCTTCAGAAAAGTTTGTAAGATATGATTTTACCTGCCCATCATCAGCACTGTGGCTTGAGGATTGGTGCCTGGTGACTCGTTGAATGTCGAACCATCAATGACTCGGAGCCTGTTGACATTAATAACCCTGTAATCAGGGGTTACCACCTTGCCTACTTGGCAGCCGCCGTGATAGTGCCATATTGTGATCACAGTGTCTTTGCAGAACTGTTCAAGTGACTCTGTATCATTAGTGTGCTTAGGTATTAGATTAATGTTAGCTTGGACACTCAAGTTTAGTAACTTGTCCAGTGTCTCCTTGTCGCATTGTGTATAATTGGTGAAATGTTTTGATTTCACAATCTTCTCCACGATGCGTATGCCATCTACACATCTCTTCAGGTCGCGTGGATGGCTGAAGTAGTTGAAAGTGACGGAAGGATCATCATTAATCTTGGTGCTCTTCAGGCTAATATGGCCAGTTGATAAAGGTGTCGCGATCTTTTCTAATATGAAACCTCCCCTGAATGCTTCTTGTGGAACATTTTTCTTGTTTTGTTTGTACGCTTCAATTACTTCCTGTGTTCTCTGCTTTGGAGGAATTGTGGAGAGTTGCCCTATCTGGTTATTCCAAAAACGTGCAATGTATGTCAGAGAAAGGCCTGAAGATCTAGTGAATTTCATTCTGAAGTGATCATAAGGAGTTTAAGGGAGCGTCATGTGAAAAAACTCGAGCACCCAAGCATCCCAGAAGCCCCTTTCTGGCTCTGGCCACTAAAAGTTATCGGTTTTAGTACATAAATTTAAGAGGATACTTCCAGCAAGACAAAAACTGTTTGGTAAAAATCTCAAATATGCTTGAAAGAAGTAGGAAGTTTCATGACTAACCTCAGCTGAAACGATACCATGATGGCAATGAATGCTATCATCGGTTTGTCCATATCCACTACTAGCTTCAATATAGACCCCCATCTTGGTAATTCCTACAGTCTGGACAAGTGACTGCTGAACAGGCCTATTTGTGGGAACAAATATGGTGTTTAAGGGGTTGTCGGACATGCCTTTACCGACAAATTTATTGTCAAGCACCACCGAGATGTTCCATTTTTCCAATTCAGCCTTTGGTCCTATTCCACTGAGCAACAGAATCTGAGGACTTCCAATTGCACCAGATGACACTATTATCTCACTTCCCCTTCTCCTTGAAAGAAATGCCTTGTGTTGGTTCCCCTTTTCGTCTATGAAGACGACTCCTGCTGCTCTTGGCTTCCTTCCTACACATTTTTAAAATGCCATCATCATCTCACACTACTAGTTTAACTCAATCTTGGACAAAATGTATTAGATGTATTGGACATATCATACCTGATGTGTCAAACTCAATCTTTTGAACTGTCGCGTGCACCAAAACATCAAGATTTTCAGGGTTGGCTGAGGTAAGAAGATCAGCTGCAGTCTTACGATGACCAAATCTGTCGAAAAGGCTTCCCCCGTACTTGGTTCCATATATGTGATCATAGGTGAATCCATTAAAAGGTGATATACCTACTTCTAGAAGACCGTCGCTTACTGCTTTTTGCCATGGTGCTAAGATTGGTCTATGAACAATTTGCTTCTCAATCCAGGGGAATGATTCATTTACCAGTTTAGAATCCCACCCTGCTTTCTTGATATAGCTACAAGCTCAAACAATCATAACATCAAATGATCTACCTGCCATCAATTTCTACCTCAATGCAGCAATATATAGTAATCTGTGTGCCTTGTGCATGAAAACCATGCATATTTCTTTTATCATACAAATTACAAAATTTACAAGCATGTTAGCGTAAATGAAGACATTAATTCCGGTTCGAATCATGAGAATGAAAAAACTCCAAACAATGAGCCTGTCCCCTTTAAGTGGGCCCTACGTGACAAAATCGGGTCAATGGATTTTGTATATATACAAGGGATAATTACACTTAGGAAGGCTTCAGTAAAAATAATTACAAAAAAAATAGTCCTTCATTGTATAGGCATGTATATCAGTATATATTATGTATCATAATGTATATTTAGTGTATAGTTTATGTGTAAGTAATATACATTATAGAGTCAGTGTACTTTCTATAACTTTTGGCAAGTTATATTGTATAGTCATGTATAGTTTCGTTGATTTGAGGTTATTTTTTATGTAAACCTACATTTCTGCTTCTTACTCCCCCATCTCAAAAACTTGTCGTGTTTTTCATTTATATGCCTCTTACCAAAACATTAATTAGGAGAGGCGTTAGACTATTTCATCGTTATTTTTGTCTTAAGATATAATCTCTCTTTATTGACTATTTATTCTGTTTATGTGACAAAATTGAGATGTTTATAATGTTCACGAACAACAACGATTCATGATAAACAATTAGATAGTAATTTA
Source organism: Solanum clarkiae (assembly GCA_011800125.2). Lineage (NCBI taxonomy): Eukaryota > Viridiplantae > Streptophyta > Magnoliopsida > Solanales > Solanaceae > Solanum > Solanum clarkiae. Next base: position 15,780,677 of record JAABOM020000096.1, on the reverse strand, counting down.
CAAGGGACCATCATAAAGAGGAAAATTAAATTTATTGCCTCAAATAGTAAATACAATACAATAAATGAGGATAAAAGGCTAGTAGTTGGGATGTTTAAGAGTATGCAGTAGGCCCAATTTCTTTCTCAGTAAATATATATGGCTTGACAACCAACCATGTTTGGTTAGTCTTTAAATCATTTGTCCACTATTATATTCCCTGCCAAATCTTTTAGTCAAGACAGGCAAAAAGGACCACAATATGGACATAGATGATCACTAGCTAGCACAACTATCCAAATAGAAGCTTAAATAAAGATAGTGGTACCCTAAGACTAGCTGCGGAGCTACCCTTGTTCAAGGCGTATTAAGATCTTGTTATTGAAAAATTATTTTATATAAATATATTTAAATAAAAAATTTTAGACGCGAGCCTTGAAATTGTATGTACATAATACATTTTGATAATATCAAGATCATTAATGGGGTCTAATTAACCATATGATCGTCCACAGAATCCGATTAATTTAGAAAGTTTATGTACGAATAGTTAGATTGCTGAATGAACAGTCACTGTCATGTGTCAATGTCTTCATCAATATAATGTGAAATTCCCATTTGTCATTTTTAATTTTTATTCTCAATCCGTCTCATTTCATGTGACACCTTCTGACTTGGCATGGTGTTTAAAGAAAAAAGGATTATTGAAACTTGTAGTCTAAAACAATCCTTAGATTTTTTTTTTTTTTTGTAGTTGAGAATCATTTCATCGAGAACAAAATAAAATTTTAAAATTAAATTATTTTTAATTATAATAAAATGACTTTCTTTTTAGGATGGACTTTAAAAAAAACTATGTCACGTAAAATGACATAGAAGAACTATAATACTTTCAACTTGTTGAAACGTAACTACAAAGTTAACTGATCCGATCCTCACTAAAGAAATTACAAAAACTATTTGAAAAATTAAATGGTAGCTAATTCCTAGTGATTACAACTTTGCATATCAAAATATTTGACTGTGGTATCTGAAAAATGGATAATTTTCTATAAATAATGTTCAGAGGCTGCGTACATTGTACCTTCTTCAAACTCCATTTGTGAAATTTCAATAGGTATGTTGTTGTTGTAATGGTGAGAGGACTAGAAAGTACTCCTTCCGTTTATTTTTACTTGTCACTATTTCACTTATCGAGGTCAAACTATGTGAATTTTGACCAACATTTTAAATATGAGAAGAATTGCAACTTATAATATTTTTCATATAGTTTTCAACCATCCAAATTTTATATTTTAAATATTAAATTTAGTTATTTAAATTTAGCTTTAAAAATTAATCAAATTAATCTTAAAAACAAAACATTGACACATAAAAGTCAACGATAAATATACGGAAAGACAAATGGACTGTTAGTAGACATAGTATATGCAGTTTGTCAGCTTACTACTCCCCACCACCCCTCAAAAAAAGTAGCCAAAGTCCTACCCTCTTTCATTCAATAACTTTTGGATTATTCATTTTAAACACGTTTAAGTAAATATTAGAGAAATAACTTTATTTAATTATGAATGTGAAATAGAAGAATCATTTCTTTGAAAGATAAATGATTAATCAACAAAGATTATAAGGAGATAAATTTCTATTTCAGAATCACGAATCTAACTCTTAATTTATGTAAAAATCTATTTTTAGTATAAGAATGAGGTACGTACCTTTGACTAGCGCGACTATAGAAACCAGCATTGATGCAAGTGCCTCCGCCCAGGACTCTAGCCCTTGCATTAAAAACACCATCAGTTGAGACGAAAATTTGGGAAGCAGAAGAGGGAGAAGTGTCAGCCAAAGAGATGTGAAAATTTTGCATTAAGGACACATTTGCATTGGTAAATGGGACTCCTCCTCTTTCAAGCAACAACACACTGAATTTCTGTGATAAAGTTGCTGCCAATGGACAGCCAGCTGTGCCGCCTCCAACTATTATGTAGTCATAATTATGACCCTTGCTGCTCCCACAATTGCTCCAAGCATTTGATGATGAGAATGAGCTTGCTGGCTTTATGAATGGGTATTTATCTTTCCATGATTCCCATTTTCTTGCTGATTTACACAAATTAAAACAGGCCCTACTGTTAGAAATTAAATCTAAAACTTATGTATCAAGGGGTGATCTTATTTTTTTTGAAAAAATTTACTATGCGTCTCACATAACTTATGTATCATTTGTACTAGCCAAGAAAAAAAAACAAGTCCAGCACACTAAAGTTTTCGCTATGCGCAAAATTAAAAAAGGACTCACTAAAAAGTGATGAAAAGCAAAATTACCTTGAGTGGTAGAAGAGTTAAAGTTGAGGCATAGAAGCATAAAGAAGACGGGCAGAATTGCACCAATTACCATTGCCATTGAGCTCAGGAGAACTCAGTTGAACAGCTCTCTCACTTTCTTTAATTTGAAGAGCCTTTCTTTGGTTGGCCTATGCAAATATATATGTATATACTCGCACTTGATGGGCTTACAGCTTATAGAATTCCGCAACTGCAACATTAATTGCTTGGAAAATAAATATATAATCTTCATGTTTTAAAATAAATGATTTTTTAATTTGTGGTAGGCCTCTTCATTTGAAAATGTAAATTAGAACTTACTCTAACTCACACTTCAAAAATTAGCTCGAATGGATGAGGATTGTCCAAAGTTTATATTAAGTTTTGCATCTAATGCATGCACAATTTTTAATTCTTGGGGCCCAACATTGGTGAGATGTGTCCTGTTCTGATACCATATAAAATTAGATCTTGGTTCTAACTCACAGCTCAAAAGGAGGAGAATTGTCCAAACCTTATAAGGAGTCCATCCATTTCATTAATAGTAGAACTTTTGTCTTAGAAAAGTATTGATTGCTAGAAAAGAAAATACTCCTATTTTTACTTTTTTACGAACTTATTATTAATAAAAATAACTTGAAAAAGATGTTTTCTTGAATATGAAAAATACACTTATTTTTTAAATAAAATAAAAAGGTAAAAATACCACTTATTTTTAAAATAGAAGAAGTAATAATACATTGACGATTTGGTTTCTTCACTTTGTAATTCCCTTCGACTCCCCAATTTTTAGTTTATACTAACAAAAAGAAAAGCCTTAAGAGAGGAGAAAATTACTCTTTTATCCTATGGAGTACTTTCTCCGACTCAAATTATTGTACTTCTAGAAGAAAAAATACTCCAATTTTTTTTGTTTTCCAAGGTAGCTCCACAGCTGGCAATCGTGAGACTAATTCTCCGTTCTACTGCACTAAGCAGTAAGGAATTGGTCACAAAGTTTTTTCCATTCACTGGGGATCAAACTTCCAACCTCTTGCTTAATGAGTGAGGTACTGAACCACCACACCAACCCTTCTGGTTGGAAAAAAAATACTCTTAGAAGAGGTTTTTTACCAATTCACCTTCCTTTTTGTGTTTAGCTATTATTAAATATAAACAGAAAAATAATAATTTTTATCTTAAACTTTTAAAATAAGAATGGACAAATAATTTGAATAGATGAATGAATTCATACATACTAATAAGAAATAAATGGTGAGGGAAAAAACAATCATTTAAGGCAAAATGAATGCCTACGGTTGGGCTCCATTATAAATGCATATGCATATTGGTAATCCGTTCAATTAATACAACATCAACAACATACCCCAGTGCCTCAAAAGGTTCCCGCTCATTGCAGGGTGAGGGGGGGTCGGATGTACACAGCCTAACCCCTATGTTTAAAAACATAAAGTGATTGTTTCCAGAATCCGTTCAATTAATCTCTAATGAAAATTCTGTGTCATCTTTGTCAAGTCTAATCAGGTATTTGGACAACTCACTACTGATAAAGCTCCACAATTTAATTGAATGAATTTAATGTAAGCAATAATTTTGTTACTTTATGAGGAAAACTCATAACTAACAGGATCTTAAATCTTCATGATTTTCACAAGTAATTAAGGATGAAGAATTATCTATAGCCATAATTCTTGAACAAATGCAGTAGATGAAGATGAGGAAATCTGATTTCTCTCTCCAAACCAATTTTGCTTAATATCTGTTTGATGGATAACATAATGTATGTATTTGTTTTTGATATATTTGGTAGAGAGAGGACCAAACTCTTTTTATAATATACAGGTGCCTTTTAAAAAAATAGGTGTCTTCCATCACAACACTTCAATCATAATAGTTGCTCCTCTTCTAAGAGTCACAACTTCTCATAATATAATCAATGGTTTCAACATATAATTATTTATTAAACCATATAAATAAATATGTGCGCCACATAATTCTTACATTTAACCCCACAAATCCAAATTCTGTAGGAGTAACTCATAAAAATTTGAATCTGCTGTGACGCAGCGGGACTACTCCACTCTTAATACAAGATTTCCACTTCGGACTTTGAATATGAAAAATTTTTTGACAGTGAGCGTTTTTCACTAAATGAGGTTCTACATGACGCGAATTCAAAATAGAAAGAAAAAATGCAACAAATTTGTCATTCGTATCAAAGCATAGCTTAATTCAGCTTAATGTGGAAAGCGTGGATGGCAGGTTCATTTACGTTTTTCTCATTGCTTAAAAGCTATGCACGTTTTCCCGCATGAGACAAGTGTAGTAAATTTCACTTACTTTTCAAGGTTTTTTCTTTTTAATTAATTTGATATTTAAAATCGATTTGATCAAATGATATAGCTTCATATTAAGTAAGATCTGTTAAGAATTTCGTTATATATTATGAAGGAATATCGACGTTTAAAATTGTGATCAAAGTTTCGTTTCGCATTCGTGATTAAATTGAACAAGTATTCTATCAATTTAAGAACAA
>JAABOM020000096.1:15760576-15775737 GCA_011800125.2 Solanum clarkiae | reverse complement strand
ATTGATGATCTATTACATGATTTACAAAGTCAATTGACTTCATGATGATTAAGGGTTTTCAAGCATGTATTGAATTACTGGGGTGGTTCCAATACCAATTGACTTTCAAAACAAATCCTAAAATATCATTTATTTTATTTAGAATTTGTGCTATTAAAATTAAAAATCAAAAGTTTATTTAGTTATACTTTTTGTAAATAATATTCAATTAAAAATTTAAATAAAAATAATGGCCAAAGTCCTCCATTTTCATTTTCCAAATACCTTCTCCAAAGTTCGACCAAATATTGACCAAAAGGAACCTGGAAATAGCAACTGCTTGTTCTTGTATATATATGGAACTTCCTCTTCAACTATCGACTCTTCAACCTTTTGTCTCTTCTCTGCAGAAAGAGTAAGTGAGTTGAAGATGGGTTGCGGAGTATCCGGCCGGCTCACCGCCATCTGTCTCTCTCTTCTCTTCTTCATCTCCTCAATCAACTCTTTCTATCTCCCCGGTGTCGCTCCTCGAGATTTTCAAACTGTAAAGTCGAAACTTCATCTTATCATTTTACTCTGTTTTTTTGTGTTTCTTGTCGGTTGATTGGATCTTTTGGATCAAAATACTAACATGGTTAATCGTTTCTTTAGTAATTTAAGGTTATTTCACTTCTGGGTCTTCAGTAATTTCTGAAATTTCCCTTTCTTGTGGAAGATAAATGATTGGATCTATGGTTTTATGAAGTGGGTTTCTGTTACCTGTTTGATCTGGTGTTTTTTTCTGTATCTTTGGAATTGTTTGACTTTGCGTGATGGATGTGATCAGTTTTCTCTCTTTGTTGATAAGACTGATTCTAACTTAGTCAACTGAGGTAGACTCGTAGTACTCTGTCTGTTCCTAAAAGAATGGTGGGGTTTGGAGTAGGAGGATCAAAAGATTTGTTGATTCTCAAATGGTAATATTACCAAACGAATTGGGATAGAGGGACTATGCATCAAAGCTCGTCCTTTTTTTAAGGGGAAAGAAACCGTGAAGATCTTCTTTCTATTTAATAGATCACTCCAAGTGTTGTTTTTACAGTTGTGCTTGTATTACTCGAAGTCACCAGATATTTGTCTGTTCTGTTAACCAGAATGTCTTGGAGTATACAGTTGAATAAATCTGTGTTTTGAGTGTTACACTTTGCTATATATGCTCAAACCTTTTGATTGCTCCCCCTTAATAAGAATGTTGTATTCCCTAGCAATACCATACATCCTATTGATTCCCTTGTAGTTAGATGATTCTAACAAAGCTTCCTTTTTTATGTCCCTTTTCTTCTCTGACAGGGTGATCCACTTGATGTTAAAGTGAACAAGCTGTCATCTACTAAGACACAACTTCCCTATGACCATTACTATTTGAAGTACTGCAAACCTCCTAAAGTTCTGAATAGTGCGGAGAATTTGGGGGAGGTTCTTCGAGGAGACCGCATTGAGAATTCAGTTTATACTGTAAGGATAAATGCTCTTGCAATCTGATGGTTATATGTAATGTTGCAGTACCTGAATGTATCTTTCATTTATTCATCTGTTCACAGCTCCGAATGAGACAAGATCAGTCATGCCAAGTGGTATGTCGGCAAAAACTTGATGCTGAATCTGCAAAGAACTTCAAGGAAAAGATTGACGATGAGTACAAAGTTAATATGTAAGAATAATGTTTTTCAGCACTGTTCTCTTTATATTTTGTTCACTCCTGCTATCGATGGTAGTTCTGCTCATCTTTTTGCATGAAAATAAATGTTCAATATTCAATCACATGGTGCTGCAGGATTTTGGATAACCTTCCTGTTGCTGTTCCCCGACAAAGGCAGGATGGAAGTCAGTCAATTACATATGAACATGGTTTCCGTGTTGGGTTCAAGGGTAATTATGCTGGGGTTAGTGTTGTTTCTGACTTCTCAGATACTGATAGCTTAATACTCAGAATAATATAAATGTTTATGCATTCTACTTGCTTCTGCCAGAATAAAGAGGAGAAATATTTTATAAACAACCACTTAAGCTTTCAAGTCAAATACCACAAGGATCCTGAAACTGATACTGCTCGTATTGTTGGGTTTGAAGTCACTCCAAACAGGTTTAGATGCTTAACACCTATGGCTTGTGTATTTGTTTTAAATTCCTCTCACCGCAGGGGGTAGGGAATTGTAGATCTAGCCTATCTGTTCTCTTCTGATAATTTTGTCAACAGCATTAATCACGAATACAAGGAATGGAATGACAAGAACCCTCAAGTGTCAACGTGCAATGAGAATACAAAAAAAATGATACTAGGTAATGCTGCCCCCCAGGAAATCGATACAGATAAGGAGGTTGTATTTACATATGACGTTACTTTCAAGGTATTCTCTTATTGAATCTTTATCCTTTCTGCTTTAGGCTTCAAGTTGTTCGACATTTATTGTGGTACCTTGTTCACTATTATCTTTTTGTCTCCAGGAAAGTGATGTGAAGTGGGCGTCTCGTTGGGATACTTACCTTCTCATGAATGATGATCAGATTCATTGGTTTTCCATCATAAATTCTCTTATGATCGTTCTCTTCCTGTCTGGTATGGTTGCCATGATCATGATGAGAACTTTGTATAGAGATATTGCGAACTATAATCAATTGGAAACACACGATGAAGCTCAAGAAGAAACAGGATGGAAGCTTGTTCATGGAGATGTTTTCCGTCCTCCAATCAATTCTGGATTACTGTGTGTTTATGTAGGGACTGGTGTTCAAATACTTGCAATGACACTAGTCACAATGATCTTTGCTCTGCTAGGTTTCTTGTCACCTTCTAACCGTGGTGGACTAATGACTGCCATGGTCCTGTTATGGGTTTTCATGGGCTTGTTGGCTGGATATACTTCTGCCCGTTTGTACAAAATGTTCAAGGGAACAGAATGGAAAAGGATTACCTTGAAAACTGCTTTCATGTTCCCTGGTATACTCTTCGCTATCTTCTTCATATTGAATGCTCTCATCTGGGAAGAGCGATCTTCTGGAGCAGTGCCATTTGGAACCATGTTTGCTCTTGTGTGCTTATGGTTTGGAATCTCAGTCCCCTTAGTGTTTGTTGGAAGCTACCTTGGATATAAAAAGCCAGTCATTGAAGACCCTGTCAAGACAAATAAAATCCCTAGGCAAATACCAGAGCAGGCATGGTACATGCAACCATCTTTTTCTATACTTATCGGGGGTATTCTCCCATTTGGAGCTGTTTTCATTGAACTCTTCTTCATCCTGACCTCCATATGGCTGAACCAGTACTACTACATCTTTGGTTTCCTTTTCATTGTTTTCCTGATCTTGATAATCACATGTGCGGAGATATCGGTCGTGCTCTGTTACTTCCAGTTGTGCAGTGAAGATTATCATTGGTGGTGGAGAGCTTATCTGACTTCTGGATCCTCTGCTTTATACCTGTTTCTCTACTCTGTCTTCTATTTCTTCACCAAGTTGGAAATCACAAAGTTGGTTTCAGGAATCTTGTATTTCGGCTATATGTTGATTGCATCATATGCCTTCTTTGTAGTAACGGGGACAATCGGATTCTATGCTTCCTTCTGGTTTGTTAGGAAAATCTACTCATCTGTGAAGATCGACTAATGAAAAAGAAGCCTTGTTGACTAGTTGTTATCATCCTGAAAATGATCTAGGTTCTTATGTGCCAAGACTCGGTAAAAGGTTGACATGTTCCTGCTTAATCAAGACAAGAAGAGAGGAAGTTCCCAGGCTACCAATGACCAATCAGTTTTCTGGTACTAGCATAGGCTTAGTTGTATCTTGTCGTCATACTTCAGTTTCCCTGCATTCTTGATTGTACTTTCTAGCTATGCAATTCTGTGGAACTTGATAAAATTTTGATCTTATTGAAATCTTATGAAGTTGTATCCATGAATTTGTGAGAGCTGTACTAATTTGGAATATAGGGCTTAATTGCTTGTAGCCTTGTCAATGTAGAAGTCTCTTTAGATATGAGCAGGTGGAATATATACCAAGAACTTCTACAAGAAATCAAATAAACAGATTTGATGCTCTTTAAGCCTTGTGGGGTAGTAATTTTTTATCATATATGAATTCTGTAATTTTTGAAGTATTTGTCTCAACTATTCTTTCTTTGTACACTGTTTTGTTGGCCATGTATACCTTGCTTATTGACAAATGCATCTTCTGCACTCCCCCAATTGTTTATCTAGTTGTAAATATCGCGATGATGTTTATCGATCTAGAGAAAGCATATGATAGAGTACCATGGAAGGGTGATGGAGACGAAATGAATTCACATTTGCTATATAAATGTAATTAAACACATATAGAGGAGCTGTCACTAGCTTGAAAACATTGATAGGTGATATGGAGGAGTTTTCCATAACAGGGGGTTTACGTTAAAGATCGACATCCAGTCCCAACTTGTTGACCATAGTTACAGACGAGCTAACCAATAGAATACAAGAGGAGTTTTCATGGTATATGTTATATGTTAATATTATGTTAATTGACGAAAATTGTTAAAAGCTTGAACTATTATGGAAAATCATGTTAGAGAGTGAGGATTTTTGGATGAGTCATGCATTGCAGATTTAGTCAGCATGAGAGGAGAGAGAACTTGAGGTGAGACTAAATGTGATTGTTGTGCCAAATGCAAATAATTAGATGGTAGCATACTAATTAACATATCCACAGAATGAGTGTTGCAAAGAAGCGATGTGCGGTCATACTATTTTAGAAATGTTGGAATAAGGACTCATATAGTTGATCTCAACTTATTTGAGATTGAGCTGTAGTTATCCTAATGTTTACCTTTGTCACAAAGCCTGTCATTTATCAGGAAAAAGGGGGAAAAGGGAAAAAGAGAAGGTTGTTCAGTTACCACTTTGCCATCAGCCAACTGCTAAAGAGCTCCATGTTATTGCAAGGTCATTCGAACATTTCTATAATAAAGTACAAAGCAATGAATGATTGCTTCTTATGTAGATATTACAATTTTGAAATTCCTCAAAGATAAAAGGCATTTTAGATACTAATAATACACATGGCCTCATCAAGAATCATGTAGACGTGCACTTCAACCAACTCATGTTTCACACACTTGTAGGTGAACACCAATGTTATAAGTAGTAACTAACATAATATACAGAATCTTCCCCCAGTTTCTTTTTCAATTGAATGTGAGCTTTCGCCCAAAAGGGTGTGTTGCATATCTGTACAACTTCACCCACGGTGAAGCCAAAGAATGATTGTGGTGATTCTTGGATTTGTAGTTGCTTCCTCGAAAATAATTAGAAAAAAGTACTTAAATAGTGTATGGAATAGTAACTAGCTGAAACCTTCCTTGTTTGCTTGTCCTCAGTGTCATTAACTGCAGAGAGCTTCAACTGAGAGTTTCTTCATAACACCTGGACATGGATCACCACCAAAAATTTCTGGTGTCACGGGTACTGTACATGACTCTTGCCCAATACAATACTGCAAAGAATAGAAAACAAACGAAAATGCAATTAGTTTAGTCGGAAAAAGAATATCCTTCAATAGGTGCTGCTCATGTAAATCAGACGAAACAGATCAAAATGATACTTAACAGAACTTGGTGTGATTATGTCCAAGGGTATAGTGCAAAAGAATGTCATTTTTCCGAGTATAAAAGAAACTGGCATATATACTGCTCAGTCGCTCTTTGCTTATAAAAGTCCAATTTCAACTCAGTTATAACTGTGAATTTTCATCAAGTTTAGTACCTTTTCAAAGGCATCATATGAGTGGTGAGCATGACAGCTTCCTTCACTGAAGCTTCCGCAGACCCCAACTGGTGTTCCAAAGCTTGCAAATTTGATTGAAGTGATCTTTTGACCAGGATCACAATGAAGGTGCGCTTTAGGTCTGAGTGGCCTGTCAACTTCCCCAGATGCTTGCATCTTATAATTCATCAACTGTGGTTGCCATTCATTTATATCTGCACAGACACTTGCTACTTCTCTCTTGACCAAAGAGATTGTGTTGGGATCTCCTCCCCATTCCTCAAAAACAACTAACAAGTTTCCAGTAGGATACAGCCAAGAACGTGGCACGTGATACCTGAATCATGATTCTCAGTTAATAATAACTTCTTGTAACATCAGAGGAAAATTCTGCAAGGTTTGTCAATTACTCACCATCTCTGTGAGGCCTCTCCGCAGTTACTTAAGCACTTTTTCTCATTAAAGAAGCCTGCATAGTTACAGGCACCACAAGTACCAGATGCTTTATATCCAGGCCAGTAACGTCCAAGGCTTTGTCCATTTATCCACATTTGACCTTTGCCCATGTAATTCATATCTAAAGCCAAAGGCTCGTTTCCAGCGGGAGCATTGAAAGTAGTCTGGAAACTCACCAAAAGGATTTAATGCTTGATATGAGAATAGTTATGGTAAAGTAGAACACTTCACCATAAAGCTTACTTTACTGCACTGAATTTAAGATTCCTAAATATTCACTAATGAAAAAGGCATATATATTAGTTATGCACCTTGAACCATGTGAGAGGCTGTCTTAGAGTCACCAAAGAGCCCTCAACCCACTCAACAGATGAGCTGCCACTGAGGGAATGAAGATTCAAGGCTTCTCCTTTTAGACCAACCTAGTCAGGAAAGTTAAAATGTAACAAACTGGTAGTCAAAGGAACCAAATTTTCTGTCAAACATTTTAAAAAACAAACCTTGTAAGACCAGTTCTGCCATGCTAAATCTCTTTTCCCCTCGTCAAGACCACTGAGTGAAACTGGTCCAAGAACACCCGTATTCCATGTCTCAAAATGTGGGCCAATATTCTGCACTCATGCACAAGTAAAACCAAACCAAGTGAATATATGTATTCGAAGTACCAACGTATGACTGGTGAAAGTAAGTTTTATGTGTGCGGATATACATATAAGGACGACAATATAGATATAGAGGGAAAGTGGGAAAGGACAAACCGGAAGACCAACAGCAACGCTGAGCAGAGAAATCTTGTTTACACCAGCTCTTAGATTTACTGCTTTATTGAAAGTAATTTTCTGGCTTTTTAGACTTCCATATACAGTTCCTGCAGAAAAAATAATAATTAACCGACCAAGAGATATTTATTATCACATAAATAAATTTCGTTGCAACAGATTTTTTCCAATTGACATGAAGTCATAAACCAAACAGAAATGTAACAGTGTTTCATATTTTTTTGTATTTCCTCAAAAGATATTGTTTGGAGGTTCAATGCTAAGCTCATGAAAAACAAAAGATCATGTGATGCACCTGCCAATTGACCATTCACGAAAACATGCAAAGCAGGACCAGCTGAAGAGACTCTAAGCCATGGCCATTGTCCACTTCTCAAGAACCCTTCACTTGGATCAATCTTGACACTGAAGATAGACATAAATGATCATAAAATTGCGTGGAAGCTAAAGAATTGCATTGTTATTAGTTTTCCTACTTTTGACATGCAAAGCAGCAATCAGAAATTCACAGAAATTACTGAAGCACTTACTCGGTCATATACCACAAATAATCAGACACGTCTCTTGTGGTATTTATCTGCTCCAGTAACCCAACAACTGCAAATGTACTGCCTTCATAAGATGCTGGCTCGTCATTGTATGACTGCCAAGAAAATCCTCTATATGCTGGAGTCATCCTCATCAGAGCAGTTTGAGCACCAACCTTCATATGTAATTAAGAGAGGCATCAGTCACAATATGCATATGAGGTAAGGAATTTTCCATTTCATATGTCACTAATGTTTATTTAGACTTTATAATGCACTTGCATTGTTATGTATCAAACAGCATAAGTGCTTAATGGAAAAAGTCTACTTCTCACCCTTGCAGTATTATATACGGTGTGCTTGCAGTCAGGTAGAATGCTGATAGACCAGGGTGGCAAGTTATAACGCCTGTTCCCAAAGGTGACTCTAGCAAAAGAATGTTGGTTGTAGTTTGCAAGGAATGCAGCACACGTCCCAGACTTTGAAGTAAAAACATGAGCCTGTGGAAGAAAATGCAGTCAATTTCACTTCAGATCTAGTCATATCCGTTAACTGTTCAGGAATTGCAACAATCTTACTTCTTGAAAGTTTCCAAGTGATGTCACTGTTGGATCACCAGATACTAAAGCTGGTTCACAAAGCTTTATTGCTCTATGCAAATCTTTCAGATGACCCCACTTAGGTTGCCGGAGTAATCCTAAAGATCAAAAAGATAAAAACTTCATATTAGCTTAACAATCTCCTCTCTCTTCTTCAGTGTCTTATTTCCTTTTCCTGCTTTTAGTCCCATGTCAAGTGGTAAATCACATGAAATTAAGAAGTTTTTTGTTGCAGAACCAGACTCATCGAAGAAATCACTTTAGATGGTATAATTAATATAAGCTAAGACATAAAAAGCTGCTGAAATTTCAAACTTTTGGGAAACCAGGAAGCTTTTCAAAGAAGCAGCAGATACTCTCGTCACCAGCTTTTGCTTCAAATGTGAACTTACTATACCATTGTATATCTGTTGATTGGCTTTCCTATTAGATTAACAGGTCGTAACCTCAAAGCATTCAGCCTCAACTATAACAAATGAAAATTGTTACTCTGGTCAAACGAAATACTTCGTCGAAGAGTCAAGTTTTCCATGTTTGTGAAATAATAAGGATGATCATCATAAAAAGTTTACAAAGCCGCATAATCAAAATGCAAGCGCAAAAAGAAAGGACCAAACAAACAAAAGAGTTTGACCAATTGACTTAGAAATACCCTTTTTTTCCTTAAGGAGTTGACACAGAAAATTGCCACGGCTACCAATTCAAATATAAGCAATTATATAACATACAATTCTGATGCCTATCTTCTTCCTTTGCATGAACATATTTAGTCCAAACTCAAATTTAAAGGAAAAATGCATACCAAACTCATCAAGTGGTGCATCATAATCATAACTAGTAGCAATAAATGGACCACCAGAAGTCCTGCCAAAATTTGTTCCTCCATGATACTGAGCCAAGAAAAAAACATAGTAAAACAACGTACTTTGATTCAGAAGCTATAATAACTCTTGAAAATTAAACAAATAAAACACTCAATGTACCATGTAGTAATTGATGAATGAGCCCCCTTTTTGTATGAAATTAGCAACCCCAAATGCCAAGTCCTCAACGGGACGATAAGAAACTGGACCTCCAAATTCAGTAAACCTGAAAATATATCAAGCAAGAACATTTTTCCACCATGTACTGTTACTTATCTAAAATAAGAAACTGATCATCATTTCTTCTTAAAGATGTATTTGCAGATTTACCAGGCAGTCCAGGCTTCAGTCCATATCTTGGGTTTATAAGGCTTATTTGGTGAGAAGTAGTCACAGTAGTAACCATTGCAAGTGTTTATCTAAACAAGGGAAAGAGATACATTGGAGTAAGATGATAAAGCAAGAAATACTAGAAATAATATTAATTACTTAACAAAAAGAATGGCACTGTCAATATTTTTCTTTGACCAAGATTTTTTAATTTTTTTATTTATAAGGTTGTGATTTTTGCAGATCCTTCTAATTAACTTCCTAAATATAATTTTATTTTGGAAAAAATAATAAAGATTTAGATGTCCAAATTCAAAATTACATGCATTTGCTCTGCCACAACTTTGTTTAGTAATTGATTGTGATCGTCTCAATATGTTTGTCTTACTTCTTTTTTTATTCTGTTTCAAATAAAATGTTTCTTCTATTTTTTGGCAACTCTTTGGTTTTAACTTTAGATGGCATATTTAAAAGTAAGGATTACACAAATCTCATTCTGTTAAGAGTTAATTATATCCTATCCTACTTTTTCCAAATTACAAAAATACCTCAAAATTTTGTGGAATCCAAATATATCACATACGTCCTGATTGATGTATCCAATCGATACATCACATAAAATGATGCATCCTACGCAATTTTTTTAAATGGTAAGGAATTTTAGAAAATATGATTGTATTTAGGTAATTTTTCCTATTAAAACACAAGATTAAAAACATTTTGATATACTCTACATATGTTTAGTTAAAAACTACATGATAGGAAAGGTTTTTTTACTATTTTAAATTATGTATCAGTCAAAATCAGACAAACAAATAAAAATGGATGAGGAAGTAACTAAATGCAGAACAAAAATTATATTTTTTACTGTACAAACAAGAAAACAAATTGCTGAAAAGAATTTACTCCCCAAGTATTTATACACTATAAATAAAAAAACTGAGCACTGTTAGAAGAGAAATGTGTTCAAATTTCATAAAAAGACAAATTAACATGGTCTCAAGTCGGTGATCCAAATAGTGACAAATATGATTGAAATATGCTGAAACGACAGGAGAACAGACAGGATTTTGTGAACAAAAGACACCCCATGTGCAGGAATTAATGTATTTTATCAATTCTTGATGTTGAAATTCTTTGTTGAAATAATGTAAAACGACAACAAGATTCAAGAAAGAGCAAAATAAATGGGTTGGTGGTATATTGGCAAAAACTTACAATAGGATCTGGAGCATCATCTTGCTTGCACATGACCCAAGGTACACCAGTACCAAGATCCAATGCCATTTTTGCTGCCCAGTCTGAGTAAGATTTGCCTGGTTCACCTAATCTCTTCTCAATTGGCCCATACTCATTCTCAATCTGTCAAACAAGTTATCAAGAAAGAAACTTTCATCAATTTATCAAAAAATTTAAGCTGTTGGGACCAAAAAAACATACTTTTCGTCCTACAAATTGTACTATAGAGTTAGGAAAATAGGATGAACTGGAAACATTCCAGCAACCTGGGATAGTATTATAGGACCACCCTGAGATTCGTAGAGCCGTTCTGCTTTCATCATATTAACAATCTTGGTGGTGAACTTTTGCATTGCAGCCTTCAATAGCAAGAAAAGAAAAACAGGCAAAATTAGAAAACATTGACATTTAAAATAATGCCATAGACATTCTTTTTTGGTTGTTGTTATCTAACCTTGAAAGGTTCATTATCTGTTCTGAAACTGATACCTGGAACATACTTCAACCAAACAGGAAAACCCCTACAGGCATATCAAAGCAAGAATTTAACTTTATGAAAAAATAGGTATCACTGTTTTAGCAGACAAATAGGATCAGAATTTTGAACCATTACCCAAAATTCCATTCAGCACAAGCATAAGGCCCAACCCTGAGATGCACATAAAGACCTGCTTGGTGCACTGTTTTTATGAACTTCACTAGATCATACCTCTCTTCAAAGTAATACTGTAGAAGAAAAACACAGGCAATTGAATATCAGTAAACCATGAAAAAATTATCACTAAAGGTCTCAATTTTTCACTCACAATTGAATATCAGTAAAAATTTATGAAAATTATCACCAAAGATCTCAACTTTTACTCCCAACAACAAGAACATAACCAGTGAAATTCTACAAGTGTTGTCTTTCCTTATCCCTACATTGGGAGTCAGAGAGACTGTTCCTGATAGACCCTCTGTCTCAACTTTTACTCACAATATAATGAACATCAGTAAATTTATGAAAATTATCCACAAAGGTCTAAACTTTCACTCACTTTGCCTTGTTCAGGCTCATGCCCATTCCAGAAAACATATGTCTGAATCACATCTACTCCTCCTTCTTTTGCCTTCTGAATAAGATCCGGCCACATCTGTGCAACACCAAAAACACAAAATCAAGAAAACACCCATACAAAAGAACTCATTTCTCCCAAAAGAACACAACTTTAATATTCAGAAACCAATATTGAAGTGCATTTCACAATAATATACCTCAGGAGTGTTTCTAGGGTAGTGAATAGATCCAGAAACAAGAATTCTCCTTTGCCCATTCACAATGATAGCGTTACGGTCATATGATACAGACCCCATTACAGAAAAAACCCATGAACCCAATAATGCCAACAGCATCAACAACACATTCAACATTACTAGCCTTGGAACCATTTTCTTTAGAACCAAGAACTCAGCTTCAAGTCTCAAGACTGTGCCTTTACAAGAAAAGAAAAAAAAGGGACCTTTATCCCCCACCCACACCCCACCTTATCCCTTCTCTTTAATTTTTTGTTTGCAACTTTATTCTTCTACTAGGAAATGTGAAGCCAGAAAGAAGAACATTCAGCAGCGGGAAGGGGGAAAAACAACTGTGCTGAAGCTGAAAATTTTGTTTTCCTCTTTTTATTAATTCCGTTACTTTTTTGTTGGACAGCGTTATGGAAATACAGTTGAGGAAGAGTGTGAAGAAGTGAGAACTTTTGCGAAAAAAATGGTAGCTTTTGTAGCTGCTTTTAAACACCTCAATTACTGTTCTGTTTTTCAAAAGATAGTCGAACAGAAATATTAAAATTTGCTGCGTCCAGAGCTTTTAATACCCACAACCAACGACACATTCATATACGCAGTAGAATCGTACAAGTGAAGTATGGAAAGAAAAAATATAGGCAAATCTTACTATTATCTCATACAGATAGTGAGATTATTTACAGGAAATTCTTGTCTCAAAATCAAGTCTTATAAGCAGAAGACACTACATATGAAAAAAAAAGGGAACGGAAAAGGAAAAATAAATATAAAGACACGACTAATTATACAATAAAAATAATAAGTATAAAACAATAATGACAACAGGATATAGAGACATGACTAATCATACTAACCTACTAAATAGCTAATTTCCATAAATCAAATTTTCTAAATTAAAATATCTTAACAAACTAATTGACCAAATTAAAAATAAGTATGTAGCAGTTAAATTTTAAAAACCTAAACAAGTAAGCAACTTATTAGGCTAAACAAAAAGTGGTACAGTAGTTACGGCTCCCTTTTTTTGGTGTTTCCTACGCTTTTCCTAAATCCAACTGCAAAAATTAATTACAAATCTGCATTTTGATGAATATATATCTATTTTTTTTTAAGTCTGTTTCAGAAGGAAAAAATTATTTTTAATAATGTTTTAATTTTAGTTTTTTACGCAATATATTTAGAATCATAAAATTAAAAAGTATTTTAATATATTTAATATAATTTTAATTTAATATTATAAATTGAAAAATCATTCTTTATTTTTTAAAACTCGATGAAAAGACAATCCAAATCATTTTTTAAGACGGACGGAGTATTACTTTTGCCAACTGAAAGTTTCGATCGCTTGCAATTCTGGAAAATACTAATAGGTAACGGATTTTTAAAATATATATATATATAATGTATCATAGGCATTTCTTGAATAACTTTTATTAGATAGATGATAATATTAATAGCAAAAGGAAGCCTGATATTGTACGAGTGGAATGATTCAATTGCTATTTTGTGATTCTAGAAAACCTTAAACAAGGAGCAGCAAAGATTTTAAAATTTTAATATTGTTAAATTGGAAGAAATTAGTTAAGATAAGTGTTTAGGTAACAAAGTCAAGAACAACGTAATCATGAAAAGAATTTCAAGATAAAGTTTTTTTTTTGCTTTTGTACTAAAAATTTTAAGAATATATATAACAAGGAGAATGGTCCTTTTTATGAAAATAATTAATTTTCTATTTGTTTTATTGTGTTTGATAAATAGGTAAAAATATTATTCTAAAATTATTTATATTAATTTGAAGAGAGATATTGAAAACACCTCTTGAATTTGGCACAATTTATCAATTTAATTCCTCGTCTATTAACAATCTTAAAAATATCACTCTATTTAACTAACTGAACTTAATTTCACCTTTGATCTATCTTGATTTGTCATATGACATAATAAGTGGCTTCAAACATTTGTAGGAACATAATGATCTAAGTAAAAAGTCGAGAGAAGTGTCATAACTATCCTTAAATTTGATAAGAATATAAAGGTGTATTTCACTTATATTGCAAGATTGATGGTGTATTCTAAGTTTAGTTAATCAAATAGAAAAGTGATTTTAAGACTACTAATAAATCATAAATAAAACCAATAATCGCATCAAATTTACAAGTATTTCCAATACTTCTATTTAATTCAAACAAATATTGTATGAGGTGAAGAGGAAATAAGGGTGGTGCGATAGAGGTTACCGGATGAAGTGTGTTGAAATTCTTTTTTAAAAAATATATAACTAACATAAAATGTCACTTATAAAACGTATTTCTCCTGCGTAAATTCAACCATGAGTTTGATAAATCATTTTTCCTTTTTACAACGTCTCTGTTTGGCTCTGTTTTAGAAAAGCGAAATATAACACGCTGTTTGAAGCAAATGTACAAAGATTCTCAACTGTTCCTGCTTTATAGTTATTGGCCACATTCTCACGCGCTTAAAATGCAAGTCCGATTCTCTTTGTATCAATTTTTGCATATAATTGGATCGTGTGTTTCACGTCCTCGAAAAGAGAGTGACTAAATACTCCTAGGAAAGAACGCGGTAATTTTGTAATTAGTCTGTCGTGTGCATCATTTGCCCAAGTACAAATGAAAGAAATGATTAACTACTTAAAAAGTCTAATAAAAGAAGGTGGCGTGTTGCTTTTCCTTTTACTTCCTCCGTTTCATATCAAGTGAATTGTTGGGTCATTTAAAAAAAAGAAATAAAAATAAAATTTAATTATATTTTTTCATTTTACCCTTTTTAAACTCAATAAACTCATTTAATATATCATTTATTTTTCATACAAAACTCAACCTTTCAAACTTAATTAATGAAAGGTAAAATTAAAAAAAAATTTAACATATCCCTTGAAAAGTGAACAATTCACTTATTTTAAAATATCAAAAATTCTCTAATAATTAACTTAATATGAAATGGAGAAAATATTTTTTTTAAAAGAAAATGAATCTTTGCTACTCTTTTTCTTGAAAAAAGAAGAAACATAAAGAGATCCAAATAATTTGCCAAAATCTGAAAATTGCGTTTATAAACTTCCAATTAGTACTTGATTTTGTGAAAAAAAATAGTAAAAATTAAATTCATGGCTCGATTTTTATATGATTTAAAAGAGAAAAGGTTTATGTGAGAGTTGGTACTTTCTTTTTAACTATCAACAACAACCCAGTGAAATCCCACAAGTGGGGTCTGGGGAGGGTGGATTGTACGCAGATCTTACCGCTACCTCATAGAGGTAGAGAGGCTGTTTCCTAAAACCCTCAGCTCAAAACCCATAAGCAGAAGTACCTAG
>JAABOM020000096.1:15734682-15752492 GCA_011800125.2 Solanum clarkiae | reverse complement strand
TAATAATAATAATAATAATAATAATAATTATTATTATTATTATTATTATTATTATTATTATTATTATTATTATTATTTGTTGTTGTTGTTGTTGTCATTGTTGTTGTTGTAGTTCAACTTAAGGAGCACCTAACGTCATGACCACCTACCAGGTAGGGTGCCACGAGAATCAAGCATTGACTAAAGGAACATGAAAATATGAAATTGTTAATTCGAGAATCAAGCATTGACTAAAGGAACATGAAAATATGAAACTGTTAATTCTGCAACTTATACATGAACTTTCTATTGCTATGTGCTCTCTTTGAGGTAGGAAACATATCTAATCTAGTTCTGGTTTCCTTCCTTATCTGTGCTAGTGCTTCAGCCAACTATACATGGATTCCTTTAAAGTGCTTCCAGTTTCTTATCCTCCAGGTGTGGTAGTTTAACGCTCCCCATATTGTTGTCAACACAGTCTTCTTAAGTTGGTTACATCTCTTCCCTTTGATAGTCAACGACATACTTTTTAATTCCCTGAAGTGCATTGTGATACATGTCCATGCTTCAATTCCTTCAGTGACTTATTTGATCCAGTCACAATGACAAATAAAATAAATAGATAGCTATTTCTTGTAATTATTTGTCACATGAATAGCAAGTATCATCATCAATTGATATATTCATCTAATGCAATCTATTCTTAGTAAGAAGCTTGTTTAGTATATCAAGCTATACAAGGACTCTGTGTTTTGGCTGGACCACTGCATTCCAAATGAGCTCAGCAATGGAGAATCGTCTCTTCTTACCTATCAATTCTAAGTAGCGTCTTGCAATAGATTAGTTCCCTTTCGAAGTGAGTTTGTATTATCATTAATAACATACCAATTCTTCATCCTATCTTTTAAAGAATGAATTTTTCTCCAATACAAAATACTATTTGGAGAGGTTTTATATGTCCATATATCTTCATGGTCCTTCATATACAATTCATAAAACCACTTGATCCACAATGAATCCTTATTTATTATCAATAACCATAGCAGTTTATCAATACATGCTATTTTCTATGTCCTGCAATTCTTGATATTCGAACCCTTTCTTGTTTTTTGATGACAAACTGCTTCCCAAGATAATAGTAAAAAATTTTTTCTTGTCAGTTGTAGCACCCCATAAATACTCTCTGCTTTTCGTATCCACTTTCTCTGAGGATGTTTTGAGGTAGAATAAATTGTTGTTACATGGAAAGATTTTATTACTCTCTTTGTATTTTCTCTATATTTTATAAATATTAAACCAAATATCCTAAATTTTATTACTTGATACTGTTCTATTATATTTTTTGTACTTGTATATGACTGTATGAATATGTTTAGTGATTTAAAATTTTTAAATCAAAATTGTTTAAATTTTTTTATACATCTAAATTTTGTATCTTGAAAGTAAGAAAGTCTTTTTTTATAGGTAAGTATTTTTTTTTATAGGTAAGTATTATCTTTCTCTTTGATTGATTCTTTCCGTTTTCACTCTTTCTCTCCGATATCTTTCCTTTAAAAAAAATGAATTAACTTTTTCTACCAAAAACTACTCCAAATAATTTTCTTTCTCTAGCAAATATTACTCCCTCTTGATATGATCCGTTCCTGGTTTTACTCCCTTCCCTAAACGTCAAGCTCTTTCTCTTTGGCTTTTGCCTTTAATCATTTTCATAGACATAGAAGAGGAGAGACATGCTGAAAATGAGAGAAAAACACCAGAATGTCTCCTCCACCGAGCCCATCATTTTTTCTTTCACGATGTTAACCTTCTATCTCCATTATGCTACTGAGAGGAAACAGGGATTGGGAAGGAGGTCGTGCCTTCGGTTCCCATCATTGTTTTTGTTCATTATTCTTCTATTGATGTCAACATTTACTTAACGCAACTCCATTTGTTTCAACAACATCTACACATTAATCTAATCATCTTCACTATGCATTCTATATATTATTTTCTTAAAATGTTGTTTAGCCCATTCATTATATTGATGACTTTTACTGGCTATAGTAATTTTATCAACTACTGGCCTAAATGTTACAATTATATTTTAGTATTAAGAGGAAATTGGGCTTAAGTTAGATGTCTTGAAGTGTTTTTAATTAATACAAAATTGGTGCTAGTTACTCAGTTTAGTATAGGAGCTAAAGATTTTTCTATAGATCATAACTTTGATTTTAATATTTTTCTTTTAATTAAGCTTGCATATGTACATATATAAATGTAATTCTTTACTTATTGAGATGTGTATTTGTCACGTCCGAGCCTACACCCTGGACGTGGCCGGCACTCGAAAACTATTTCTGGTCCCAAACGAACCACTTAGCCTGACTACTTACTCAGTGGAAGACTCATAATAGTGGAAAAAGCCATAAAAGCAATAAGATGATCTAAAACTGTCTGCATAAGCTGACTACAGAACTTTTAAGCATTGTCTGAATGAACTAGAACTGAACTACTTATACATGGTCCATGGAACCTCTAATAAACTGTCTGAAAGGGCTACTGAGACAGGCCCCAAGTAGCCAGAATTTAAAGCAAAAACTGAAATGAAATAGCACGAACATAGGAGTCTCGTATTGAGAAGAGATCTAACCAATAATTGATAGCTGTCAGGTTCTCAATGAAGCGGCTAATGAGGAACTCTGTCACCTGTATTTGGATCATAAAATGATGCAGGTCCTAAGGACGTCAGTACATGGAATGTACGGTATGTAAGATGGCCAAAACAGTTAAACATTATATAGTAAATACTTCTCAGAAACATAATCATGAATCATAATCAATTAACAATAATCATACAGGCTAGTATACTGAAAATAACATGCTGAAAAAAAAATGTTGAAAATAGTAAGTAAAACATAATTTTCTTAGCTTGGGGAGTTTCTCTAACTGACAATCACCACTATGAGCTTCTGGTGATACAACGTCTTATCCATGCTGCCAGAGTCATCCCGTACTTTACCGGGGTAGGGGACGAGTAACTAGGGGAATGGATCCATCCCAAAACTGGGCGATCTCAGTGACTAATGAGGAAGGTATTGTGGTATAATCCTATCCTGTGGTGGCTACATAGTTAATGGATTTGAGTAACTTATTGTACTCTCACCTATATCGGTGCTCAATACTACTCCCAAAACATTTTATACTGCTCATACTTAAAAATCATGAAATTCTGGAATTTGACTTTCTTGGGGACTTAGCCCCACTTACTAATTTGCTTTCTCAACTGGAATCTTTAACTTTAAGAAACTAAATATCATTCAGATACTTCAAATCATGCTAGATTATTCAACTAAAATGCCAAGAAAGTCTTCAAGGAATCATTCTTTAACTTGGTTACAACTAAGTTTTTCTCTTCTTGAGGTAATACCAAGATTTTCAAGAAACCTCATCACATATGATCTCGATCATAAATAATTATCAATTTGATGACAATTCTTTAAATGGGATCATATAGGGACCAGGAATTTGTAATATTTCTCAATAATTTATGCATATGCAAAGAAACTGTATTAAATTCCCACATACTTTTCATGAACGTAATTTCAACCAAACTTGAAACTTTAGGATGAAAACTAGGTTATACTTTTATAAAATATTCTAAAATAATGATTTTAGTGTGGCCTTACATACCAAGAATGAGTTTCTTGGAAAGATTGCAAGAATCTCTAAGCTCTACTACCGAATCTTGAAGTCCTAAGCGTAAGTTCTTGGAAGGGTTTGATTACTTGAACGTATGAATGAAAATAATACGCTTTTGAACTCAATTCGTATTAAAAACAAACTTAGTTTAGGATATGGGGCATAGAAAAAGTTGAATTTACCCCTCCCCTTTAAAAAAACGAAACTGCCCCATCTACTACACTAGTGTGCAATGCGCACTAGTGTGTTTTAGCACACTTTCGCGAATTTTTGACTTTTCGAAATTTTTTGGAAAATTTTTAAGTGCAGTTCCGCATCCACTCCGCGTCGCGGAAGGGGCGCGGAA
The DNA here is from genome assembly GCA_011800125.2 of Solanum clarkiae. Classification (NCBI taxonomy): domain Eukaryota; kingdom Viridiplantae; phylum Streptophyta; class Magnoliopsida; order Solanales; family Solanaceae; genus Solanum; species Solanum clarkiae. Next base: position 15,748,486 of record JAABOM020000096.1, on the reverse strand, counting down.
ACCCCACTGTTGTGAGTTCACTTGGATAAAAATAATTCACGTTTTTTCGAACTTTTGTCGAGTCGAGAGCATTTTCCGACTCAATTTCTCGCATTGATCGCAAATCCTATCTCGGATTTGCAAACGAAGAAAGGGAAAATACGTTACACGTAAGGTCAAGTCTAAGGGTATTTTCGTTATTTCACGAGAGTATTACAACATTATTTAAAGAAAATGATTGCATTTAATTAGTTTTAGATTTGTTTGTAATTGATTAGGTCTTTTCCTTTTTGGTTTAATTGATTTGTGATTGGATTGAGTGTCAAATGAGTCGGGCAACAACGAAGATAATTAATTTCTTCTTAAAGTCAAATATCATGCTAAAGTAGTTTCTATACAGAATTGTTTTCCTAAAATTTACTTTAGAATTCGAATTGTATCATGTTTCTAAGCAAGCTATAATAAGTTTAGTTATTTCCGTTTAGTGTTACCATTTATCTCATTGTTAATTATTTTGGAGCAACTAAAATGAATTTGTACCATTTTAAAATATTTGATGTATTCTATTCGGATTAACATGTAAGCTCGAAGTAAAGTGGCATATATTTTAATAATAATTTATTTTGTTATGTGAGATGTTATAATTAATGAAGAATGATGAGAATATTATGTATTGGAAATCTTCCAAAATCTTAGACGGCTAATTAGCATTTATAGACTATCATTTATTGTTCGTAACTTGATATTAATATTCACTACAAACTAGCATGTACTTGCCACTAATTGTCTTTCTTTTCTGCTTAATGCACTAACAAGGTTTTTCGAGTTTAGGTAGTTATCAAACTAATCATTCTTAAATATTACAATTCCGCTCATATTTGACCCAACTAATAAGATTCCTCCGATGGATCTAGTGTATCAAATTTCCAGATGCATAATACAATTAATTTACAAATAAAATGACTTGGTGATTTATTTTTGAAGAGTCATTAGAGATTGGATGCATATAGACACCTTGTAGCTGAGGCTACAGTATTTGAAGAAGAACATAAAATGTAGATTTGTATAAGACTTGTGCTATAGATCTAAAGAATGCAAACATTATATTTGGTTTGGTAGAAAGATTAGCTAATAACATGTATGCCTTTGGGAAACAATTTTTGCCTCTAAGGTCTAAATGAGGATGTAAACGAAAGTCATTGAGCTGCTCCGACACAAAAACTACTAGTTAATAAATCATTATTTGTCAACAAAGACTTCCTCAACTAAAATAATAATATTCATGCTATGATTCAGAATTGATCAAAATGGTCTCTGTTTGGTCTAAATATTATCCATATTGAGGATTTGTTATGAAAAAATCTTAGTCATAAGTAGGACTAATCCATCATACTCTACAGTACTGATCCATTAGCAACTAGACATGGACATACACAAGAAATATTATCTACAAATAAGTGGTAGGTGGCATACGATTAATATATAACATGACTAAAAGTAATCAAATTGGAAAAAAAATACAATACGTGAAGAACTTTTATTGGTTTATTCATGAATTCAGGTGAATAAGACATGATATGACTATCATCATCGAACTTTCAAAAAAGATGTTATTATTTCGCGTAGAATTAGTCCTTTAAAATTAAGTAACAAATGGATTGGTACTACTTAAACATAACATGAATTGCAACATACATTAAATAAGGCTCACAATTGATGAGATCGTTCTCAATTTACTTATAAATTAGGTTAACCATCCGCGATAATTTATATATCACACTAATAAAAAATTATGAAAGCTTTGCCCAACAATTAAAAAAAATAGAAAAATAACAAATTAGCCATTCATAACAGAGTATTATTGACTAACTTATATTTTAAAATAGTTCTTAAATTATAAAATGAATATTATTTTTCAAATATATGAATATCAAAACTAAGCATCCATGTAATGCACATACAGTTAAACTAGTTTATATATGTGTGTGAGAATTAAAGCTTTAAGATTTAACTTAGGCATTTTAATTGTCATATCATCTAACAAGTTTTACTTGTGAAGAAAATATATATATATATAATCGATCAAGTGATACAAATATTGTTTTCATATGCAAAAGATCTTTTTATAAAAGTGTATTTTCTTATAAATGTAAGTTTTAAATAATAAAACAGCGTTTATAATATTATCTCAATTCTATTAATTCTTGTCTTTAGTTTTGTTATTTAGTTTTTCTATATTTTTACTAGTCTAAGAAAGATTAATTAATATCTTAAATCTTTAAAACGAAAAATAAAAAGGCTATGAAAGACAAATGGATAAAAGAAAAAAAATAATGAATTTTTTTTTTGAAAAAAACAAAATTGAAAACTACACATAAAAATGAGAAACCATTTTATTATTAGTTTCGAGAAAGAAGACTCGTGTTTGATCTTCTTTCCCAAACCGAGTGGCGTTTTTGTTTGAGTCTTCATACCACTCTAACGCAAGCAAAGGAGATGGATGAAGCGGTCTCTAACCACGAGTATGCTGCTTCAGCTATTTTGTTTTCGGCTTATAAATATACATTTTAATTTGGTTTTTAACTTGATAAGTTTATTTTTTTAATTTTTAAGTGTGTATAACCGTAGGGGTAACTCCCTAGATTGGGCAGATCCTGGGCAAGGTTGGAACATGCCTAAAAAAAGACATAATCTACATGATAAATCACGTAAGACACACGTGTCCTACACGTCAGATTGCGTGTCAAATCATGTGAAATTTTTCACTTGAAATGCGTGTGTCTATATGTTACTGACCACTTAAATGTTATATTTATACTCATATTATGTCTATTTTATTTTTTCACATAAATTCATTTAGGAAAAATTAATGAAGATTTTGTGAGATAAAATTATTTAATTAAAATACTCATCAAAAAAGTTTTTCAATATCATGTAATGTTTTAAATAACAAAATTTAATTTCTTCAAAGCCAAATGGGAGAATATGCTGCATCTTTGTTTAATTTTATTTAATTATATAATCACATAATATTACAAATGCAAAAATATATATATATTTTTAATTTGATCTTAACTGATAATTTTATTTTTTAATTTAAGTGTGTACAAATATATCTAAATTATCAAAAATTTAATTTGTAGACAAATCATGTTAGACACACACATTCCACAAGAGATACGTATATGCAATCTACATGACAGATCACGTAGGACACACGCATTCCGCAAAATAGATTGCGTGTCAAATAATGTGAGATCTTTCATATAGGATATTTGTATATGTATGTTACTGACTAGTTAAATTTATATTTATACTTATATGTGCCTATTTTTTTTTTCATTAAATTCATTTAGGAAAAATTGATGAAGATTTTGTGAGATAAAATTATTATTTAAGTAAAATACTCATCAAAAAAAGTTTTTCAATATCATTTAATATTTTAAATACCAAAATTTAATTTCTTCAAAGCCAAATGGGATTAAAAAAAAGTATTTAGAAGAGATAATTTACAAATAGACATTTTAATTTGGTCTTAACTTATAATTTTATCTTTTAATTTCAAGCGTGTACAGATAGATTTAAACTATCACAAAGTTTTACATGCAGACAAATTTTATGAGACACAGACAATCCACGTGAGATACACGTATTCCACATGACAGAGCATATTAGATACACACGTCTCGCACGATAGATTGCGTGTCAAATGAGATGTGTGTGTCTATGTGTTACTGACTAGTTAAATGTTATGTTTACCTTTATATTATGCTTATTTTGTTGTGCGTGTGTGTGTTTTTTTCCATATAAACTCATTTAGGGAAATTAGATGAAAAATCTATGAGACAAAATTATCATTCAATTAAAATACTCATCAAAAAAGTTTTTCAATATCATTTTAATATTTTAAATATCAAAATTTAATTTCTTTAAAGCCAAATGGGAGAAAATACTGCATCCTTGTTTAACTTTTTCAATTATATAATCACATAATATTATAAATGCACAAAAAAGAAGAGAGAGAGAGAGAGAGATATCTTTCATTTTTAAATAGAAAAATGTCACGAGCTTTATGCATTCTTTATTTGTTTGGATTTTTGTGAACTCACATTATGCTTCATTTTGTAAATCACTTTTTGATAAAAAAAAAAAAGAATCTTTGAAGTCCATATACGTTGTGTGTTTAAGCTAACTAAGTCTCTTTGATGCTATCACTATTGCAAGAAAAAGAGAATTTTAATAATACCATTTCTATTTTCATGTTTTTTTTTCCCTGTAAAGGTTAAACATCAGAGTATTTTATGAAATAATTGTATCAGAAACTAAAAATTATTTGACTTTTTCCATGCTCTATTATTATATTATTGAACAAAAAATAAGTTATATCATTTTATTAGTGTTTTTTTTCACTTTCACCATATTTATCAATTATTTGACCTTTTTCATGAGAATGCGCATTAAAACTTCAGGTGCTGATAAATAAATTTTAAAATTTAAATCAATAAGTACAAAGTATCAGTGCATTATTCTCTGGTTATAATTGTATCGTTTTAAACTTAATGTAAACAGATAAAACGTATTTCGTCTCTTCCATTTTAGTTGTTATTTTGCCTTTTTAAAAGTTAATTTGAATAATTTTTTAAAATCAAATTAGTTTAAATTAATTTAATATTGTAAGATAAAAATTTAAATATTTGAAGACTATAAAAAAAGTAATATCAATTGCAATTATTTCATATCAATGTGATGAAAATATATATCTTTTAATTGGGTCTTAACTATAATCTTATCTTCTAATAACTTCAAGTGTGTACAGGTAGATTTAAACTATCATAAAGTTTAATATGTAGACATATATGTTAGACACACACATCCCACATGACAGATCACGCGAGACACACACATCTCATATGACACGCAAGACACACACATCCCATATGACACACAAGACACACGCGTCCCACACAACAAATTGCGTGTCAAGACATGTGAGTTTTATTTTACGCAGGAGTCTACTGTTCAACTTTATAATAGTTTGATCAGGCTAATTTTTATATAAGAGTCAATTTGACTATTTTTCAAAGTTAAAATTAGATTGAATTAATTTGATTTCAAGATAACAATTCAGATATTCAAAATCTATTAGAAAAATATTATTTACTGCACTTTTTCCATATCAATATGATGAAAAGATATACTCCATCTTAAAATATTAGTCAAAGTTTATATAATCTAATTCTAACAATAGAGATTGAAATTATGAGAATCACAATAGATATCTGACAATACAAATTAAGTTATTATTACACTTAATTTCTAATTTATCTTTACTATTAAGTATAGTTATTTTTATTATATTTTTAAAACATTGTATTTATTATAGTTAAAAAGATAATCTACCTTATATTAAAAGTATGAAGACTCTTAGAAAAAATATTTGTTACATTAATTTTAGTCAATTAATTATTTAATTTCTAATGATTCAACTCTAAATTATTATTTTATGTATTCAAAAACTATTTTCTTATTTTTGTTGTATCACAATAGGCTAAACTATTGTATTAAATTAATAATATTTATTTAATTTTATTTAGATATTGATGTGGCTCATACGTGCAAGACACGTACACTACACTAATTTTGATAAAATTACTTATATTATTTATTATTCCATAATTTTGTGTCAAATAATGGACAACTATTGTTAGAATGTGGGAGTATCTTTTAATAAGATTTACACTATATAATTAAATAATTACTACTTAAATTTAGCACAAAATTATGGAAAACTTGATACCTCTATCATGTTGGAGTTTGGAGTTAAAAAAAATTTCCCCCAGAATTGATTCGCCACTGAAGTTTTTTTTTTTTTTTTTCTTTTGACTCGAGGATGGTAAGGTTAAAGCAGGGCTTATGCAAAAAATAGAAAGTAGAGAGAGAAAGCTTAGTGTAGAGAGAGAAAAGGAGAGTGTTCACCGAAGGACGAAAACGGTTTCACTACCTCCAAATTTGCTTTGTTCTTTTTCTCCCAATCCTCATCGTCACCATTAGAGAAAACGAGGAGGGCACCGCTGTGAAAACCTCGTGTTCAAGACATGTGTCTTTGTGTGCGGTTTGGGACTTGTAATTTAGTTGATTTGTGAATCCAGCATTTTTCTATGAAGTTAAAGTGATCCCAACCGACGACGGAGTACTCGATGAAGTGATATATATCTTACTATTTCATTTATAAGTGTTCCATCACTTCATTCTAGATTTCCCAATTTTTGGATCCTCTTCTCTTCCTGAGGTCTGTTGAGTTTTTCTTTAATCGGTGTGGAAAGATGAACAGTGGTGATGTGACAGCTCCGGCGGGAACACCACCTCATTTGGAGTGGAAATTCTCTCAGGTTTTTGGTGAACGTACGGCCGGGGAAGAAGTGCAGGAAGGTAATAAACACTCCTTTGCTTACTATGGATCCACACTTAATTTTTGTGTCATTGTTGCTATTTTAGGTTTTGCTAACAGTTTTGTATCTGCTATTTTGATGGTTGATTGAACAAATTAGTTCATTGTTGACGGCACAGAAAATCTGTTAGATTTCGATCACCGGATTTGATGGGAGTGATTTGCATGCGGAGTGTAGCCAGTGCACTGGATATGCACAGTAACATTAATGAACTGACCAAGTTCACTTTTTTAGCCAAAGTTCCATTTGTTTTCTTTCTAATTTTGAAGATCCTTGAACTTGTGTCTTGATGTCTTTCATGTTTGCTTGGTGAATCAAAACATGGCATTGTTTTAATGAAACTTTATTCAATTACAAGGGTGGTCAATTGATGTGCAGGTGGTGTGTAGAGCTCTGGTACTTCAATTTAAGTCATAAAAGTGTAAATTGCTTGTTAGTAGAAGTAATTTAGATGTCTCTGATTGTTCTGTTAGTAGAAGTTGTCCATTTCACATAGTTCCAAAGTTGTTCAATGAAAATCTATTCACTGTTCATAGGCTTCCTTATAGTTTTTTGTATCTGCTCAAGTCTTTTTTGGTGGTTTCGAGATGCTACATGAAGGGGAACCTTGGAACAATGGTAAAGTTATCTCCGTGTGACCTATAGGTCGTTGGTTCAATCTGTGGAAGCAACTAGCAAGCATAGGTTAGGCTGTCTATATCACACCCCTTGGGATGCAACCATTCTCCAGACACTGTCTGAACTTGGGTGCTTTGTCCATTAGGCTGCCCTTTTGTTCTTTTCTTTTTGGGATGCTAAGGCATTGGATGCTTGATAGGTGATAAAGTTGTTCATCATGAATTTGATTGACAGCTCCCAGTCAAAAGTTCATATGCATCTGCATTCTGCTGAGTGTTCTGACCCTCTGAAGCTTCTACTCTTGTGCTTTAGCTTCCTCTTTTAGAACTATCCTGGTTCTATTGCCCAAATTTTTTTATTTTTTATTTTACTAAGTAGTGGGATTTTATTGATTGCACCAAGAAAGTGCCAATGTGTACGTCATACTACTTCTGATACCCTTAATAAAGAAGGAATCCAGAAAGTCATTACAAGTATTTATATCGCACTCAATCTTGAGGTTACACTAAGACTTATATGTAATGCTCTAAATATAACCAGGGTTCCCTTTCTTACTTGATTGAGACTAAGAGTCAGGGCATCAGAGGTCTTAGGAATCCCATCTTGAACGAGCTAGAAGTGGAACAAGCGCTCTTAGCCTTTTGCTCGAGAGTAGGACTTGTGAAGTCTTTGTATTGGTGAGTATTTGTTTCAAAACACCTATTGTTTCTTTCCTTCTGTAATGACCAAAAAAGGCAAAGAGGGATAGTGTTCCAAAAATTTTTGAGATTCTCCTTCATTCTTTGTCTGTTCCAGTTATATACAGCCTCTTTCAGTGTTTCTGGATGCATCCATCGCATCGAAAACAGATTAAGGAACAAGATCCATGCCCTCCATGTGTATTGACTATAAAAAAATAAAAAGATGAGCAGATCCACGGTTGGCATCACGTCAGAAACACCTACTGCATAGCTCAAAACCTCTTTTTGTAAATTGTCTTGTGTTAGGAACACTTCCTGTACAGCCATCCAGCCAAAGCAAGGTGCTCTTGGTAATTCTTTTGTCGTCCTTACTGCTTTCCATGTCCATATCTCCGGCCAGTGGAGATTTTAGCTAATTATAGCAAGATTTTATGAACTCCCTTTTTCCCTGTCTGTGCTAGAGAATCAGGAAACTGTCTGTATTTAGACCCCCTCTAGTCTGGATAACAGCTGCGTGAAGCTGTCTACTTTTCAATCTGAGAACTTCCTCCTCAAGCCAAAATTCCAAACCTTCGTTACTCCAGCATTCAGCAATTGTTGCATATTGCTTCAACGTCATACCAAAGTTTCAGGGAATTTCTGTTTCAGGTGAAATTAAGTCCAACCAAGGTACCTGCCAGATTCTGGGTTTAAGTTATCTCCTATAACAATAAATGGTTGTTGATGCTCGAACATGAGATACACCATATGCCCCATTAGTTTGTTTAGTTATTGCTGAAAAGTTTATTTATGTCGGAGAAGCATATTTTATGACCTTTGGTATAGTTTAGTTCATTGTGCCAGTTAAATACTGAAGTACCTTAAAGCGAAAAAACGTAAAAGGTGGAAATATTAAGAAGTTGATCGACTGGTAACTTTTCATAATTCTCACAATTTCAGCCAAAAAGCGACTACTACAGAAAGTATAATCCATATTAAAAATTTCTTTCTGACTTTATTCAGTCATTAGGTTCCTTTTTTGTAGAACATGGATTATGTTGAAATGTTTTCCCTCAATAGAAACCGCACTCAAGCTCCTTAATCGTTGTGCCTTTTGGGCTTGGATCCTTTTCCTTCATTCCTCATGGTTTATTGGTCAAGCATGCAGAATGTGAACAGTGGAAGAAAAGAGGTACTGACCGATATACGGTTGATCATTGAAGTTCACCGAAGAGTGCCTAAAACCAACACTTTAGTTGCAGAAGTCATTATTCATGGAGCTAGTTTGCTTGACTTATGGCAGTCCTTTATAATATTGGATGCCACAAAACTTCTTTCAAGGTTCCGTGGAAATCCATGGCGGTACCAAAATCACTACGTTTCTTGGTCTTTAAGCCTTGTTCAAATGAGTTGCATTTTATCAACAGTTATCCTCTTTAAAGAAGCACTCTGAGATTTTATTATGTGTTTAAAGTAGCTTATCTCTTTCTTTTGTAATTTTGTCTGGCTCCAGCATTGTTGAGATTTTGATTTCACCCCTTCTTCCAGTGTCATTAGAGGTGAAAGTGCAAAGAAGCGTCAAGTTACGTTGAGCTTGAAGTAGAATGCGAGAACTGAAGCACACTTTTTGGAATTGAAGCACTGAAGTTGTGAAAAATTTTAAAATTACCAAAATATGAATTAAATACTATAACAATCAAATTATAATAAACAAATGCTTATTTTAGAATTCCATATGTTTATGTCAATTTATCCTCAAAGTTGAGATTTGAATAATCAACCGATCCTCATTAAACCACTTTGTGCACATTGTTTGAAGCACACACTTCGCTAAAGAACGTGGCTTCACTCATAAAGTGATGACTCCCTCACTTGCATCATTTCGTTGCATTAAGCGGCAAAATGATGGCATTTGATAACACTTCTTTCTTCAATAGCCATGTTAACAAATTCATGCAAATGTTCGTCGTTCTTCATCTGGATAGGTTCATCATTTCAAAGCTTTCTTTGCATGGTATTTGAGTGAGTTCATTACCTAAGAAAAAGCTTTGGACAATTCTCAACAATGTTGCACTTATCTTGATGGTAAAGCTTAATAATCATATATGATCATATCTTAACAATGCTGCACTTAGCTTGATGTTAAAGCATAATGAGCATATGTTTGAAATGCATTGTATGAGAGACACCTGAAGTTCTTGAACAAATAACCATCTTTTGGCCAACCTAGCCTCCTCCTTCCCTTCAAAATCTTGAATGAGACTTTCATCTCATACGGCTCCTTGATGATCAAAGAAAGGAGGATCCATTTTCTTTCTTTTTTGGTAACCTTCCTAGCGAATGTATAAGATCGAATTTTCTAAAAAGGATTACTAATCTTTATCTTTTTGAGGAATCCTTCATCAGTCATAGATGCGCTTGTTACACTCGTAGGAGGAAGTAAAAAAGATTAGGAAATACAACCATAAGATTTGGTTTGCTCTCAGTATTATCCACAAGATGATCATTTTAGGATGATCATTATGTCCATAGATGCTCATGTTACGCTCATAGTTTCTAAAGTACGCGAACAAATTCTGTAGCGTCTACATTGAGAATTCAAGTATATTAATCTAACTCCTCAAAGTTGAGAGTGAATAATTAATTGATTCTCATTAAATGACTTTGGGCACGTTATTTGAAGCGCACACTTCTCTAAAGCATGCGGCTTCACTAATGAAGCTATTATCGCCTTGCATCATTTCATCGCTTTAAGCATCTAAATGGTGGCATTTAATACTTCCTTATAGTTGTGTTAATAGATCCATGCAAATGTTCATCATTTCTTAATGAGGATAAGCTCGTCATTTCAAAGCTTGCTTTGCGTGGTTTTTGAGTTCGTCTATTTAATGTGGCTTTTATAGTTACCTATAAAAGAAACAATAGGTTTGGACAATTCTTAACAATGCTTCACTTATCTTGATGTTGAAGCATAATGATCATACATTTAAAATGCATGGTATAAGGGACACATTACGTTCTTAAACTGATATTCATCTTTCTACTAACCTGGCCTCCTCCTTCTATTCCAAATCGTGCATGTATGAGACTTTCATCTCATAAAACTCTTAATTGATAAAAGAAGTCTTTCTTGTTGGATTACCTTCCTAGCATATGTATAAGACCAAATCTCTTTGATTTCTGAAAAAAGATTACTAATCCTTAACTTTTTAGGAATCCACAACTTTTTAGGAATCCATCATCAGTCATTCACAAAATTTTCAATCTTTTGACCTTGGTTTCATTGGAGTAAATTAGAAAGATTGAGAAATATAACCATGTGAGTTTATTCCCTCTCAATAGCCACGAGATGATCATGTTAAGGTGTTCATTATGTCAATGAATACTCTGGTTACTCTAGTAGTCTCTTAAGGATGAAAACCAACTATGTAACATCTATATCGAGAATTTGAGTATATTAATCTAACTCCTCACAATTGATATAAAATAGTTAATCGATTCTCATTAAATCACTTTGCGTGTTGTTTGAAGTGCACATTTCTTTGAAGCGTGTGGCTTCACTCATAAAGCGATGACCCCCTCGCTTCGCATAGTTTCGTCACTTGAAGTGGCAAAGTGATGGCATTTAATAACACACCTACTTCAATAGTTGTGTTAATAGATTCATGCAAATGTTCATCATTTCTTTGTAAGGATAAGCAAGTCATTCATGAGCTTTCTTTGCATGGTATTTGAGTGAGTTCATTTAGTGTAGGCTTTGTATAGTTACCTATAAAAGAAACATAGTCTTTGGACATTCTTAACAATAATGTACTTATCTTGATGTCTCTTGACGTTGAAGCATAATGATCATACATTCGAAATGCGATAAGACTTCTTATGTTCTTGAATTGATAGCCATCTTTCGGCTAACGTAGCTTCCTGCTTCCTCGCAAAACCATTCATAGGATTTTCACACAACTCCTAATTGATAAAAGAACTGATTTTCTTTCCTTTTTGATTACCTTTCTAACGTACGGATAAGACAGAATCCATTTGGTTTCTAAAGAGGCTGACCAGGATCTAGTTGAGAGTTGATAAAGTCATCAAAAGGAGTTGGAGGATGATCCCTGCTGCTATCTTCTAGTCCATATGGAATGAGAGGAATAGGAGATGTTTTGATGGAGCAAATTCAGGATTTATTGACTCACTAGTTCTGGCTTAGATAGTTGGTATAGTTAGCCAAAGCATTTTTGTAAGCTCAAATGCCATATCTTGTAATTCTTGCATCTTCGTGATGCTGTTATTAATATCACTTGCTTTATTTTTAAAAAAATGTTTTTGGGCAGTACCTGTTATCCGAAGATAGTTGCTGATAGCTCCCTGTCGGACTTTTACACGTAAATGAGCGTTTCTGGGAAACAACAAAATTGTCGGATCAAATATTACATAATGGATTTGATGTCATGTAATAATGCTGCTAATTCTTTCTGCAGTTGCATAACTTTCTCAATTAGTGGGAAGATATTTACTAGCGAACGCTGTTTAGAAAATTTTATCTCTCCTTTTGAGTCTCATGATTTGTTTTCTGTCTTTGTTATTGCAGTTGATGTCATCTCAGCTATTGAGTTTGATAAAACTGGCGACCATCTTGCCACTGGGGATCGAGGGGGTAGGGTGGTATTATTTGAAAGGATCGATGCAAAGGAGGTTGTTTCTTCAACCTTGTAGTTATTCAGATTTGGAGGTTCTTTTGATTGATCAGGTCTTTTCCTTGCACTTGTTTTCTGTTTAGCATGCTGGAAGCCGAAGAGAATTAGAGAGAATGGATTATCCAGTCACTCGGCATCCTGAATTCCGCTACAAGACAGAGTTTCAAAGCCATGAGCCTGAGGTAGGTGACTCATCTCTTCTTCTAACCTTCTTTCATGCTGGATTTTTCTCTTAGAGACTCTTGCATCATGTACTTGTCCAACAAAGAATATTTAAAAGAGCTTCAGGAAAATTTGACCTTACTGTTCTCATGTCCTAGAAAGAGATGGATCTTTGACCCACCACTTTCCTGTATCAATGGTGGATTACTGCCCTTCTTTTTAATAATTGTGGTGTCCAGACCAGCTTACACATATCTTGACTAATTTCACGGGATACTTTCTACCTCCCACCAGCACATGCAACCGGGTAACTCTGTCAAAGCGTAGAGAAATGTGAAGAAATTACCTAGCATTTTTTGTGAATCCTGGAATTTGAACCTCAGACTTGATGGTTCTTACCTACTTCATGTACCACTATCCACGCTCTTGGGTGCAAGTAGATTACCACTTTTTAACTGCTAGTTTTCACTCTTCATCTGCTCGTATTTCCTCATTTTGCTGATTCAAGTAGAACTCTAATTTCCTCAAGTAGAACTCTAATTTCCTCTTATGTATCATTCAGTTTGATTATTTGAAAAGTCTGGAGATTGAGGAGAAGATCAATAAGATCCGGTGGTGCCAAATGGCAAATGGTGCCCTCTTTCTTTTGTCCACTAATGACAAAACTATAAAGTTCTGGAAGGTAAGATATCTCATTCGGTTTGCTACTCCACAATCCTTAGTGGTAGTAAATGTAGCATAGGTGTTTGATTACCCCTATCAAGTAAAATGAAAATATATCATGTTCCTTGTTTACCTCTCCCACAGTTCTGTTGCATGGGAGAGTGATACTAATAGCAATTTCAAGTGTTTAACCTGACATGTCTTCATCTTCAAATTCATGATAGTTTTGGAAATTTATTGTATTAGGAAGAGGCAGAGACAGTTGTGTGGTGGGTTGCTTGAGAAAAACTATATTTGGTTGAATGCTTTGGAGAAATTGTCTTTTGTAGGGATATTGTTTGTTTATAGTTGGACATTAGTTATGAACAAAACCCGTCTTCCATTCTGGTGGCCTGCATATTAGTTGAGATGTGCATTTTTTGACAATCTCGGATGGAGCCAAAGATTCACTGTCTTTTGGCTTTGGGGTATGATGGAATAAAGCAAAATGACTCTTTAAACTATCAGCGCTTCTTTCAATTGTGAAGTAGCAGTTAGTCAATGCAACTTTCGACGCTCATCATGGGTCATCCGGAAATAGTCG
>JAABOM020000096.1:15711829-15728874 GCA_011800125.2 Solanum clarkiae | reverse complement strand
AAAAAAAAATAGACACATGTGTTGGTGAGTTTTGAAAGAGGCTTGACTTTTGCCCTATAAATTATTAATGTTAGTTTCTGACGAAATACGTAATCTAAGAAAAATTTATAAGATTATCAGTATTTTCTTCAAATCTATAATAGGAAAGTCGTTTTCACGCCTTAACGTTCGATTTCGTTTTCAAATTCATTAATTAATTTTTCAAACATCATGTAATATGGTTGTCAGAAATGATTCCTGGTGATCACACTGCTACGAATATGTGCATACTGTTGAAATTTTTTAGAATTCACCCGACATCACTAGTAAATTATTAGATTGAAATATGAATCTATAAGAATGGTAAGAATATTAATCTTTTTTCATCGTGATACTCGATTGAAGAAAATTAAAATTTTCTTTTTCAATTTATTTTTATTGATTGGCATTAACCCTAGAACCTTACCCCGAGAAAGAAATTAATACTGCTCTCAATCTTTTGTTTCTTTTTAGAGATGAGTTAAAAAAGAGTGTAGTATCTAACTTAGGACCATATCATTATATAATTGTTAGATACTTTTTTTAGATTTAATGATGCCTTTTCTATAAGTGACTTAAATCCATGAATTTTCAAATTATCTAAAATAAACTCCTATTAATAGAGATTTATTTTTAAGATTCAAAATTCTAATACTTCATTAAATTATATAATAAGCTACGTTAATAATAATATATCTACGTATAATATATTAATATGGGAGTCCCGTCCAAATGGGGACGCTAACTGAGGCGTGTTGCTCACCTATGGATTTGACAGTTGGACACCCCGTGAGATCATTATCAAATGTGAAAAACGCAAACATGGAATCAGCAACCTTCTATTGACCAAAGTCTTTACGTGGTTTGATATGCTAGATAAGATAAATAAATATTTTTATGTGGCATTTTTTAATTCAGTATGGTATTTAAAAAAAATAAAAGAAAAGACTTGTGAAATTTGTGATCTAAAGTCATTCTTAGAGATGGTTGAGAATCGTTTCATTAAAAGTAAAGGAAAATTTTAAAGTTAAATAGTTTTCAATTAGAGTAAGGTAACATTCTTTTTGAAACGGATAAAAAAAGAAAGGAGACAAATGAAATATATTTTATGAGATTATTTAATTTTATCTTTTGTATGAGATTTTAATACGGACACCATATTAGTATACTTGACAAGATAAAGTAATTCTAATATTAATTAGTATCTTAAATTAAATACAGAATAAAATTAAATTCAAATTTTATTCGAAATTATTATCTTTATATCACGTGCCAAACAATTCACAGATGTTTACTTATATATTTTACCTAATCCATGTATATTAACCTCCTTCCATACTAAAATTTTCTCCTATTTTTAAGAGAGTTGACTAAAATTAAGACAATTAAAGCTTGAGCTGGCACAAACTGAAGTTTGTTTTAGGATATGCTAATAAAAAGTCGAACGATGCTTATGAACAGTAGGTGATTACTTCTTTATTTACAAAAATGAGATGTTTCATCAAGCTTTTAGGAAAAAATAATTGTTTTAGGCTAATAACAAAAACTGTTTTTAAAAGCTAAAAAGAAAAGAGATTTTCCTTGAAAAAGAACTTTTGAGAAAAAGTACACTTTTTTATTGGTCGATATTTTCTTTAGAACAGATTAAAAAAGAGAGAACACCACATGAAATAGGACGGAGAAAGTATTATCCTCAAAAATTGAGAAACACTTTTAAAAAAATTTGGCCAAATATTAATTGTTAGTCAAAGGTGTTTTTAAAATTTGTTGGTCGAACACAAATCATTTTTTACCTTTAGAAGTAAACTGAAAAAAATTAAAAATAATTTGATTTTAAAAGTTTGGCCAAACAAACTATAAATAAATTATCATCAATACTGTCAATCTGATGTAGTCTTGGCCAGTGACGGAGCCACACAGTGAATAGGGGATTCATCCGAACCCCATTTGGCAAAAAAATATGCTATTTTTATATAATAAAAAAATTATCTGTATATAATAAATGTCGAACCCCTTCGATTAATTTGTATGACTACTTTTTAAAATTTTGAACATCCTTAAAAAAATTTTGAATCCGGCACTGATCTTGCCTCCTTGTTTTGTCTGAATTTTCAAATCAAAGGATGTGTAGGGTTCAAATCTGCTCATCCACAATTTTTTAAAGTATAAAAAGCAATATTTGCCAAAAAAACAAATGTCCAAATGAACGAACACATGATCCAGGAGTACTAAAATTTGACACTTTTGTCATTGGCATCATGCATTCACTTATTATTACCAATGGTATACTTTATATATATATATATATATTTCAGTTAAAATGACCAGATGCCGTAACACCACAAATCTTACATAAATGCATCGTGTAGACAACTCTTCAAATTCACAAAAATAATTATCAGTTAGACACAACCATCATAAGATATATAATATAAACACCTTTATTTGATATCGATGTATTTTGCGAATACCATAGTCGTGTCTATAAAACCAAGTGCGTGAATTACTTGCTTTAGACTAACGTATCAAATTAACCAATTATTTAATGACAAGAGTAATTTGAAATTAAAAAAGAAAGAGTGCGTAAAACTTTGTTAATTTATGACTAGAGTGACTAATACTGCAATGGAGAATAATAGCCTTTTTTCTCTCATGAAATCATATTTTTCATGACTAAACACATTCCTTGACATTTCTAATTACACAATAACAATGACATAAATGTTGCTATACATTTTTTTCAAGACTGCCTTTGAATATTCTTCCATTCATAAAAGAACTATTCGTTATATATCAAGCACATGCATTGCTCATTTTTCACTCAGAGGTCACGAGTTCAAACTTTGAAAATACCCTCTGACAGTAAGGCTGCATGCAATGAGCCCTTCCTTAGACCTTGCGCATAGCTAAAGCTTTAGTAGAAAAATGTAATTATTCCTAAGTTTTTTTAAAAAAAATTAAATTAATTCCACTTTATCATTTAATACTTTATGCCGATGAGGACATACCTCCTAATTTTCCATAGACATAAACTTTCAAATCAAAAATATTTTGGCGAAAAATTACAAATTTCTAGTGACAATTGCACAAAATTTAGTCCTCGTAGACACAGGCATACTAGATCTCACATCGATTGAAAATAAATTTCTTTAGATAATTTTAGACAATTTTTATTTCATAAATTAACTTGTAGGATTGAATAGTTAACTAACAATTTATTTCTTTATCACTTTAGAAAGCAATTTTCATCATTTTTCGATGGTGCTAAAATTAATGATACCACTACGTTAATCTAGAAGACTTTATAATCATTTTGTTCAATTTGACATCATGGGTTTATCTGGTACAACGGAAAATATTTTTGCTAAAAAAATATTTTTTTAAAAAAATCAAAAGATAAATTATATAAGTAAAATTTCAAATTTATTATTTTATCTCCTCAACCTACACCCTTTCCCGACCATCACGCACAACCTCCAACGCCACGCCCCATCTCATCCCATTTTCATAGTATTCTCTTAGATATTTTCTCACTTTCACATCAAATACTTAAAAAAAAAAAATAATAATAAGCATATTTTTTAAGAAAATATTATTCTCTGTACCAAACATTTTTTTGACCAGGGGACTTTTTTGTACATATACAAAAATTTGAAGATGTTTCGACAGATAAAAGTGAAATTTGTCCTCTTTATCTACACCAATTCCAACTGTGACAGAGACTCCAATAACTTTCTCTTCTTTCAATCCCAAGCCTAGACAGAGCAAGCAAACAATAGGAGGAGAGAAAATATATATATATATATTCTGTGTCTGCCCACTGTGTACTGATTTTGTTTCCTCCTCCTTTTCAGCAACAAACAAACAAATTTGTTGTTGTTATACACAATATGCAAGATCCGTCATCAATATATACCCAAATCAAGCCTCAATTCCCAGATCAAGAAATCTTGAAATGTCCTAGATGTAATTCAATCAACACCAAGTTCTGTTACTACAACAATTACAATCTTTCGCAGCCACGCCATTTCTGTAAGAATTGTAAAAGGTATTGGACTAAAGGAGGTATTTTAAGGAACATCCCAGTTGGTGGCAGCTCTCGTAAGAACACAAAACGATCTTCTTCTTCTTCAAGTAGTTGTAAACGCTCTTCAGCACAAAATCCAAAAACAGAGCTTCCTGCTGTTACAGCCTTTGATCACAATAGCCCAATTCTTGACGCCAACCGGGCTTTCGGCTCGCAACTGGCCTCAAACGGGCCGGAGATAGGTAATCTGTTAGAAGCTTCAAATCCTAACGGGCCTGTTTCGGGCTCGGACGTTGCACCTCAAAGTAAAGAAGAATATCTTGGTGAAGATTCTAATTGTTGGAATGGTACTAATGGTTGGGCTGATCTTGCTATTTACACCCCAGGTTCAAACTTCAGTGATTAATTAATACTTAGATTATTAGAACTTGTATTAGTACTAATATTACAGTATTACTACTAAAGAAAATCTTTTTCTAAGCATAATTCCTGTAACTGTTGTTGCGGATTGCATATATTACTAGTACTGTTTAGATCAGCTTGTCGTGGTGCCGCACTCTACTTAGTATACATGCCTGCCATGTAAGACTTCATATATGTTGTTCTCAGGGAAATGATGAAATTCATTCCTTTTGTTTTTTCATTTCTAACCTAATTTCATGATGACTTTCTTTTCATCAGTTGAAAATTTTGTCGAATGGATACAGTGTATTATGCGCACTACGTACGTAATGGTAGATTTGTATAGTTTTATAGTGCTGCTTTGAGTCTTAGGTTTATGTACTAATCATGTAAAAATATACTGAGGTAATTATAAGTAAACTTGAGATGTTAAATACTACTTCCTCTGTCTATCAATTTGGCTTTAAAATTCTCTTTTTACCCCACACAAATTTCTCAGAATGATTTTATATTACAAATTCCAAAAGTTTTTTTTTCTTAAACATCGTGTCAAGTCAAAAAGTGTCACATAAAATAAGACGAAGGGAGTAATAATTAATGACTGATAATATTTTTTTGACTATTACTAATTTGTTATCGCGTGTTAAATTAGTCGATCAGACGAATATCTACCTATAAATGGATTGAAAATTAAAACTGAGATCTCTAAATTTAGTATATTCACCTTAACTTGGTAATTACCTCGTCAAAAATTCAATCGTTAACCGTTTTAGCAGGCGTTTGGACATAAAAAAAAATATTTGAAAAACAATACTACATTACTAGTCGTGTATGTGGTAGTTGGTGGAGCTGCTAGTCAGAATGTGATGTGATGATTATCAACTAAATAAAATTGTCAAAGGAAGCAATTTGATAAGAATGGCCACAAATCATGATGTACAACTCCATCATATGGACCACTTCTGGAGAATTTATTTGATTCCCATTTTAAACCAACCCACATGAGAATGTGGACCTATTAGTTCTCATCAGGATTCTTCAAAAATATCGATGGGTGCATGTTGGATCCTCCAAAAATAATGTCTTTTTGAAGAATCCGACATTGGTTGACAACATTTTTGAAGAATCCGAGCAAACTTAGGTTCTCATTATTCCCCAACATGAGAAGAGATTACGTTATGATTTTTGAACAAAGAAAAAAGAAAGAAACAATATGTGTATATGTGTGTGGTGACAAAAGTTTCATGTGTTACCAAATGGTCTAATATTAACCACTTCAGCCTTACAGCTAGTGTGAGTGATTGGTCTCTGTATGCCAACCAAATGTGCAGCCTTCTGACTTCAGTTAAATGAGTACGGGTCTATTTCTATGGTGGAAAATTCATCATATTGTTTCTCATTTTGAAAAGAAATGATAACTATCGATCTGTTTTGGAGCTATTAGGCAAATTGGGTTGACTTTCTATTCTTGAGGAAGATTTGATATGTCCTTTGTGCCACTAATTAGTAGTGGAGGGGCTTAGCTTAGTGATTACCTTTGATTGCTTCAAAGAAGGGGGAGAGCGACTAAGGGACCGGATTAGTGTTATTCAATTTGTTGGTCCCTATCTATCTCATGAGACTCATTCCTTTACGCTTAATGAAACGTTTGAGTTAAGACCTTAAGTCATTAAATGTATTTATTTAATCTCCTCTGCGTATAAGGTAAATAGCGAGCACAGCGTATTCACCACCACGCTGGTTGACTGATGCATTGACCTTACCGTCAAAAGTCCGAGAGTGATATATGACATGCCACACAAACATTCAAAATTTATGGACTTATTTGATCTGCATAAGTTTTAATCATTCAGATCTTGAAGAAAGTCTAAATATCATTAAGACTCATTTGTTTACCCTTAATGAATGTGAGTTCAAATATTAGGTCATAAGTGTATTTACATTAAAATTTACAAAACTTATTTGGTCTGCGTAAGTTTTAGTATTTTTATATGAATGATTTTCACCCTCACTGTGTCCACCATTAATCCCCTATATCATCACCATCATTATCGTTGCCAATCACCATTAACCAACACTAATCACCTCTATCGCCATATCTATCACCTATCACCATTAACCAGTATTGTCAATTGCCACTACCCTTACCATCTCATCATTATAATCATACTCCTTGCCACTACTATCGCCGCCATCGTTACGACCAATCCTTTATACTACCAACCACCCCACTATCTCAATTAACACTGCCGCCAACTATCATCAAACACCTCTATCACCTATCACCCCACTATCTATGAAATTATTCGTCAATATGTAAATGCACTTATAAGATTTTGTTCTCTCTATCAGGAATCTAGAATCATGTTGTTTGAACTGGAAGTACTTGCATCAACAATTCCTGTCGTTTTTCACTTCCATGTTCACAGGAAACTTTGATTTATCAAGCACTAGCTCTCTATAAAGCCCTTTCCGAAAGACACCTTGATTACTCAATTGTTTTATTTCACGTTTTTGCAAGAATTGCCCCTACTTTAGAGTGATTTTAAATTTTTGCACCTGAAATTTGTCTTTAATTTTTGCCCCTACTACTCATTTACCCCTTGTTTGGATGGTTGTTATCCATTGTATTGTTCGTTTAAGTACAATATTTGTTTTGATTGTTACTTAAATTCCATTGTATCCTATCGTTTAATTTCATCATTAGGTAACGACGAAAAGACTCATTTTAGGTAACGACCGATTTGATGTGGTTACGTCATTACTTTAATATCTTTTTTTTTATTTACTTAATAATTCTACTTTTTTATTTACTTAATAATTCTACTTTATCATTTACTTTATCTTTTCATGGAATCTACCACATACCTTTCAATTTCTTATAAATTTATCATTCAAATTATAGATGTATGACATTATGCAAAGACAAAGAACAATGCAATCTATTCAAACATTATAGTCATTGGAACAATACAAAACGATACAACACGTTACAAATACATTATGAAACAATACATAACAACCATCCAAACAAAGTGTTAATAAATTATTGTGCATCAAAAGCACCTTTAATTATGACCTAATTTGGCGAAGACAAAACTTTGTAGATAATATTTGCATAGGGCATACACTTTTGTAATATTTAATTCGCAAGCAAGACTTGCTGAACTTTTGTTTCACGATCCAAATCGTCATGATTGGCAACCCCACTAACCCCCACCCCGGTGGGCAAACCATATATAACCACCTAAACCATGCCCTAACTGATTCATTCAATCACGAGCACACTGGCAAGCTCATCAGAGTATCCAACTCTACTAGCAATGGAATGAAAAGTCTCATGTTTCCATTAAAACCTTACTTTAAAGAAACGCAGACCATAGGATTTAGATAAATCCTATCTACATATATTACATCCCGTTGCGATACTCTCAGGCCTCAGCTGCTTAGGTATATAGAGTTATCAAAACTTTTGAGCATTCCAGGTATACCAGATATTCAACATTCGAAAACTTGGGGATAATGGTATGCATCTCTTCTACAACAGGGCAAAAACCAAAGCCCACCCACAACTTTTACAATCACATAGCATCACAGATTCAAGAAAATGTCAGCCAATATCAGTTCGAATTGGACATTAAGCAGCCTCTACTATTCTAAAGAAGTTAGCATTAAACATTTCCAAATTTACTTGTGAATACCTCTGCCTAAAAATGGATGCAACGCCATAGCAACATGCTTTTTTTTAAAGAAAAGCCAGAACAATAGGCTATCACTGATGAGATACGTAAACATATAAGAGATACAAGTACACATGGTTTCATTATTCTTAACATGAAAATAAAATGCATATTGACAAATGGGTTACTTCTTTTGCTTTCTCACCGGCTCACCCAGTGTCCGCTACCGCTTTAGGGACCTGACTAATCTGGACTTGAGCAGAGGGAAGCCCTATATTGAGGGTGAAGCGTCATCTACCAAAGGCCACTCCATACCCAAGGCTCAAACCAGAGACCTCTAGTTAAGGATGGAGAAGTACTTACCATTCTGCCACAACCTTTCACGGTGAATACAATCTACAGCCAAATATACCAAATCTGATACCTGCCTCTACATCTTACATACTACATTTACCGTGCAGAACTGCAAGATAACCTTCTACACTTTCTTATTCTTGAACAGCTAAAATTACAGTTTTCAGAGTATAACAAATCATGGTGACCCATGAGGTGGGGAGGGCTTTCCTGCAAATACATATGTTCGCTGTCGTAACCCAACACCAGAAATAATCTTCACTTATCAGATATGTGTTTCTTGTCGCCATAGACCTGGTAACTATGTGAACAAACCAAACAAGTGGCCCAGTGGCAGATTTAGGAATTTCACCAAGGAGACTCAAAAAATAAAAGTATAGTGCATGGAGTTTGAACTTCTAACTAGGAACCTTAAACTGAATTTTGACCCCCCCCCCCCTCTCTTAAGCTGTTGAGTCAAATCTTTAGTCTTGTGTTCAAGGGATTCAGAATGCACACACATGCCGACTCACACATTAAAAATAAAAAGGTTACCTTATTTATACGGCATAATTTTTTTTGCCAAAGGGGCTCGGGTGAACACCCTTGGCAACCCCCTAGATCCACCCATTAACAAAAAAATCCTATCAGTCAGTCAAAAGATTTCCCTACAGTAGAGGTTAGTATAATAGGACTACATTCCTTATTAAGTCAACCTAAAGGCCTTCCACATTTTTTTTTTAAATGACGAGGAATTTTTTCCCTTATGACAAGGGGAACTCGTAGCCGCTACCCTTTAGGTGCACACAGGGTAAACCCTAGCTCTTATATAATAGCTTGCAAACCATACAAGAAAGGTAACCGCACTAGGCAAGCCCGATGCAACGAGCTCAATCCAGAAGGTAATGCTCCTTTCTATACTTGCCAACAGGATAATGCTCCTTAAGGAATACGTTACCTACTTTTCTGTAGATCTGGCCTTTCCCAGAAAAGAAAGCAACCAGATCTTAGTATTTGACATCCAAAAAACTGCCAAATAAAATGCTTCCTGAGGAATAAGGTCTTCTGGAAACCTTTCATCTCCCGTTCCACACCGGTGCAAGTCTTAAAACTGCAATCAGTGTCAAATTTCAAAGAAATCCGTCTGATGTTGTCACATGTAGATACTCAATAGAATTCAAACAATATCACTCAATCTCCATGTTATCAATTACATAGAGATGCTAGTCCCAAAAAAAGGTATGGCCAATCAAACTGCACAATTAGCATGATATGACAAACTCAAGCTTATATCATATCAAATACAGCCATTCTTATCCTCTACCTCCAACCCCAAAAAAAACATATCTTAATTTTTTGAATCCCTGGCAAAAAAAGTAGGCTTAAGATGCTGCCACATTGTCTAATTATGCAAACATACAGATGTCACAGGCTCAGTTGGTAAAGTGAATTGACTACACAATCACAAGAGAGAAAATGTACACAGAAATGTTCAATCTTAACTATGCAACACATAAAACTCCACATACTATGTCACATTACACCAATATCAAAGCTTCTATATTAACAGAAGAATTGTTAGTTTCTCAATTACCCACGCGCCTTGAGCTCAGCAAGACGCCTGGACAGATCATCCTCGTTGACTTTCTCCTCTTCCTTAGAAGGTATAGCATGGCCGGCTGCTTGCGGAAGCCCCACAGACACCTCGAGTCCATAGTCATCAGCCACCTGTTGCATCAGGCTGCTAACCTGATCCTCTGGAGTCGATAGGGAAGTACTTCCAGCCATAGAACTCTCCATAAATTCAGCTTGAACCTCCATATTCACAAACTGACGCTCGAAGGAATCCATCGTCTCTGACATTTTTTGTAGATTCCCTGTGTTGAGTGAAGACTCCAGGGATTTGACGATCGAGGACATTGATTTGCTAATCGTCGTCATCTTCGCCTGCTTACACAAACATATCACAAATTTAGGACAGTAAATACACCTCCAAATATAAAAAATCATGAAATTTACTATCTACTGATTAACAGATAATAATTTATTAGTTATATGTACAGGATCGAGATGTCGACGAATGTGCGCCACTGATTATATGTTGGATCGGTCTTTACCTGAGTATCTAGGCGAGCTACAACGGCGTCAAGGCGAGAGGAAAGACGGAGATAGTTCATCTGTTCGCTGCGCTTGCGGATGGCGTTTTCGGCATAAATTCTAGCGCCGTCCATGTTGCCTTTCTCGATGGCCTTCTTGACCTTGAGCTTCTCAGCCTTTTCGTCCTTCTCGCATTTTCGAGCTTGGCGTTGGAGGCTTTTCGATGTGAACTTGAGCTCCATGATCTGATTCATCAATTTCTCGGCGTTTCCCATCTTCTAAGATTTGTTGCGGTAGTCTTTCGATTGTTTTGGGCGATTTATCGTCTTTGGTCGATCAATCGCCTTTTCAATTGTTGAAATTAGGGTTTGTAATTCTTACTGTTTCGATTTTGGATATGCCACTTCACTTTTGTAGGGCCAGTGACAATCGGGTTTGAATTTTGTATTTTTGATCCCTTAATTTCTGATAATTTTCAATATTGCTCCTCTTACTTTATCTTTAAGCTCATTAATCCTTCAAATTTCAATCAATAAAAGCGTGCTTTGATATAAAAAATGTATACATTTCAGACTATTTTTATAATTATATTACTTTCATAAATAACTTAAATTACATATAATTTTAATATAACATATGGTTAATAATAATTAATAAAAAGGGCAAAAATTGTTCTTAAGGTATTAGAAGTGTCTCACCTACATTTTTCAAACTTAAAATTGTCCCTTCATTAATGACTTAATTATATGATGTTTAATCAAATTATAATTAAATATATGATCTTTCTTTATTAATCCACATAAGAATTC
The DNA here is from genome assembly GCA_011800125.2 of Solanum clarkiae. Lineage (NCBI taxonomy): Eukaryota > Viridiplantae > Streptophyta > Magnoliopsida > Solanales > Solanaceae > Solanum > Solanum clarkiae. The sequence continues at coordinate 15,717,508 of JAABOM020000096.1, read as the reverse complement.
ACCTCCTATTTTCACTCAATTTTTGTACCAACCGTTTGAAAAATTTATGTTATTTTTGTTCATGTTTTATGTCCACGCTACTAAAAGATCTGTAGAACTAGTAAATACAAACAATATTATCAAAAAGTTGTCTAGATGATTAAAAGCCATTCATCTTATCACTTCCAAAGCATTCTTGGGAGCAGTACAGACATACGACATAATACTCATTTTCTCCCAATTTATTTGCCATTCCTCTTTTAGTTGTTGCTACAAAAATTAATTGAAAAAGAGAGGTGTAAAAAGAAGTTAGTGCTTACCTTACCTGCATTACTTGACAATGGATATGTGTTCGGTTGGATCATGGATGGACAATTCAGAATTTAATCAATATCATTGTTAATAGGAAATTTCAAGTTTGCAAATAATTTTATGGGAAAATTTGATTTAGTAAGTGAGAGGTGGATATTTTTGAGTCGCTTCTAATCCATTGAAAACATATTTTACTCCTTTTCAATAATTAAATGACGTAATAGTTAGCATATTTGTAAATCTCTCTCAAATAAAGGGATCAAAAGTAGATATTTTTATTAATCAAAAGTTGAATTTATTTAGTCAAATATCAACATGACTAAATATTTGAAGGACTGAACGTGCAATTTCCTGCTTAGTATATCCTTTGCGTAGGATTTAAGAAATCAATTTCTTCTACAGTTGATTAAACTCGTAATTGAGTTTTGCTCCAGAAGGGTCACTTAGCCATTCTGTATATGCTCTCCACAGTGAATCACATTAACATAGGTTAAAATACAACTATCCCATTTGACTACTGACTACTGCTACGTAAAAGAAAGGAAGGATCAAACATTTATAAACAACTGCTATCTTTATAAATTCTCAAATAAAATGTAAATTTTAGCCCAAAATCTAGATCTTCATAGTAATTAATAGCTACTTCAAGAAACTCCAAATATGAACTCAAATAGCAAACCCCGGTACTCGAGGACATTGGGATAAAAATTCAATTGCAGCTCTTACAGCATAACATATTCTAAAATGGGAATCTAGGCCTGCCTGTTCCTCTTCTTAGCACCTGATTTTGCAACCTTGAGACTCCTGTTCACAGCACTCAACCTTGCAAGAGATGCCTTCTTCAGATCTGGCCTGTAATAGTTATCTGCTACCTGTATCACATACAAGTTCAAGCAAATTAAAGATTGTAACATCAGAAAGAGTGACGGCAAACAAGAACCTGCTGAAAAAGAATCAAATTACAGTAATTGTGACCGTCATGTAATATGTATACGCAAACATTGAGACAGCACTCTTCCAAGGAAACTATGCAAATTGACAGAAAAATGAGAAAGTATCTGAAGAAAAAATGTGCCAATGAAATAATAAGGGCAAGTGCACACTCTTCAGATGGCAAAAGGATCGAGTATGCTCATATGACCAGACATGTTTCAATACTGGGAAAAAGGCAAGCAGTAGATTATCCAATAACCAGGCATGTTTTAATGCTACAATCACTCCAATAACCACCTCCCTAGGATCTGTATTTTCCATTTGGGTTTCACAACTCCTTGTATGCATCCAACATAATGACATACACAACAACATAATTCCATGCCATGTCTCAAGCCTTTTGAAACTAGCAGAGAGATAATAACCAAACCTTGATCATTATAAGTAGCTAGAGTGCAGACTAAAACCAAACAAATGTGTGTAAATCACATTCTACAGATCATTGAGGTCAATCACCTGGTTTGATACAGCCTTGGCCATGCGTCGGAACTCTTTCTTCAATAAAGATTTATTCAGCAAACTTGAAGGCTTGTTCTGTTTCTTGGTCTTTGATGTAGCAAGCAGCACTGATTGATCTTTGCCCCCAGGCTGGATAGTCACTGTCTTCTTGTTTGCTAAGCCTACAAAATCATAACAGCAGTAGTTTAACTAATGCGTGACGTGAGCAATGGAAAACTAAAACTAGAAATCTAACTCATTAGAGCAATGCAATTTTCGTTCATTGACCATTACAAACTCAAGTCATTCTTTCATATAAGAATATTCAATTCGACATGCTAATGGGCTTATCCAATATGCCAGGTTTTCTCCACCTAGTGGAGGGTAAATGGGTTAGGAGGAGAGTGAACAATACTATATGTATCCTTGCCCATTGTGGGATTAAATATTAGGCTTCTTACATAGTCTTAATTAATTCCCACATCCCCAAGGTTAATTTTCTTATCATGGTAATGGAGTCGAACACATTATAAGTTCACATGATGTTGGGCCCCATGTAAATAGATGTCAAGCACAAGGCATGTGGAGGTGTTGAGTTCCCACATTGGTTATGGGATTAAATATTAGGTCGACAATCATCAACTCATGAGCTACCTACGTTTTCGGATTCAGATAGGCCCAAGGTACAACTTTTATCAACCACTGAGCCACGACTTGTGAAATAATGGTTGATAAGCTAGCTTTTCTTAAATAATAAGTTGAGAAATCCTCATCTCGTGAGCTAGATCACTTTTGGGACCAAGATAAACCACTGGTCCATTCCTTACCAACCATAAAGCCGCCAATTGCCCTCATAAAACACACTAATGAAATACCGAAAAACTGCTGAAGTACATAATATAATTTGAATGTATTTTTAATTTCCTGCATTTAATTTTAGTGCAACTTTCATAAAATCAAAAACCAGGTCAATACATTACACGAAAAAAACGATATCCCACAAAACAGCTACCAGTTGTAGCAAATAAAAAGCAGGTAGCATGAGCTTCATTGTACTACTCTAGAAGCACAATGTAGACAGAAACCAAATCTATTAATGAAAATAAGCAGAGGATCATGTTTACAATACTAACCAGAATGCTTGTAAGAGTGAAGATTGTAAAGATTGTTCGGCTCTTTGCTGAACACAACACCGGCGGTACCATTACCAAACTCCTTCACCAAAAATGAGTTGTTTTTCTTGACGATCTCCCAAACCAGTTGCCCTGGAACTGTCGTCATTTCCACACAATCTACCCTATCAATTGGATCATAAATTAAGCTTAGTAAATCACGTGAATTGATCTGTACAGTTAATGGCAAAGATGCATTCGGGACTTACCGCCAGAAGCAAAAGACTCTTTAGAATTTCGGTTCGACGGCAATGCACTAAACCTGAAACGACGGCAGTGAAACCCTAATTGGAATAGAACATTATATTACCGGAACTGCCCTCTGTCCTTTTTTATCTTCCTTTTTTTATTTTAATGTTTTTTATAAATATATTTTATCTTATAATATTTATTTTCCATTTCCTCCTCATTCTCAACATTTACTTCACGTGATTGCGTGCGATTTTTCATATTATCTTTTTTACTTATTTATTCGATGTTTATTTTTTTATTAGTATGTTTTTATTAGTATTTTAATTTTTTTAATTAAAGTTGAATTCATTGTTGAATAAAGTTATAAACTTGTATTTTTCTTTAAATAATATTTATATATGTTATGTTGAAATTTAACAAAAAAGTGTTACGTTAAATTGTTTTATTTTGAATTTCTAATATATGTTAATATTTTTAATTTTATTTGTGATAGTAGTATATGACTTGATATTTTACTTTACAAGCCATTTAGTGGATTTGAGATTACTTTTTTGTCAAATATTTTTATAATTTTGATGACAATATATTTATAATATTATATTTTTATCAACATTGCATTTCAAATGTTCGTATAGAATTTGTATGTTTAGTTTTATGATTAATTTAATTAAAATATACTAATTTAGAAAATATAAATTGATTTTTTTACAATATTAGTTAAGCACATATGTTTACTAATTAATGTGTTTTCAAATAAATAGGTCTCTTAAATATTTAATTTAATATTATTTATAAATATCCTTATTTTTCTAATATGAATTTTTAATTTTAAATAATTAACTTTTATTTTTTAAAATTTAATATAACCTTGTAAATATATTTGTGCAACCAAACAACACACTTGTAATTAAATTGTGACAAACATGATATTAGTTTTGAAGAAAAGTCACTTTTCTTAAATTGGAGAAAAATGAGTTGATTTAAAAAATATTTTCCAAAATATTTACATCAACCAAATATAAGAAACTCAAAAAACATTTATCGAAAAATATCTTCCATCCTACCAAATATACCCTTGATCTTGAATTCTTTTATCCTAGTTACGTGAACTCGAATTGACTTTATGTGATTATAACAACATATACTCCATGTCATTGCAAAATGCAAATATTATAGTGTTCTCTCTTTTTCTTTTTCTTATTCTTTTTTCTATTTTATAGGTTTGACAAACACGGGTAGTTTCTTTCTAATAGATAGATAATTGGCCAAATTAGTCAACCTGGTCCTGAAATTAGGCAAAAAGATAGACAGCTAATAATCAGACACCTTTAAGTTTGGTAATTAAACACTGGTAGGATAATTTCTTTTTTCACTCTACAAGAATATTTGAATTAATATTTTTAAATGACATATATTAAAAACAAAAATTAGAAGTTGAAAATTTTCAACTTTTGACTTTCTTTGGATATTTCTTTTTATTTTAAAAAAGTGCTTAAAAATCATTAAAAATAAACCAATCAAACATCCACTAAATATTGTTTAGCCTAGCTAGATGAATTTATTGTCTTTGCAAAAGGACAATTCAAGACAAGTCTGCCAATATAAAAACATTAGATTGATAAACATGTTGTTACTTGTAATATGTCCCAACTCCTAACTATGTTAGACATGTTGTATGTGTTAGCATAGTCGCTGAGTTGTTCCCTCCTCAATCAGAGGTTTCAGGTTTGAGTTTTGAGAATGAAAAAAATTCTTGATAAAGAGTATATCTTTTTAAATGAGGTCTAGATGACACAAATTCGGAATAGCCAAACTCTAATGCGAATATCGAATACCTCATGAAAAAAATATTTTTTATTTTTTATTTATTTATTTATTTTGCCGTCCTTTTATTTGTGTTAAATTGGTTTCAGTAGTAAAGGTTATATTGTTTTATGTTTCCAAAGTCACTCTGCAAACGCAAATCAATTTGTTTGTTTAATCACATAAGAAAATTCGCCCATTATAATTATGTGGGAGCAACAAGAATATTCACCACTGAATTAATTCTTGGAAGAATAACTTAAAAAGGAAAAGTATTTTAAATTTATAGTGAAAATTTCCAGAAGATAATGAATATATTACTTGCTAAAAGAACTAATGAATATGAAAATGAAAGGTAAAAAAATTGAGAAATTTGGAACTGAAAAAGTGATTTTTTGGCTGAAAATGATTTCATCTCTGAAGTACTTATATACTTAATATATGTAGTAATATTTTTTGCTAATATGTAACTGCAACTGTTTGGTTGATTGTACTTCGTAGTACAACTAATCACATCATAAAATCTTGTATAATATAATACAACGTTTAGTTAATCGTATAAGAAAATATAATTATCTTATTAAGTTATGTAAAACTTTATATATTATTTTATGTGAGATCATAATAAAATTATCAAATGAGAATACGTATGTGAATTAATACGTCATTTTACACATATTAAGAAAAAGAAACAAAGACAAAATTTAGTCATGTTTTTTCATTTTTACCTTTTCCAAACTCCACACACTCATTTAATACATCATTTATTTCTCATACAAAACTCAACCTT
>JAABOM020000096.1:15700368-15711238 GCA_011800125.2 Solanum clarkiae | reverse complement strand
GGGTAAAATTGGAAAAAATTTCCAACATATCTCTTGAAAAGTGAACAATTCACTTATTTTGAAACATCAAAAATTTCCCAACAATTCACTTAATATGAAACAGAGAGATATTATTTAACAATTAGTTCATATTAATCACTACATAAACCAAACGACACGTAAGGTGGAGGTACGACAAATTTATTTCTAATTTGTAGCACTTGACAGTTGACACCAAGAAATTAAATTCTCCATGGACTTTTCTTCCTCTCTAGAAAATAGAGTAAATTAGGCACTTTCTGACTATTAGGAAACTGAAAAAAAGACATTCTTTCATTTACTTTCGTGATTTAAATAAGGAAGATTTAAGAGTTTTTTCATGGTTAGAAGTTTTTATTTTATTACTTCTTTCTATATATTTTAAAAGTCAATATTATAAATATAATAAAATAATAATTTAAAGAAAAATAGTGAAAAGATAATTTTATCTAAAGAAGAAATTTTTAATGACAGATAAAAAGTTCAAACAACATTTTTAAGAGTTTTTGTATTTTTAATATAGTATAGATATAGATATACATAGATATATAGGTTCACTCTTTAAAAATAATTTTTTGTACTTGTCATTTTTAATATATCAAGAATAAATAATTTTTTAAATATTTTATTCAAATTATTTTCATAAACTTAATATTAAATATCAATTAATATGAACATTATAATTAGATCCTCACATCAATCAATTTCTTTAAGGAATGAATAAATTTTAAAATACACAAGTAAAAGTAAATGAAAAAAAATATAATCTACTGTCCTAAATAAAGACCAAAGAGGAAAGACGTTTCAAAGTCAAAAAGCCTATAATTTTAAAGTTTATTTATATTAGCAACTAATTTCATGTCGACTTTTCTCTACAAATGGATAACTAACTATATACTTCAAACTAAAATTTGATTAGGACTAGAAAAGAAAAGACGTACTTTCTTCTATCTCAAATTAATTGAATTTTTGAATTTTTTTTTAATATTTAAAATAATTGAATTATTTAAAATTCAAGATGAATATTTAAATTTTTTTTTCATATTTATCCTTTCATTTATTGAAGTTTTATATTTTCTAGAAAATAAATTAACTATATATTTATTTATAATTTCACAAAGGACAATAATAAAAAGTATAATTTAAAATTTATCTTTAAAAGCTTTTCCTAATATTTATGCATTGTCTTATAAATTCAATTAAAATAGAATTGTACAATAGAAATTTGAAAACATAATTACTTTGTGTAAAAGTCAACACATTTAAAATTTATATGTGAATTCACATATTCATTGTTTAAATAAAACTATACTTTATAGAAGTAATAAAATAGTAAAACTTACAATTTTATGATTAAGAGAATTTAATAATTTTCTAAATATAACTAATGGTTCTGAATATAAAATAATATCAGTCATTTGATATTAATGTGGCTTTTTGTTTCGGAAATTTTCTTTCACATATTTAATTTTTTTTAGCAAATAATAATAATAATGAAGTCCCTCGGAAATAATGTTTTTTTTCTTTTTGAGATTCAAATAACTTGTGGATGACTTCTTTCAAAGGAAGTCCCTAAACCTCTATTCAACCCATTTATATACCCGCAAATAATCTAATCAAGATTTTAATACATTTTTTTTTACAATGATATATTAAAAAATTATAACTTTATGTAATTTTTATATAACTTTTGAATATCTAAAATTTTTTAACTCTTTAAAAATTAGTCGAGTCGACTTTTTGAAAATTAAAATGTTCAGGTGTTTGGAAAAAGACTGAGCAGTGAGCACCAAAATTTTTCACAAAACGCCACTAAATTGGAAGTTTCAAAGGCAGAATTAAAAGACAATTATGCGTACAGTAAAGGAAACACTCCCTCAAACCATAAAACCCGCTGACAGCAGAGTATCAACATTGGGAACTGTGCACAGACTTCAATAAATTTCCATCATTAAATTTTTATTTTCCAGAATTTGTGCACTCTGTGAAAACAAGAATCAGTTTTGTTCTTCAAACTCTTAAAGCACAAAAACCAACAGCCAAATCCTCAGATTTTAGTTTTTATCCCTTTTTTGTTCTGTTTTTGCAAAAAATAAAAATACAAAAATACTACAGTCTTTTTATGGTAAAGAACATCCTTACCTCCCCTACATGGATTTTCATAATCTCTGTTGAGATATTTTGTTTTAAATTTTAAAACCTTTGCTTATTTAATTGATTTTTCTTAAACCCAAGCACTTTTGGAAGATAAAAAAGAATGGATTTTTTTTCCTACAGAAATAAAAAAGAAAATTGAGGAACTTTTTTTTTTTTTTTTGGTGTTGACTGAAAGTTGAGATTGGGAGTATGGCGATCTTAGACCATGGCGACAACAAGCCTTTATCATTAAAAGTACTTCAGTTTCTCTTGTTGTTTTTGGGTCTAGGAATTGTTATTTCAATTTTAAGTATGTTTATGCTTAGATTTGCAGCAATGAAGAATGTACTCCCTGTGGTACAGTTACAGTCATGTTTTCAAGAACCAAATAGTTTAAAGAATTGGATTAGGCCTCCATCAAACTTGCATCATTCCATGAATGATGCTGAGCTTTTCTGGAGAGCTTCATTTGTTCCTCAAATGAAAAAATTGCCTTTTAAGAGAACGCCTAAAATCGCGTTCATGTTCTTAACTAGAGGGCCTCTGCCTTTGGCGCCTTTGTGGGAGAGGTTTTTCAAGGGAAATGAAGACCTTTATTCAATATACATTCATAACTTGCCATCTTACAAATCTGATTTCCCAACTTCTTCTGTGTTTCATGGAAGGCAAATTCCTAGTCAGGTAAAGATTTAGTGATCCGAGTTGTTTTAATATTCTTCTTAACATTGATATATGTATAGTCGCTCAACTAATAATTATTATCTAAAAAATCAACCCTCTTGTTGATTCAGTTTTTTTCCACGAAAAGGTTACTTTTTGAGATAATAACTATTAGTTGAGTAATTATTATAGAAATCAACTGAGGCTAATGTACTGTAGTAGTAATATGTATTTCTGGTCATAATTGTGCGGCTTCCATTTCGCGCAGGTGGCAGAGTGGGGAAAAATTAGCGTCACTGATGCTGAAAGACGGCTTCTTGCTAATGCACTGCTTGATATCTCCAACGAATGGTTTGTACTCCTATCAGAGTCATGCATTCCTCTCCACAACTTCAGTGTTGTCTATCGCTACATATCAGAGTCCAGGTTAAGCTTTGTGAATTCATTTGATGATCCTAGATCTATTGGAAGAGGGCGTTACAATCATAAGATGTCACCTGAGGTTGAAATCACTCAATGGCGTAAAGGAGCTCAGTGGTTTGAAGTTAACAGGAAACTGGCTGTTGACATTGTTATAGATGAGGTATACTACCCCAAATTTGCACAGTTCTGCAAACCGCCATGCTATGCTGATGAACACTATTTCCCAACAATGCTGCACATCCAATCTCCTCATCTCTTGACAAATAGGAGTCTCACTTGGGTAGACTGGTCTAGAGGTGGTGCTCATCCTGCTACATTTGGAAAGGCTGATGTTACGGGTCAATTTCTCAAGGAACTTACGGAAGGCCAGAGGACGTGTGTCTATAATAACCAGACGACTGCATATTGTCTCCTTTTTGCTAGAAAGTTTTCTCCTAGTTCATTAGATCCTTTATTAAAACACTCGTCCAAGTATCTAGGCTTCTGACATTCCATTGCTTTGTGATGATCTGATATATTCACGTATAAAAACTAGCTTTCTGCCACATGATTGTTGTAGGCCCGATGACATGATAGACATTAACTATGTTATACTACAGATATATCGATATTCTTGATTATGGTGACAATTATACTAAATCGCAGTATTTAATGTTTGAGCTGGATGTCTACTGTACTGGCATGTGTAAATTTTTCTATATCTATCACCATTTAGATGCTTTATTTGCAGTATGATACATCAATACTATTATGATTCAATCCACCATCGTGGAAACAAAGCAAAACTTACTGTTGACTCAACAACAACCAGAGAGATTAAACAGAAGTCCAGAAACATATCAAACCCAAAATTTTGGTCAGTTCATCGACATTTAAGTTTTGTTCAACAAAGGGTTATAAGGAATCATATGCATACTAAGAATATTAATGTGTGTAGAATCACTAAATTAAAGAAAGCTACTTACAGTGTAGCTTCCAACAGAAAATATCTAAGACGTTTCCCAGTTACAAGATATTGTATGTATTATTCTACGAGTCACAGGTGCCATCGAGAAGAAGCTTACATTGTACCTTCAACTGAAAGATAAGAACATAAACATGTCCTTCACTGACTTCCACCTTCATTTGATTTCAGGGAAGTAGATCTCTTTTTTTTCTTTAAATAAAAAGGAAAAATAGTTTATACTGTACATTCTCATGTATCTTTACTGTAGTCCCTACACATTTAGTAAGTATCCAGTCAATGTACAGAGTCAGAAAGTATAATGGAGCAGGATGATTGAAAGAAAAGAAATCAAGAGATGGAAGAAATTGTAGAAAAAGAATTGAGACTGTATTGCTTTTCGCTTTCCTTTGTATATATACAGTAAAGAATCTTTAATCCAAGAGGTAAACTATAAAATGAAAGAAATTTAGATAAGGGAAAAATTAGAGAAGAAAGAGTTTTCCTTACAAGATTGAGTTTGTAAGGTTTTGCATACTAGTAGTTCATTTTCCTTTCTTCTTGTATAGACCTAAAAATCCGAGCTGCTGATTCAGATGCTGACTTTGGGTTATGGGGCACAACCTTGATCACTTGAATTTGCTGCTCCGTCTCGTTATCTTGAACTGGTTGATCTGAACCTTTTGCAGTTGGTGTGATAGGAAAAAGAGAAAGTGCATCCTTTTGCACCCTCTCAGGAGGACTACTTGCAGTACTTCCCTGCATGTCACTCCCTCTATCCGCCTGAATAATTCGATCACAATCTGACATGACCACACTCTTCTGGCATGATATGTTGCATGATTTTTGATGAGGCCTAACTAAACTGACATCATGCATGAATGGACTGTTCTCCTTCTCATTTGACCTGATTCGGGAAAGTGGATTCATTTGTTCAATAGCTGAACTTGAAGCAGATGGCTTTATCACAGGCATGGAATAAGGTTGAATGCAGGATGGATCAAAGATTGCAGGACCAGGAAAAATTCCAAAACCTTGCTTGTGAGAAGTCGGTACACTATAAGGCACATTTGGGAAGTCTGGTGGAGATAGGGTCATGGGCCTGCAACTACCATAAGCTGGTGCTATGATCCCTCCAGGTGGTGGACAAGGTCCGGTATAAGGCTTATAAACAAGTCCTTCTGAAGGTGACCTTAATGGAACTAACCACTGATATCCAGGAGGTGGTTGGAAGGAACGAGGTGCTAATTTTGGATCAGATACAGAAGATCTCGATGTTGATGCCCCTATATTTAGTTTCTGAGCTGACTGCTGTGATATAATCTTCTTATCATTATCTTTGCAATGGAGAAGATAAACATTATCTGGTGGAAGATCAAAATTGTTTGGTTTTGGAGAAATCTTTTGTTCGACAGCCACCACAGGAGGTTCAAGAACATCATTGCATGGCAAATTCTGCAAATTCTTCAAGGAAGAAAGTCTCATAGAAGGTTGGTGGAGATAGAAGTTGTCTTTGGAAAATATATCTGGTGATCTGGCTATCATTTTCTGTACCTGTAAAGATGATGAAATAAGTAAGTTCTTATAACATTTAAACAAAACACTAAAAAACCTCCTTAATTCCCTTTTACTTACTGATTTTATTGTACTTGGTCCTTGATGGCCGGTAGATTTAGAATATTTTTCTTCCATTCTATCAAAGCATACAAGCAGGACACCGAAATACTATCGAGCCTTCATATGACTCTTTGAATGCTTTGGCTCTTAAAGACAACAAAATAAAAAGAGCACTCTAACTGATAAAAGTCTGAAGTACCTTTGTTAATCTGTGTAGCTCAAATAGTTGTATTGCAAAGATCTGCTGCTGGCTGAAAAATAGTGAAACGCAAATTTAATGGTAGATTTCAACAAAAAAAATATTGGAGAAGGAAATAGATCAAGCCACACATTTTCAGTTCTACTATCACGATAAGTTGGATATACATTAAAGATGACCAGCTAAAGAGACTTACTGTGCGATGGTTCTTCTTGCTTTCCAGAATAGTTCTTGACCTATCAATGCTATGACATTATCTGAAGGCATTTTTTCTACTAATCTAGAGTTCAATGACGAAGCTTCTGAGATCCCTTCACTTCTGTCTGCACCTCCTACATCTGGAGGCCTGCTAACCTGGTCTTCAGGACAGTCAGAAGAGGATTTAACTCTCTTTGGATTCTGACGGTTGTCTCCATGAGGCAGAAAGGAACACGACGGACCTTCCATTATGGAATCACATCTCTTAGTCGTGGCATCTTCATGCTTCACGTATGCAACATCATCTGCGGCCTTCCTTTTGTGCAGAATCCAAGAGTCTTCATCAGATTCAGAATTAGAATCACTACATCTATTCAAGTCACCTACCAGACCACATCTATTTTCCGGAGCACTTGCTACAAACGATTTACTAATATTTAGCTTGCTATGTCCTGGACTTGAAGCTTCATGCACCACTGTCGTCTCTATAGTTGACAAATGAGGAGCAGGTAGTTTAACAAAATGTTCTCTCTGTTGGCACTTAGCTAGATCTCCAGCTTGATTTATACTGTGTTCCTTGCACTTTAGTTGCATACTGTCTGTATCCTTAAATTGCTTTTCGAAAACACTCTGAAATTTCAAAGTAGGCTTGGAGCTTGATATAGCCATTTTTTCCTTGTCTGCACTTTTATGTAAGTTACCATGATATAGAGGCTTCCCCGATGCGATGAAATTTGGACCACAAAAATCATTTTCCCTTCCTAGCTTGTTGGCAGAAGGGTTACTAATATAGTATGATAAACTGTGTGGCTGAATAGGATTAAGCTGAGATGTACCATGCAGATTCCCTTTAAGACATAAAACTTGAGGATTTAGCGACTTGACTGGAGGAACATCAGGACGTCTCATAGTAAAGTTCAGCCTTCCAGAGGAATATGGATGAAGTATATCAACAAAATGAGAAGACTCAGATGAATTGTGGGGAAAAGAATTCCTTTTGTTGCAACCAACCTACAGGGTGTTTAAGAGCTCGTGTGAGCAGATTGAATGGGACAGCATAATGAACCTGCTTGTCGATAGTAGTCATAATGGGTTGAAAGCATTCAAGAGTTTCCCGTTCAAGGAAAGATACTGCATAATCTATGAATCAAACGTACAATTTTCTAATACCTTGAGTTGGCAATGAATGAAGGGGATAAACAGATTCACTCAATCTGAAACAGCACAAGCAATAAGTAAACAAAAGGAACGGAAGTAGATTGAAAATCCAAAGGTTTTGGATGATGAATAAAGAAAAATATTTCAGTACATGCTTCTACTATAACATTATCTGTACCTCTTTTCTAAGACCATATGAATTGCATAGATTAATCGTGTTCATCAATAGTCTACTTTTTTTATACAAAATGAGTTTTCAATCGTTTCCAACAACTACACCAAATAACATACTCCTCTATACTCTATGTAAGAATACACTAAATGCAGTACTTACAAGACTAGAGGATGCTGCCAGATTAGAGCTCCCACCGTTAGGCGGGAGAGGCAGCATTGACATTGTTGCAGGGGCAGGAGTAGAAGTAGAGGTGAAACTTTGAGTCGACTGTTCACAAAGAGCCATTTTGTTTCTTGGAGGTGCTCTTGGACCTCCTTTATCTGCATCATTTATATGTAATCTAGGAAACAAAGGATCCATATGCCTCTCTTCCTCTTTTTCTGTCTTCATCTCCTTCACTAGCCTAGTATATGACTAACACAAAATTTCACTACTTCCATACTCACCAACAAATAATCATCCCACATCAAATGACCGATTCTTTTGACTAGAAATCAGTGGCAACGAGCAAGACCACATGGAATTACAATTCAAGTAAGGGATTTAAACGCCAAAATTCAATAGTTCTATCGATAACACAATGTGATTCTAAAATCAAGACAAATAGAAGCAAGATATGATCTTATAGGGAAATCTAATTAGAAGAAGATCAGATCAAGAAATATATGAGGAGGAGAATAAAACGAGGGGAATGTGGGGCCAAAAGGATGGATGGAGAATTACTGGAAGTTCCATGAGTAAGGGATATATAATGAATGGGTAGGTAGTACGTAAACATTTAAGTTTTTGAAGAAAGACACATATAAATAGTGAGTGAGTCGCTCTCCTTTTCTTTCTCACAAAGGCAAAATGCAGCAACAGTTGCCGAAACAAATGTAGACGAACCACATGTAAGAAATTGTCCAATCTTTCTACGAAATATCTGCCAAAGATCTCACCGTACCATTTATGCTCAATGGACAAAAGAATATTAACCGAATCCCACGCAGATTATATTGCATGATATATTGAATAACGCGTTTTCTAGAAAATTTAATATGTGACGTTTTTTTTCTTTTAATTAGGCTGTTTTGTGATTTTATACCACATCGTAGTTGAATTTGTTTATGTAGGTCCCACGACAAAAATATAAGATCAAATGTAAATTTGTTTTTACGGGTTGCTCCATTTTATTTGGGCTAGTTTATATAAGCTTTGAAATTTGACGGATTAATATTATATATTATAAAAATATAATTTATAAATGAATTTTAAATTTAGACTCTTTATTATTTTTAATTTTCTATTTTATTTTTATTTTTAATTATTTTTTAATTTGTAGCTTATTTGGGCCAGACTCTGCCCTATTAATTCACAGGGTGGGCTGCTCCAACAAGGTACCCATATTGACGACTCTAATCAAATGTCTAAGTAAAGAAAATAATTAAAATTTATTGAGAACATGCATATAGATAGGAATGACGTCAACATAAATGCTATAAATTAATCTTTTGTGATACTTTATTGATATATTGATACCATTGATATCATATACTTCATTGGTATATTGATACCAATAGAAGATTGGGCTCTTTTTTTTAAAGAAACAATTAAGAGAAAATTTTTAAAGCCATAATTTTATTAATTAAACTCTAAATTAGTTGAAAAAATATTTTTGGTGATACTTTGTTGATATATTGATATCATATATGACTGAGCTTAATCCTCTTTGATACTCTACTGATATATTTATACTATATTAATATCCTTTGTCCGGAAACAGCCGCTTTATGTTTTTAAACATAGGGGTTAGGCTGCGTACATCCGACCCCCTTACCCCGCAATGAGCGGGAGCCTTTTGAGGCACTGGGGTATGTTGTTGTTGTTGTTATATTAATATACTTTGTAATACTCCATTTATATATTGATATCCTTCAATATCATAGGAGTATCAATAGACAATGGAGTATCACAAAGAATTAAGCTCAAACTTATATGATACCGATATGATATCAAATATCGATCGAGTGTCACAAAAATATTTTTTCTTCCAATTTAGAATTTAATAAATAAGTTTTATACTTTAATAATTTTCTTATAATTGTTTTATTTCTTGAAAAAGGACCCAACATTATATGGTACCAATAGATTATCAATATACTAATGAAGAATATCACAGAGAATTAGTCTCAGTCTCATATGATACCTATATAGTATCAATAAACCGACATGGTATCACAAAGAATATATTTTTACTAATTTAGAGTTTAATAATTTTCATTTAATTATTTTTTATTTTATTTTATTTTAAAAAAAATATAATCCTATATAATAATAATATATCCGCAAAGTATCATAGAGGATTAATCCATAGCAATCATGCTGACGTTGAGCTTATGTTGTTCTGATATCATAAACAACAACAACATACTCATTGAAATCACAAGTGGGGACTTGCGAGGGTAACATGTATGCAAACTTTACTACTTACGACATCATAGAGATAGATAGACTCTTTGTGAAAGACCCTCAAGTCAGATGTATCAGTCTCAAAATAAAAAAATACTAAATATGAAAAAATAAGTAGAGCGGAAAGCAACTAATAGTGTTATAAATACAATAAAAGTAGCAAAATAATTGACAAAAGATAACAACACAATATATAAAGACATGACTAATCCTACTAATCTTACTATATCATAAGGCAAGATATCATCCTACCCCTACTAACCTACTAACCTTCCACCCTAATATGCGACCTCCAATCCTTTCTATCTAAGGTCATATCCTCGGTGATATAAAGTTGCATCATATCCTGTCTAATCAACTCTCTCCAATACATTTTCGATCTACCTCTGCCCCTCCGTGTAACTCCTAAATCTAGCTTCATGCACCTCTAAATAGGAATATTTGCACTCCTCTTTTGCACATGTCCAAATCATCACAGTTTCACTTCTCTCATCTTGTCTGCTACGGAGGTCAACCCTAACTTCTCGCTGATGATCTCATTCCTAATCTTATCATCCCTTGTACATCCACACATCTATCGCAACATCCTTACCTCTACAACCTGCATTTTTTGAACATACGAGTTTTTTACTGGTCAACACTCCATCTGATATAGCAAAGACGGTTTAACTAAAATTTTGTAAAACTTATTGTTATGCCGAAAAATGACCGGCTTTTAAAAAATATAAATTTGAAAATTTATCGAAAATCGAGAATCAATTTAAACTCAATTAATTTGAGCAAAATTAATTCTTAAAATTCGAAATGACACAGAGCCACCACCTAATTTTAAGGATAATTAGGAAACCGAAAAAAATATTTTAAAAGACCTAACAGAAAAATCTTTTAAAATCCA
>JAABOM020000096.1:15685335-15697978 GCA_011800125.2 Solanum clarkiae | reverse complement strand
TGGAGTTGTTAGGTTCAAGTAAGGTGTGAATTAGGAAATGAGAATTAGGAAATATGGGAAAAAAGTCATCTCTCCCTCATTAGTAGAATAGAGGAAAAGTTTAGTCTTTATATTAGGAAACACTTCCAACTCTTACGGGGTCAAGTAGAGGGGACACGCCATAATCGTTATTGCTCGCTCGGCTTCGGGTTAGATTTTCTTTTTCTGATATTAATGATGAGTTATTTATCAATTCGTGCCTGATTTGGAAAGGACTGTTCCTTTCAAACAAACATTTTTTTCCAAAAGATACCAATCCTATTTTGAATAGTTGAGACTATTATCATAAATAAAAACATTTTCTGCATTCCAGAGATCTAATTTTCCTCCTCTTCTGTGTACATTTTCTTACACACAAAATTGAGTCTTCATGTGAATCCGTTGCTTAAGTTATAAAAGTTTAAGATACCGTTACTTTTGTAATAGTTTATTTGATTTATCTTGGAAGAAAATAATTCACAACCTAGAATACAGTGAGAAAATTAAATTCTTAAAAGGACACAAAGTGAATTCTATAGACTCAAATAGTTTTATATATTTTCATTTATTTCTTTACTATTTCTTATACTGTTTCGAATATAAGATCTACAAAAATATCATAAAGTAATAATATTGATGTCATACACAAAATTAAAAAAAATTTGATCTATTTTACGTAACTCTCCCAATCTTTTATAATTTATCAAAGGAATATAATGGGCTAAAAGTTACAAGTGAGTTCACCAACAGAGTTAGTTGTTTGTTTATGGGTATATGTAGGAAATAGGAGTCAATATTGAACTATTTAAGGATCAGCCAGCTCATTCATATCATAGCATCTGCTGATTTCAAGCAAACCCTCATCATTATAACAACTTAAACATGAAATAATTGAAATCTTTTTATTTTTGAATAAAAATACTGCTATGCTAAAAAATAAATTTTATATTAATCAAACTTCAATGCGAATACACATAATTCAAAAATAATATACTCCTCCATTCACGTTAACTAGTTTGCATCCACGTGGCATATTACGTAGTCCAACTCACCAGCTCAGATTGATTTCCACGTGGTACAAGGCTATCTGATTTTGTGATTAGCCAATCGGAAGCTTACACATATGCACAAGGCTATTGTTTTCACGTGTGGGCGGGAACAACGTGAAGTGATGATATCATTTAAACAGACAAATCTAAAAACTAACAGAGCATTTACTTTTGAAATTGACTAGAATGATTGGACCACACCTCTTTCAGTGGGCCCACTTTGTGCTATTCTGCTCCAACATTGAGTTAAGTCAAGATGCCCACTCTCTCAAGGAAGACTCCAAAGGCAACAACAATATTTTTTTAAATTAAAAAACATAATAAATATTATTTTATAATTTTAAATATATCATAATATAAAATGAAAAATTACTTTAAAAATAGAGCAATTCTTCAAACATATTAAAGAGTAGATCAAATAAATTAAAACAGATGAACTACTAAACTCCTACCTAACACGTTACAAATATTACTTTGACAATAACGATTTGCTTCTTCTCCAAAACGAAAGTGATTTTTCAATTTCCTACTATTATAATGACAGGTTATAGTAATTCTTTAGAAGGGAAATAGATTAAAAATATTATTAAATTATTTAAAATAGAACAAAAAAACACCCCTTTATTGTGCTTGGGCTTAAAAATACTATTCAATTAAATTTTTGACTCAAAAATGTCTCTCTCTGATTGAAATAGAAGAAGATTAAAAAATACTTTAGAACTATCAGAAATGGAGCAAAAATACTCCTTGGTTAGATTTTAGTTAAAAAAATACACCTCTCTTAAAATTTTACAAAAAAAAAAAAAAACAAATTACCTCTCCCTCTGACAGAAATGACATCATGCATGCTAAAAGCGCCACATGATCTGTCCACGTGGAACAAAATTTAGGGACCCAAGAGGTTTTCTCTTCAAATGTTCGGTCTGAGACTAACTTTTTCATGTCAAAAGGAACTGCAATTTCAATTGCAAATTTCTCAAAAAGACGATCTTTGAATGATAACATTGATTCATCCTCGTTATAATTTTTGTCCCTCCTTCAATTAGTTTCACGAGTCCAATAAGATCCAATTCTTCAAAGTTTTTGAACCTATACGACTCTTGTATGAAATTGTTTTGCACATGTTAGCAATATAACATGATAATATAAGTTATTATTTTCAAGAGGTAATTCAGTAAGAATCTGGCCTACTCAAAGTTTGATAAAAATTTATTTGAAGATAGATTGGGGTTGATTTTTTAATAGAAGAGGGACATTTTAAATAAGAAATTTAAAATTTTAATGGAAGGGTATTTTTTATTCGAAAACTAACGAATGGAATTTTTGCTTCATTTCTAATAGTTAAGGAGTATCTTTGGCCCCTTTTCATTTCTGTCAATATGGAGGATATTTTTGAGTTAAAAATTTAACGAAAATATATTTTTAAACCAAAATATAATAAAAAATATTTTTATTTTATTTTAAATAGTTCAGAAATATTTTTAACCTTTTTTCTTTTTAGAATAATATTCCATAGGAATGAAGAAGGGACAAATGAAATAAAACTTAGCAGATTTGTGGTCCTTTGAAACAAATGTGTCCTTTTCTCGTCTTTAAGGATTATATGTGGTAGCGTTTATCAATATTTTATTCCCTATTTTCGACTTATTCTATCACTATGTCATCGAATTCCCAACGCGCTCTCTCTCTATCGGATAAAAGGAAAAAAGAAACCCAGTTATATTGTTAAAAAAAAGGTGTTTGTCAATAAGTGCTTCTTCAAAAATGTATCTTTGAATTACTTTTTTTTAGCTTTTGAAAATAATTCCTCCTGCTCCTAAAAAAACTTATCTTCTCATAAAAATTTTGCCAACGTTTCATCTTAATTTTTAAAATAAAAATTCTAAAAAAAAAAGAATTATCCTTCAAAAAGTTTCATCAAGTTGACTGTAATATACAGTTACAGCTACCTCGTGTTTTATGCCTGTCTGTGATATGCATGAGTTTATCCTGTAAAATGTGCAACTCATGTGAAAGTATTTATTATTATTAGATTTAGTTAGGAAGTGTATTTGCATCAGTGATATCACCTTATTTGGATTGTTGAATACATTCGCAATAACGGAGTTAAAATTTTCATTAAAAAGTTTAAAATATTTTAAAAAATAGATATATAAACTAGTTAAAGAGAATTCTATACCTACTATATATATATATATATAAAAATTATTTGACGTTAGTGGAATTTGGAAGTCTTTCAGGAAGAAATGAAAAATATCTTTATCATAAGTTCTGATTTGGCCATATGTTATAAAGTTCAAATTCGAAATTTAATAATTTGAAATCGTGTTTAATATAAATTTTATATACAAATAGAATTTCATCCAAAATCTAACTCAATTTAAAATATTTAAAAATAATTGAAAATTCAATAACAAATCTATTGTATGGAGCAGCATAAAGGGGGGAGATTTCCCAACTTCCTAAAGTATGCACACTATATAATTCAGTCTCAGCTTCTTCCCCAAAAAATAGAGTATACCTCTAGTCAACACTTGATGAAATAAAATTAAGTCACGTTTTATAATTAAAAATAATTAACGTGATACATAAAATGAGAGTACATAATAATGGGACGAAGACAATATTGTTCCATATGTCCAAGTAACAGTAGTCCCTCTCTTTCACTTCTACATGGCCTAATTAATTATAATGACTTATATATATAGTATTTTATTTAGTTTTAAATATTTTTTGTTTTAATTTCAATAATTTTTCGGAGGAAATTATGTTGTTGGACTATTGTACAAACGTAAAATGTGACGAAAGAGTAATATTTTGTATGTTTATCAATTCTTTATCCTTTTACTTCCCGTGGCTTCTATGTAACAAAGGTGGATTGATGATTTGCTTTAAAAGGTTTGAAAAATAATACTCTCGAAGAATAAACTAATTTGACTTGACATGGAGTTTAAGGATAAAGAATTGATAAACATAATTTTGTAATTTAAGGATTTAAACATGAAATATTAAAGTGAACTTGAATAATTTAAATTACTTAATCAATCTTTAATCCTGTATTTAAGAGATTCAAAGCATATTTATATACATAAAAAATAAAAATATTTATTTTTTATAATAATGTTATTTTTTGTTGGTTCGAGGAACACCAGAGACAGAGTTACATTCATCTTTTAATTAGATGAATATCGTTTGTTAGAAAACTTTTTCAAAGGTTAAATGCACATATTTGATATATATATCAATTATTGAACATGATATAAAATAATCAATATTCTAAAAGTATGAACACGCTTGATCAAAATACTGAGTCCGCCACCGCTGGTGAACACCCTTCCTCTTTGGATCCGCCCTGTCTATATAAGATTCTTTTCCAACCAGCACATATCAGCTTAAGTTGGAACAATCTGAACTAGTTGTTAGAGCCAATTCAAGATCATCCGTTGCGCCGCTAATCTCCTTCGTCGTTTTCTAGGCCTAGACATTCTCCGGCTAACTTTTCTGGTAAGTTTCTTTCATGACTTCTGGTATTTTCCAAAGAAACGGAAATCTTATTATATAACTTAACGGGTTCAGCTAAATCACTTATAAAATTCGGTACAGTTAGTTATTGTTCAATTCTGTCAGTGGCAAAGCTAATCCTGTAATTTCAATTCAATTCAGGAGCAAGTTGATATTGGCTATTCAAGTGCGTCATCAGGGATGAATCTTCAGGAATTTGGATCTGCATTTGATCCAATTGACATCGTTTCTAGTTGGAAAATCTCTCAGCGCCAAGAAGCTGCCACGAAATTGGCTGCGGACTCTGTCGCTGCTAAATCAGGAACAGGTTCAATTGGGAATGGTACTAAAAGCAAAATTGGTCCTTCTTCTTCTTCTTTTCCTCCACAGAACAATTATATGCCTTACTTCGGTAATAATCAAGTCCCAGTTTGTGGACTAATGGCGGATCTTAATTCTATTGGCCTATCCTCAAAAAGCAAATCCCCTGATTGCTTGCTCTCTACAACCAACACAAGTGACACCGATTCGTTGGTTGAATTAGATGGTGCTATTCTCTCTGAGAATTCCAGAAGCTTCTGGAATATCAAGGCTAACAATGCAGTTTCATCCGGAGAATCTCCAATGGATGTCTTGAAATCGAAACCCATTGATGCTAATTGCAACAACAATGTTCACTACTCTGTTAATGAGCTTGATCAAACAGTCTCGTGTAACAATCTAATAACATCTTCAGAAGCAAAGCGCTACATTATCGACAAGAGAAGCCACAATGATCTGCTCCAATCAGGTGAGAACATCCTTAAAACTCAAAAGAGCTTTATTAGCTATGTTGGCCTATTAAGCTTTATCAATTCTCTCTCCAAAAGAGTTTGACATTTGCACAACAAAAGCGAGCGCCACTTAAAAAGGGAAGCAGAGAGTATGTCCCGATAGGCCCCTTACGCGTCGGTTTGATTTTTTATGAGTTGAACATATACGTGAAGATATTTTTTGCTTTTGGATGATGGTGAGATTTGAGAGTAAGAACTCTTACCAACTTTGATATCATATTCAATCATGAAAAGTTTTTGATTGTTATGAGATTCTAGTGCAAGACCTCTCATCTCATTTAAAATGTAAATTTTTATGATGTATATACTTTCAATTACTTAATTATATTTATGTCACAACAGATTTCTCGAACAGAGACTACGGATTCCAGCTTATTTTGGAAAATGATCAACCTAAGTCGAAGAAATCGAGATCAGATTACAACCTTCCAAGTTCATCAAACATCAATTTCCAGCAAGCTTGTTCTTCGGCATGTTCAATAGTTGAGCCTAATTCAGAAGCAATTGCGCAAATGAAGGAAATGATTTATTGCGCAGCAGCATTCAGGCCAGTGAACTCTGTCATGGAAGAAGTGATGGTGGAGAAGCCAAAGAGGAAGAACGTAAGAATCTCAATGGATCCACAGACAGCTGCAGCAAGACGAAGGAGGGAAAAGATAAGCGAAAGAATAAGGATATTGCAGAAACTGGTACCAGGAGGAAGCTATATGGACACTGCATCCATGCTTGATGAGGCTGCAAACTATCTAAAATTCTTGAGGACACAAGTGAATACCTTGGAAGCATTTGGCTTTAAAATAGACCCAATTATCATTAATAACAATAGCTTTACTACTATATCTTCAATACCATTGATCAACTACCCATTTCCCATGCAACCACATTTTCCTTTGCAAAACTTCAACCCAATCCATCACTCCAAGTGTTGATACATGAGATTTTGGAATGAGTTTAATTCATATACATTGTTAATGTAAAAAAACTATATAATCAGGTCAAATTTACATGTTACAGCATGTAACATGTTATAAATCTCATATTTTAATGAGACTTATTTGTAGATATAATTTGGATGACTTGATAGTGTAATCTCCTATTTAAAAGTGGTTACTACTTTATATCGTGCAGGTTTAATTATGTTAGTTTAGTTTATAGTTCTAGATTTTGGACTTGTCAGCTAGCAAACCAATGCAAAGGAACATTCCCATAAATAATTGTGAATTCGAATCACACTTACTCTAAAACTAATTTAAATACTAAAATTGATTCATTGTTAAGGCTGACAGAAATGTAATGTAACACTGCTTATAATAGACAATTGTGGTCGGGTCTTTTCCTGGATCCTGCCTATAGCGGGAGATTTAGTGCACCAATTTTGCCCTTTATTCTTAATTTTTTTTGGTTTCCCAGCCACTCGGTGTTAGATACTCATATTACAGTCTTACTAAATTCGAATCGAGCATTGTTGGACCTATTTCTGAAGGTGGAGCAATCTCAATCATCCCACCACAAGTTGCATTGGTAAATTCCTTTTCACTTCATTAGTGGCATGTTTCTTGCAAAAGTTAGAAGGAAAATGGAAAAAAGGAATTGAAACCGTAAGTGTACAATTTTTGTTGATGACGGAGCAGGTGATGGTAAGGAGAAAAGTATGATGGGCTTTGACAATACAATGCTTGCTTTGCAAACACATTTTTTCCCGCTGGGGGAGGAAGTAGCTTTGATTGGATAGAAGAGGTTACTGATTTTATGTTTTTGGCTAAAAATAGGAAATTCTGTTGAGAAATAAAGAAGTCCAGACCTGTTTTCTTGGCTTACGTAACTCTGCAAACATCTTCTCTTTTTTTTTTTCCCGAGGATACAGTGGGAGAAATGATTGAGATCAGGCTCATTTCTATTGATCTCATGAGATGAAAACAAAGGAATTGACTTTGATTAGTAAAAAGGAAGATGTTGATTGTCTTAGCTGACGTTTTCATTAATAAAGATTGTCAAATGTCAAACATTCTTTGCACTATGGTTTCATTTTGGTTGGCAGTTGCTTGGCGTAGCTTTGTAGGCCCACTTCTTTCTAAATTTATTTTACAGTCGTCTATCCAGGAGGATCAAGTGGA
The DNA here is from genome assembly GCA_011800125.2 of Solanum clarkiae. Lineage (NCBI taxonomy): Eukaryota > Viridiplantae > Streptophyta > Magnoliopsida > Solanales > Solanaceae > Solanum > Solanum clarkiae. Next base: position 15,690,463 of record JAABOM020000096.1, on the reverse strand, counting down.
GCAATATGTTCTATTTTTCGTCGTTGAATCGGTGAAATCATGGAAGGAGTGGAACAAAAACGAACACTTGAAGATCAAAGTAGATATGTTTATGACTAAATTAAACTCTTACGTACCCGAGCAAAGCCAAATCTAATTCGCATCAGTCAGACTTTATATATCATGAATTCAAAAAAAAATTCTCTGAATTGTTATCCAATCAATTGAAATTATCGTCTGCAGAAAATGATCTGTTATTCCTATATGTTTCATACCTACGCAATATTCCTTTAAAATTGTTGAGGAAGATTGCCTAATACCATGTTTAAGTAGGTCTTAGGCCTCACACCCAAAAGCTAGCTCAAACGGAGGAGGATTGCCTAAGCCTTGTAAGGAGACCACCCATCCTATTAACCATCAATGTGGGACTTTGTGTCTCAACAAAAATATTGTTACTGATTTTGCTTGTGTTTTTTGTTTTCCAATAAGAAATGGTTCTCTACAACATCCGCATAAATAAGAGCAAAAAAATTTGGAAAACATGGATTAACCTACTGGCTACTGCAGACTTAGCTTCCTTGCAAAATGAAAATATGTAACTAAATTTAACGAAGAACAAATATTGACTACAGAAAAGAGTACAGTTAATCTTTGTACGTTCAGAATTAATTGAACAATCTTCCAATAAAATGTACAACAAGATCACACACACCCAAAAATTCTCCATCATGGCCTTCGATTTCCTTGATGAAAAATTTCTTTTATTTCAGTCCACACCATAGTCGAATGCTGATACATTTTCATGTTGTGTATCCGTTTTAATTCATTTTATCTCTCTAAAAATTTCGATTGCATTAATGAGCGGCGGAAGAGTTGAACTTGCAGTTGTGTTAATCACCACATCGTATCTCTCGATACCAGTACTGCCCGGAGTCACTGTGTACACTGTTGTCGTCGACAAATAGACAGGAGAAAAAGGTCCATAAAATAGGTTGTCATTGATATAAATGCTGAATTCCCTTATCTCTGTCTCCGGCAATTGGACGACTTCGGCAAAGTGAAAGTACACGTAGTACTTGTCCGTGGCATCATCAGCGGTCCAGTAAAAGGACAACGTGTTGGGATTCGGATCGGTCACCGGATCTGGTGTCAAAGCTGTGCTCATTACCGCAAACGGTACTAGGTAACTGTTCTGTAGTATGTCTTCTGTTGTATTAATAATTGCCGTATTCTGCAATTGATATGGGCTCCAAATTCTATCATACACATCATCGCTGTACCTGTTTTGTATTTTTTTAAAACAAAAAACAAACAATTGAAATGAATCCTTGCGAAAATAATGGGGAGGTCAGGCTAGGTAGTTGTAAAGAGGCAGATGCAGGATTTGAACTTTATACTGAAGTCGAAATGATGGACACATACCTAACGTAATAATTGGTTAAGGAACCAAAGTTGAGACGTACAAAAAGTTCCATTGAACTATTCAGTACTGTTTTGTATGTGGTAACATTCAAAGGCCTTAACTCTAAGGCTGAAATGAAAGGAGTTGTGGTGTCTGTTTTGACAAGGCAAATATTTATGGAGTCATCGGAAGGTGTGTGTATAATTTCCTTTTGAATTCGTGTAGAAGAATTAGAAATTGAGACTGTGTCCCAATATAGTTCTCCAATGTAAAGATCAAAACGTGGGAATTGGTCGATTCCATTATCATAATCTCCATAGAGAAAACTTGCCCTTATCAGGTATCTGCCAAATCTCCCTTCAGCTGGAGTTAAAGTGTAGCAATGATTGGTACCTAGGGGAAAACTTGTAAGTGTGAAATATGGCGTTTCTAGGGAATTGGATTGGTATTTAGGTGCTATGGTATTGCTCACTCCACCACTGACATAACCTTCATCTGAAGTGTAAAATAGTCCTGTTATTATGTCTGTATAGTTGGAACCTGCTGGTATTCCACAATCTAAGCTTATGAATCCTGTAAAAGACAAACACAAAACAGTACATAAGCACTAAACAATATTGTAGTCACAAATATACTAGGTGCGGTGGAACTAGAATTTTGAATTTATTCATTTCATATCACAACCCTTTACAGGCGTAGCCAGAATCTGAAGTTTATATGTTCTGATCATCATAAGAGAAATACAAGGTTTGAACTTTGAACCAAGATAACTGGATTATGTCGAACTTGTAGAGACTATTTGTACATAATTAAGTGAGTTTTTAACATAAATATTACTATATGATTTCAGTTAAAGTTATTGAGCTTTGCCGGGCTAATAACTTTAACCGTATATCGGCCCTTGTACAGACTAAATTCAATGTATATACTACTAATTAACATGATACCTGTTTGGTTACTTTGTGCAAAAGCTATTGTTGCTAAAGAAAAAGTAATAAGCCATGCAAAGAGGAAGCCTTTCAACATCTCCATATCTGGATGTACACTATTATCTTGAAGTTTAGCTGGTTGAGAAAATAACTATGGGGTTTGCCTTATATTCTATGCTCAATTTGACCAAGTTTAAGAATGAATTAATTTCCAAGTGATTTCACAACAGCCATCATGATATCATTTGCTTAGCGAGGCAAGTGTAATACATTTATTATCTTAATGTGTTCTTGTGTCATGAACTGTGCTTTCGGTTTTAATAGTTCAACCAGTTTACATTGACTAAACAAAGTTTAACAATAGCTTTTGTTAGTTTATGTCCAAAGATATATTGGAGATTATGTCTCCGATCTTGATTGTTCCTGCGGTACTGTTGAAGTAGGTCTTAGGCCTAACTTACAGTCCAAAAGCTAGCTCAAAGGGAGAAGGTTTGCCGAAGCCTTATAAGGAGACCACCCATCCCATTAACCACCAATGTGGGACTTTGTGTCTCAACAATTTTCTATCATGAAAACATTATCATGAATATTTTGACACTGACAATGCCTTCACGAAACATTGTACTTGTTCAAATTAGTAAAGAAAACTAATTTCAGTGAACATTCTTTTTGGCCCCACGTTCATATTCTTCTTTGAAATATAAAACAAACGAAACAAAAGAAATTGTAATTCTATTACAATACGCTATCCAAGTCAACTCATTGTGGCTTTTGCACATCCCAAAGGATAGCAATACTTCATTTTCTAAGCGACAAATGTTTTCATGATAGAAAATTTGATGCGGTTTGCCACTATCTTGGTAATATTCACTGGTCGTTCTGTTAGAGAGCAGTCACTTTTGTTGCCAACACAAAACATAACCAGCTCTACCAATTTTAATTGAGTCCCCTCGACAAGAGTACTTCAAATTACGCTTTTGTATGGTGAACAAGTAAAGACCAAAACAACAGTTACTGTCTTCTCCTTTTTCTGTATTTTAATCATAGGAAAATATTTTAAAGGGAAAAAAGGAGAATGAGTAAAGGTTGTCACTACACCATAATCCAACTTTGGGACTGCAGTAATGATTAAGAAGATCCATGTGAAAATAAGCAAATCAAGACAGACGAGGGATGATTTCAGCTTAAGACCAGCGCCCTTCTAATGCCAGCATATTCTACCATGTCAGTTTGAAACAAATGGTTGAGGCTCGAGTTGATGAAGAAGGATCTCCATGCCGTCTAGTGCCTCCAACATTTGATACGTCTGGACAGGAACAATCTCTCTTTGCATTATTTTCTCCCTCAGAAACTGTATCAAAAACAGAACAAGAATGACAAGATTACGCACTGAATATTCTTTGACTACAAAAGCAACAAATATCCTACATAAGCAAAGACAGGAAAATCAAATTCTCCTGTATGAAATCCTCATTGTGCCCCCTTATTCTCACAATCGACAGAGACCATCTAACAGAGTTTCAAAATTTAGGGGCTCCTTAACTTGCTCTATCTTCACATGCTAGACAAATAAGACAACAGATAGCGAGCAGGACAATGTTCCATTCAGTTCTTCCGCATTGAATGTATTCTATATCATAAATGAAAAAAGATAATCAAATGTCACAAAAATTCAGAGTTGTTCAAATCTACATAAATATTCCTTCAAAAGTCGAAAAACCAACTCATGCTTAGGCGATCATTGGGCATAAATTTGAGATAAGATTCCTGTAGAGAAATGTTGTCATATATGACAGGCAATTTAGGAGCTTCATATTCAAAATGGAGAAGGTTTGGACTGTCCATCCCAATTTCTATTAGACTCTTGCCAGAACGGAATGTTAACCATCTGAGCATACAACTCGAAAATTTAAGCCTCTTCAACTTGAAACAAAAGTTCAGGGGCAGATCAGAAACAAGATTTTCTATCATCGGGTCAGTAATCTGCTCAAATGTCATGTTCAGTTCTTTCAGAATTCACGTCAAAATATAACTGGCTGTTACATCCTCTGTAATATAGACTTTGAATATTAACAGCTTGAATCCGGATACTTGTATATTCCCAAGTTATTTCACTTGCTTGATGTATTATAAGTTTTGCCTTTGACACCTGATGAGACTTAAATCTTCTATTGCTGGAATAGGCAGAACAAATTTCCAAGATTGTCCGTTCCTCTAAAAATACATCAGTTAGAGATAGCTTTCTCAATTTTTTAAGCTTCAGAGGATGACTAATTAGCGGGCACTCTAGCTTAAAACTACACATTTAGTTGATTTAATTCAGATGTCAAAGAAAGAGGATCAAAGGGCCTGGGCGATTTCAGAAAATCCTATGATGACATCATATATGTCTTAAGAAACTACAAACACTTTCTGGTTAAAAGCAATTGCAATCAGCATTTCAAAAACACAATTAGCAATTACGCAATGCGTAACCACGATGATTGAAGAATTATTTAATTTAGTTCAACTTTTAAGGCATAAATCAAATCAAAGGTAAAATAAAGAATAATTCAAATGTTCTTTACCTTTGAAGGACACGCTAGAAAACATTTGAATAAGATTATCTCTACATAGTATGAAAAAATTACTTGGGCTGACACTTTTATTAAAAGTGAATTATTATAACAACTACAACAACGTACCCGGTGAAAACCCACAAGTGAGGTCCGTTGAGGGTAAAATATACGCGGAGAATACCACTATCACATAAACATATCGTGGTGTTTCAAATGTATTATAAATGTTTTAAAATATATTGTGCTTGTTTGGTTAAAAA
>JAABOM020000096.1:15637019-15648884 GCA_011800125.2 Solanum clarkiae | reverse complement strand
AGCGGAAGCAAAGAAAAACCTGAAGCAAAGAAAAACCTGAAGGAGTGTGCTGCCCCCTGATACGATCAAGTTCAAAATTTTACTAGCTCTGATACCATGATAGATTGTATATAATCATACATGAAGAATGAAAATATATTACATTGTAAAGCAATTTTTATTATTGAAAACTAAAGGTCCTATTTATAGGTAAGGAATAAGGGAAGAGAAGGTTCCTACTTTAGATGTGAGACAAACATAAATAGATGAGGAGAAGGGAGGAGGGAGTTCCTACTTTCGATGTAGGACAAATACAATTAAATTGTATAATGCTAACAAAAATAACATCTAGTTCTCTCATTCCCTTTTCTTTGAGTAAGCTTCTCATCTTCCTTCTAGTTCTCATCTTTAATCTTCTTTTACTATTCCATTGTTGTGTTATAAATTCTTTGTTAATTCCATTTTCCTATTGTAACATTGAGTTTAATGATCATAATATTTAAGTGCTTCTACTGTGAAATTGAAATTGTTTATTTACATAAATTCTTTCGTAATGAGGTGATTCAATAATTATACGCAAATATTATTGAAGTTGAAAGTACATGACACATTCCTAATCAGCTGCAGGCTGCAGCTCGTTTGGATGGTTGTTATACTATGACTTCATAAAGTAATGGGTTGTCTTGTATTGTTTTGACAAGTATGATATGTAAATTGTCTAATTTGCTGTCATTTTATAGTGAATAAAATAGAATTACTAAATAATAATAAAAAAAATCAATAATCATTATTATTAAATAATAAAGAAAAAGATCAATAGTCGTACGGGAGTGTATCTCACTCTCTTAAGACTGAGATGGTGTGGAATATGTGCCTATTAATTAAAGATCAAACTATCAAATAAGTAAATTTAAAGGGTAAATAATACTACTGGGAATCAATTAAACCGTGTCAAATTTAGAGGTCTTATATTATTATATAACAAAGAATTGTCTACAATAAAATTTGACCATAATTATTCCAAACTAAAGACAAGTAACAGAAAAATGCAAAAAAGAATAAAAAAAGGACCTAAGAACAGATAATACAAGTATAAATTCCCCCTGCGGCAAGCAAGTACATAATTAATTTAATTTGAAACAAGAACAAAGAAAATGGGTTAGGAATAACAAAGGAATTTCTTAAATAATATAATAGTAATGAATAAAAGATGAAGTCAAGTCATGTAATCAAGTAGACCACGTAAACCACGTACCCTAGGTCTATTTAACAACTTAAACAGTTAATTCTATTCGACTATTGAATCAATCAAATTAATAATAATGCATAGGAATTTTTTTATGAATAAAAAATTATCAAAAATTAATTCAAGTACTAGTAAGGGTGACAATTGGGCGAGTTAGGTCAATTTTGAGCGGGTCATATTGGGCCAAGAGAACAAACGGGTTAAGATCCGACCCAATCCAAAATTGCTTGGATCAAAACAAGTTGAGTAATGGGTTATAGAGCAAGTCAAGACCCAACTCGAGCCAACTTTATTCTTTTTCAATATTTTAGTATTTAATCAAATTATTTTTTCTTTATTCTAACTATATAAAACATATCAAATTAAAAGAAAATGTTTTAAAAATATTTTGACAAGATCTTTCTCGAGTCTATTCGGATTGCATATCAACCTAATTTTAAATGAGTTGGGCTAAGATGGGTTGGACTAATAAATAACCCGCCTAAACTTCAATGAGTTAGGTGGGTTGGGTTAAATTTTGCCAGGTAAACTGCCTGACGTGTAAGATAGACCAGTTGAATTTAGAAAATATTGTTTGGTCTCCAGTCAATAAGTAGACAACAATAATTTTCACGGAAGTTCCCCATTGTACAGTAGTATTTGATAGAACTGTTATAGATTTAACTTTTTTTCGTGCTTAAACAGATGTTGGACTCTGTGGCAGACCTAGGTTTTGCATACAAATTCATCTGAATTCATAACTTTGGACGCAAAGCCTATGAAGTTTAACTAATAACAAGTACTAGAATGAATTCAATGCTGAGAAATCACCTCTGCTTGACTAGGTAGTTTCCTTGGTCAAGTTGACAGACGAATTAGACTTAATAATGAATTACTTAAGAATTTTCCTTTGTTTCTACCCTTTTTCTAGACTTAATAATAAATTACTTGAGAATTTTCCTCCTTCAAAGTCGATGTACTTGCTTGTCTGGTAGTATCTATGTTCACACGGTCAAAATTTATATAAATAGTCCTAGAGGCATTCAACTTGAAATTCAAGGTCTAAAAAAAGCTCTCAAAATTGTGAGTACTCAATTCTTATAGAAAGGTTTGCAATATGGCAACAGTATTCTCCAACAACTCTATTATAAGGTCCATATTGATTGCACTTATGATCTATGCTATTTTCTTGTCTCCCATGCTGCTATGGTCCTGCGATGCATCTCGAGGTATCATAATTTATGTGACATAATGTGAATTCATGAATCTAGACAGATATTAACACATGCATTCGTACAAATAATTGCTATATTCATCTCTGAATTAGTTTACATGTATTTTTTTTAATGCAGAACTCCGCGCGACTAAGTTTCCACCTGTAGCATGTCTTCATTGTGTGGGGTGTTGTGAACCAACACCCCCAGGTACCTGCTGCACCCGCTGTGGCTGTTGAAGTTTCTCTTCTCTACATGTCAGAATTGAACAAGTTTGATCAGCAATTGGTGTGACTTTGATATATACATACATGTTATTCAATAAAGAAGGAACTTAATGGGGGTTTTTAGGTTAATTATAGGAGTATTATGATGTAAACATTGTGGGAACACCGTGTTTTGTATTCCAAGTTAATAAAAATTACAAGAGTTTTGTGGTGTGGAGATGGTCAAATTTAATTTCTATATAATTAATTTGTTTAAAAATGCTCACTTATAATCACTTTCAAATACAAAAAGAAAATAATGACGATAAATATTTATTTCACGTCAATAAGGTCATTATTAAAATGCATCTGAAGAGAGGCAAATCAATATATCGATTTTATGACAAATAATGGACGCAAGCATAATGAAAATTGAGATAGTAATATGAGGAAGTAAGCTCAAGGACATCGAGTTTTTCGACCAAGTGGAGGTGCTTTTAAGGATTGTAAACCTTTTTAGTGTTTTCCTGTGTACCCAAAAGAAAAAGAAAACAAAAAAGAAAGTCTAAGAAAAGGGCGAAATGGTCGTGTGTTTTCTCGTAAATTGGCAAAAAAAGTGACAAAGAATCAAAGCTAAGGCAAGGAAAAAAAAATTAATGAAGAGAAAAAGAGTACATAAATTTAGAGTCGTTTGAGCATGCATGTCATTATTTCATCAATCTCGGATGGAGCCAAAGATTCACTATTTTTTGGCTTTGGGATATGATGGAATAAAGTAAAATGACTCTTTAAACTGTCTGCGTTTCTTTCAATTGTGAAATAGCAGTTAGTCAATGCAACTTTCGACGCTCATGATGGGTCATCTGAAAACGGTCGCACTATGTTTTTAAACATAGGGATCAGGCTGCGTACATCCGATCCCCCTTACCCCGCAATGGATGGGAGCCTTTGAGGTATTGGGGTAATGTTATTGTTGTTGTTGAGCATGCATGTCATATGATTAGATTGATATAAATTTAAAGTTTTATTCAGACATGTAATATGTATTTTTATCATAGATAATGGAAACTTCACAGTTTGCAAAAATAAACAATCTTACTAAATAAACAAATTATAATTCATAAATAAGATACAAATTAAAAGGCATTGCATTGATAAATGGCATATCTCTAATTTTCTTTATCCGTAAATATTTCTAATTACAAAATTTCAATCTGTAAAATCTTATAAAGATGCACTAGTAAACAAATGCTACTCTAGTAACTAGATATTCTTTAATATAATCATTTCATATGGTATGGACAATCTCTTCTTCATGCTAAGCATAAATTTTTTTGTTAATTTTAAAATGATAGGTCTTTTTCTCTTTCTTTCTTTCTTTTTTCTTTTTTACAAAATATGAACTTATAATTAAATTTTATATTTTAAAAAAATAATTAAAATCATAATTTGAAATGTCAAATTATTAAAAATTTGGAATATAAAATTATGATTCAAATCATATGTTCAAACACAAATTTAAATCATAATGCAAAATTACTTGTCCAAATACTGACTTAAAAATGGGGCAATTAGCGTGACAAAAAAAGGAGATACAAGGTCATTTGACTAAGATTGGGTTATGATATAAAATAAACTGTTCTTTGTCATCTTATACACTATTTAATTAAGCAAATTACATGAAGTTGAATTAAAATCATCGAGTCATATATGTCAGCTCAGATTTAAACTAACTAAAAACATCAGCTTTTCGACTAAAAAAAGAATATAAACTATTCCTCATTTATCCTATTTAAACATCCCGAAGTTGAATCAAAGCCAACAATATTACGTATACAGAATAAATAAAATCGACAGATTAGTCTAGATTTAGAAATTAGAACATGTGTACTCAATCAAATATTTTTTTCCCTTAATATTCTTCATATTCGCTTTTAGCTTATATGATAAGTAATCAAGAGATATTATATTCATGCTAGTCCACATCACATATATGCCCAACAATTTGGTATTTGGACATTCGAAGAGGCATTAAAAAGTAATCTGGAGAGTATCTTTTTTTTTTTCTTAAATATATCTTTTGGTATAAAGTACTGACTAAACAAGTTGAGTAGGAGAAGCAATAATTTTCTAATTAAGATGTTGATGATTGTAGTTTCCTTGTAAACATGTCTAAGAATCTTAGAAATTTAATCAATATTTGTTAAATTTTATCAGAGGAATACAAATAAGAAATTAGGAGCGGCTCAAGCATATTAATGGTCTAAGGTGAAAATCCAATAGAGGTCTTAAATTTAAAAAAATAATTAATTGATCATATAACCATACTGCAGATATGTCAAACTTATTCTAATAATTCTTTCTTTTTATATGACATAAACAATCTTTACTGTAAATGCAACTTATTTAGTATGTATTTAGAAAAATCTATAACCTATTATTACAAAAATAAAAATTGAGGCCCCTAAAATTTGGAGGCCTAAGGCACTTGCCTTTTTTTCTAACACTGTCGAGCCATCCCTCTAAGAAATTGTATTAAGACACATTTTATTTAGTAGATTTCCTATGAGACGCAATTGCTTCACTCCTGCATTAATGAGAATCGATAAAAAATAAATAGAACAACTATGTCTCAGTCCTAAATAAGTTGGATTGGCTTAACTGTTTCATTTAAACCTGCATTAATGAAAATTGACACATACAGGAATAATATAAGGGCATTAATGGATCCTGCAAACTTAAATTGACTGAGCAACGTATTTGAATCAAAGGATGTTACAGGGGGCTGGCCCTTTATCATCCACATGAAAAAAGAATCAATTATTCCTTTCTGTCATAATTAAGAGTATCAAACGTTCATTGAAATGCTATCTACTTTGACAATGAACAAATCTTCGTGTCAACAGATTGATTGTACGTTTCTTGAAAAATGTTTTCTAGAAAAATAAGTGCATATTTACCTTTTTTTTTTTTTTTTTGTATTCAATACGTAAACAAAAAATATTATCCTAAAAGCATCTATACATAATTTTGACAAATACTACAAGAGGTGGGATTGAGGTAGGGATGTAGAGTGGTGGGAATGGGTATGGGATTGAAGATGAGCTGTGTTGAAGCATGGGGAGGATATAATCAATGTAGAACGACACTATAGAAATCATTTTCCTCATTTGTATAAATTCTTTCCAAGATAAAATTTTTTCCTCGGTACCCAACAAACCCCTGAAAAAACATCAGAAGCAACATAGAAAATCAAACAATGATATCCAACACATGTATACTCTTTTCTTCTGTTTCCTTTGGCAAATAAAAAATTTCCAGTATAACTTCTATGGAAGAAGCTGGTCTAGTTTGTATATTTGTAGGACTAGATATAGTAAACAACTGAACTAGCTTGTTGCAGTAAGTTGATCCCCATCAAGAAGGATCACATAACTGTAGAACCTTGGCTACCTCTATTGATAAAGAGGGGCAACAAAAACTGGTATAGTCTACGTATATACAGTTAGAAGAAACTAACTGATGCTGATCTCTTGCGAACTGGTGCTTTAGAGCAAGATCCTTTCAGAGCTTCTGCATATTTTGCCAACTCAGATTTGTGAACATTTTCTGCGTCATGACTATTTCTTCTTTCTTGAGGTGATTCACCTAAATGTTTTGAGATATAATCCAATGAACCTACATCACTATATCTCCTCGTACGTGCCAGATAGTTTCTGCTTCCTCCTTTATTGTTGCTAGAGCCTGGATAAAATGAATGGAAATCTACAACCTGTTTGGATGAACCCTGAGATGATGTGCTTGATCTTCTCTGGAGTTTTATAGCTCCGGTATCTATGACAGCCATATCTGAACAGTACCCAGAAGAACAACTAGAGCGTCTTGGTGCATTCTCTTCTGTGCTGTGAACCGTTTCCGAAGAACTCTGACTATGATGGTCCTTTCCTCGTAGTAGTCTCATAAGCTTATGAAAGATATTGCTTTTGTTTGAAGTGTCAGTCTTATGGACTGAAAAATTATCAGTGGAGGCATCATCAAACTCACCCGAGTTCGTAAGATCGGGTGCTTGGGAGGAGAACCGATCAGACTCAGGATCCGAAACATGGATCCCCCTGTCCCCTTGGTCTTCTTTATCTGCATATTCAACAACTAGTTGCATAGCTTTCTTCTGAGATTTGGGGCTTAACGTTTTACTGAGATCCCTTGCAGTTGTTTTGCCTTGGACAGGCTGATAGTTCCTCAGTTCATACCGTAAGCAAGCATTTATCCACTGAAGATAGACTAGTTCCTCACCATGACTGGAGCCACCTGATTGAAGCTGTTCAACTTGCTTTACTAAATCTTCGTTTTGCTTTCTCAGTCGTAGACTTTCTTCTTTCAGTGCTGCTTCTCCCTTTGATAGAAAAAATGTCAACAACAACGCATGAGATAAACAAAGTTGAAAACAAAAGTTGACGAATAAAGACTTACGACATTATCTTCCAGAACAGAAATGGCAAGGAGCTGAACATATTCCAGTCTGTCAAATAGTGTCGAATTTTCTGCTTTTAAGCTTTCGTTAGATTTCCTCAACTCATCAGCCTCTCTCTCCAAATCCTTCAGTTTTTGGAGCTCTAGCTGAACATCTGATTCAGCTTCAACAGGATTCTTCTCCTCATCATGCAGCTTCATAACTCTTTTTTGAAGGGATAAAATCTGTTCTTTATTACGATCAACTTCCAACCTGAGCCTCTTTTCCAGCTGCTTTATTTTCAATTTTGCAGCTTCAAGGTCTGAGAAAACCTTTGCAGAATCAGCCACTTGAGCCTGTAATTTCATCTTCTCTGCCTTCAAAGACTCGATCTTTAGACCCAGATGCTTGGTCTCCAGATTGTGTATCCTTAGGCGATTTCGAAGCTCACTGATGTAATCTTCTTGCTCCTTGAGGCGATAATACTCGAGCAGTTGGATTTCAAGAGCCCTCTCCCTTTCTTTAAGAGTTTTAACAATATTCTGCAGGTTCTTAATCTCACGCTCACGATCATCCTTTCTGATGATTTCGTATTCCTTGGCTGAATTTGCATCCAGCAACGGCATTACAACATCCTTACTTGGTGAAAAACTAGCCTTTGGAGACGAACCGAATTCCTTTACAAGTTCATTGATCTCCGGAAGAAGAAGCCCATCTCTGTCTCCACCAGACCTACGATTTGTAGATGGACCACTTATAGAACTCCCAATAACGATTTTTGGTATGGCGACGTCCTCCTGCAACAGAAACAAAGAAGTAATTAGCTCACAAGCTGGACAGCCGATCAACAATCTGTTAATAAGGAAGCATTCAAGACAACTTCAATTCACAACAGTGTCTTTAGTTTTCCGAGTTCTCCAAAAGTAAACTATATTAATCACATCCAAAGCATAATTAGATCGAAAACAAGAAAAACTATCATCCTAATGAGCAATTAAGCAATTCAAAGTTACTGAACTAACCATGAGCATTGAAGTCGCTAGAGTTTTCTTCTACCATAAATAAAACAAGTGAAAATCAGATGAAACTAGATAGCAGGGGTTACATTGAAATGGCCCAATTCAACTAAGACAAATCATAATGCTTGAAAATTGTGATCATGCTTGAAACTTACTTATAGAAACCTCTACGTCTACCAAACAACAACATACCCAGTCTCGTCCCACAAAGTGTCGTCCAGGAAGAATGGAGTCTACCCCTACCTTAAAGATAGAGAGGTTGTTTCCAAAATATATAGGAAGCTCAACCAACTATAATTAATCATTTCCACAGTCTCTAATTTAACACCTATCAAAGCAATCTATTACCAACTAAATATATATAATGAGAAAGTTGTTCTTTATCTAAAATTTAGGTAAAAAGTAAGAACCAAGAAATCAAAAAAAGAATCACAGGCCTTATCTAATGAACTTACATATTTCCATGGAAACTCGGAAACTGAATTCCCCGAGGCAGATTTTGTCTGATCATCAATTTTCAGCTTGCCCTTTTTATCACCTGTAATTCAACTCATAATATTTAAAAAAAATTAGGGAAAGAAGTCCAACCAAAAGAAAAAGAAAAGAGGAAGAGGAGGAGGAAACAAAGGAATAAAAAGGTCTGATTTTTGTGTGTTTTCTTAGGGTTATGAAGTTGAGGGGCTAACCTGAATTGGATGAGGAAGAGGAATCGGAGGGCTTAACTCTTTTAGGTCTAAACAAGGTAAAGATAATTCCACCAAGTGAGAGAGCTAAAGCAACCCCAAATTTCAAGATTACAGGCCTTATGTCCCTCTTGTCTCTCACCATTCCTCTGCTAACAGTATATGCAAAATTCAATCATCTCTAAACTCTGTACAAATTTTTTTACATGTTTCCCTCTTCCTCATCAGCCATCTAAAAACCCCAAAGAGAAAAAAGAAGAAGTTGCAGATGGAGTAAGCAAGATCCCTTTGTTAAAGAGTTGAATTAGACCCTTTTAAGAAGGACGAGAAAAAGGGGAAGGATTTTACAAACTGGTACTGTACAAGTTTCTGGGCATCTATATAAGTTGGAGGAATCAAACTTGAACTGGGAAAGAATCAACTGAGAAAACGTAACTTCGATGTGGATTTGTTCGGTTACAGTTTTTGTCTGGCTCGAGTACACGCAAGGACAACTTTCAATTACTATTATTCTATTCTCTGTTTTGTTGTTTTATTATTAGCAGAAACATGTATAGACGACCACAAGGGGCTATAGATCCCACGGGGTAAATACCTCTCATAGTGGTAGTGGTAGAGTCACATTCATTTATTTGAGGAATGATAATAATATTTTTTTTATTAATAATTTTTTTTTTGTGTATATATTTATATTGACAGCTGCTGATTTTTATATGATTTTATTATTTTAAATTATGATATTTTTTAGATAAAATTTTAACTCTATCACTACTCCTTCATCCATAATTAGAGATCATCCAATAAATCTTTAAATCTTTACTATTTTTGTCCTGCTAAATGGTGTCATTTCATACTCTTTGCCATAATTAGAGAGGTCGTCCGATAAGACATGTCATAATATTGACTCTAAAGATCGTTTGGTGCGACGTATGAATTATAATAACTGTGAAATAAAATATAGAATTATTTTATTCCATATTTGGTTAGAGGTATAAGTTAATTCTTAAACTATTTATTCCACTATTTTATCTTAGTGATAGAATAAATTATTTCATATAAATGATGAGATAACTTATCTCATGCTAACTTATCGTGAAATTAATTATTTTGAAATAACATGTTGCCAGCTAAACGATCTCTATATGTATTATAATTTGTTATATTACGGCATGCCTTAATAAAATTTCTTATTATGTCAGGCAGGTATGAAATTACTTTCTAGGCAGTTTGGCCCTGAAATGGAATTTTTCAAAGCAAATTTAAATTAATGAGACTTTAAAACAGATTTGAAACATAAACCTTAAAAAAAAGAAAAGAAAAAAAAAAGAGAAAGGAACAAATGTGGGGCTACTGTAATATGGCAATTAGGCAATGAGGTAGAACCAACCTGGTCCCTGTTCGTCGGTAGTTGTCTTCTCTTCGAACCGCGAATATATACAAAAATAAATAAATAAATAAATTGTCTTTATGTCAGGTGTTCTTGCCACGTACCCTATATTTTCCATCACAATTTTATTATCTTTAAATGGGGAAAGCGTAGGTGATGCTTTAGTTCGATTCTACAAATGAACTTTCCACATCTTTTATGCTCTATTTATTCTATTTTTTAAATCACTTTTTAATTGAAATGTTTCACACAACACGATTATTATGGTGAAATTAGAGAACATTTTAATATATTTTTTCATATTTTTTTATATATATATTTTTCATATATGACCACGAGATATAGAAAAAAATTATTTTTTTTAAATTTCATAGGAGTGTGTTTGGTATGAAAAAAATATTTTTTAATTTTTTTATGTTTGATTAACTAAAATACATTTAAATAAATTTATTTTTTAAAATTTAAGAAAAATATTTTTCCTCCAAAAAATATGAGAAATATTTATAACTCTCCTTCAACCTAATTAAATTATAATTTTTCTAACCCAAACTCATACCTCGACCCATCCACTAGCCCTTACCCCCTCCCTTCAAAAATAATTACTCTCTTCATTTCAACAACAACAATCAAAAAAAAAAAAAAAAGTGACATGCTTATCTTTTTAATCTATTTAAAAAGGAATTATCTTTTACTTTCTTAGCAATACTTTAATTTTAATTTTTTCCGTAACATGTTTAAGATTACAAATTTAAACGTATTTTTTTATACTTTTAACATAACATTAATTTAGGACTATAAAATTAAAAAGTCTTTTTATTTTCTTAAATTTTATCAAATCAAATAAAATCATCCTCTTTTAAACAAGTAAAGAAAATTTTTTAAAATTTCTTTTGAATTTTTAAATTTTTTTTTACCCTACCTCAATCCAAGCCCCACTACCCCCAAATCAGCCTTAATCCCCCCATCGCAAACCTTTTAACTAAAATATTAAAAATTTAAAATTTTCAATTTTTTCCTTTTACCCCTACCCTACCCCTGACCACCTCCCTGGACTAGACCAGCTCGACTCATATTAACAAATTCTAGTGGAATTGATTATTATTGGAGGGTAGATTTGCACAAATTAGAAAATAAAGTCTTTTTCTAACCTTAAACTATGTGTCTAATTAAATAGTACCATATAAATTAAGATGAAGGGATTTTTATTTTGTTTTGAGAAAGTTTTTCAAATATAACTTTGACTTTATAATGGCAAATGAGCGGCTCGAATCGATTAAAAATGAGTTAAACAAAAATGAATAAAATACTTGACTCAACTCATATTTTAACTAGATGAAAATAAATAGTCTAACGATTACTATAGGTAAATATGAATATACATATTTAGTACGGATCAAATTAAAAGTTTTAAAAGCAAATTATTTTACTCACTCCTCGCCTCAACCCCACTTCCAATAAGAATAAATTTTTAAATTTATTTTGTTAAAAAAAAAATTATTCCTTCACCCCTCACCCATCCCTCAACCCCTTGCCAACCTACCGCTCCCACCGTCCTCACTCCCTAAAAAAAATTATTTCTTTAAAAAAAATTATTTTTAAAAATAAAAATCTTAAAAAAGAAGTATCCCCAAAATTTTTGCCGCACTCCCACCCCGAGTGCCCCCCACCCCAAGTTCCCCCCCCCAACCCCAAAATAAAATAA
>JAABOM020000096.1:15562312-15575753 GCA_011800125.2 Solanum clarkiae | reverse complement strand
TCCATTAATAATTTTTTAATAATATTTGTATCTGCTGAATTTAATGCTACTTTCCTTGTGTATTCTTTTAAAGCTTTATTTTATTTGGGTGGGGAAAAAGAGTGGACGAATAGACCATAAAAGGGACAACAAAACCTGAATTAAGAATCATATTAGACATTGTAATGGAATTTTAATACTACAAGTCAATGTTGGTGAAAGAATCTAACAACAGTCAATAATTGGCTTTTCAAAGTGTAAAACCCCAGAGATTCCTTATTCTTTGGATACATATTCAGTAATAGAGTCAGAATTTTAATTTAATAATGTTTAAAATTTGAAAAAGTAAACACACAAACTAATTGAAGGAGGTTTGATATCTATTATATATAAAAAAAAAAATATTTTAATCATACCTAAATAATATAGTTTTTCTTCGAAAGAAGTTCGAATCGATAATATGTTGGCTCCATCCTTGCCCACACCTATTTTTTTCCATCCATTTATCAGGTGTTTCGTAAATCATACTAACAAAAAGTTTAGGGAGAAGTATTAAAAACATCTTGAAATTTGACATAAATTATTAATTTTATTTTTAAATTATTAATAATTTTAAAAATATTTCTCTATTTAATTAACTAAATTTAAATACACTCCGATCTGATACATGACACAATAATGGTCTCAAACTCTTTGATGAGCATGGGGACTTTAATAAAAAGTCCAGAGGAATGTTCAGAACACTTGAAAGTTGTTGAGAATCTAGAGGTATATTTCGCTCGCGTTGCAAGATAAGAACTTTATTTAAATTCAGTTAGTTAAATAGAAAAGTATTTTTTAAAACTATCAAGTTCGAGGAGTATTTTTTAAGACTATCAAGTTCGAGGATGAAACTGATAATTCGTGATAAGTGTTGGTATGCAAACTCCTCCCACATTGGTGGAAGAGAGGAAAATAAACCTATTTAAATAGGTTCAACCCAACCCATTAATATGAGGCCTTGTTTTTTTCCATCCATTTGTTTTTGGGTACCTCCCAAGAGGCCTTATACTAATGGATTGGGTTGAACCTATTTAAATAGGTTCATTTTCCTCTCTTTCACTAATGTTGGAGGAGTTTGCATACCCAACAAACCTCCCCTCAACCTCTGACCACACACAATCTCGTGACCTCCCCTTCGGCGATTATCGATTTCAGATCTGTCACCATCTTGTACCGCCGCAATAACCCATGGGACACGCCGCCCGACCATCTTTTTTTATTGTCGGGAAGACTTTTGACACAAGGCATTGCCACAGACTTTCACATCGCTAGGTTACACCATCTGATCTGCCAAATCATCTTGCACCATCGTTATCACTCAATGGGACACGCCGCCTGTACCATCACTTGACAGGAAGACTTTCGATACAAGGCACCATTGAAAATCTTTTAATCATGTTGTCATACTGAGAACTCCGCATGCGTCGGTCCATCACTCTTGCCCTCCGAACCTGGGTTCTAATACCACTTGTAGGGACCGCAGTACCTTCAACCCAACCCGTTAGTATGACGTTTTTTGGGAGGTATCCAAAAACAAATCTGGGAGGGTTTGGCCAAAAGTGAACAATATCATACTAATGTGGGGTTAGGATGAAGGTACGTGTAGTCCCTACACTAAGTTTAAGAGTGATTCCTATACTTATCTCAATTTTTTTTTCTATTTCTCTGGTTCATAAATAAAAATAAAATATTATCTAAGAAATATTTATATATACAACAACATATCCATTGAAATCTCACAGTTTGAGTAGGTAAAGTATACACAGACCTTATTACTATCTTATAGAAAAGCTATTTTCCAAAGACCCTTGGCTCCAATGTATTTACTCCAAGTAAAAAAGAAAATAATAAATATTCAATAACGGCTAAAAATATTAATATATAATATAAATTAATATTATAAAGATGAGATAACCCGGGGTGGGGATGCTTGACGTGGTATTGCATGACAAGAAATGGGAGTCCGACAGAATTGCGGTGCAGAGGTGAAGATAGTGGTGCGATATTAATATATTCTATTTAACAATAATAATAAATATGAATATGAATATTTTTATAATCAACATTTTTATATAAAAATTGTTAAAGCCTTTAGCAGCTCTAAATATAAATTAAGTTAATCGTAAGAAAAATCAATTACTACTAAATGTGTTTTGGTTGTAATGCTTAGACACAATTCTCAATTAACAAAATCAAAATGACAAAATGTAACAGTATAATTATTTGGCTATTGGGCAAACCAAGTAGAGGGTGGGGACTGGGATACAAGGGTAGGATGGGTCAAGTGTTGAGGGTGGAAAGAAGACTAAAAACGTGAAATGAATGAAATTTACTTTTTCTAACATCAATTATTATTTTTCTAAAACAATACTCCCTCTGTTTCATATTAAGTGAATTAGTTGGTCATTTCACACATATTAAGAAAAAGAAACAAATACAAAATTTAGTCATGTTTTTCCATTTTTACCCTTTTCAAATTCCACACACTCATTTAATATATCATTTATTTCTCATACAAAATTCAACCTTAGAAACTTAATTAATGAAGGGTAAAATTGAAAATTTTTTCCAACATATCCCTTGAAAAGTGAACAATTCACTTATTTTGAAACATCAAAAATTTCCCAACAATTCACTTAATATGAAAGGGAGGGAGTATATTTTTATCAAATACAAGAAAATTAGAAAATATTTTTTTTGGTAAAACGTTTGCTCCTGTACCAAACACTCAGATAATTTCTTTTCCATTCATAGGTCTGCATCAACCATTGTTTTTATTTTCCTGCTTTCATTTCCAAGGTATGCTTGGACTAGAGGGTCAAAACTATATACTTTTTCTATCTCAATTTACGCAACATTTTCTGAGCTCATCTTAAAAAGAAAATTATTTAATTATAATTAAAAATTATTTAATTTAAAATTTTTTTGATTTATAATCCTACAAATATTTAAAAATTATCTTAAATTATAAACTTTTAAGATCTTTTTTTAAAATATCATACTAAATCAAATGATATCAGGTAAAATGATATCGAAACAGTAATATTTTCTTTAGCTTTTTCTTTAGAGTCCCTACTGATAGAAGATGAGAATATTCCATCAAAGTTACCAGTACTGAAAAAATTCTAGTGTGTCATAACAGAGTCAACTTTGCACTGAAAATTGATGAATGTCAAGGAATAAATCGAGTGCTTACTTATCCTTTTCTTGCATACATGGAAAATATTTTCTGTATAGTACTCCATCCGTCTCATATTACTTGAATTTTTAAGATTTTTTTTCAAAGTTTAAAATATTTGAATTGACAAAGTTCAAAGTAAAGTTTTAAACTTTTTTCTTATTTGTCCTTTCATTTATTAAATTTTTATATTTTCCAGGATATAAATTACACTATATATTTATGATTTTATAAAAGGCTATAATAAAAAATATAATGTAAATTTTATCTTTGAATATTTTTTTTTAATATATATGTATTACTTTATAAATTCAATTATTTTGAGATATACCATGAGGAAAACATGTGGGCCTTTTTTATAATCATCCATTTAACAGCACTGTCCTCTTCTTTTGTATTCTTTTTAATTTTTGGTAGGTGCGCGATGCTCTCATAGTTTTTCCATATGAAAATTTTACCCAACACTAGTTCAAAGTGGCACATTTAAAAGAATAATTTTATTTTTATTTTTTACTATAATTATTTATCAACTAAATATAAAAGCCCGACAAAGTTCAGCCTAATAAATTATTTTATTTATTTTTATTTTCATGATACAAGTAGAATTAGGAGAATTATCTTAACTTTTAAATTTTTTTAATAGGTTAAGAGTCGTACCTTAATGATCTCTAACCATATTGATGTTCATGAGTTCTAGCCTTTTTGGTAGACAATGATCTAAGGGGGCTAGCATTGCAAAGATACATACTCAAAATTGATACACGCACATAATTAAAAAAATGGTTGGACGATGTCTTTCTTTGTTTTGTTCTTTTCTCGGCAAGCTTGGGAGTTTCCTGATATAAGCTCCGCTAGGGTGTGGTTTTGAAATTTATGTAAATGCTTTATCTTCAAAGGTAGTTACTGACTTAAGGTATCCCTGATCCGAGGAAGAGCTAGAATTTCAATTGTTAATTGTTTTTACATTTTTAGCGTACTTCTCAAATAACTTTGTGGCACATGTGATATTCTGAGAGTTAATTAATTTTATGATATATTTTCATAAATTTTTAAGTTATTAATTATTGTGGTTTATGTGAAATTTCTAGAGTCAATTGATTTTTAATATATATTTTAAAAATATTTGTCATTAGATTTATTGTGCTATTTGTTTATGCAATTTTCAAATAATATATGTTACTCCATATTAGGGGTGATCAAAAGCAAGTAGAAAATTGAACCAACCGCAAACCAAGTCAACTCGAGAGGAAAAAACCCGACTAATGGTTTAGTTTGACTTGGTTTGGTATTGGGAAAAAAATCCGACTATATTTGATTTGGTTTGATTTTAACTTTAAAAAACCAACCAGAGACTAAACCAACCCGACATTATTTTGTGTATATATTATTTAAATTGTTGATTATTGTTATACAATATTATTTATTTAATAATTTTTAAATATATTGAATATTAATAAGGAAGTATGGCAAATAAATTAAAACAAAAAACTAAATATAAATAGAAAAAATTGTAAGAGAAAGGTAAGTCGCCCAATTAGCTGATCGTAAGCTCCTCTATTCAATCTTCTATTTATGTGATGTGAGTGACATTTCAAGATTTAATCAAATTTTTAATATGTGTTTTAATTATTTTAAGCTATTAATTATTGTAATTTATAGCTTATTTTTTCATGATTTTT
Organism: Solanum clarkiae; assembly: GCA_011800125.2. Classification (NCBI taxonomy): domain Eukaryota; kingdom Viridiplantae; phylum Streptophyta; class Magnoliopsida; order Solanales; family Solanaceae; genus Solanum; species Solanum clarkiae. The sequence goes on along the minus strand of JAABOM020000096.1, from coordinate 15,570,875 downwards.
AGACACATAATATATCGAAAAAATAAATAAAAAACTACTAAATATTGTGTTTGATAGCACTCTTTTTGTAATTTTTAAATACAAATTTTATACTAAAAAGGAAAATAAGCAAAACTATATTAAATATAAAATAGAAAATTGAGGAAAAAGGCAAATCGGCCAATTGATCGACTAATCCGAAGCTCCTCAAATTCTCTCTTTTATTTTATAGTACTATAATCATTATTTTTTATATTATATTTATCAATTAAATTTAACATTATTACTTCATAAAATATGCGTGCATCCTATTTTTTTTACTCTACTGAATATATTATAATTGTTACAATTATTCAAATTATATGATGTTATCTAAAAAAAACAATTAAAATCGCTACAAACTTACACTTCAGACCCCAATCGACCAATCCTCGTTGGTTAAACAGCCCTCTAAGTATTAATAGTAGTATGGATTTCTTTTCCTTTTTTTTAATGTAAAAATCGGTATATGTTGACGCACTTTATCCCATGATGCCAATAAAACCCCGCAATTTTTGTATAAAAAGTGGTGGATGTAAATTTTAGTCGAATTTCAATGCATATCGAACATGGATACTCGTGAAAAATTAGTCATTCTGAACTAAAGGATAGTCAAGCTTCAAGCATGCATGTTATATAAGTTAAATTCGATTTTGTGATATGTAATTTCAAAAATTTCATGTTTTTGTATGTGATATGTATCGGTGGAAATTGTGCATGCCTTCATATTCTTTAGGGTCGATAATTTTATTGTCCCGAGATGTGTTCAATCGAATAATGTGATCAGCGGAAATCTTTGTAGTAAATCTCAGCTTGCTGAAGATTGTACTTCTAAATATTCTGTTTCAGTTTCTCATTCAATGTTCGACACTTGTTTTAATATTCTGATTCATCTAGATTCGTGCCAATAAGACCTATTTAAAGAGGATGTATATGCTTCTTTATTTTCTCACATATCCTGAAATTAAACTCAAAACCTCTACCCATTTATAGGTGGAGGAAACTTATTCATTCCACCCTAATTCAAAATTGGTGCGCTTCTCCTTATTATTATTGTTGTCGAAATACTTTTGGAGTATCCTACATTTTCGTGAATTGTCGAGGCAAAATTAGTTTTTAGATAGAAAAGGAGGTCCCCTACAATTTGGTGTTAGATTTGATGAAAACACTGGCTATCGAATTGTCCTTTTCCAACATTAACATGTCTACTACTGAGTACTAACTACTCTATATTCTAAACAATGATATGATTGTGAGTCATATCACTTCTCCTGGGCTAATCTCCAGTCATCTATTAGATACTTCTATTTGTTTGGAATCAGCTTTCTCTTGGGCTTAACCCAATTAAATGGGCCTCAAATTTGCTTGTCTTTACTGTTTAGATGTTTACTATGAAGCCAGCCAACCACTTTGTTTCTCAACTAGGAACATATAGCATACTGCTTATATATCAAAAGACTCGAAACATCAAGAGGGTTTTGTAGCTAAATTTTTGAAACTGTTTAGAGGAGATTTTGCATTGATCGAGATTGTATAGTTAATCTACACTTCATGTATAGTCAATGTATGCTTTATGTATAGTTAAGCGATAATTCAACTTTTTGAGTGTATCATAACATACTGACAACATTTAGCTCATGTATAGGTGTGTTATATTATATAATTAGTGGATACTTTCTATGATTTTTAACAAGTTATAATGTATACTCAGTATATACTTGCTATGACTTTGGGTTGTTTTTTATGTGAATAAAATGTGATTGTATTTTTTGTATACTTATTATTTTATTGTATATATTTAAAACTAGTTGTGTTATTATTTCTTTTGATCATCCGGTCTTTGGATCTCAACTAATTTTGGTTCGCATCATATCAAGGAGGAGAGTTCACTTTTATGGGTTTTCTTTTTTTCATTAGCACAACTTGAACTAGCTATAGGTTATTAAAGTTACTAGATTAAAAATTTAAATACTCCCAATAGATGAAGATAATTTATAGAGCATAGAATCTAAGACCCCATAGGCAAGTGGTCGATCTCCAATGCAGTGGTCCATCATATTGAACATAAAGGGACGTGACAAGCTTTTCTACGTGTTAGAACTATAACTAGAGACTTTGAACCGACATATCAAAACATTAATTTTTTTTTCACTTTAGCTAGAATATGACTTGCAAAATTGGTTTCTATCTAGTAGGTGCATAGAAAGTGCAATGTTCGGTTATTTTCATTAGAAAAGAAGTCATGCAATTCAAGGTCATTATCCATGTATCTATTTCCAGACAAGATATGGAAATTGAGAATAAGATAATTTAGATACATGCGAAGGAGATGCATGAATGCTCCAATAGAGGTATGAGAGGTTGGCTATGGATGGTACATTTCAAGAAATGTAAAGATAAGTAGAAGAAGGATTGGAGAGAAGTGATTAATCAAACATGACATGATGTAGCTTCAATTTATCGAGGACAGGATCTTAGATCAATCAGAGGTCATAGAGGATATATTAGGATAAGAGATTAATAGTTAGTTGAGCATTGTCCTGTCATTTTCTCTATACTATCAGTAGTATCACTCTTGTAGTGCCTTTGTCCTTTGGATTTGGACGTACACTATTTGTGATTCTTTTTTATACTTTGATCATTGACGTTGTAGCTTGTTAGACTATTGTTGAAAATGATTTATCATGTTGTCTGTAGTAGTTTGTCATGACTCTCTTTGGATTGCTTCTTCTAAGGTAGTGTTAAGGTTGTGGTAAGGTTTGTGTACATTCGGTTAGGATCAAAATAATCAGATGACATGCGGAAACTTGCAAAGCAAACCTTGAAAAACCATGCATAAGAAGACTGTCACACCCCGTGAAATTTCTAAAATGGCCCTAAACTTGGTCGTGTGCACAACGTATCTTCCCAAGCTCTGATGAAAAATTCGAGATCGGATTTGCGATCAGTGCGAAAAATTGAGTCAAAAAATGGTCTCGACTCGGCTTTAATGCGAAAAACGTGAATTAATTTTTTCAAAGTGATCTTAAAACAGTGAGGTTTTCGCGCCCCTTCCGCAACGCGGAGAGGACGCGGAACCACACTTTAGTTTTTTTCAAAAATTTGACGGAAATCGAATTCCGCAAAAAAGTGTATTTTTGACATGCACTAGTGCATGCGAGAAGCAGTTTTTTAATTTTAATTCGGGAAGGGCAATTTCGTCCTTCTCGATTTATTTTTATATCTCCAAGTCGATTTTTGAAGTATATTTCATACGAAAGAGGGTTTTAAGATCCAAAAATATTCTAAGTCTTATTTCTACGCTAAGCCAGAGAAAAGAAGAGGAGAGGAAAGTGAGGGTTTCAGAGGAGAATTCAAAGTTCTTCACCGATTCTTCGTTCTCAGGTATATAAAGGCCACCCAAAAACATGGGATTGACCTCCCATGTGTCAAAATAGAGTTAGGATGACAGAATTTATTACTAGAATCTTTATTTAGGAGTTCTTGAAAGGTTCTTGAAAAATTCCTCCAAATTCTTGAATAATTGTCTTAATTCTTGTACACTATCTTAAATGCTTGTTTTCAATTCCTTAAACTATAATTTATATCATGAAGTGATGATCACTATGCTTACTTTAACTATATATTTTCATTACTATGTGATTGTGACTGCATCTTTAAAATTCCCTCCTTCTAATGACTTGAATAATGAACTTAGGGGATGTCTAGAGCTTTGAATATCTGAGAATGATGTCTGGCTGAGTCTGAGTCCTAAATTGAGTATGTCGATGACTATGATAGCTGAAATTATTGTTGATAGAGTTGAATGGGAAAAAGAATCCCCTTAGATTGGATAGAAAGTCTTGCCCGTAGAGGTTGGGTGGTGAGAGTTTCTGATGGACTGACAGACTTATGAGCATATTGAGTCCTGGGAGGAGTATTAGCACCGAAATGGGTAAGACTATGTCCCATTCGAACCCATTAACTACGTGGTCAGTGTAAGAGAGGATTGAACCGTGAAAATGGATGTTTCCTTTGTCCCAAAAGAGGACTCGACAGACTTTTGGATCCATTGACAGACTCGTCCTTTACCCAGAAGGTACTGGACAGATGTGGCAACGACATCTCTTCGTTGTATCACTACCGGCTCATAGGTAGTAGCTGTCGGTTATAGAAACTCTCAGATAGGTTTCATGATGATAAAACTCCGATGTGATATGAAGGTTTGATGCTTGATAGCTAATGAGGTAATAGAGTCTTGTCTTTTATATCTGAGGTGAGGCTGAGTGATTTATGAGTGTCAATTATACTGTTTCCTTTTTCTTAGCCCGTTTTATATATAGTACATTCCACGTACTAACACCTCTCTGGCGTTGCATCATTTTATGATGCAGATTCGATAGACCGAGGACTTCAGCAGCCGGATCGTTGAGGTTTAGAGCTCTTCATTCCTGACAATGGTGAGTCCTCCCCAATATTCGAAGGATATTTATTTTTATGATTGAATAGTCTTTTACTTAATAGTTGGTAGCCATGGCCTGTCATGGTACCATTTTAGACGATAGTATAGAGGCTTCATAGACATAGATATAGATGTTGATGTTGATGTCGAGGGTTATTTTCCCTTATACTTCTTTCCTTTATATTGAGATTTTCGTTACCTATTCTGTTTTCTTGTAATAGACTGAAATTCATAGTATGAACACACTGATAGGATAACATTTATATTAATTATATCATTTCTTTTCCGCTGACAAATTGACAGAATGATGGCAAAGAGACTAAGTGGTCCTCTTGGGGGGCTAGCAATAGTCTCCGAGTGCCAGTCACGTCTAGGGTACCCATCCGGAGTGTGACAAACTTGGTATCAGAGTCCAGAGTTCGAGTGTCCTAGGGAGTCTAGTAGAGTCTTGTTTATGGGTGTGTTATGATGCATTACACTTCATAAGTAGGAGGCTATAGGACATTAAGAAGTGTTACCCTTCTTCTATGATCTGAAATCATGCTGTGAAGCTAACTTGTGAAATTTTGCTCTTAACTCGCGTGTTTTATGCTTAAGAAAATGTCTCCCAAGTTAACAACTGCCCAAAGAGATGCCACAACTCCCATCGCTGAGAACACCCAACCCGAGGTTTCAGTGCAGGCTAAGAAAAGAAGACGAGGACACCCCGCTAGGACTGCTGAGGTCCCTCAGGCGCCCCTTCTCATCCCTAGCCAGCTCCCACTACTGAGGCAGAATTTAGAGGAGCCATCACCATGCTGACTCAGTTGATGGCCTCCCAAGGAAATAGCCACGGTTCTCAGGCTCCTAGTTTTAGTTCACAGGAGCCCTCAGCTGCAACTCGGCTCAGGGAATTTTTTAGGATGAACCCGCCAATGTATATAGGTTCGATGGTGGAGGAGGACCCACAGAATTTTATTGATGAGATATACAAAGTTTTGAGGGTCATGCATGCAACCGAGATTGAGGGAGTTGAGCTTGCGTCCTATCAACTGAAGGAGGTGGCCTATGTGTGGTACACTCAGTGGGAGGGGAATAGAGGGAAGGATACGGAGCCTGCAGCGTGGGATGAGTTTGAAGCCGCCTTTCTTGATCACTTCTTTCCTCAAGAATTGGGGGAGGAGAAGGCGGATGAGTTTGTGAATCTGAAGCAGGGAGGGATGACTGTGAAGGAGTACAGCATAAAGTTCACCAAACTGTCAAGGTATGCTCCGGAGATGGTGAAATATATAAAGCGGAAGATGAGGAGATTTGTGTCTGGCCTGGCTAGATATGTGCAGAGAGAGTGTAAGGCTGCTTTGCTGATTCTTGGCATAGACATCTCCAGACTTGTGGTGTATTTCTAGAAGACGGAGGAAGATAAGAGGAGGGATAAAGAGGAGCACTTGAGCAGAAAGGCGAAGTTAGCGAGACATGAATCTAACCCGCAGAGATAGAACAGAGGCAACAAATCTTGTTTCCAGAAGAGACCATCACATCCAGCACCATCTAAAGCAAGTGCGCCCACGCAACCAACCAGGTATGATCAAAAATCTCAGGGTCATCAGAATTTTAGGACATTAGGCACCAAATCTCAGACCAGTGTGACTCAGGGTATACGGGGAAAGCCACGTTACAACAAGTATGGTAAGCTTCATCTGGGAGAGTGCCGTGTTGGCAAGGATGTATGTTATGCTTATGAGCAGGCTAGTCATTTCAGTTACGAGTGCCCGAAGAGAAGGCGAGGTGAGGGCAGCAATAGAGCTCAGTCTTTGACAGCCCCTCCAGCAGGAAATCAGTAGAGGGGTGCTACTACTACGGGTACAAATGCTGGACAAATCGCCTTTATGCTATGGGTAACCGTCAGGAGCAGGTGGCTGCAACAGATATTGTCACAGGTATGCTTCGTGTCTTTTCTTATAATTTCTACGCCTTGATTGATTAGGTGCCACCTTATCTTTTGTAACTCTTTATGTAGTTAGAAAGTTTGGTATTCTTCCTGAGTGTTTACTTGAGCCCTTTTCTGTCTCTACTCCTACTGGTGAGTCTATCCTAGCTGAGAGAGTTTACCGGGATTGTGTGGTGTCGATTTATCATAGAGACACTTTAGCTGATCTGATAGAGTTGGAGATAGTTGATTTTGATGTAATAATGGGCATGGATTGGCTTCATGCTTGTTATACTTCTGTTGACTGTAGAACCTGGATCGTTAAGTCCAATTCCCTAATTAACCTATCTTAGAGTGGAAAGAAAGTTCTATTACCCCTAAGGGCAAATTTATATCCTATCTTAAAACGAGAAAGTTGATATCTGTGGGATGTATTTACCACCTCATGCGAGTGAATTCTGATAATATTAAGTTTCTTACTCTTGAGTCAGTCCCGATAATGAATGCGTTTCCCAAGGTCTTCCCTGATGACCTTCCTGGAGTCCCTCCTGATAGAGAGATTGACTTTGGAATTGATGTTCTTCCCGAGACCAAACCAATCTTAATTCCACCCTATGGAATGGCCCCCGCAGAGTTAATAGAATTGAAAGAGCAACTTAAAGACTTGTTAGAGAAAGGTTTCATAAGGCCTAGTGTCTCACCTTGGGGTGTTTCTGTCCTATACGTGCGTAAAAAGATGGATCTTTGAGGATGTGTATAGACTACCGACAATTGAACAAGGTTACCATAAAGAATAAGTATCCTTTTCCCAGGATAGATGACCTCTTTGACTAGCTTCACGGTGCTACTTGTTTCTCTAAGATAGATCTCAGATCAGGTTACCATCAGTTGAAGGTGAGGGAAAGTGAAATTCTTAATACAACTTTGAGGACACGGTATGACCATTTTGAGTTCTTGGTCATGTCCTTTGGGTTGACAAATGCACCCTCAGCTTCCGTGGACTTGATGAACAAAGTATTCAGACTGTATCTTGACATGTTCGTGATCGTGTTTATTGATGACATCCTGGTGTATTCGAGGAATGAGGAGGAGCATGCAAATCACCTTAGAGTGGTTTTGCAAACACTCAAATATCATGAGTTTTATGTAAAATTCTCCAAGTGTGAGTTTTAGCTCAATTCAATGGCTTTCTTAGGCTATATCATTTCGGGAAATGGCATTCGGGTGGATTCCCAGAAGATTGAGGCAGTTATGAACTGGCCAAGACCAATTTCCCCAACATAAATAAGAAGTTTCTTGGGTTTGGCCGGGTACTACCACAAATTTGTGGAGGGCTTCTCTTCTCTGTCAGCCCCCTTGAAAAAGCTGACTCAGAAGAAGGCCAAGTTTCAATGGTCTGAGGCATGTGAGAAGAGCTTTCAAGAGTTGAAGACTAGATTGACTACAACACCAGTGTCGACATTGCTAGACGGGAAGGGTAACTTTGTGATATATTGTGATGCATCCAGAGTTGGATTAGGGTGTGTCCTTATGCAGAGAGGGAAAGTGATAGTGTAGCTTCCGGACAACTTAAGATTCATAAGAAGAATTATCTAACTCATGATCTTGAGTTGGAGCAGTGGTATTCGCACTTAAAATATGGCGTCACTATCTGTATGGAGTGCATGTGGACGTGTTCACTGACCACAAGAGCTTGCAGTACGTGTTCAGTCAGAAAGAGCTCAACCTGAGGCAGAGGAGCTGGTTGGAGTTGCTCAAGGATTATGATATTATCACGACCCGAAAATTTGGCGTGACGGCACTTACTCAATCCCACTAGAGCAAGTCAGCCTTAATTCAAAAAGGATAATATATATATAACAACGCGGATGCATTTAAAGATAAATAAACTCAAACTGAGAATTTTCATAAACTTAGATCCCACCCAAAGACTGGTTGTCACGCGTACAAGCCACTAAAAGTATAGAAAATTAAGAAAATACAAGTCCAACTGTCCTTCTTCTCAAATAGAACAAGTACAGAAGAAATGGGAACAAGAGAGTTATCCAGATGTCAACAGCTACCTCTCTTCATCTCCGGAGAATCCTCGACGCTATAAGGGAATTACTTCTCACTGTTCGAGTTCACCACCTACACGAGTGTAGAAGCAAGGGGTGAGTACCAAAAACCACGCGGTACCCAGCAAGTGAACTAATAAA
>JAABOM020000096.1:15533677-15545720 GCA_011800125.2 Solanum clarkiae | reverse complement strand
AGCCAGGGAGGGTATCACTATCTTGACTCAAGTGTATCAAATTTAAGTTGCCCTAACTCTCCAAAAATATTGCGCGCTCATATTGGATCTTCCAAAAATACATTATTTTTGGAAGATACGCGCACATGTGACAACATCTTTAGAGAGTTAAGAGCAATATAGCATCAAATCCATGTAAAACTAGGGACGGCGATGGGACGAGTACGGAGCGGGTTAAGCTCAACCCAAAAATTTTTTAAATTGTTTCGCCCCACCGCGTCGTCCAGCTTCGCATAGATTCGCCCCACATAAATTTTAAAGTTCTTTATTTTTTTACTTGAATTTAATTTTTTTCGTAATTAACGTCTCAACAACTAATTAACTATTTTTAATTGACAATTTAACAATTTTTTCGTAATTGTTACTTAAAAGTTTCTAGTTAACATTTTAACAACTAACAATTTACTGGACATGTCTAGGTTAAATTTTAGAAAAAAATAAAATTAAAGTCAATTTTTAATATAAAAAGTTTTTATCTTTGATTTTTACTAATTACAAAAGTTTCTATTTTAATTTTTTTAAACCCACAACCCATCCCGCTCCGCATTGATTTTAAAAATAGCTACTTCATCTACCCCGTACCCGCTTAGCTCTAAACCCACCCCACCCTGCTCCATTGCCATCCATGTAAAACAATGAAACCTCTTGCGAGTAGTAACTTAAAGATAATTACAAATTGATTTATAACATACCAAGTGTGACTAGTAACTTGACAAGTAATTTATCTAACTTGCTACACTATGTTAAAACACATTACAGTTATAAAAGCTCTCTAACTCCATGTAAAACTCAACAATTAGCAAGGCCCAGTCGAATTAAGAACCATACTCTTAATCAGCTATCAATTCACTGAGCATTACCATCATGTAATTAAAATTACTAGAAAAACGTGACACAATTAAATTAATTACTCGATATAAGTGGAGCTAGAATTATAAAAAACAATTAGAATTTGGGAGAGTGTCATGAAATTGAGTCGGACTTCCAACAAGATATGCATAAATTAAAAAAGAATTATTACAAAAATAGTAAGGGTACACTATGACAAATAAAGGATTTAACGGTAATAATCTAATTATCACTACAAATATGAGTATTTGTAATCACCACTCTATATAAATATCGTTAAAGACTTTAGCAACTCTAAATACAACGCATTAACTCAATTCTAGCTAAATGATTTTTGAGACAGTAAACAATATCACTAATAGAAAATTTACTGCAACTAAAAGCAGTAATATACGAAATATTTGTTGCATATACATAAAGAAAATGGCAGACAGCAGAAACACACTAACTTGTCTACTTGGAGTAGAGATTGATATGATGTGAATACTGTGAGTGTGGATGTGTAAATGGACCACTTTGTAGGGACAAAAAGGAGCTTCCTTTTGTTCTTTTGCATGTGCTTTGTGCACATAGACGCGTTTCTCCACATCTATAAATAGCTTCCAATTCCATGCATTTCCAAATCATGATTCAATAACAAATTTCCATGGCGAATCTTAAAATTTCTAACATTCTTTTCTTTGTGTTATTGGGTATAGGAATATGTTCAGCTGCTAGAACCCTCCTCACTTACGATCATGTAGGTGTTGGGGGTGAGGTAGGCGCCTATGGCCATGTTGCTGGTGGCGGCTATGCTGGCGGTGGTGGAGGAGGCTCCGGAGGAGGTGGTGGATATGCAGCTGCAGGTGACCATGGTTATGCTGGTGGAGGTGGTAGTGGAGGCGGAAATGGTGGTGGATATGCAGCTGCAGGTGATCATGGTTATGCCGGTGGAGGTGGTAGTGGAGGTGGAGCTGGTGGTGGCTATGCCGGAGGAGAGCATGGTAGTGGATATGCTGGAGGAGGTGGTGGTGGAAGTGGAGCTGGAGGTGGCTATGCTGCCGGTGGACACGATGGTGCATATGCTGGAGGTGGTGGTGGTGGAAGTGGAGATGGAGGTGGCCATGCTGGCGGAGGACACGAGGGTGGATATGCTGGAGGAGGTGGTGAAGGTGGTGGAAGCGGATATGGTGCTGGAGGGGCATCGAATGGTGGATATGGTGCTGGAGGTGGTGGAGGCAGTGGTGGTGGGGGTGCAGTTGCTGGAGGTGGAGCACATGGTGGTGCATATGCTGGAGGATCAGGAGGAGGTACTGGCGGCGGCTATGGTGCTGGTGGGGCACCAGGAGGTGGATATGGTGGAGGAGGAGGACACGGAGGTGGTGGTGGTGGTGCCTACGCCGGAGGAGAAGGAGGAGCCACAGGTGGTGGATACGGTAGCGGAGGAGGAGCTGGTGGTGGTGCAGGAGGAGCACATGGAGGAGGAGGAGCATATGGTGGCGGTGGAGGTAGTGGAGCCGGTGGTGGTGGAGCGTATGCCAGTGGAGGTAGTGAGCATGCTGGGGGATACGGAGGAGGTGCTGGAGGTGGTGAAGGTGGTGGACACGGTGGTGGTTACGCCCCTTGAGTGGTCATTCCAATCACCACTTGAAATATGAAGTTTCCATCTTCTTAACTACCCTACTACGTATTAAGAAATAATGTAATTAAATTGTGGTAGAAAGATGGCATACTATGAAGTCAAAAGAATTGCAGTAAAGACATGCAATCTTCTAAATGTAATATCGTTTCCTTTCAAAGCAACATTAAGATATGATTGCTAATTGCATTTACGTATTAAAAGTGTGTTTTCAAATATTTTCATTCTATTAAGTTGCATGTGTTAATTTGAAAAAATGGATTTTTTTTGAAAATATGATTTATTACTTAATTAATTAATTAATTTAAGTATAAATCAAATTCTCAAAATTAGAAGAGTTTTCACTTAATTTTAAGGAAAATTATGAAACCTAATTTAAATTTTAAAATCTAACAGAAGAGTTTTAAAATTTCTAAGAGACGGGTAAAAGTTCAATTTCCATTTTGAGAAGAAATTAATCACTCAAAATAGTCGCTAACTCGCGATTAACCAACGATTAGGAAGTTGACTAACTTTAAAAGGATTGACTAAGTTTACAAAATGATGATTAAATTTGAAAGAATTAACTAAATTCGAAAATTGACTAATTCAAAGAAAATTGGCTAATACTTGGACCAAATATGCAAAAGTTTTATCAAAATAATTGTAGAAATAGTTCTAACCTTAAGAAAATTATTAAAATAAAATTAACATAAATGAAGACATGTTAGAAAAATTAATTAGATTAATAACAAACAAATAATAAAAATTAATGTAACAAGGTTAATGTCAAATAAGTAGTATCATAGATAATGTAATATATACTAAAAGAGACAGAGAGAGAGAGAATTAAAATAAAAACTAGGCTTGGCAGACCCAATTCTCCGCCTGCCCTAATTGCTACATTTTGGGTTTGTCTTGCCCTTTAAATTGATCAGCTGCTACTTTTGAGCTTTTGGCCCTATATTTTCTGTTGTATACAATGTTGTATATATATTTTATATCAGTGTATATCAGCCTCCTTCGGACCTCCAAATCTTGTAAATCAACTCCACCACTCTACAGACTGCTTCTCCAGACTCGACAAAGGGCTTGCATAGCCCATCAAAAATGCAAGGAGGAGTCCAATGGACTCGAGGAGGAAACACATGCAAAGAAAGAACGAAACCAAAAGAACATTAAGTCCAAGCTTCGAATTGACACTTCCAAGAAAAGAACAAGATTCTAAGAAGATGTAGTTGCAGTAACTTTCAAAAACAAAGCTTGTACAGAGACGAACAAAAATAAATCAAATAAAGGGCCATGTGCTAAGCCATCAGGTTGTCATGCTTTTATGGGATCAAAATAGAATAAGAAATCATACGAATGTTATACTACCAGTGAGGGTAAACAACTTAAGAGCATACGAATCACAATATTCATGGATCAAATCCATATTAAACTAATGATCAGCATTTCAAAAAGCAGGAAAAACCAGACATAGATAATGCTTTCAATTTTTATACAAAATGACACAAAGTATCTAAATGAACAAAAAGCAGAATCTTTTTGAATATCAAATGAAATGACCCAACAGTAACTATACTTATAGTTAATTAAGATAACCATGAAAATGGGATAAACTAACTAAAGAAAAGGGTTTCAAAGATGAAATAACAAGACCACATAAAAGAGGTACAGTCCAAGTCTCTTACTCAATTAATGAGCACATATTGATCAGGAAGTTAAAAATAGATCCAGCTGCCACAGATTAACAAGAGTGAAAACAAACATGAAAGAAACAACTACTGAGCTAGTCGCTGAATCAAGACGGTAGGCAATGAAGGAAAAAGGATCAAAACTAATAGGCAGTGGGGGAAAAAAGAAGCATTTTTTAGGCAATTTAGCACATCATGAAGACAACAACCCAGTGGCCAAAAGTATCAATTTTTGAGAAAGAACACCTAACAATAAGCAAAGAGCAGCATTCCAGACTTCAAAATAAAAACATAGCAACATATAAGGCTATAACACGCTTTAAATTGAGATGAGTGACGAAGCATTATGCATCAGTAAGGCAAATCAGCTAACTTCGACCCTTTTAAAACACTGGAGAGAGACCAGACTTCGGAGTAGAGGTATTCTAACATGCTAGAATGTAACTAAGCTATAAACTATAACCATTTAAGGCAACATAGCATTGTCTTAACTCGACAGCAGTTAAATCTTGGAACAAAAGGATGCAAACAAGGAGCACAATCATACTTTATGCAATTTTAGCAAATTTATGATGTAACAAAGATCTGTATCAGACCCTAAAACTCAGATTTCAGACAAAAGCAAAAAGTGAAAATGACTCGAATAGCATGCTAGCAGGCTATGTTCATATAGTGAAATGGCTGTGACTCAAATAGAGGAAAGTAATACCCAGGAAGAAAAGCTGGAACATGTTAGGACCTCAAGCATTAATAAGCAATTCATGAACTTAGGACAAACATGTATTCTGGAATTTAAGAAAAACAAGAAGTAAAACCAGCACTGTGAACTTTAAGACAGAGGCAGAGATAGAGAACAGAGATGAATTTTGCTACATATGCCTATGGATCTAAAGTTATTTTATCAAGAAATCAAACTCACAAACTTAACTGTCGAAGAAATAGTGAAGACAAGTCATTTTCCAACACCACTTGACTTGAAAGCTTGGAATCGACTATGAAAACACAAACATGAACAAGAAAACGCAAGAATAATACAATACAAGCTATTCCCACTTAACATTAGAACCACAACATCGATACAGCAAAAACAGAATATTTCAACAAAACACAGCTATCCAGCATCACCACTCAACAATATTATCGAGTGCAGACTCCCAACATTTAAACAGATATCTTTAAACGAATAATCAAACAACCCAAATAGAACACATGATTCTTAAAAAAAAAAGTGAAGTGACTGAGGACGTTACCTATTTGGGAGCAGGAACTGGGAACATGTACTTCTCTGTAACTCTCATTTGAAATTGTTCCCAGGTAAGCTGCGGTCAAAATAGAGTGGACCCTATGTAATGGTATCCGTAACACCACATGGAGTGGTGGAATTAAAGGACGGGACCTCCAATCAAACTTTTTTGGTAAACATCAACGTGTCAAGCACTATTATGGTGAAGACACAACCAAAGTTGAGAAAGCCATTGAATTGGCCAAAGATGAGTAAGTTCATTCTGCGTCGTGCCGTGACATTAAATCAAACGCTACACGGGAGGCAACCCATGAATGAGGTGATATTCTTCTATGTTATTTTCAATTTTTAATTTTTAATAAATAAATAATTAAATTAAAAAATAAACTACTTTTCATGACTTAAACACCCAGAAAAATCAAAAATACAAAATTGAACAGAAAAACACTAGTCCACGTCGCGCATTAGGTATCAAAACTGTACAAATTTTTGATTACAAATTTCTGTTGCGTCGTTGGTTATTTTTTGAATTTTTTTGGTGAAAATCAATTATTATAGCATATTTTAGCATGATAAGGTGTTGGTCGATTTATCCGAGCATAGAACAAGAAATTTTTCTTTTTGTTGTTCATGGCAGAGGAGTTTTCGCGTCCTCTCCGCAACGCACACCCCTGGCCAAAAACAGAAGCATTAATTTTGTCCATTTTAATCAACCCGACTCGACCCGGCTTTTTATAAAATTCCTCGTCCCTTGTACCCGATTCTCTTTTTCAATTTTCCCCCATCTCTTCTTTCATATTTTCTCAATTCTCACTCTTATTCACTTAATCCGCGATTTCGCACATCAAATTTTGGCACCAAATTCACACGTCTTCTTCAGTGAATCATCACCCCAAGTAAAAATTCTTGCTACATGCTACTATTCTAGGTGAAACCTTTAAGATGTGTTGTTCTTGTTAATCAACATAATGCGAAATGATGAACTTTGTTTTATATTATTGTTGCCTTCATGTTATGAATTAGTTTTACTCTGGATTGCTTCAATAGATTGATGTCCATTTTAATTTTGGGGTAACCCTAAATCAACACTCATGGGGATTTTAAGGTAATTGGGAAACGCTCGCTTTTTTTACTATAAGTATGGTTTGTAAGTATTATTGTTGGAAAATTTGTGCAAATTCAAGTATCAAGATAGTTTGTGGTGAGTTGATTTTTGATCCTTTGCCTAGCTTGATACTTGCTTACATACAATGTCTTTTTTAATGTAGTCGTTGGACAGTTTGCACAAGAGGTAATGAGTAAGGGACTGTTTCTGGGATATTTTCGTGATGCTTTTTCATAGATTCTCTCATTACTTCATGTGTACCTTGAATCACCTTGGCTAGTTGTTCAGTTATATGGGGGTCGGGTATGTAATACATTGGTATATCCATCTTCACCTTTCTTGCACTGACCTTGAATGAGACTGTCTGTTGCATAAATGGGAAAAATTTGGACTGGATAAGGTATAATACGAATACATGAATCAGGGATTGTTTGACTGTTGTGACTGTGACAAATGAGTTGTTTCTTTGTCAATTGTGAGTATACTGTCAACATTTCACATTGGGGGAATAAATCAAGAGGGGAAGTCTGAGTACCCTTTTATTTTTACTGTATTTGACTTAAGTGTGGGGTAGTGGAAATGATTTGAGATGTACATACAACACCGAGGTGTGCAGTCGAGATTATCATCTATATGTTCACTTCTTGCATTTTTCATGAACAGTATTAAGATGTTGATATGATGCAATTTTGATGTACTGTTGTGTTTACTTGTGAGTGTTTCAAGTGTGTTCTAGCTCATAATGTCAATTGTTAGGTCTGTTAAATGTTGAAACCTGTGCACACAAACACTGCTCTCTTGTTTTTAACTTTTATATGTTCATGATCCATGCTGCCAACTGCCCACAATAAATGATACCTCATGGTCTTCTGAATTGGGTAAGTACTTTCTTAGAATTTGCATCTGAATGAGGTAATCAAATAACACTATACCCTGTACAAGCAGAGTTAGGAAGGTTAACTAGTATCTTGTATGGGTGCATAATGCAACTTCTTGGTGATTGTATACTGTAATTGGGATATAACATTGCTTTAGATTTCCTTTCACCTGATCTCACATCGACATACATGACACCTTAGTAGATTTCAGGATTGATTACATTCTGCACCTTAATAAAGTGGGTATGTTTCTGATAATAAACTAGACAACACCTAATTTCCGATATCATTTATGATAATGTTATACTGTCTGAACTACGGATGAGTGATGTACATGTAGTTGGAAAATCTGAGTACCATCTTTGGGGCTACATTGCACTTAAGTGTGGGGTAATGGGCAAGATTTGAGATGTGCATGCACCTTCTGATTCTCTACTTTCTGTGATTGTTTTCATCGGGAATTTGCATTACATGTGTGAATTTTAGGTTATAAACATTATATGGTACCAAGTATGCAACCTCCCTGAGTGTTTGGGCGTGAAATCAACCTCCCTGCGTCATAAGTTTCAGCATTAATATAATGCGCCAACCTGAAAAATAAACCAGAAGCAATATTGATTATGTAAAGACATGTCTGAGTAATGAAGAGCATTATCTGCTATCTGAACTGTGCTGACTAGAATAACATTGTTTTGTTGGGCTTAATGGCTTTTACGGGGATAAATAGAAAGGTTTGGTGGCTGGGATTGCTAGCACCTGAGTTCACCTCAGAATAGAAACAATTTAGGAACTGAGTACCTGCTGAGAATTTTGTAAATTGGGCCTGTTTTAATGCTATATTTTTCCTTAAACTAAAAAGGGGCATATGGTAACTCAATGATGTGTTGATTGAATTTGGAATTGATGGAATGAATTGAGTGGGAAGTCTGAGTACCCTCTTACCTGTTGTTCTGACTATTAAGCCATTTTTCCTACATCTTTTACTCACTAATAAGATTAAATTAATTTTGCAGGTTATTATGGCATCCAAAAGAAATCAAACAGGTCAGCCCAACCGAGCTGCAGTTGCACCCACCAGGAGAAGGTCCCAGGACATCCCGCAGTCCCGAAGGGCCCCAAACACAAAAAGAGGCTAATGACATATGGGGAAAAGGCAGCCGAAAGAGTTGGTCTCAAATAGTACAAAAGCCACCCCGAGTCCAAGTACTTTCTGGACTTCCCGATAGATGCTGAGACACTCAACCAAGCATACCCAGCCATCTTCGAGCAGTGCCTCGCATATCAGAGGCACTTCTTGTTCGAGCATCCATATTCGTGCAATCTAAGAATCATCAAAGAGTTCTACGCGAACATGAGCAAGGAGGCACACACCCGACAAGTTAAGGTGCGAAGTGTGACCGTTGATTTCAACCCCTTGATCATTAATGAGATCATTGGGACACCCTCAGAGATCAGAGATACATTTGACGCCTTACTCCAGGACCCTCCTTACCAGGCCATCTGGCAAACTCTCTCGAGCCCTCAGTCGACAGCCCATTGGGATAGGCATGCCTACAGAGGCTTCCATCAGAAATTTCCTTTTGGGAAGCTGCACAAATAGGTCCGAGTCTGGCTGAAAATCATGACACATGGCCTCTTTCCGGGACAGCATTTCTCTGAGGTCACCAGGGATCGGGTTTGCCTCATATACGCATTAATGACGGGAATGGAGCTTAATTTTGGGTCGATACTGAAGTAGGCCATGAGGAAGGCCCGGGCACACAAAGGCCGCAGGTACGTTTTTGGCGGTCTTATTACTGAGATGTGTTTACGTGTAGGTGCTCCCATGGGCTCTTTTGACTACTGCCCATACATCAAGGCCTCTCCTTGCATAGTCAGCGTTCTTCAGAGATTGGAGCCTGGAGCACCACCTACTCTCACCACAGTCGAGCGTGCCCTCAGAGATGATCTGGTCATGGCACACATGTTCAGGATGCAATCCCTGATCCTACGGGCGCATGATCGCCTTATTATGCCTGAGGAGATTGCTGAGGTGGAGATCCAATATCCCCTCAATGATCATGCCCGTGCAATGTTGGGCATCAGACCTCAATTCGTGGAGCCGCTTGATGATGACATCCCCTCCGATCCAGATGCAAACAAAAGTGATACGGAGGATGACGAGGCAGAGAATGCTGATACTAGCTCGGCGGAAGAGGATTGAGCGGTGACACCGTTTCACAGGTTCTTATTTGTTAGCACTAGGGATAGTGCTCTTGTTTAAGTGTGGGGTGGGGGTATTTATGCTTCTTATTGATGGTTACTGTATGAGCTTGATACATGCTATTATGTTTGCTACTGCAGTTATTTTATTTTGACATGATTATGATTTTCTTTTTGTGATTAACTTTCTTATTTTCGTTATTTATGTGATTACTAGTATGTAGTATGTTTTAAATTATCATGAATATTTGTTAATGCATTTTAGTATAATTAATACTGTAGTAAGTCATAGTGGAATGGCATTACCCTATGACGGATGGATGACAACCGTCTTAAGGGTATTTGTCAAATATAGTCTCATTTTAGAGTATCGGTAATATGTAAAAATATTTTTTATATGCAAAACCATGAAACCTAGGATGGCATAAATTTTTGCGTCTTTAGTAGCTTAAACTTGAAGTTTGTACAGATAAGTAGTTGCTTAATTTTGAATTCATGAGAAATAAGTGATAGTGAATCTAGTGTTGCCTTATGATGAAAATGCATCATGTGATTGTGAGCGAAATTGCTAGTTTATGTTGCTATAAATGTTAAGAATTTTTCCGGTATATTAAATTAACTTAGTAGATTTTGAATTTCATGGGAAAAGATCTAGGCATTGCTTTGGTAACCTAAATAATTTGGGCCTTTTTATTCGATTTATTAAAACATCCTAGTTAAGCCCATTGAGCTTTAGACTTTTTTTTTTCATTAGCCACATTTCAAGCCGAACCCCTTCTTTGACTTTTAACAATATTTGATCCTAATTCTTGAGTGCTTTAAGGAATGAGCAGCTGAAATGGAACATGAACAGTAGAAGTTATTGGTTCAGGGGTACTATTAAAAAAATCAGAAAATTAGAAAACAGAAAAATAATATGTTTGTTAATATCTGTTGATAATGTTTTAGTATAAAAATTGTGGAAACAAATAAAAGATGTTGAAATGAAGAAGATTAAATAGGGAAAAAGAAGAGAAAAATAGGGAAGTGTAAGCTTTAAGCGCTCGGAAATGAACCATGACGGCTATATCCAGAAATTTATCCCACCAGTCTTAAGCCTACATTACAACCAAATAAAAGACCAATGTGATCCTTTAAAATGAAAAATTCTAACTATGTACAATTTAAAAATTAAGGGCAAGTCTATAACAATTGGAAGAAACATAAGATTTCTTTTGTGAGAGGGATAGTTGATTGTATACCCAAATAAAATCTTCTTTTAGGAGTTTTACTACGTGCATGGGTAATTCTTCTAGTGAGGGCATATGATCATCTAAGGGCGATAACTAGGTAAAACAATAACGGAAATTCTGTGTGAGTCCACATTTATTCATTAAAGTACTTATTAAAGTTGATGTTGTTAGAAATCTTGAAAAATGCTCATATTGTATTGAAAAGGGTTGTGCATATAAAAGTTTATTATACATACTATTTAGGTGTCTGCATGCATGTGTTTTGATTTGCCCGAGGATGGACAAAGCTTTAAGTGTGGGGTGGTGATCTTAGGCATATTTATACGCCTAAATAAACAAAAGTTCTATAAATAAAGTTAAGTTCAAGGGTAAATCAGTAGAGTTTTAGGTATTTTAATAATTTTGTGTATTTGTTAACACTGGACAAATTACGCTTTGGGTTTGTGTTTTTATTGATTTTATCAATAATCCAATGCCCAAACATCAGTATTAACATTAAGATTAATACGGCATCGTTGAGGTTACAATCCCGGAATCTCGCAATATTTGGTTAAATAACATAAAAGATAAAAGAAGATCTCATTTTATCTGCAACATTTACTAATATAGTTTTACTTGTGGTTATTTTAGTACATAATTTCTTAAATAAATTCTTTATCTCCTTTTAAGCATTATAACTTGGAATATTAAATAATTTATATTAAATTCCTTGGGTTCAACAATTCAGTCCTTTAAATAAGGCCACTATATTACTTGTTTTGACCACGTACACTTGCATGTGCTAGGAGGCAACAGTTGACTAACCCAGTTATCATCAAACATGCAAGTATAAATATACATTTATTTTTTTCTTACAAATCAACTCATAAGTATGAACTCAAATGCACTTTCTTTAGCATAACCACTACTACACATACTAAGGGGTAGTTTGGTGTGAAGGATTGTTATGTCAAAAAAATGACTTTTATTTTAAAAGAAAGAAAAATTCGAAAATTAAAAAAAAAATCAATTTCAACTTAATTAATTTAAGTGAAACCAATTCTCGAAGTTCGAAAGAAAATAGAGTCGCCACCTAATTTTAAGGATAATTAGGAAACCGATAAATATTTAAAAAGATATAACAGAAAATGCCTTTTAAATCCAAAGAAAGGGTTCGAGTTCATATTTCCACTTCCAGAAGGTTTTATGCACTAGAAATGGC
>JAABOM020000096.1:15517605-15528040 GCA_011800125.2 Solanum clarkiae | reverse complement strand
TGTGTTTGCTTGATGATCCAAGAAAAAAAATGAAAAGCCGAAGGGAAATGGTTCCGGCTAGTGAAAAAGAAAAGAAATGAAAAGTCGAAGGAAAATGGTTCCGGCTGAAAAAGAAAAGAAATGAAAAGTCGAAGGGAAATGGTTCCGGCTAGATACGAAATGAAAATTGTCGAAGGGAAATGGTTTCGGCGGATACATGGTCCATGTGTGGCCCCCATGAATTCTGACTGAGGCATGTTTATGATCAGCAAATGTGTATCGTAGGACAGACATGAATCATTCTATGTGACATTGCATTGCATTAGATCTCATGGCATTCATTTTCATCCCATAATAATCTGGCTTGTTATGATTATATGGAGTGTTATTGAGATTGGTTATTCATAGCTGTTTAATGCAGACATGGGCAAAGTAAGATTATGATTTACCAATTTAGTAAAACTTAATAACTTTAATATAAATAAGCAAAATTACCTAATAGATACACATTATTTAATTGAAACTCAGTAAATTATTTTTTTTATTAGAATTTAAAATCTATAAAATTAGAATTTCTGTTTGCCTTTGAACATGTCAAAAGGTTTTGAAAAGAATAATTGTCACTATCTTATTTGGAACAAATTTACCCGTATGCTTCATTTGATGTAATTTTAACCCGTCTACTCATTATTTCAGGCTTTCGCAATTCAGTTTCTCATAAAGAATCTTTATCCATCATCCATGTACTTGTAGCTTAAAAAAAAGCATTTAATACTAAGGACCCATTTGATAGACAGTATTATGTTAATAATGGTCCCTCAATAGTTCAGTTAATCTATTGTTTGATTACATTAATTAATTTAATCTATGAATTAGTTATACTTTATAGAGTATCTTATTTTATCTCTAGAAAATGAAAGAATAACTAATTTAAGGTTTAACAATTCTTGGATAAGTCCCCTAAATGATTAAACTACCCCTCAATACCCTCAAATTTTTTAAATTATTTTTTTTCTTAATTTTATGTTTTATATTTGTAGTTTTTCGACGGTGATGTTTCTACTTATCGGGCTTGATTTTTGAGACGAGGATTTTCTGGAAACAATCTCTCTATCTCTATGAGGTAGTGGTAAGGTCTGTTATATTTTACTCTCCCTAGACCCCACTTGTGGAATCGCACTTTTAGTTTTGTACCAGTAAATTTATTTAAATGAATTAACTTACAAATTTTATTCATTTGTGGGTTCATGTTTATATAATATAGAATAATTTTTTGTCATATCAAATTTTTAAATTTTATTTATTTTATGGGTTCATATTTACATAATATAAAAAAAATAAAATTGTCATGTCAATTTTTTTTTAATAATTAATTTAGTTGAATGATTTTGTTAATACGAAGGCCTTATTAAGTGATTCTATTTATACCATTTGACTTTGTTGAATAAATTCTCAAAGTTGAGTGATTTTTTTATAATTTAGTTATATTTAAAACTACAGGTTGCAATTAGTACGAGTAAATATAGATGATTTATCCGATTTTATTATTGTTTACGGTCTTTTAAAATCTTTATTAAATTAAAAATTGACATTTTGTGAGCGATCAATTTATTAAAATGACAATTATTTAACCTCAAATAACTCAAGTCAAAAAAGTAGCAAACACGACAACAAAATTGTTCTTCTCCAAGCTAGTTAGAGGCTATAAAAAATAAGATTCTCTGACAATTATCTATTTTGACATAATTACATGAAATAGAAAATCTCATAATAAATCAATGTATAACTGAAAAGATATTTTTAAAAAAACCTTTAAACCAACTACAAAATTAAATGAGAAGGGAATACTAAGAATGACAATGGGGCGGGTATGGGGCAAGACCCACGTAAACCCGCAAGAATTTACTCGCTCCGCCCGCCTCGCATAACATAATATTTTATTTTTTACCCACCCTGCTCCGCCCCCTCCCATCCCGCAAAAATTTTTTAGAACATGGTCGCTCAACATCTGCTAATATTAGCAGAACTTTACTAAAAATAACATTAACGTGCAGGCTAAAAACACTGAACAAGACTCCTAAAAAACTATACAAAAAACGGAGATAAATAGATCATTTGACAGTTTATCACTTGGCCATTTCCAGTTCCAGAATAAATGGAGATAAAAACGATACTAAAAATATTTATTTTGCAAAACAACATTAAAGTGGTAATAGAACAGAACTTTACTGATAGAACTGAAAACAACAAACATGCTACTAAAAAGCCCTAACCCGCATCCTCCTCCCCCCCTGCCCCTCATATTCTTTTTTTTTTAATCTGCACCCGTCCTGCCCCGCTCTGCAAAAATATTAACCTGCACCCACCCTACAAATATAATAAGCCGCCCAACCCTGCAACCGCCTCACCCAATTGCCATCCCTAGGGAATATCCAGATAACAAACTTCTCAACTTGGCTGACTACAATATTTCAGCAATGGTATGTGAATTGGATGTTTTTCTATAAATTAAAGCTATCGATTTTTGACATTTGAATATGACAAAATATTCTTTATTAAATAGTTATTTTTTTCTAAATGAACTTTACATAATACAACTTTGAATTGATCGAATTTCCATATAAGCATCAAACACTATTTAAAAAATCATATAAAAAAAATTGTAAACACAACCAATTATGGAATAGGATAGGATAAGGGACCATTTGATAATTTTAAACCTCATGGATGGACCAATAAATAAAAAGTAAAACTCTGTCAAGATGAAACTCGACCAGCTGATGTTGCCAACGGGTATTCGGATTAATCCAACCAATAAAATTAAAATATTTTACTTTGTATATATCTATTGTTGAAAAAAAAATAAACTCCTATTTCTATCACTATCTAAATCTACATGTATCACTTATTTTGTCTTTTCAACAATACGAATAGGCAAAGGACAAAGAAGAGCAATGGGAATTCCTAATCTAACTAACAGGGGCTCTTTCATCCACTTCTTGCCCTTATTCTAACTTTTAACACCGTACAAAGAAAATTTTAAAATTAATAAAATAATTTTTGTGATAAAATAAAAAAAAAATCACACAAAATAATAGGAAGGAAATACTTATTAATTAGCAAAAGTTATAAGATAGGTAACTTTTTGAAAGCATAACTTCGATTTTTTGTCAATGAACTCTTAAAGATGATAGGAAATGTTGAAAGAGACATCGAATTCCGTTGTATTAATACATTCTCCTTGCAATAAAAAGATTAATATGGAAACGTAATTGACGCAAAAAAACTTTCTATTTCCACTCGAAAATGACCTTATAATTGAATGAAAGAAAAAGATGTCCCTAAAATTTTGCAAATGGCATTCGAAATAAAGTAAACAACAATCCCATAATTGAAAAAGTTACAGAAATACAACATCTTGTTCTTACCATTTCTTCATTCTGTACATCAGCAACGATTCTAATGTATGGGACAGGTGAAACGGATAATTAATCTAATAAAGTACTATTATGATCGAATAATAATGCAGATAAGATCAAACTGAATGTGTGAAGGATATGGTTGTCGTTATCTTCCGTGAATCCTTTTAGAAACACAACATTTCAGCCAAATACATAAATCCAAAAAAGGGGAGCTATATGGAAAAAGAAAGAAGAAAATTAAGATGAAGAGAAAAATCAACTTGAACTTTTATGAGATCTCACCGTTACCTCCACGAGCTATAGCTTCAGCAACGGAGGCTAATTTCTGAAGATTTAATTTCACAACTGTATCAGCAAAAAGACGAGTATCTTCTTCAGTATTCCCTTCAGGCACATCAACGACGTACGATTCCAAAACAACGGTCCAGATTCTCCCATCGCGTTCGAATCCATGTACACTAGTAACTGATCGGTAATTCCTCAATCTATGTTCACCACCAATTATACTGAAACCGGTAACGTATTTTTCATCGTCCAGTAAATCCAGCCTTTCAGTACTCGTATTCGCCGGCAAACCGGAGATGACGTTGACATCGCGCGTGGCGCCCACGACCATGGAAAAGTTTTCACCGACGGAACAGCTCTTGATGAAGTGCTTGTATATCTGAGGCTTTTCGAAACGGCGGACGATGGACCAGACGACGTTAGGTGGCGCGTGGATGCGTTGTGCGAGTAGGGAAGAGCATTGGGATGAGTTCACTCGGTAGGCGTGGAACTCGGTTACACTTGATTTGAGCTCATCGGATTCTTCAGTTGCTAAACCGGTTGGAAGCGTTAACTGATGGGTCGCGTTTGGTTCTTCTTCTGGTTCCTGGCGAACGTGGGTCGTTGAGCTCTCTGATTGCTCCATTAGAGAGAGAGAAAAGTAAGCAAAATGGAGAAAAAATAAAAAGTAAAGGATAATTTGCGGTTCAAGCTTTATTCTTATTTAAGTAAGTGAATAATGGAAAGAAAAAAAAAAAGATGCATGAAGAAAGTTGCAAGAGATATAATTATTGAGTTCTGTGACTAATATATAATTTGAGGGAGCACATAATTGTGTATTAAGATACTTTATATATTATTTTTTTTTTATATTTGTCGATTATATTCTATTTTAATGAGATAAATAACTAGAAATTTATTCTTGACAGTGAATCTCGAATTCAAGGCATATGTTGATTTTGGTATCATGTTGAATTCGATGACAATCTCACCTAAAATTAACTTTTTAATATTAGGCACAATTCCTCTAATTTGCTATAAAGGGTAAAATCAAGCACCAAGTTATAAGAAATTTCAAATATTAAAGGTATCAACTTTCTGAAAACTGAGAAGAAAGAAATAGTTCGTCTCATTGGGAATAAGTAATTTCAAAATAAACTATTTTAAAATAAATTATTCTATCACATATATGTGATAATTTATTTTATTATCAAAACAAAAATGATAAAATAAATTATTTAATATCTTTAATCAAATATAAAATAAAATAATTATATATTATATCATATGATTATTATAATTGCATCAGGCCAAATAGCTAATAACATTATACCTTATTCCAAACATTTATAACACTAGAGTACAAATAAGAGTAAGAGAGTAAAAATTAGTAGTAAAATTTAGATGGAGAAAAATGAAATATTAGGGAAGGGTATGGAATGCGGGGCAAGTATGTGGGAGGACAGGACAGGTTGGTGGATTTGAGCGGTGATTGGCTGGCAAGTCAAGACAATTTATTTCTCTATTTTTATTTGCTCAAGTCAATAGAGCATTAGTTATCTTCATTTTTTCACAATGATTTCTCAACAAGTACTCCCATTAATAAATGTGACACACTCTTTTTTTTTTTTTTTAAAAAAAAAGAAAAAATTCATACTTCTTTCGTTCATTTTTAGGTATGAAATAATTTTTATTTTTATTTATTATTTATTATTTTTGATAAATTAAATAATTATTTTTTAAATTATACTTTGAATTTATTATCACTAAAGATAATATCTTTAAAAAATATAATCAGTAAATATATATGAGATCCTTATCAAGAGGAGTAAAATGTTATTTTACTTAATTGTCAAATCAAGCTTTAGTGAAAATCAAGTTTGATCAATTATTAATTTCTTCCAGAATAAGTTATTAAGTCAGATAAAATGTTGGTATAATAAATTAAGCTGGACTTGATTAAATTTGATTTGCTCCCCAGCCAAATGGTTAGTACAATATTTGTTACAAGAAACATGTCAATAAGGGTGAGTATTCGGTTTTTTATTCCATTTTAGCAATTTTCGATTTGATTTTTTGATTTTTAATTTTTAATTTTTAATTTTTAATTTTGAAAAAGTGTGCATTATGTATCAAATCAAATAATTCTATTCGGTTTGATTTATTCAGTATTTTTAAAATAATTTTTTTGTGCAAATTAATGAAAAATAAAATAAGGACCAAATTAATGTATAAGGTACTTAAAAATTTAAAATCATATTAAATGATGATGTGCCTCCAATAGAATATTTATTGTGATTCAAAAAATTATATTTATCTTTGGTAGGAGTTTCTGCCTCCAACTATTGTTTAAGAAAAACAAGCACGAAGACGAATTTCTTTACATGACATAAGTCGCAAAAATATTTTTAAATTTCTCTTGAAAAATAATATTTTAAGTTAACAATATGAATTACAAATTCATTGTTACTTTGACTTGTTTCATAAATAATTTAATTTCTAATTGATTTGTATATAGAATATTTTATTTTTTTGGGTCTAATATATATTACTTGTCTCATTTCATCGTGGCACACTTTCCTTTTTAGTTCCCCAGACCCTTCTTGTGGGATTACCTTACTCTAATTATAAACAATTTAACCTTAAAATTAGCTAAAAATTTAGTGAGGCTCATTATAATGCGAAGTAAATTGAGTATATTGATGCATAACGTCATTGAATTTAGACATTAAATCTGTTTAGTTAATTGTTTCCGATCTAACATTCAAACTGTTAGGTGTAAACTTTCATATTCTATAACACCAAAACTATCTAGAAGTGTCATCTTCTTAATAAACAAATGCACAAGATAAGACACCTATAAATCTGCTTTCTTAAAATATTCACAAGGAATGGATAAGACTAGCTAAAAGGGGATGAATCAAGGTCTTTTAGGCTCTATTCATTTCATAAAAGCCATCTGGAACAATCACCCACTTCTTTATTAGGAGTAATAATTTATTTGCGGCATAATATATGTAAATATACAATTCAAATTTAGTCTTAGCTAGCAAATAAATACTTCAATTTTTATTATGTACATTTCGATGCTTCTACTATTTATAAAATCATCATCTAAGCACCTCTAAAATTTATGTATCACAAGACATAGTGGGTACAAATTAAAATGTTCAGTTATTAGTTTATATCAAGTATGAGATATTTAGAAATGCACTCTAAAAGTTGAAGAGTTTACTTACCAACTGAAGCACGTTTATGCCTTTATTTATTTATATTGGCTACTTTTTCCCCTATAATTCACAAGACATGACACATATAAAATTGTTTATGATGAATCTCATTCTTCAGGATAATGTTTAACATAGCTGTATAGGTGTTATCCAAGTGCATGATGATGTAGGATTCTTTCTTCACATTTCAATTATGTGTTGGTTCTTGATCCAGGGGCGGATGTAGGGAAGAGCTGTATGTATTAAACAACTCACTAATTTGTACAAATAAAAGATTGCAAGCCCAATAAATAGAGAGATGTGATACAGAAAACCTTATCTATATCAGGCTTTCTACAAACTTCCTATTGATAGCAACTTAATTATGTTTCATTGGTTAATAATGCTACATTTTGTCATTGAGGTTGCACGTTAAACTCCAGTTGTTGCTACGCAATACTTCAAACTATTAGTATTAGGTTTGACTTTTGAGTTCTACACATCATGTCATAAATTTAGTGGCCGGCTCTAGAAGACTATTTCTTCCTTTCTTGAACAAAAAAGACCTCGGGCTCTTGTACAATTTGAATAGAAGAAAATAATCATCTTTATATGAAAATATTTAAATAGAAGAAAATAGTCTTTTCATTAGATCTTTATATGAAAAAATTAAGATTTCCTATGAAGAGCATAAAGCTAAAAAGAGTTTGTAAGGACTAGAAAATTGTCTCTCCTAAGAAGATCCAAAATCTAAAAAAATAAGCACACAAGAAAATCAAAGGAATTCAATATTTAGCACAATAACAACAACATACCCGGTAGAATTCCACAAGTGAGGTTTGGGAAGAGTAAAATGTATACTACAACCTCATAGAGATAGAAAAACTATTTTCGAAAAACCCTCATCTAAAAAAATTCAATATTTACTGTATACACAAAAAATAATTCAAACTTTACACGTACAATATAATTTTGGATAAACCCCTTTTGTCTCCTAGCTCTGCCCATCATAATAGGTTGCTAGTCTGACCGGTTATCCCTGTGACTATACTTTATCATCTTTACCTCTATTATTGAAGCCAATAGAAAAGAAACAACACAAACAATATTCAAGAGCACTTGACTATTTTGGATCAAATGTCATGTTTTAATTTTATTTGAAATGGGAAGATACAACATCATGAATGAAATTTACAATCTCATCTGACATTGTCAAAAACAAATAAACACTAAAGGTCAATGCAGAGATTGGCAAATATTGTGACAACAGAACCTAGGCTCACTAAATTTTCCTTCTTCGTAGTCCTGAAAAATGGTAAACTTTTTTGCAAGCAAAATTGTCGAAAAACCTTGGAGCAATTATCCCAAACTAGACCTAGTCATCTCATATGCCAAGAAGCAAGCAGCATTTGCTGGGACGCTACGCGCTATAGCAGGTCCAAACCCCTTGTAAAGGCCTTTGACACCTTCTGATGCCAAAATCTTTTTAAAAGCATCGAAAGAGCCAGAGTATTTCGGGTTTCTATAATTATCAACCTGAATTACACTCTTAATAACATCTGTTGGATAAACTGCAAACCAGACTGAACCACCAGCCAAGCCTCCAGCTACTATAAGAGAACCCCTTCCTAGCCCAGAAGTATCCATGCCTCCTGCAAAATACTGCTTTAACGCTTCGTATACACCAAACATAACAGCATTTCCCGGTACTTCTCGTGCCAGGGTGGGGCATAAACCCTTGAAGAGACCCCTCACACCTCCTTCAGAACGAAGGACGTGTCTTGCAACGTCCATTGGCCCTGCATACTTTATGGCCGCAGAAGCTGATCCTGCACTTGCCAATGCGCTATGTGCTTGCAACCTGCGCGCATAGTTGAGAATCCAGCAACCAATTTGCTAAGATACATGAAAAGATGCAAATAGTTTTTACAAGGTGTGTTAGGACATTAGACCACCAAAGCACACAGTATAAAGAATCCCAACTGCAAAACACATGTACACTCCACTTTGGAGAAAAGAAAAACAGAACAATGAGGTCCTGCATGGCTGTAACAACCGGCCAACTTGATGGTTGATAATAAAGGGGCTGATGAAAACTTACAAACACTTGAAAAGATTCAATTTCAAAGCGGTATTAAAGATTAGGCAGAAGAAGAAATAGAATTCTTTGCCCCTCCCCTTATACTAAGAAGCAAGTTCAGAACAAAAGGATAATGGGCTCATCTATTAAATATTACTGTATTAGTTTACGGAGCTTCTACACCAAAGTACCCAAGTCCAAAAGAATTTAATCTATTGTACTGGACATACACAGATTCAGGATGCAAGATTCGAAACCAGGCACAACATTAGCTTTAGTGTGAAATGTGAATCCGCTACTACTACTCATTTTCAAAGAGTACTGAGCTTTGACTAAAATTTTATAATGTATTATTTTATAATCTTGATACAGGTCAATAGTAACATATAGTATGTATAGTTTCTAAAGATCCATATTGATTTAGAAATAATCTAATCGTGTTCAATTTGACTTCCAATATGAGTCGAATTAACTCTTTATAGTTTAAGACGAATTAAGATAGAGCGAGTGTTATACCTGCATTTTATGAGTTCAGTCGGGCAGGCAAGAAATGATGCAGCAGTTCCAGCAACAGCCCCACAAAGGATTTGCTGCTTGACGGTAAGAGGGGCTCCCGGTTCAGACCTTAACAACGCCTCAGTTTGACCTCTAACGGTGAAAAGCAAAGCGTTGAAAGCAGCTACAGTGGCAAGTGGAGCTCCCATGCCTTTGTATAAACCCCTTGGACCTTCAGAAGCCACTGTTTTCCTGACAGCATCTATTGCCCCTGCATATTTGGGCGGTTTCCCTGGAAGTGGAGTAGGCTGGCTTTGGAGTTTGACTTTGATGGTATCAAAAGGGTGGCCAACTATCAATTGTGCTGCTCCTCCAACAGTACCAGCAGTTAAATCTTTCGCTATGTCCATCTGCATCATCATGAAACAAGGCACAAGAATTAAGAAACAGATCGTATCTTCCAAGTGCAGCGTGATTCTTTGGTACACAAGGGGAGCTGGGATAGAATAGATGCCATACAACTTTCTTTGAGAGAATTATATTGAAACGGCAGGCAAAATACTAATTTGAGGAAGAACAATTTTACTTGTATAGAAAAGAAATCTTCTGATTTACTGTCGATATAAGTAGTACGTCTGTGATTGTTTTGCTGGTAACAATCACAAAATAGTGTTGCCCATATCAAGTGACAGTTATAAATATGGTAAAAATTGTCAGAACGAATACATATCCGATTAAGTTCTCTTGTCTTCTAACTAATGTTAAGACAGCTTAATAGACAGAACTATTTCGAAATAACAACAGACATTGTTATGCCTTTACTGTAATGTTTTACCAGATCTTTTTCAACTTCTCTGCTAGCTTCAGTACTACAGATTGAAATGATGCTGAAGCGTCTTTTTCCTTAAAAAAATTCTTTTCTAATTTTCTTCGTTTAACTGAATCAATAAGGTTTAAAGCTGATACATTTGAAAACATTGATTTCT
>JAABOM020000096.1:15470746-15496652 GCA_011800125.2 Solanum clarkiae | reverse complement strand
ATAATGAAATGCGTATGAGATGAAACAACTTGTGAACTTTATTTAGCAACAAGAACCCATGTAACTTGGTATCCAAGTACGTATGCAGATTTGAAGATGACTATGTATGGGAGCATATAAATATGTGAAAGAGTGGAGACACGGTTAATAGTTGTGTTGGAGTTGGTAAGTGCCTTTATGAGCCAAGGAAGAATCTAGATTTCATTCCAACTAATACGAAATCAAATAGCCTTACATACCTCGATATATGACCTCGTTATTACCTCGGAGTAACCTTCTTTTCCCTTAAAAATATTTATCTATAATAGAGTAGGCAATAACGCTAGTATTAACAGCTAAGAAACACTTCTGGCAGTCCAATCTAATGTAAAAATAAACTTTAGGCAGCAACCCGTAAGCATCGATCCAACGACGTTATTTTATCCTTTCTACCCCTAAGCATATATGTCTAATACCCATTCTATATACATGGTGTATACATCCTAGTTTAGGTCCGTAATACGCTAGAAACAGTCCACAATTCACATCATACACCAACTCACCACTACATGAAATAAGGTAGCACAATATTACGCCATTTCCCTATATCTTAACGTCAATAAGTCAAAACTATCCAGACTTTAACCAAACTGTCCTCAACACATCTATACGTAAAAATAGCCTTAAAACTGTCCCAGAATAGTACCAAAGTATTCATGAAGGATGTGATGCAATAGCCTTCCATCCATCCATCCACTAGTTCCAATCAAAATCACACTTAAGATAGCACAATAAAACTCGTTTTAAGTGAAACAAAATTAGGGCAACAACCTTAGATTAATATCTATAACTTAAACCATGTTAAGAACATCAACTTCTCTACATAATCCAGCCTACAAATTATAGAGAAGTCACTAAAAAAAAAGGCAAGTGGGTAGCAACTTTCTAAACACATGTTGTCCGACCTTTGTTAACAAGCATAACTAGCATATATTTTTTATTTTTTCATGGGAAAAGTATACCAAATACATGGATATTTTCACTTACCTTAGCCTTCAAGATTGACGTTTCCTCAAAAACCCTAGAGAGTTTTATTTGCTGTGTTGTGAAGTGAAATAAAGAGTAAAAGAAAATCTTTAGGAAAGCTGAAAATTGTTCCAAAGTAAAATGACTTAAGAGACTGTTTTTGAGCCCTTTTAAAGGGTCTCTTTGGCCGACTTTCTCTTGAGCTTTTGACCACATATTAACACATATTAATAAGCTAGTGATGCAGCAACTTGACCCTCACACTTGGGCCTAAATGGGTCTCAAAGTTGATGGGCCTTGGCTGTCCATTTTCCTAATGTTTCTTCACTTCGTTTGGGCCTAATTAGTCAAGTGAGTTGTGATGTACTTAGGCCCTTCTATTATTCATCTTGGGCCATAAATATTATCTATTTACGATGCTAAAATACGGGCTAAAATTACATCCTTAATACGGACTTTATTCATTATCGAACTTGGACATATTTGGCGTCGGGTCTCGTCTCCGTTTAGCTAGCATATTTAAGTTAAACAAGTAGGTGACTCACCTGCTAGCTTCCTAAGTCCTACAAGCACCTCACTTCTCTCACTTCATTTACCTCATTTAAGGTCATGATCTCCTCAATTTGACGTAAAACTTATTTACACTCGACCCTCTTCAGCGTTAGACATACATGTCGCCCCCTAATTTGAGATTCAAGCACTTTTAAAAATTGGCGCTAATTTGAAAAGTCATATCATGTTTCATTTGCATAGTACTAGTACTGTAAGATGTGGGGTGTTACATGATAAGATATGTTTGATAAACTTTAGAAGCAGGAAGCTTAAGAGGATCAAGGTTGATGAGATCTTTGGTTTATGACTATCTTTTTTAGATATTTAGTTTTTTGATTAGATCTTCCTTTATTTTCTTTGAATGTAAAGGGAGACTCTTCGTAATTTCATGCTTTCTTACATATTGTAATGAGACCATACCTAGGGCCTGAGGTATAGTCTATGCCCTCCTCCTTGTACATTTTTTTCTTTTTTGGCATTTATAATAAAGCTTGGGGGTGTGCGGTTCAACCCCTGACATTTCAAAGGGGTGGAGACCCTTTGGCATAAGTCTATTCCCCATAAATAAATAAACAAATAAATAAAAACTGAATCCTAAATCTGAATCTTGAACCTAAACTCTGAACCCTAAACTCTAAGCCTTGAACATGAACCCTAAACCTTGAATTTGAATCTCAAAACTTGAACTCTAAATCATTAAATTTAGGTCTCCTAAACAAAATCATCAATCTAATACTTGAATCTTGAACTTTAATCCCTAAACCTTATATTTTAAAACTAAATCTTGAATTTTGAATCTTCAACCCTGAACTTTGAACCCCAAATAGGAATTGCAAACTCAAATCTCATTGAACCTCAATCCTAAACTTTGAACCCTAAATCCTAAACCCCGAATGATTTTTTTAGTTTTTTTTTAATTATTTTTATTTATTATATTTATTTTTTATTTTTGTAACCTCAGGCATGTCGACGTGCTGTCTACTTGAGCAATTTGAGGGTACATTGATAATTTTTTATGGTTCTTTCGTTGTAATTTGTTTGTTTTATTTTTACTGTTAAAAATGCTACTAATCATGATAACTAATGACTTAAAAAAACATGTTACATCACAATATTAATAATTTAAAACATTTAAAAATCATATTAAAATTTTAATGAACTCTCTAAATTCTATCTATATCACTTAAATTAAAACAAAAAAGTAACAAATATTTTATTTTCGTTACATTCAGTACAGAAAAAAAATATTTTTCTAAATATATATATACATATCTAACAGAAAACCAGAGAAATATCAAAATGAAAATAAATTAAAAGCGACACGTTTAGATCGGGTGGGTTGAATTTTATTTTATTTTTTAAAAATAAAAATCATACCAATTTGTTAAGAAAGGAATGAAGGAGGGAGTGAAATTTGAATTTCTTTCTAAAAGAAATTTGGAAAAATATAAGGCAATGGATTGTCTGCTTTGGATTAGAGGGGAGTATCAGAGCCGGGAAAAGTGGAGTGGGAATGAGAAAAATATTTTTAATTATATATTTTTTAGAATATTATTACTTTAATCTTTGACAAATATAATAATTTATCCAATTTTTATCAAAATGAAATATTTTATCCCATACAGAATGCCATATTGCAACATGTTCTCAAAGAAAAAGAGAGAATGCCTCATACACTACCTTGTATCGTATCAACTACCAAACAATCCCCAAGTCCAATGACCATAAGATATTATTTCTTTATGATTACTCGGGTAGTTCTCAAAAATGGGGTCAAGGTAAGCTTTTGATTACTTTTTAGTGTCGCACCATGTAGATTTCCCTAAATTATAACTTGAGAACAAATACCTACCAAGTATAATTGTTGTTCGAGATAATCTGCGAAGAGATGCGATAGACTTCCGTCTCCCTTTATTGATGCGAAAAAGGGCATACGACACACCAGTATAGTTTCATGGAATGAGGAAAAGGATAGAACATAGACAAACTACGAACAAACCACACTGACTAATGGATAGTAACAGAAATCAAAGAATAAGAAATAATAAAAGTAGACTTACAAACGGAAATCACCTAGTTAGCCTTTTTTTTAAAAGATTCTTTGTAGGAACACCCTGGTCTCCCATGGTCTTCATCAATTTAATGGAAAAAGAGAAGGAACAATGGTTTCTTAAGGGGAAATATGTCAAATATACAAATAGGATGGAAACAAAAGCCTCTTCTTTAGTCCTCGTAAAGAACTAACCTGTACAACAGAATAATAAATTTTGCCGAACAAATATACTATAGACAAACCATGTTTAAAAGCCCTCTAAATACAAGATGCATAAGTTGCATTTCCAGCACAACAAAATGGCGCCCCTAGACCATGGGCTTCCATAATTCTGATCCTATAAACAAGATCAGCTTACCTACTTTTCAGCACCTAATCTCATAAGAACCAGCTTTTGTGATATAGCGAACCCATTCAACTGTGTTATAACCGCTCTTTTCCCATACCTGGAGACAGTTACTATGTAAAGCAGTGTTTCGACCCCAAAAAAAGTCCCAAGTTAATCACAAGTTTGGCAAGCATACCTTGAGAAAACGAACTCGAAGTCCAGATGCTGTAAACATGGGAACCTACAACGACAACAGTAGGTCATTCATCTACTACTAATAGTTTAACCATGATAAACACAAAGAAGCACAACAAATTTCAGAGATTAATATCTAATCAGTGCCACAACTGATTCTATGAAATCAGAATCCTGTTATAAACCTACATTTTTTAAAAATTGCTATGCTGATTTAAGTCAGAAAAGGAACGACTATTGCCGTCACATGAGTGCCTATAAAGCTTCCCCTTATAATGAGTGAAATGCACTCCACTTTTATCCATAATAGTTTACTAACCTCTTGGTTGGAAGATTAAAAAGGGGAAGAAAAAGTAACATAATAAAATTCAAGCAAAGAGAAACTAGGGAGAAAGATAATAGAACAAAGTTAATTTTCTCCAAGTCCAACTTGGTCAATGAAAAGCAAGGCTATTAGAGAGAGATGATAGAACAAAGTTAATTTTTCTCTAAGTCCAACTAAGGTCAATGAAAAGCAAGGCTATCTACTTTTGCCTTCCCTCCCATTTTCTTGTCAATACAAACAAACAATAAGAATGCAATTGTCTCACTCTATTTCCTTCCTTCTTAACCCAACAAAGGTAAGCTCCTCCAATCAGCCAGTAAACTTAGCTAGTATAACAGTCCGACAAGGCTGGACACTAAACTCCTCCACAACTTGTTCACAAGAAAGTACTCAAGGAGTAGCAGCAAATAGTGATGATGATTGTGTACGACATTCAACAGCAGTCTCCTACTCTTAGTAGTCCTTCCGGAAATGTTTTTCCTAAGCATTAGGCATGGCCATTTGCATCTAATTCCAAAATTCTTTTACATTCAGATTCTCCCTCCAAAGAACAAGAACCATTGGATCTGGGAATACATGCCATCATCAAACCAAGTGAACACAGTTCCTCAAACAATGTGATATCTCACACTGGGTAAAATCCTTAATCCTTCCCCCTCTTACTAAGCCTACAGAATGTTCTTGTGCGTGCACATTCAAAAAAAAAAGTTGAAAAGATTCAGGCACCTGGAATTCCATCTGAATTGGTGGCCTAGTCCAGGACTTCTTCTCTGCTATTGTCGAAATCAACTCCACTTCAGCACTCATTGTTGACTCAGTTTGCCCAGGGAATTTTTTTATCCTGCAACAAGAAGCCCATATTGCAGATCCAAACCATTAGAAACTAGATTTAATGGAGAAGAAGGTAGAAAATATAGCTGGCATACTATTAAAGAATACAGAAACTGTTAATACACACAATCAAAGTGTTCATCATAACAATATCGTGGATAGGTGGAAAATGGAAGAGATCATTTCTGTGCACTCCACCTCTGCCACCACATGGTCAAGAAACTGAAACTATGCATACTTCAAAATAAAAATGGTAAAAGAAGGCAAAAAACAGATTTGTGAAATATACAGAGCAATTATGCTACTTGCTACTATATGAACACAAAAAACTGGTCAATAGTACACCTTTTACCGAATTATGATATCTTGAAGAACTAGGGACAATTAATTTTTTTAAAAGCAATACAGAAGAGAGTCAAAATTTGAGCAATCAGTCTTCCACTGCCAATAGACAACTTGATCAAGACGATTCCACTTTTTTCACCAGAAACTTCCTGTACAGCACATTTTCCCTTCTTTTTTTAATCAGCTGTTGAGCATATATTCTCCCTCAAAGAGATTTTGAGGCTGTGTTACAATAAACGATTGAGAGGCTGGAAAAGCTCATGCGAAGAAAATTCCATATTGTTCAAAACAGGGACAGGTGATAGTATAAGAACATCTGTTTGTCAACTTTCAATCATAAACAGATCAGCTTAGATGAAGTGTCTGCAATCCTACTTGCTCAAAGGAAAACATCTATGAGCGAGCAATCATGCACATGGAGACATAAAATACACGTGACTACACAACATATTGGAAGGCAGGGTCAAAGCTAAACGTCCCTTCCAGAGAAAAGATTCCAATTGCCTCCAGTTTGAACAAAATGGATCACTCTGAAGCACGCATTACTCTCCTCTGATTACATAAAGAAACCAGTATATACTAACAGGGGTCCCTTTGTAACACTGTCAAGTTTCAGTAACAAGAATGTGGTGAAAACATTTTACAAGAGATTAAATGTCACCAAACAAAAAGATAAAATTTGACAGACAATATTCTCATCCATTGCGTAAATTCCATGGTTAAAAGGATTCATAAGTGAAGGGATGAAAGAAAATGCACGTTATACATCATTTTGATTTTTGATAATGGACAACATGATAGCAAAGACCAAAATCTCTGCCTTATGCTATTGAGATCTTCACTAATGGGTTACACCTCTGCTGACAGTTGAGTACAATTCAGATAGTGAGATTGGCTGTAACTCCATAAGCACCAACTCAATTAGTAAAAATTAAGATTAAAACATCTGTAGATCATCTATAACAACCGAAGGAAATCTTGAATTCAGTCCACCCTTTCAAGCATTTAAACAGGCAATCAGTTTAAGTGCATGGATAGCAGAAAAGTAGGGTTACAAGAAATCTGCAGAAACCTTCTGCGCATTTGATATTTTCCAAGCCTATAGAAGAAGGCTAATTAATCTAGACAGGCTGAATTTCCAAATGTTCACTTGAAAAGGAGTCTTCCCTAACAATGTCTGTCGTGAAAGGAGTCACACACACACACCCACACACACACACCCCCACACCCAAACCCACCACCACCCACAGAGTACTTATGCCTTACGGAAAACAAAGCAGATGTTACATCCTGGCATTAGCTTTTGGATATCAGGCATTCGACCTATATGTACATTCATTTTTTGTTACAGATAAAAAGGCAGGGTTTCATCAAATACTAACCAAAATAGGCTGCATTTTAATACTCTCTCTGTCCCATTTTATGTGGCACCCTTCCCTTTATAGTATGTCCCAAAAAGAATGTGACTTTACTATAATGAGAAACATTTTCACCTTAAAAAATTTCCCTTTTACCCTAAACGAAATAAATCTCAGCCACATAAATATTTTAAGGATTGTTCTACTACAAGTTTCAAAAGTCTTTATTTTTTTCCTTAAACACGTGCCAAGTTAAATGGCGCCACATAAAATGGGATGGAGGGATTAGAATATTTAATAACTATATCAGATCCAAATAATATAATAGGTTTTGCTACAACTATGTGCCTATTTGGATGGAGTTATGGCTTATAAGCATAAGCCATAAGCTAGGTCCTAAATTAAGAATCCTAACTTAGGTTTTTAACTTAGGTTTTTAACTTATTTTGTTATTTTGACTTGAAAATAAATGCTTAAAAGCACTTTTTTTAATTTTATCCAAACACTACAAAAGTACCTAAAAGTTATTTTGGCTTAAAAACACCTAATAAGCTGATCCAAACTGGTTTTATGACTAGAGTTCAGAAGTTCAATCACATGCAACGAAGTTCCTAATGCATAAAGTGTACAACAACGTCAAGAACAATGTCCAATCGAGAGCAATGTCAATTTCATATTTTTAGACTAGGTTGAAGTCAAAGTCAACCTGAGACCTATGGTGAAACCCTGAAATAATTTAAGTATGTAGCCCTATAGGATTACAAAAAAAATAAAAAATAAAAATAAATAAAAAAATAAAAAAATTAAAAAAAATAAACCCACTGCATACTCACTTCCACACCAAAGAGTCAACGGATGGATTATACTTTGCTCTCCCTGATGTCACCTGGAAGCTTGCTTTTGCAGTTTGCTTTGGCACTGGAACTTTAATGACAACCCCAAGAGCAAACATTTTCGCACCAAACACACTCTTAACCTGAAAAGGACACAAATCATATTCGAAAATTATAAATCATATCGACGTAGACCAGCATTTCGAAAAGAATTTCATTGTATATTGAAAGATGAGTGTCAAACCTTAACATTCACTTCCATTCGTGTACGACCTAATTCCTTGATTGTTGGCAATACACGGAAAGGAAGATTTACTCCTTCAGTAATACGGTACCTGAGGAAAAAAAGTTTGCAATTACAAATTCAGGCACTGTTATGATGATATAAGTTGAGCTTAAATGGAGAAGTGACGATTATATAGACTACCCCAACTTGTTTGGGATTGAGGCGTGGTTGTAGTATAGTAGTTTTGCTTTCAAAAAATGTTTGCAGTTACAAATTCAGGCACTGTTATGATGATGACACGAGTTGAGATTAGATGGAGAAGTGATGATTATATATAGCCTGCACCAACTTGTTTGGGATTGAGGCATAGTTGTTGTAGTATAGCAGTTTTGCTTGCATATTGTCTGGTAATGGATAAAGAAGATAACAAGCTAACTGTTCAAATCTTTGTGTCAAGTACCTCACAGAGAAAAGATCACCAGTTGTTTAGATCTTAAATTGTTGAAGCTTGTGAATGGTGTACAATGGATCATCTTATGTAGAAGTGAATTATAAGTTTGAGATGTCTCGAAAAGGGAAAGTTTGAGATGTCTCGAAAAGGGAAATGGGATGCGCAGATGGAAAGAGGGAGAAGAAAATTTATATCAAGGAAGCATGATCAGAATACTCTGTGATTTCTCACGCTATTCTATTATCGCATTACAATTCAAAGGACAAATAGTCAAAGTTGATAATTATTTGTATGATACTTATTCAAACTTGATATTAAGAAGTTAAAGGTACATCATCATTCACTGTGACATATGCAAATTCCCAAGTATAGTTAGCATTATTCTATAAAGACAAATGACAAGCCACAGACGCGTGGCTTCCAGCTTGAGAAGATAATAGGAAGGCATAATACATAAATGTGGCTTTATCTTGGCCTTATATGACATGTACACCATCCAACTTTGGGTGTGCACAAGTTGACACTCAAACTTGAATAGAGTTTAACAAGTAGGCACATACATCCTATGTGACATCTCACATGATATCCTACGTGGCGTCCTACGCC
The DNA here is from genome assembly GCA_011800125.2 of Solanum clarkiae. NCBI lineage: Eukaryota > Viridiplantae > Streptophyta > Magnoliopsida > Solanales > Solanaceae > Solanum > Solanum clarkiae. Next base: position 15,487,544 of record JAABOM020000096.1, on the reverse strand, counting down.
ACCTAGGATGTGTGTCTTTACTTATTCAACTTTATACATGTTTAAGTGTTTGCTTGTACACACCTAAATTAGAAGGCACAATGCCAACTGAGGCCAAGTAAAAGGGCATATTTATGTATTATGCCTAATAAAAACAGAAATCAAAAACAATCATGTCGAACTTACTTCATTAGTTCAAATTCACCATCTGGTGGTACAAAGCTGACAGTCTTTTCTGAATTGAATCTCGTCAAGTTTACACATTGGTGGAAAGTAACATCATCAAGCTCAATAGTCTTTCCGCTGCACCGAGTAGCAGAGTAATGCATTATGTTGATGAGCAACACAAAATGGTAATGTATCATACAGAGGCTGAAATTAACATGAAGGCCAAACTGACAAAGCTACATACTGCATGTTTAAATAGACTAGGAAGTAAGTCGTCGACTATGCAGAAAATGGAAAAACAACAGACAGAAGCAGTCCAACATTTAAAACATAGTTTAAAATTTTAGTTATATTAGATTATAAAGATAACTGCTATGGCACATTGAAGATGACCATTTGTTAAAATTATGAAAACATGCTTGAAAGTACATCTAACCATTCTGGTACTTGTAAAATTTTGTGATCTGGTAAATCTTATTAATGATCCCTGCACAACATAATAAGCAATTACTATTTCCGTCTGTATCTTTTATACCTTAAGAACCGTGAAACAAATATATTAAAACTTTAAATTTCATAAACAGTACAAGAAGCATGTATGAGTTTTCTTGATTTTTTTAATGAGAAAAGGTAAGTATATCATAAATATAACGTGAAGAGTGCTTGAATACAAGATAATGTTTTCTTCCGAAGATATCAACGTACACATCATTTAAAGATACACATTTTAGTCTCACAATAAAATTCATCTTTAAGAAGCAGCGTTAACCATCTAAAACTAGAGTCGGTGGTCAGATAGATGGCTGGATGACACTCCTGTAATGGAGCAACTTCCAGATCATTATGCAATCATCTCTAACAAGATTGTACTGCAGCCGTTGCTATTCCAAATAGGGACAGAAATTTCATTTAAGAAGGAACTCGTAAGACAGGAAAATTGATTGCATAAATGACTTAATTCAAAAGTTGGAACCTGTCTAACTTGATGATCAGATGGATTATTCTTTGTTGTGGACTATATTGCTCGGACTCTTCAAAACAGTGTCATACCCGTGTCATATCATCCAAAAATGCATTACTTATGAAGGATCAGACACACATAGGTAGTAGAAGACTAAGAAAGATGGTAAATTTACTGTCAATGAATGTGATAAAAGACTAGTGAGAAAATATGGGTGGAATCCGTAAGAGTTGACCATGGAAGGTGATCTGGAAATCTATTGTACCCCCTAGAGCTGCTTGTTTCACTTGGATTGTCAACTCATGAAGCTTGTTTAATCTATGGAAATCTACAGAAAACGGATCTCAGCTATGTGCAGTACATGCTTTTTATGTGAAGAGGCTAATGAATCAGCGAATCATCTACCGCTGCACTGCACCTTTATGTTTTATCAGGCAAATCTGACTGACATTTCTGAGCATTTTCTGGAGTACTTGTTTGTGCATCTGATGTGCATAGCCAGATGCTAGGGACGGCAAGCATCAATGACATGCAGTTCCTACTTGCATTTCCTGCAGTGCTTGGCTTTAACAGTAGACGTTTTAATGATGAGAGTGATAACAATGCAAATGTAAAATCTAGATGCTGTAAGAGTCTTTATTTGTGGTTTAGGAAGAGTGTTATATCTAACTTAGCCTCTTTGTTGGATCTGCTGAATTCCTTCAATATATAGAAGGAAGACTTCTACTGTGATTAACTCTTATAAGCACCTTCTTGGTAGTTGGTAATAAAATCTTGACCTTTTCATTAAAAAAGAAGCTAGCTTCAGCAGGGAAGTTTCATGAACCTTCCACGTCAAGAAAATTCCTGTTAATTCTCTTGAACAACACAGTCCCATTTCCTTATTGAGCATTAATATTCTCTTCCAATTAGATGCAATGACCACAAAAAAAAAAAAAGATCAATTATTTCTTTCCTTTTTGAGGAGATCTAATTTCAGATGAACTAAAATCTTCACTTTCATTCACATGAATTATACGAAGTGTACGCTCAGGACACAGTAGCCTAATTTGGAAATTACTTAAGCAAACCTACTGAAACAAGTAGCCCAAGAAGCATATTCTGCATACGTAAGTTCAGTGGGAACAAAGGGCAGCCCGATGCACTAAAGCTCCTGCTATGCGCAGGGTCCGGGGAAGGGCCCGAGCACAAGGGTCTATAGGCAGATAAATATTCAGAAGTTACCTCTTTGTTGGACGGGATTTAAGCTGTGACTCTTTCTCAAGGCCAATTTTATCATTTAACCCCAACTTCAAATCAGGCATTCCAGAAAGAAAGCATTTCATGAGAACTTTCCCAGTTACATCGCAACGGAGCACACTACCTACAATTGTCTTGTTAGTGGAAAACTGAAAACCAAAAAAGCATCCACCAAGCCACACAAGAACTTTATACCTTTTGAAGACATAAGGAGATTAACACTTTCCACGATATCCAGAAACACCTGCCAAACATAAATCCCAATTAAGTTCAGAAATTGGGGGGAGAAGAGAACTACAGAAAAATTCAACAGGAAAAAACAAAAACTACCTCATTCTTCTTATAAACAAGACCCTCCCTGCGCCAACCAACAGCACCTGTGACTTGTAATGTGGCGTTCGGAACTGGTTTATCCAAAGGCTGCTGGATTTGTGCATGACAAGAAGATGTCAATCGAGTTATCCATTATTTTTTTATTTTGACAAAGAATAAAGTTAGTCATATTACAACAAAATTTCTCTCTGTCATACCATCCCTTACATCTCATGACTGATCTTTTTCTTTCGAGAGGTATCTCATGAATGTACTTTTTCCAAGAAAACCAAATAGATAAAATATTATGAAGTACTCTATGATGCTATGAAAGCAAGTACAGAAACAACTCACCTTTGACGAAAAGGGTGAGCGAACCCCTTCCTGAGTAATATAGAGTTTCAAGATTTCAGGTGAAAGATTTTGAGGGTAACCAAAGTCCATTATTTCTGTGATATATGCAAATTAAAGAAAATCAATTTATAAAGAACATTAGATAGGTATACAAAAATGACTGAAAATTAAACTTTGTGGCTTACAACAAATGATTATCTGATCTATGCAGATTAAAGCAATTACCTTGTCCATAGATAGTTGTCATTCATTATCACACTCCAAATAAACAAAAAGTTGATAGAAAGCAGTTTAAGATGTCTATGCATGAAACAAAGAATAATGAAAATAGTAATGGCTCATTAATCATTTGATAAACCAGATCAGTCTCAGGATATGCAAGACAAAGTATGCCCCTGGCAGCATTCAGAATTAACAATATTGGTTATTATTTGAGATTTTTTTTCTTCTTTTTGTAAGAATCCAGATGTTGTTTCATCACAAGGGAGTTGGGATTGCAATCAACCTTCCAGATTTGAGACAACGACTAAATGGACATCCCATACAAATAGAGAAGGGTGACAACTGGGCAAAGGGAAATTGCACGGAAGGTGTTGATTCGACTAATCATGACTTCCTCTTTTTTCCGTGTCTTCAATTTTTTCTTCCCCCTCCCCCTCCCCATCCCATACAACTATTTCAAGGCCTTCCACTCAGATGCCCTAGAGCACAGACTTCCTTTGATCCTTTTCAGGTAGCTTCTCCTCTTCCTTCATTTGCCCCAACAGTCAAGCACCGATCAAACACTTCCCCACTAAACCACTAATCTCTTCTCCAACGAAAGAATACTGACATTAAATCTCACTCCTTATCGGCCAAATGAAGCATTCAAGCTCTTCCTCCACCATCCTGCGATAATTTGTTTTTTCTTCAAATTTTCCTGATATTTTTCCATTTTCTACCTTTTTTTTTTGCAGTTTCTTAATCTTTTCAACTGCCAATGCTTTTGTCAGTCTCTGTTATTTCTGGTTGCGTCTTTAAATTATGACTTTTGGAAAGCTTTTGGTTTCATTGAATTCATGTGGTAGAATTTTGTATTATATTTCCGATTATATAAAGATCAAAATGTGGACAATAGACTTATAAAGCAATAAATTTGGATAGGAAATTTTGGAAATAAAAATTAAATTTACTGATTTATTGATTTTGTCATCCAACATATAAGCAGTAATCACAAATACATTTCCGCACTGTCCCATTTAATATATCAAATGACCCCTAAGAAAATGCATTCTTTATTTACTAACTACATCGAGCAGATCATGATAAATCAGGCAAAGAGATGTGACTAGCTAGTCACTGAAGCAAGATAATAAACATTTTCTGGCAGACATCAGAACAAATCACCTGGGTAACTATCACATTCAATTCATTGGAACAGAGTTTCACTTCGAAAGAAATATTTCAATACAAGTATCTGAAGGATGTGTTTTCTAGCACACCCAAGGGTGCAGCTTAGTGGTCAATGACGTGGGTTGACGACTGTGAGGTCTCAGGTTCAATTCCCGACAAAAATACTAGGTGATTTCTTCCCATCTGTTTTAGCCTTGGTGGACAGAGTTACCTGATACTTGTTGCTGGAGGAAGTGACAAGTATCCTGTGGAATTAGTCGAGGTGCGGAAAAGCTGAGTCGAACACTAGGTTATCGGAAAAAAAAAGATGTGTTCTCTAGCGTGTATAGTGAAACAATAGCAACCCTAGTAATGCATATCTATTGAAATCTGTCATAGAGGATGGATAGTTGCTTTAAAGAAGACTGCCACACCGAAAACAGCAGCAATTTCTGTCTACACTTCCTCGCCTCTCAAAAAAGCTTCTTCACCAAGACAGCTAAACGTAACAAAAATTACTAGATTCGCGTGCTTCCTTAAGATCCATAATATTGTTACCCTTCATACAAACCTCATGTTCAAGCAACAAGAATTTTGCACTTAAAAATTCTAGAATTCCCCCTGAGTGAGACATAATCTCTCTCTTAGGGTGTTGCACTTAAAAATTTGTTAGGGTGTTGCACTTAAAAACAAGAATTCTAGCATTTCACCTTGGTTAGGGTGTTGCACTTAAAAATTTGTTTTGATAGACCTAGAATTCCCCCTGAGTGAGACATAATCTCTCTCTTGTACAGTCTACCCCCAGAGAACTTGCCATCGGAGTCGTGTTTCCATCTTATACCATCTACTTCTGTAGTAAGGCTGTGCAGTCACCCAATATGAGTGGCTAGCAGTTCCAGCAATTCTATCCACTTACCAATCATTTAGATTTCTCCTAAAGGTGAGATCCCATCCCTGAGAGGACCAGATCTCAGCAATTTTAGGATCATGATTGGCACAGAATAAAAAAATATATGAGAAGACTGACTTTAGACACTTCTGTCCAATTCACTTGTCCTTTCAGAAAAAATATTTTGTTACCCTCTCCCACTTTAAACACCAAAATTCTCTCAGACTGCACCATAAATTTCTGACTGACCTCTATATTAATACCCCATACGTGCTATCTACTGCATTAGACACCCATTCCTCATTCCGCCTGTACTTGTTAAGAATTACTCTTCTCCATAATGCCTGATCTTCAAACACAAATCTCCAAAGCCATTTAGAAAGTAGACTTTTGTTCTGGACCCTCAAATTCTTTATACCAAGACCTGTCTTCTTGCTTAGTAAGGCTGTCTGCCATTTAACTAAGTGTATTCTTTTTGCCCAACGATAAAAAATCTCTTCTCAATTTATCTAACCTCCATGTTATACTAACAGCAGTACTCTATCCAGTTATAATTTTCCTCTCAAAGCTAACAAAGTAGGTGAGGGGAAAAGCAATCACACAAAAGAAATCAAAATCACTTGGCAAACAGAAAATCGAAAAAATATGTATATCATAATTATACAGAGAGACTTTTCTTTTTTGACACATAAGTCAGAAAGGTTTTCTACATCGAATTTTTAGATTAAAATGTCAAAAATAAATAATCTCCAAAAGGCTTACCATCCAAAAGCTCATAGATTAAAACAAAGTTATTACGAATGGCATCTTCGTCAAAAGAACCACCGAAATAAGATTTGAATAGTGCAACAGCCTGAATTAGAATAAAAAAGAAAGTTGTCAAAAGCAGTAAAGACAACTAGAATACTGTGAATTAAGTCCACTGTATAAAATTATATCACATTCATCATACCAGTTATAAAAAGAATGCATGGTAAAAATGACAAGCAGAACACAGATTTTGGCAATTTAATAATTGATATGGTATTATTATGCTCCTCTCCTCCTTTTCATATGATGTCATGCACATTACTCTTGAGATAGTTGAAAATGTATGATTTTATTTCATAATTGTGGGTGTTTGGGCAAATTTGTGTGAACCTTGACTATTGCAACAGATGTATGCTACTTCTAGCTAGTATAGCCACTAGATAACTCCACCCATCAACGGTTAGGCAGATGAGAAGATATAACTAGCATGTTGTCTCTGTTGAGATTTGAACTAATTTTCCTATGGTTTTTGCTGATCTCATTTACCAATAAGTTGAAATTTTATGATATTGAAGGAAAGGTGAGACACCTAATTCTACTTATCCAAAGGATTGCGTAATAATAACATGTTTGGCCAAGCTTGTGAGAAGCTAAAATGCTATTTTTCCTTTTAAAAATGCTTATCTTAGAGAATTGAGGTGTTTCGCCAAACTTTCAGGAACAAAATAAGTGTTTTTGAGCACTAGCAGCAGCTGCTTTTTCAGAAGCTAAAAATTCACAGAAGCTCCTTTGAAACCATGGAGAAGCACAAATTACTTTTCTAATATCGGCAAAAGTGCTTTGAAATTGATTAGCCAAACAAAAACTCCTACGCTTCAAAAGTGCTTTTTCGAGAAGCACTTCAAAGGAAAACACACTCAAACTAAGTAGATTTTGAAAATTTTGCCAAACAGATAGGTTTCGGTGTTCTGGAATGCTTTGAACACATAAAATACAGATATTTATAATGTGTAAATGGTTTCTTTTAATAATTAATAGACCCTTTTATATTTATTTCTAATTGACCGTGGAAATAGAGGGTAGCACAAGGTGTATGTAATCTGCATCTTCTTGATGCCTTTCTAATACAACATCTTACTTCATCAAAAAAATAGAGGGTAGCACAAGCAACAACAATAAAGCAAAAAGAACTCGAGATATCTATCCAACAAAATAAGGATATTAAATATAAACAACCTGATGTCCAGATAGCAAAAATATATTTCTGCAATCAGAGAAAACGGTTCTAAAAGCTTACTGACATACTAGTAAACCATCATTTCCAGAGATCAAATGCTCAAAAACTCCACAAGTACAAAATATTTTACAAACATAATAATTAAGAGAGTGAGATTACCTCAACAACAAACTTGAATGCACATGCGACATTTGCATTGGTGCTAACTACAATCACAATATAGACATTGCTAATTCTCATGTAGAAGAAAGAGCAACCTCCAATCTGCCTGACAGGACATGTCCCAAGTTCTTTTGTCTGCATTATATGCATCCGGAAGGCATCTACCATATTACCCCTGTTTCAATCAAGTTCATAGTTTAATGAGAAGATCACAGATTATATTGCAATAGACTTCTTTATTACATACCCAATGAAATCCTACAAGTGACGTCTAGGGAGGGTAGAGTTGCGCAAACCTATGAGGCTTTTTCCGGAAGACCCTCGGCTCAAATATATCAGCCCCAAAAACAGAAAAATACTAGATATAGAATATAAACTAAAATGAAAAGCAATGACAAATTATAAAATAAAAAGTATCAAAATAAATGACAGTCACTTACAAGACAATATACAAATACGCGACTGCTCCTACTAACCTACTACAACACAAAGCAAGACAACATCCTACCCATACTAGCTTATTAACCTTCTACCCTAATATGCGACCTCCATATCTTTCTATCTAAGGTCATGTTCTCAATGATATGAAGTTGCGCCATAGCATGATGGATTGAACATTACATATCTTACTAGGAAAAAAAAAACAAGTACAAAAGCTGAAGACAAGATCTCCTTGGTTTACTGCACAAGCATTTTATTAGTAATTAAAATGGTAACACCTACGTAACAGTAACTGCAACGGATGTCAAAGGCCAAAAAGTGACAAATCCAAGCTTAATATTGGACAGAAATTCTTGATAGCGGGATAAGAAGCACAATCTTACAAGTGAAACATTTCATGTTTGTATTCAAATTAACCAAAAACCTGTTGAACATGTGACCATTGACAGATTAAGAGAAAAATGGGCAGTTAAATTTATCAATCCAAGGGAACAAGGTCAAACGTAAGAAACTAGAAGGAAAAAGGCAAAAAAATAACATTAAAGCTAAATTAGGAATCCAGAAGAGAACTGAAATTTATTGTAAAACAAAAACAAGATAAGAATTTGAAAACACTAAAATTATTTAATAACACTGTGTGCAAGTAATGACTTTCTTCAGTTTGGTTTAACTATAACAATATAAGAAGGTGAAATTGAAAGGTGATAATCTTTTTGAAAAAAGAGAAAAAACTCGCACAGATGAAGAGAGCTAAGGGAAATCCATTTGAAGCAAACAAGCATGACAATGGTCCAATTCAAATATGTATGTCAGCTTCTCTATGCCCTGGTTATAGGATAGACAAATGTCCATTGAATGTCCAGTTAACTAACATCTTTAAACCACAACCAGAGGATGGTCAAAGTAGACCTTCAGGTTGCCATTTCCCAAAGGAAAGGACACTGAAAAAGCAATTCCCTGGTCTTTTTTCTTCAAAAGAGGTGACACTTCAATGTATTACTTTTATAGCTAATTTAAGAAAAATATGCATGAAATATTAACTATAATCTTATAGTATTTCCTTTCTTGTAGCTTTTGCTTTTACTTTCATTATTTTGACAAGTTTTTTGCTTTTAGTTTTCATTGTCTCACCAAGGAATCCAAAGACAAAAGAACGATTCCCGCTAGATCAGTTTCATCCCCTCTATTTTCAAGGGGGATGAAAAGATACTTAAGACAATGGTGATTTTGGAACTCAAGCACATCTCATGCTATTCAATAGAGGATTTTATAAGTCAACTTTCAATATCTACTTTGTCCGGAACTGATAGTCCAACTGACATCGGAGGATGCTTTCCGCAGCAAATTCATAACATCATAAGCTTATATTTCCTGGAAAGATAGTCCCAGGGATTTAGCTCAATTGACAAAGCTTGAGGAACTTGTATCTTAGGTTACAAGTTTAACTCCAGCTTCAAGCTAACTAAATCTAGTATTTAAGTGAGAAAAGAAAAAGTGGTAAGTCCATCATCCCTAGGTTTCGAAGGTTGCATACTTGCAGATAGCCCTAGGATTGGCTGCAGATGAATTTCTCGGACATAAAAAACTATTTCCTGGAAAGATAATATTTCTTACTTTCAGTCACTAGAACTCTCACTCGCTTTCGGATACAATCATTTATGACCAGAGGCAGATTCAAGATTTAACCCCCTCTTTTCCAGCAGAGAAAACGAATCCAAGTGTGGAACTCCAGATCTCAAGCCTACTGATTTAAACACCAGCGTCACACAACAACTAAAGTCATTCGAAAACTGTCACATATGCTTTAAACAAATTTATTGCTTAATATACTCCCTCATCATCTCAGAATACATAGAGCATGACCCTGTAGAAGCAGTTTAATTCCTCTAAAGAGGACAAACAAAGAAGCCTTAGCATGCCCGTACCGGCAGTTAGTACAGACCTCTCTCCCCAATCCGGCCATAGGTTGGCCCAAAGAACAAGCGTCGGGTTCCAACATGACGTCCCTTTGGCATGCCAACGAGATCTCATGAGAGCGTTTCAAGGCACCCTGCTCCTCCAGCAAAGAGCGAGAGAACAAATTTTGACTTATTATGTTACCTTTTTTCTTTTGAAGCATTCTCTCTCTTATTGCACTAGGCATTTTGTTGTTAGAGTGATGCCAATTTGAGTAGCTGGTAAGTGTCTCATGTTGCTGCAGAATCATCCACGCTTGGGAACAACCAAGCTGTATTTCATACAATAGCTTTCAAAGATGTGGATGTGTAGTTAAGGCAGCAGGGTGTAGTCACATCCATTGCCTTGCATTCCACCCTCCATTGCCTTGCATTCCACCCTCCCAGTCACCACATACATACATATATGCACACTAGCAAATGGCACCATGAGCATACGTAGTATTATGTCGGAGTTTCCATCTATTTACGTTTAGTCCAAATGTTTTGTTTTATTTCTTTAGCACCCTAGTACAGTTTGTTAGGATGGTGACGTCACCAATGTCCATGTGGTCTATATTACTACTACACTCTTTATATTCAGTTGTAGTTCCCATTTTACAGCATGCTGAATGAAGAATCAAATCTATGTTTTCTCTCCACTTCTTAATTTTCCTTCATCTTTGCTTTCAGCTTCATTTTATTTTTCTCTGTTCTTCAATTAATCATTCTTTTGTATGAGAATTGCAACAAGCTCATGATTTTCATGGTTGAGCCTCGCAACCCGTGCAGCTTATTCAGGAAAACAGAGAAATTCTTTGGATGGAAGCAAGCCCTTCGCTGGAAACTCATTGGATCTTCATTATTACAATCAAAGTTCCGCTTTCAATTTAGATGCGTACAATAACTTCACTGTTGGATTCCTACGACGTGTATGATGAATATGGAATAGTGTTGGCTCAATGCCAACCCAATCCCTGATGGAGATACCAACGAAGCCTACACCAAACTTCTACATGTTACTGCTGCTAATGCTATGGAAATTACAGGAGAGAATCTGGACATGGGAGCAAAGAATGCTTTCATTAATCAAGTTCATGGAACTAGAAAGTCATTACATATTGGGTCACAACTATGATACTACCACAAACTCAACTGCAGGTGGCCAGTTTTTCAATAGCAGACAAGATTGGGAGTCCAGTGTGGAAGTTTGATGTCACTACCGATCTGTGATATCAGCTAGATAGCTACGATTCAGGGGCAAGTGCTGAATCTAGAACTATTTCTGAAGAAATGATTGAAGTGTATTACTAGCAGCAAACTGCCCAATCTTTTGCTGAGGATCTGACTGAGTGTGATACCAAAGATATTGCTATTTGGATTCTGGCAACTGATGATACAGACAATTGCAACACATACATACATGTGGTGATGCGTTCCAATACAGTATAAACAATTAAAAAGTTTCAAACCCACGCACCTACGCACATCTAAATATTTATCTACACTAAAACTCAACACATTGCAACAAAGTAGTAGCAGTGTAACGCTATATTTCCGCAAAAAGACCTAAAATCCTAGATCCATCTCTATGTTCAGACAACAATATCCACAATACAATACAGAGATCAGCAACTGGTTCCAAAAATCAGAAAACGAGATCACAATCCTACGTACAGCGATCCGTGAGGAAAGAGTGGTAACGTACCCGACGTCGTCACGGTAGAGGCGGTTAATGAGGACATCGCCACGGAGATTAAGGAAGTAAACAGCTGAAGCTGCCACAGGCATGGCTGCAACACCAAAATGGATCTAGAAACTTCGATCAAGTCAGATCTAAATTATTCAAGAACGTTCTTCGATTATAGGTAATGAAAATGTACGAAGAACAGTTCGATTTGTTGTAGGTGGGAGAGAAATTTTGCCAGTTGGGGACAGCTTATATTCGGGTCTTCTGCATCCCTTTTTTCCCACTTCAACGCTAGGAACGAAATGAAGACGACAGCACGTGCTCTTCGTCTGACCTGGTTTAAAATTCAACAAACAACTAAAAGGTCTAATTTGCCCTTACCGGAGCAATTTTAACCAACCCCCGCCAGTTTTTTTTTTTTCTTTTTCTATATATATGGATGTTCAATTTGATTCAACTCTTTTGGACTTTAATTAATTTTTGACATTTAAATAATGCACATCAAATCGAATTATGGTTCAATTCAATTGTATGTTAAATTATATCATGTTAAAATTAGTATATTTATGTTCAAATGTGAGCTAAGAAAAAATTGCAATAGTTCACTTATTTTTTATTGTCTTCAAATCATTCAAACATAAAATGAAAAATATTTTATTACGTATATTTAATTTATGACTATAAAATTCTTAAGTATATTTTATTTAACTATAACAAACAAATTAATACAAACATTAGTTGCTAACTTAAAGAAGAGAACCAGGAAATTGAACCTTAAAATGCCTACCTTATATGCTTTGAATTAGGTGCATAATGGAAACAGTGTTATTGAAACCATGAGTCTTTTCAGTTTTGTAATTATTTTAGATAATATAACAGAAGTAAAAAGAATTGCATTTCAAAAAGTTCCACGAGGAAGAAAGGTTAAAATAGAAAAGGAAAAAAAGAAGCAGCAGCAACTTTAGACCCTTTTTTCTGTTCATCGCACTGTCGTCGCCGATCACCAGTGACGACAAAGACTTATTAAGATCTGCCGCCGATTGTGATTTCAGTGTTATTGTCATTTCTTGATACTTAAAATGTATGTATCATTTATCTAGCACCCGCTGACACTTTTGAAGAGTCCGACACCTATCTCTTTCTCTCTCCCCAACTAGAGAAGTTTGTGATGACAGGTAAATGCAATTATTTTGGTGTATGTGTTCATCCAGAATATGATCACCTGATGTTTATAATATGCATTTTAGGAATATATCTTCCAACTTATGCAATTTAAGAATCTGAAAAATGAACATGGGAACTTTTGTCTGTTGTATTAATTATCTGAGAATGATTCGACTCTTGAAAATTTCTTCATACATAAGCAAGAATATGGATTAGCATCTAAATGATGCAAGGATTTTCCTGTCTCTCTTTTGCATTGTTCTGTTAGTACGGGTACATAGCATATTTGTTTAGTGCAATTTTTCTCACTTTATCGTAGTGTTTTTGAAGTGGATAGCTTGTTCTTCATTGTCAAATAGATGTCCAGACAATGCGAATTAAGTATCTTCACCTTTCATGGTGTCTTATTGCCTTTTATTTTTCTTATCAGAGAATTTCTTGTTGCATTTAATCTGAAGAGCCAATAGTTGAAATTTTCTTTTATTTTCTCTAAGGAATCCTAACATCATCTTATTTTTCTTAATAAGCTGCTTCAAAATCCGTAAGTGTAAGGTGACGAATAAGTGTTGAAATTAAAGTTGGTGCATTAGTTGTTCTCTGTAATTCTAGTATTGTTATTTCTTTATTAATTTTGACATAGATTAATAACATACCTCTATGACAGCAAAGATTTTGTGCTTACATTATTTCAGGAGTTTGAATCTGCTGAGATTATTTCAGCAATTGCTGAGATTTATTCAACAGTTGATACAATCATTTTTTTTATCTGTTATACAATTTTTTGAGTTTTATATCTATTTTGTTGTATACCAGTTCATCTATCTTGTTGGCTAAATTAGTTAATATTTTTTGTTTTGTTTTATATCTAATAGATAAATGACTCCAAGAGCAATAAATGATAGTATCGTTGCTATACAGTATATAAGGAGGATTACTACAAGAAAATCTATAAAAGTAGAAGCAGAAGAAAGTACAAGATTGAAAAAGTCTACATAAGAACAAGCAGAAAACATAAGATCAAAAAATTCTACAGATGAAGGAGCATGTGGAATAGATGCTTCTTCTACAAATGTAGAAGAAAAGGATAGAGGAGTCTAAGAGGAACAAAATGATACACCTATTCCAGAAAAAGAGACATCTCTTATTGTTATTGTTGAGTTCTTTCTAATCAATCCTTCATTAGATTCCTCATTTGTGAAGCTGATCAAGGATGCAGATTACAATTTTAAGTCAATGATTGGTAGGTATCCAGATTTAAAAGGTCCTTTACTGTTAAGTCGGAATTAGATAAATTTTTTTAATTCAAAAAGATTTTGGAAGAACAAAAATTGACAAAGTTCTTTCGATCTTCTATTTTTGGAAGTTACTTACAATATCTCTTCCAGTTCCTGGATAATCGTTCCCGGATAATGCTTGCCGCAGGGGCTAACCCTATCTTCGCGCATACTTCCTTGACAATACTTTTACATTTCCAATGAGTGTGGTTTATCAACTTCTTCGTCGTCAAATCTATGGCAATCGAAAAGAGAAAAATTGGATATACTACAATGGCATGCAAATTTGTTTTGGCATGAAAAAGTTTGTTATCATTACTGGTCTAAATTTTCATATGGAAAAAGTGTGTATCAGCTAAGATGAAAAGGAGACGACAAGAAATTGTTGATTTGACTGGAAAGAGTTGCAAGAGAAGTGAGTTGATTAAGTATCTCCAATCTAAAGAAGTTGGTAAGGGTGTAAAAAAGTCACAGTGCTTCCTTTAGTTTGTTTCTAGCATTCTTTATGATAAAGATTTGAATACCCTTATTTCAAAAGAATGGATGTTACTCTCAGTTGATAGAAAAGCATTTTTTGCTCATCCATGGGGTCGTATTTAGCTATTATATTATAATTAATCATATTCTCCAATCGGTGCAACCAATCTTTATGGTTTTCTATGAGCCTTTATGGTAAGTTTTATTTTATTTTAGTATATTTACTTATTTTTTTGTTCATCTAATATTTTGACCTGTTTGTATTATTTTATTTAGTGTTGGGCATTTGAGGTTATATTTCTTTCCTCCGAAAAAAGTTTAAGGTGTTTTCAGAACAAGTGTCTTCACCAAGAATTTTTCAATGACTTTTGGCGACTAATAATAAATCGATTGACATTAATGACTTGTTTGATCCTCTGAGAAGTCGGTAAGTATTATTCTTTAACTTAATAGTTAAACATTAAATTATAGCATTTTTTTAGCAGCATAGCAATTGCTAAAATTATTTTAGCAGTTGCTGAAATTGTTTCAACAGTTGATGAAATTGTTCCAGCAGTTGCTATGTAGATTGTTCAATGTAGATCTCCAATTGTTTATCCTATAAATTTATTTTTCTATGTAGATTGTGCATCCATGAATAATTTCTACACCTAGTGAAATGGAGATGAATTTTTTCACTAAGTTTGTACCTCAGGAATTAACTAAACATGATAAAATTGAAAAACTTGAGATAGATTTGCATGGTGTTGTGGCTATAAAAAGAGACAACAGTATTCAAATCCATCTCTAGCTTTTCAATTTTATCATCCTTAGTTAATTCCTAAGGCATAAACCTAGTGAAAAAAATCCATTTCCATTTCATTAAGTGGAGAAATTATCCATGAATGCACAATCTAGATAGAAAAATAAATTTATATGATAAAAAATTAGAGATATAATAACAATTAGAGATCTACATGGAAAAATAATTTCAGCAACTGTTGTAATTAGTTCAACAATTGCTGAAATAATTTCAACTGTTGTAATTATTAGCAACTGCACTGCTGCTAAAAAATGCTATAATTTAATGTTTAACTATTTTTAAAGAATAATACTTACCGAGTCCTCAAGGGATCAAACAACTCATTAATTTTAATCGATTTGTCATTAGAGTCGCCAAAAGTCATTGAAAAATTCTAAGTGAAGACACTTATTCTGAAAGCACCTTAAACTTTTTTCGGAAGAAAGGAATGACCTCAAATGCCCGACACTAAATAAAATAATCATACAAAGAGGTCAAATATTAGATGCATCAAAAAATAAGTAAATATGGACTAAAATAAAATAAAACTTACCATAAAGGTTCATGAAAAGCCATAAAGATTGGTGGTGTTTGCACTAGGCTTCACCGACTGGAGAAGATGATTAATTGCAATATCATAGCTAGTACAACCCCATGGATGAGCAGAAAATATTTTTTCTAGTAAAATCCATTCTTTTGAAATAAGAGTATTCAAATCTTTAGCAGAAAGTATATTAGAAACAAAATAAGGCAAGCACAATGACTTTTTTACACCTTTACCAACTTCTTTAGATTGGAGATCCCTCACTTCTCTTGCAACTCTTTCCAATCAAATCAACAATTTCTTATTGTCTCCTTTTTATCTTAGCTGACATCTATTCTTCATCATACACTTCTTCCATATGACAATTTAGACCAGTGATGATAGCAAACTCTTTCAAGCCAAAACAATTGCTATAGATTTGACGATGAAAAAGTTGATAAACCACACTCATTTGAAATGTAATAGTATTGCAAATAGTTGTAAGTAACTTTCAAAAATAGAAGATCAAAAGAACTTTGTCAATTTTTGTTCTTCCAAAATCTTTTTGAATTAAAAAAACTTACCTAATTCCGACTTAACAGTAAAGGACCCTTTTAAACCGAATACCTATCAATCATTGACTCAAGATTATAATTTGCTTACCTAATAGCTTCACAAATGAGAAATCTAGTAAAAGATTGATTGGAAAAGACTCAGCAACAGGAGATGTCTCCTTCTCTGGAATAGGTGTATCATTTTGTTCCTCCTAGACTCCTCTATCCTCTTCTTCTGTAGAAGCATCTATTCCACGTGCTCCTTCATCTGTAGAATTTTTTGATCTTGTGTTTTCTACTTCTTCTTCAGTAGACTTTTTCAATCTTGTACTTTCTTCTACTTCTTCTTCTATAGATTTTCTTCTAGTAATCTTCCTTCTATATAGAATTTGGATTCCATCAATCTCGGATGGAGCCAAAGATTCACTATTTTTTGGTTTTGGGGTATGATGGAATAAAGTAAAATGGCTCTTTAAACTGTCTGCACTTCTTTCAATTGTGAAGTAGCAGTTAGTGAATGCAACTTTCGACGCTCATC
>JAABOM020000096.1:15452161-15466447 GCA_011800125.2 Solanum clarkiae | reverse complement strand
TAATTGATTTTACAATCCCTATAATTTTAGGAAACATAATCCCTATAGGATTCTAATAAGTTAAGGATTCTAACAAGATGCTAAATAAAGAGAAAGAAAAAATGCTTTAGAAACATAGTAAAATGAGGACAAGTTTCTAGTTTCCATAGACTAGAAACAGTCCATTCAACCTTCATGCTAAGATATGAAATTTCTTCTTCAATTGAAAAATTAAGCTTAAGGTGACATATGAGTCTGAAAGTAGAAGATGTGTACATGAAATTACCATCATGTGCAAGTGACAATCATATGCATCCCAAAGGACTTACATCATGAACAAATGAAAAACATATGTTTAAAGAGCCTAAGATGATTTTTTAAAACATTTTCTGTACCTGACTACTAATTTCGCTGAAAGTCACTTCACTCCTTATTTACAATCTATACTCTTCCATCACATTTCTGCTAAAAATTGATAGAACATCATTAATTAAACATCCCAATAGCAATAACAAGTGATTGTTGATATACTTGTTATTGCTTAAAATTCCAACCAAATCTGAATAGCAATAACAAGTGATTGTTATTATACTTGTTATTGCTTAAAATTCCAACCAAACCCAAATACCATTCTATATTTAGA
Organism: Solanum clarkiae; assembly: GCA_011800125.2. Classification (NCBI taxonomy): domain Eukaryota; kingdom Viridiplantae; phylum Streptophyta; class Magnoliopsida; order Solanales; family Solanaceae; genus Solanum; species Solanum clarkiae. Next base: position 15,465,825 of record JAABOM020000096.1, on the reverse strand, counting down.
TGAAGAAATAGTCATTCCCTCTGTTTAATTGATACAATATATCTTTCTTTAGGTTGTCCAAATATGTTTGGCATCATCCCATTTCTATATAACTTCCACAAATTTCATGATTTTAAGTTCAATAAACTACAAAAATTTGAAACTTTTATGTGATTTTGTCTAGCAGACCTACTTTTCAACCTTTATTCCTTTTCACATTAGAATACAACATATAAGTCAAATTTTACGTCTTAAAATCTATTGTCCAATCAAGTAGCTGCATATAAAATAGAAAAGAGAGAGTTTCTTATGTAAATCACATGAAGAACCCACATGAAATTACATTTTCTAGATGACCAAAATCCTTATAGAGTTTGATAAGTTTCTAAATGAGAACTTCCTTTAATACTTGTAATAGAAGAAAGTACAAATCACGACATAATAAATGAACAAAAGAGATAATTCCACAACATTAGTTAGAGAAAGTTTCTCTTCCTTTTGCAGTCTTCCGTAAAGCTACATCCACAACACCCAATCCCACGATATGCCCTTCTCAACTCAAGGTATCACAACTTTAACCAGTGTCTCTCTTCTACTTTCCTCTCAACCTCTTTTTCCCCAACATCTCTCACTTATAAGTAACCTCCTTCACTTCTTCTAGGAGAAAGAATTGGTCCACGGCCCACAAGAGTGATTGGTGACAGTAGTCAGTAGAAGTGAAGTGCCAATCATGAATAAACTGCTCCCCATGGGTCCATTGCTTGAAATATTTCCTCTTTTGAAAACCTAACATGATTTTCTCTTCATCTTTTGTGTTATCGTCTTCCAGTTCATCAATTTCTTTACAACTAAATTGAATGCAACCTCATCCAGAAAGATCAACCTACGCCTTTGAGTTGAGGTTGTTGGTGCCGCATAGCAAATTAATCCGCGATGAAGAATACACTGAGGGGTCTTTTGGTAGAATATATTAGCATTCTTTGTATTAATAGTATCTTGTTTAGAACACTTTTCCATGCTATGTATAACCAATGCAACCATTAGTTAAACACTCTATTGTGTATTAAGGTGTGAATTACTAATACCATGAATTTCTAGGTATTAGTAATGCAAGGGATTTTAATACAAGTATTAGCATGTTAAATACCCAATTACCCCTCAAAATCTTTTTTACATCTTTTCCACCATAATTATGAAGAAGTGTACCTTTGCAAATAAATATTTTTGTGCAATGCATACTATTTTAATACACCAAATCAAGCAATGCGTAAGAAATGGTCTATGTATAGTTAATGCACGCATTACTAATACAGGCATTATTAATGCAAACATTACTAATACATTCTATTTAATATTTTATTCTTATATCCTCTACCAAACGACCCCTAAAATCTCAATAGAACTAAAATTTTCAATTTTTTGCATAAAAAAATCTTTTTAATTCTATTTTGTGGTGGCTTACCTATGAAATTGAAAGATGATTTTTTTCTCACAGGGTAAAACTGGGGTGGGTAAGAATCTCCACATTCAGGCTTATAAGTTTTCTAAGGAGCAAATAGCTGGTGGAAATAGTGTACTGCAGGTTAATAACTATGGATGACAGGGGAATATGGAAAAAGAGATAGGAAATACAAATCACTTGACCTACCACACAATAAGAAAGGTAGTAAGATAGTATGCAGTATTTAGTAGTCCATATGATAATACTCCTGCAACACCATATCTTCTCAATCTCGTCAGAATCCTGATATCCAAAAGGGGAAAAAGTTAGCTATCAACATTAGGTGTTCCACTAGATATTGCTAGTGTTCACCTCAACTGGTCAGCATAAAAAAGATGTAAAATGAAAGCTAATTCATCCTTCCATTCCAGAACACTACGGAACATATACCAAGACCAGAGCAAAATTTTATGTCAATAGTTGAGAAAGAGAAGAGGAACAAGATGTTAATAGAACTTAAAAATGTGACTCCTATCATAAAATTTAAAACACATTAATCAATAGGCGATAAAAGAATATTACAACAGTCCAGAAGGAGATATGGACAAATAAAATTCTCCTGCAGGTTCCTTCTTCAATTTTCTGATAATTGTAAGAAATTTGAATAAGCCTTCAACACATTGCTATGCTTCATTGAAAAAGGGAGGATTTTCCCTTTCAGGTATCCGATCCAAAGAGAGGAGTTTTATGTCAAAGGAAAAAGGCTCACATTTTTTCCTTATACTATTTGATATTGAGCAACTTTCCCCTCCATTTGGTTTTTGGTCAAATATTATCCCTGTTGTCAAGAAAAAGTCTCGATTTCACCCTTACCCCTACCCAAACCTCCAACCTAAGGTAAATTTTAGGCCATAGTCAAAAGTTTAAGGGCAAATCTTGGTCCCAAAGAATTTGGACATGTGGACTCCACCCATTTCATGCTGGAGCTCCAAAATGGAAAGGAAAAATATGAGATCATTTGCTAATGGCAAGGGCATGATTAAAACAAAAGTCAATCGAAGGAAACTTTGCTCAGTTTCAGATAGTATAAGAGCAAATTGGAATTTTTCCCTATATTGAAACAAAGCTCCTCTATCATATCTCTCCCATTTCACAAATAGTTAACTGGAAGTAACTCTGAAAATGATGCACTTTAGTACTTAGAAGGAAGGTTGTGCATGTAACTCTAAAAGAAATGATTAGCTCATCATAGTGGACTCATCGTTAAACACCAAAGCACTCCGTCAACTTATAAACACTCACTCTATTTTATGTAACTACTCATCTTGTCACAGCTCTAACAAAGAGACATATTATACAAACACTAACTAATCAGTAAGTGAAGCATAAATAAAATAAGACTAGTACAGAAATTATATATTTTCTAATAATATGGTCCTTTTGTAGCTAGAGATGGATTGAGAAAAAAGCAAATTTTCTTACGTATTGAACCTGAGCAAATAACACAAAATACAGAAAAATCGAACATAAAAACTTAGCATTATCAACTGTCTCTCAAAATTATTCCAGACACTGTCAAAGCAGTGCAAAAAGTAGCACTTACGTGTTTGATGGGAGTGATTCTGTTTGACTAGTTTCATCTATTTCTGCAGTACCTAGCAAGATTTGAAAGAATAGCCAAGTACACAGTTTAGTTGGTAGGGAAAAGATAAATATGCACTGTTAGGAAGACAACAAATACACATTTTACAATAGGATAATACCTTTTTGATCTAGAGGACTATTTTGAAATTCTGGTGACTCGTAAACCTTGCCTTGCAAAACAATAGAGAGATTAGATATGAGATAAATCACCACATCATGAATGATAGTAGGGACTTCAAATGGATAAGTGTGGGGAAACATGAAAATGAAGACTAATGAAAGACATTGACAATCTGAACAGGATTATTCTCTAAGTTTGACACGTAAAATGCATGAAATCATCATTGTCAAATCTATGTATTATTAATTCTAGAAGTGTGTGCATTCCCTGATATGACAACCAATAACAACTGCACCTAAATTCCAAACTAGTTTAGGTTCGCTATATGAATCCCCTGTGTCCACTCTGCTTCATTTTGGTGTGTTTCCTTCGACTAGTCAATAATTTGATTTTTTAGGAAGCATACCAATTTTGACATGAATGCAGTGAGGTCAATCATTCCAAATAAGGGAATTCGATCTGCAAAGGAGGTTGGTCCTTAAAGGAATGAAAGAGCTATGCAACTCATGAAAGAAAACTGGTGAGGAGGCTTGAAGCATCAAAGTTTTTTCTAGATCAGACGAGAAAGAAAGGAAGAGGATCAAGGTCATTGGAGATGCGAACGCATACCATCTCTAATACAATTGCATCAACACTAATTTTTATGCAAAAAATGAAGCAGAGTGAGTTAACATGCATCTACATCACGTTATGTGCAATCACATGACTGAGGCAGAATGCTCCAGGGGCTTCTAGTACCAAATGTGTGACTGCAGATGCTACTGGCTAATATTATCTCTTAGATGTTGCAAAAGATGCTCTATTAAGGCACTAATTTTCAGAAGATAGCTAGTCAAATGCAAAAGGAAAAGCTGTCAAAATAATTCCTAATTGAACTAACGGGTGGAGAGTCAAGTTGCTAGACCATCAAAGAAAAACGAAAAATGCTGGATTAAGAAAGATAACCCTGGAACAAGTTGTCTTCATTCACCAGAAAATTAATATTTGAACACAAACATCACAGTTGTTCTAACTAGCACACAAAAAATGATTGTAACAAAAGAGAAGGAATTACCAATTGAAGTTTTTCGTTTTCAAAATATACATATTCACCCTAAGGCCAGCCAACCTATTGTCATGCATACAGTAGAGTGATAACTTGCACATACTGGTCTAAATCCTAAATCTCACAGAAGGCAATGTAGAACACACACTTCAAACTAGTCACCGTCTTGATTTGACTGGCACGGAGTTTCAGAAACAAATGAATGTGATAATATAAAATTGCAAAGTAGAATGTTGCAATTGAAAAGCTCACTACATATAGAAAAAGACACCTCTTTTTAAGCACACCAAAAAGGAAAGCAAGACATTGAAATAGCTAAGAAGGTTTTAGCGAAAAGAAAATAAGAAATTACATTATGATCAGTATTAACAGAACAGAGACGAAGCAGATGCCTGGAAGAGAACTGCTTTTGTCGCAGGTACAAATGACGACTGTTGAGCACGTTGGAAATGCTAACCTTCAAATATGAAATTAAACCCAAAAAAGTCATATACATCAAATTACGTCTTAATCCAAAATTTTCAAAATTCAAAGTATGTTTATCCAGGTTAGAGATCAACTGTGCTTCACCAAACTCACGGTTGAACCAAAAAATGGGTAAATTGAATTTTCGAAAAAATACGAAATTACGAAAAGCAATGGGTGCAATTGGATTAGAATTGAAAGGAGAAAGGCTTACATGACGATGGAGAGGTAATGGAGACGATGAAAAGTGAAGGGAAGAGGAAAGTGCAATGCTAAGAGGAGAAGACATCAGCAATTCAGAACTAAAACGGAGAAAAAGAAATCAGGGAGATTCTACTACAAAATAAATGGGGATTTTATTTTATTTTATTTGTTACCACATAAGAAGTGCATCTTTGTGTACAATTTTAAATTTTTATTTGTACATCCAAACATAAATATCAATGGAAGTTAAAATTAAATAACATATTTATATATGATAGTTCTATCAAAAATTTTATTGGATAAATATTTTTTAATTAATATTACTAAATAGAACTTCTAGAAATTTTATTTTTGAAAATAAGCAATAAAGTAAGATGTTACTTGTACCCCCACACTTTCCCATGCCCTATGTATATTGTTGTTATTTGACAATTTGCATTTGATCAATTATTTAAAACACTCTGTTCGCATTTATAAATAAAAATAAAAAGATTATTATTTGTCAATCTCTCTAAAAGTGTTTTTGAACTATATGCTAAATAAAATACAATTTAGCATTACTTAGTTAAATAATTCTTTCTTCTTTCCAATCCATATATGGATATGAAGTAGCAGGAATCATGATACAAGCCTCGGGAGGAGAGGAAGATTTACAATTAGATTCCAGAAATATGCAAAATACAAATTTTATTTATTTCTTCTTTCGCAAAATACAAGCTTTAACACGCATCTAATTAACATTGAGCAAGATTAAAATTAAAATTTGATCTAGAGCTCCAGCGTTCTTATGCTGAATCTTGAATCTCCAACCAGCTTAACAATAGCTTATCAACTCCGCAGACGATTTTTCATATCTCAACCATCAAAGCTTTTTATAGTTCAAGAGAAAACCTGAAACACAAAGGTTGCCTTAGCAGGGGAGTCTGCAAAATGATAGGATTCAACATCTACCATCATGTTTGGAGTATGCAAAAATTTTGCTTTCTCCTCTAAGCTGAGGTTTAACATTCAGTGACATCTTGTTGGTACAACCCTGAAAAATCGATATTCAAAATCCCAACTACTTCAAAAATTTGTGCTGGTCAACTATGGAATTCGAGCAGAAGGCAAGTCAGCTGGTAATCACAGTGGCTGGGAAATCCAGTTACTCACTTATCAGGTTTATGTCCTGCTAGACAGTAATAAATCAATGCTAAAGAAGATCAATCATTCAACCCTGATTAGATGGTAAAAGTCCAATGAAATAGTTACTCCCTTCGTCCCAAATTTATGTGATGGTGTTGGGTCGGCAAAGACTATAAGAATGAAAAGAAGAATTCCAAGATTTGTGGTCTAAATTAAGCGATAGATTATTGTCTACTTATAAATCATCTCATTAAAGGTAAATTGAGAATCTTATTTAAATTGTTATTGACTGTAGAAAGATGTCTTCTTTTTGGGACCGACTAAAAAAAATGTGTCATACAAAGTGGGATAGAGTGAATAGTATCTCTAAGTACTTTTTAGTTGCTAGCTATAGAAAGAAAGTTAATTATACATCCACCTATATACACGAGAATTGCTTTAGCAACATGATGGTTGACTTTAGTGATGAAATGCTCCATTCTACAGATCCTTCATGCTAGTACAAGGTATTATTTGGGTTTCCACCTATTCTACTTTGGCCTGGTAACTGAGAGCTCATACAGCTAGCCTACTACCACAAAAGTTAAAAAAAAGTGTTTAAATATGTTCTCTTAATCTTGCGATCTTTTGGCTTCATTTCAACGAGTTTAAATTGTTAATGTAGGGGGACCAATGAAGAAATTTGTAGGACTCACCCCTCAAACCGTTTTGATTCCAAAGGATAATACTTGTGCAACCCTCCCTTTGTATGAATAAGAGTTGTTTGCTTGGTAGGCAAGCAGCCATTTCCTCCTTCATCGACAGAGGTTTGAAGGCCACTGTCATGGCAAAAAGATTCTATATCCTGTTCCTGAATAAGCATGCATAGAGCAGCCAAATTCAGATTGTGAAGAGTGGAACTTATTCAGCTAGTCAAAACCCTTAACACTAGATCGGATTTTACCTTCATCATTAGGAGTTTGGAAAGAGCCGCCAAGGGAAAAGGCTGAGGCTTGTATCCTCCATAATTCACACAGGAAATAGCTAGTGCTCGAACCTTAGTAATGCAAATGGAGCAAATTAAGGGGAATCAATTTATCCAAAAACTTTAAAAGAAACAAAAAGTTACGAAGGAATCCTATTTACAAAGAAGAGATATTTGTGAAAGCACTAAAAATATATCATTTGATTTTGCAGAAAAAGTTACGAAAGGATCCTATTCACAAAGTAGAGATATTTGCGAAAGCACTAAAATAGAGAACTTAGTTTCGCAATGCCAGCATTAGCCAGGGATGTTTCACACTATAAGTTAAAGTCTGCCATTACAGATCAGCCTCAGTTTCCATTTTCCTTCAGGGTAAGAAGCAGACTCATATGGTAGGAAAGGGATCAAAACCCACTTATATTCCAATAGTATCAGGCAAATGAGAGAGAGCATATGCCACGAGCAAATTTTGCTATTATATAAGAACTCACCTCATTAATAGAAGGTTCAATAATGCAATACTGCAAGTAGGATGCCTCGGACTCTGTTGTATGGATAAATTTCTTATAGAAGCCCAATTTAAAGTATCTGCCACAAAAGAAGCAGCAGAAGTTACCTTCCCTGTACAATAATAAAATGTATTCTACTATCAACTGTAATTGATACTAAATTACCTCAAGATCTTCCGAGCAAATTTCATTTCTGTCGACTTCATAATGTGAGAAGGAACATGGCGGAACCATAAAGATAGTGTCTCCCCCTGCAAATCAAGTAGTACAACATTTAGTAACAAAGAAAATGGTCTCTGAGTAAGCACCTAATATTCAACTGCAATTTACAATCTTTGATAAATTCAAAAATAGTAGTAGAAAAGAAAAGCGTAACTGTTCTTTGGGTTTTGGAATCAAGGTGGAGAAGCACATAAAAGGAAAAAAATTCAGCTTCACTTTTGAAGATGGACGCCGTAGTTCGATTTGCTTCATAAAGATTATATAAAGTCGCCAATGCCTTCGTTAGCTGCTCCATGTTGAGGTGTGACAGTGAAGAAATATTTGAACCGCTACATCTTCTAAGCTTATGCTGGGATATTATATGGAATTTAACCTGTGGAGAAAAATATATTAAAGCTGCATACTTCTGAACTTTCTGCAGTTATATACTAAAAGGACTATTTGAACATTTTAAGGCTCTAAAAATAAGAAGCCTCCTTGTCGTTACAACCAGCCAAACAAAAGATCAACAAAGAAGGGGTAATATAAATAAAGAGGAGGGAAGTTTGCAATAGTATCGAAAACATATTAAACCACCAGCCTAGAAGATACCTCCCATGTCAATGTTATCCATCTGCCGTAAAAGGTATGAAATTACGTATCTCAAAAGAAATTCCACCAAAATTCCTAATACCTAACCATAGGTAACCCTTGACACAAGTATCTCAGCTACTACAGTTGCAATGGCATGTTAAAGACCATAAGAGTCAAAAGTATATTTTGGTATGTTATATACACTTTTAGCTTAAGAGACAAGAATTAGAAGTTTCAATACTAAGACACATAAAATGAAACTGAGGGAATATGTCTAAATCAAGAAAAGTTTGTTACATGGTAAAATGTTTCTACATTTCCAATATGTCTAGATTCATTGTATTAAATAACTGAACATGTAGAGTAATTCATGCGGTATTTTAAAATACGCTCTACACTGCAGAAGAACAAATACTTACCCTATAACTAGAGAACAATCACTTACCTTTATACTATTAGATGAGAATTCCAATATAAAGGGCCCTTATTGTGTAACGTAAGCAATCAAGTCAGTAATACGTATGTTATTCTCTTCTCTTCCTTGATCTTCTTCTTCTTCTTTTTTTTTAGGAAAGGTTAAAAAAAAATAATTAACAAAAGCACCCTGGAGGTGCATAATTACAAAAGCTATTCACAAAAAAATTCAGCTATTGCCTAAAATAGACAGGGAACTGATGAAGTCAGCATGCAAGAAACTAGCAGTAGGAGAACACAGGCAAGTGGTTAAGGGGGCGTAATATGGCTAAATTCATATCTATAAATAGTTTAAGAATTGTATATAGTAGGGGATACAGCATCCACATCTAACAGCTATATACTTCTCATTTTCACTTCAATTCATCTTTTGAATTCATTTTACAAGCTTCTCAAGTTATCAATTTTTATCGCTTTCTGCAATATGTGCAGTGTTAAATATTTGCTCCCACTAGATCTGAAGACTCAAGGAAACAAGATTGAGATTCAGGAACCGTAGGATGTTGGAATGCAACAATATCACGATTCACACATCTATGTAAAAATGTATATCGTTCCAGCTCTAAGTCAAGTTCTTTTGGATAAGATAACCTGAATAAATAAGCATACCATTCTCTCATACATAGAGACTACTCGACTGCAAGAGATATTTTGCATACTTAGATCTTGTCTAATGGACCTCATCCTATCAAAGATGAAGTCATGAACCACCTCAAAGGGATGCTCCGTAGAGTCCAGCAAGTTACACAGATAGTTCAAAGTATCTTCCAACACCGAGAGAGGCCTCACATCAGAATCTTTCAGAGTCCTTACAGATATAGTCCTGCAGAACTAACAAAGAGAAATTCAATAAACCATCATTGTAACAAAGATTGAAGTTGTGAAAAAAATTTATGAAACATCAAAAGCATGAAGACTGAATCTGAGATCACTTTCGCCACAACTAACACTGGATTTGTAAGTACAGATCGTAGAAGAGAAGACTGATTAATACTAATTGCTCATACCTGCTGTAAACAAAAAAACGTGTTAAGTTAATTACATATCAAGTCAGGGTTGAATCTCAGCCACAAACACAAACGGCGGCAAATTAACCTGGACAAAAGTCACTACATATGGACTTCATTATGTTTAGAACTCCAGCAATTCTTGGTTGGGACGGGATTGTATCTTGATTTCTTTTTTGTTTGAAAGATATGATGTTACTTACTAACTCGTAAGTTATAATGGAAATAGGAAACTTTTTAAGACATGAAGATGCTATTATTTTTTGACGATTGAAATAAAATTCCATTTCCTTCTAAAGAAGCAAAGGAAATACTGTTTGGAATCTTCACTACTGCTCTGGGGTGTATTTCAACACGATAAAAATGAGAATGTTCAGCAATCTATATTTAATTACCCCTTCAGACCTCTGCATTTTATCAATGTTGCAAGTCCAGTTTGTTTTGAAACTTATTGCACAAAACTACTTTTGTCCATGTGACTTTGTTAGATCTTTTATCCTCTCTGACATTATTGAGTAGCGTATCTATTAAATGCTTTTAGCCATGAACTGTAAGGTTAACAATTCAAAATGTGAAAGCTGAAGCAGGTAGCCAGAGGGGAGCCAGAATTTGAGGTTTATGGGTTTGGATAGGGCGGCAAACTGGCAGGCGAGTTGGATATGAGTGGGTCGAAAATTAATCAGGTTAAAAAAGATAAAATATCTGACTCACCCATATTTTATACGGACAAATCAATGAAGAAAGTGTATATCCATTATTTCTTATTACGTAAAAGGAATAAGTATTCCTAAATTACAAATACTTTTTCTTTTTCTTCTTTCTCCTTCTAGGATGTGTATCATATGAAGAAAAATATTTTTGTCTCTTTTGTGATATATAATAACCTCAATTTAAGAAATGAGTACCTATATTCAATATATTTTTCGAAGGTAACGAATCTTAGGTAACTTTTCTTTGAAAATTGGATTCTGAAATAGCGTATGTGAAACAGTGGAAAGAAATAAGACTACTTTTAGAGAGGAAGTGTTTTTTTTTTGCTTTTCTCCAGATGCATATGGGATTTGTGAATGGAAAAATGATGCAGACTAACAAATTCATTTAAGAAATGAGACTAAAGCATATTAGGTAAAAAAGTCTAGTGAGTTTTGAAGCTGCATCTTAGTTGATGCTGAGTTTCAATTCTCACACCCAGACCACTGAATCATGCAACTCTTTTGGTAAGTGGGTTCGCAGGTTAAAATTTTCTTCATATTTACTAGGTGTTATTAAATATAAATACAAGGTCTAGGCAAAAGCTAGTAAGCTACTGGTTCATCCCAACCCCCATAATGTACTGTAGCTCCACCCCTGCAGGTGGCCTTCTAGTATTAATAAGGGCCTTCTAACTCCCAGGGAAAAAGCATGTTCTGTTATCCACAATGAAAAATGAGCAACTTGGATGGTATTAACCTTTTGGAACTAATATCAACAAATTTGGCAGTAATTATTAAACGCATGGTGGGGTTAATCATTTGGTATTGTAAAAGTCACCAACTTTTGAATACTTCCTAATATTGAGTTTGTTTACATTTGTCACATTTTCCAGCTGTTTCTTCATCTTTTCTAGAAAACCTAAAACTGGAGAGTCATTTAGCTGGCGTCTAACAAAGTGTTAGCCAAGGTCTATTATTTTATTCATGCATTGTAGCATCGTCAAACTGTTATATGCCAGTCCAAAACTAAATATTAACTTTTATGTCTCAAATGGCAACACAAGCACAGCCAATCACCTGTATTATCAGTGAAGATTTACACATCCATTACAATATATTGATGCTCACAAAAGGGCCATATCAGTTGCTTGATGAGCTATTACAATTTAGGATGTCTCCACGTATTTGACAAGCTGGTTACAATCTAGAAACATTTCGTGAAGTGAAACATAGAGCAAGTTAAGTTTAGCCGTCACACAAATTAATAGAGTATCAACTACCAACTACACCTGGCTGGATACATATCTGGATGGGGTTAGCCACGTGAACTCTGCATGCCCGCCATTCAGCTACTTCTGAATTCTGAAGATTCATAATTATTGTATAGGTAATTAACCTACAGACTTTCTTTTAACTGGACTTGAGACTAGTGATCCTTGGGAATCAGTTGATCAAACAAATAGGGTGAAGAAATAACTAATCAAAATTACTAGTCCTACTCACTAGGATACCCAAAATGTTCAACAATGGCTCTTGGCAACTCTTTAATTCCACCAACATGGTTAACATCTTTAATTTAGGATCACAAGATGCAAAAGTGATGTTTACTCTCTTAAATTTCGTGTCAAGTCAAAATCAAACAAAGAGATTGAAAGGGAGAGAGTACCTTTTTAACAGCAAGGGTTGGTGATGATTGACGAGGATTTCCATGTAGCCTCTCGAACACAGCTAAGTCTCGCAGCCTCTCTCGCTTTTCCCTCTCCTCAACTGCAATAAAGACACTGAACTTATTTGATGCTGCAGGTTCACACGGTCCAGGATTTTAAGGCAGTAGAAGCACTTCCTTCTAAATTTTACCGTTTATGCATTTATTTGTTTGATTCCGCCTTACCGCACAAAAAAAAGAAAGGCAGAATAGTTGAAGAAAGAGAAGAAACCCAGAAAGGAAAAAGTGATACCAGGACACATAAAAGGGCAAGTTCCAACTAAATTGTGAATGTCATCAATATCTCCATCAATGTCTTTGTCCGAATTGCTTGAGCTTGTCTTCTTATCGGAAGAGTTGTTCCGAATTTGGGTATTATTAGGCGTAGAAGAATTGACATTTTTCGTGTGGTGAGACCCAAAGTTGCGAGAAGGGTGGAAGGATCTGGAAGAAGAAGAAGAGGAAAAATTGGGTGTTGGCCTGTAGGGAGGTTGACTCCTCCTCGCCATGGCTCGGCGACTACTTCACCAGCAAGCACTTGATCGGAAATAGGAAAAATGTTTATTTGGTGCACGCATAGTAATATTTTGTCTTTGATCACCTCTATATAGTTTGACTTACAAATAGGGAGTGAGGGTGGTTAATTTTTGTGTTTATACTCGCTTCTACAGTGGTTGGTTAATGATTTGGCATAATATATTTTTTAAGAGTACTTTTTGAATATATATTAAATTTTATGTTTTAAAGAAAATTAATTAGATATTAAATAGTATCTAATAATAGGAATAAAATAGAAAAAAAAATAATTCATTAATTTCAAACTTCACAAATATTATTAGACATTTGAGACGGGAGGAAATAGTATTTTATGCTATGAAGTAATCATATTTTAATCGACTTTTCAATAAAAAAATATAATTTTATTTTTTAAAAATATATCCCCAATTACATTAGACTAATATTTTGTGTATATATAAGTATTAAAAAGAAAATATAAATTATTATCACTAATCATTACACAAATATAATATATATTAATTTATATCTGGCTATCTATATTTATGTATATCATATTAAAAGTAAAGTCCTTAATAACGTTGTTTGAACTTATTGACCTTTCGTTAAAAGACATCTCTTTAGACAAAATCATCTTTTCATCATATCTTTTAACTATTTTAATAATATTAAATATAATAAAAATTAAATGAAAAAGATTTTCTTATCTATCTATATATATTAAAAGTGTGAAGGTCCTTGATTAATGTTGTTCGAATTTTTGTCCTTTATTAAAAACTTTGTTTTAGACAAAATTATCTTTTTACCATTTTTTTAATTATTATATTATTATTTTAATCATATTATATTAAATATTGAATATAATAAATATAATAAAATTTAAATGGAGAATATTTTCTTATTATGATTAAATTCCTATTAAAAGAATTTTTTTTTTCAACTAAAATAGATTTAATCCAAAAAAAAATACTCAAAAAA
>JAABOM020000096.1:15425630-15438257 GCA_011800125.2 Solanum clarkiae | reverse complement strand
GGAAAAGGATTCTTTGTGTGGGAATTTAAGAAAATCTTTTCCATTTAATTTATTATTATATTTAATATTATTAAAATAATATTATAATAATTTAAAAAATAATGAAAAGACAATTTTATCTAAAGAGAAATCCTTTAACGAAGGGCAAAAGGTTCAATCAATATTATTAAGGGCCTTCACATTTTTAATATAGTATAAATATAGTACTAAGTTTTTTTTTTGTTAATTTATTTTGACATAGAAGAAGTTACAAAAGAAGGGCTATGCCTGACCCTTTGCTACAAGATGTTAGATCGTAACTCGCTAAAAAGCCTTTAGCAACTAAGCAAAAGAGTAACTAAAAGTGAGAATAAAGCTGAAGATCTAAGGAGACTCATGAGTGAGCATATTAGATCTCTTCTTCTTGACTCTGAACGAAGATATATAGCTGCCATCTATGGATATTTAACAAGCCTCTAACTTTCTCTTTATATAATATTGATGAGATGTTTCAACTAATTAAACCATGCAGTTTGCATTAAAGAGTACTTTAGAGATAATATTAATCATCAAGAGGAAAAAGGCAGAGAGAATTCAATGGAAATGGAGGATCCCATTTACAAAGGTTACAAGGCTGTTTTAGATTCCAAATCATGTGATGAAACTTCGGTAAGCAATCCAGAATTAATTATCTCAAAGTCATGTAGTATTATTTAATAATGTAGTTATTAGAATCAATCCAATCCAATCCAAATTAAATTAAGTTTGCTCCTTTCTATATAGTTAATAATTAAATAAATGTGAATTGGGTCAGGCACTATATGCAAGTTGGGAACCAAGATATTTAAGAAGTAGTTCCTGGCAGCAATTTGTTAAATTGGGGACTGTTCTTCGCCATTTTGGATACACAATAGTTGCTCTACATGGATGCCTGCAAACTGAAATTGAGGTAATTAATATTAAGGCTATTATTAATCTAAATTGTTTTTTCCTTGTCGATTTTTTTTATGCGTGTGACGTATGAGAGTATTAGGCATCTGATATTCTAATTCAACTAATTCGAATTCACATCAGAAAATTATAAATACCTAATGATCCTGAAAATGGACGGTGTTGACTCCTGCTTGTCTCAAAACTTATTGAACTTGATATTTTGTTCATAGGATGCAGACAGGTTAAAAGTTCAAGACTATCCACTTCCAAGATGATTTTCGTAAATTAGACCCATTAGTTTCCTCTACATAAAGGCTGTAGGATATCTATATCCTTTTAGCTCTAGAAAATACCTCAACAAAAAGTTGCCACATTTAGAAATCTGTTTAAATTTTGTGTTCTTTAAGTTAACAAATACAACGCGTCATGCCCAATTTTTGTGCTCACTAAGTTAACAAGA
Organism: Solanum clarkiae; assembly: GCA_011800125.2. NCBI lineage: Eukaryota > Viridiplantae > Streptophyta > Magnoliopsida > Solanales > Solanaceae > Solanum > Solanum clarkiae. The sequence continues at coordinate 15,436,885 of JAABOM020000096.1, read as the reverse complement.
GCAATATATATGTGATGCTAATTGCTACTAGCCTCTAAAGAAGGCTAAACAAACAATATGTTAATTTTAGAAAGCTAAAGAGTTCTTGATGTAAGAAACTGTTTTCTAGATTTAGAAATACATTGAAAACAACCTCTCTTAGTTGTGTATGATTACACGAGATATATTTAGAAATGCAATATCATTGACCATATTGTTAATTAATTTCCTTCTTGGAGTTGTTTTCCTCCCTCCGTCTATTTTTACTTGTCCACTATACTATTTTGGAATCTTCAATAATATTTGTCCCATTTGTAAAATTAATGCTTAATTTATCATTTTGTGTCTGATCTACTATTTTTACCCTTATTATTTAATACTACATATTGATTTTTCAATGTTTAGATGACTTAATTTGATAAAATTCTCGTGCTAAATCAATAGTGAACAATTATTGTTGGACGGAGGGAAGATATATCTAACGCGTTACATCTCTACATAAAATTAAATGTGACTGAACTTTTTTAATAACTTCCTAATTAAATGTGTCTTGATTATTCTTTCTGTAGACTCCTCAATCCGTTCGATTACTATTCAAAGATGCATGCAATCGACTTGCCAGAGAAGTGACAAAGGTGCTAAAGGAACTAGGCGATAGCATAAGAAATCGTCGTCAATACTGCCCACAAATCCAATCTAACCATGTCCATGAAGCCTTACAAGACCTCATCAATGCCTTAAAATCCCAACCAAGGCTCTTTCTTGGCACTAATAGTGACACAGACATATTATTAGCCTTATCAACACTAGCCACTAGGCAAAAATCAGTCTCCTTAAATAACGACGGTCGTGCTCGTCTTGGACTCGACCATGACTTAATGTTGAAAGAGGGAGATAAAAAGAGTTTGAAGCCCACATTAAGCAAGATTGGCATAACTAGCATGGAGTTTTTGGAGGCCCTACCATTTGCAGCCTTTGCATCTTTGCTAGTTGAGATAGTTGCAAGACTTGACCTTGTTATTGAACAAGTAGTAGAATTGGGAAGGGTAGCTCATTTCAAGGAATATAGCCATGATGATGATGTGGTTATTAATGTAAAAAATTGTGATAATAATCCTAGAGTGGGAGATGAGTTCCCCTCCTCTCATACAGCAGCAGATTGACACTTTCTTTTCTCTAGTCACTTTTTGGTAGATACTGTTATATTAGAATGATTAGTGAGGGTATTTATACATATTTAATTACTTTTATTGTCTCTTTTTCAAGGTTGAAATCATATAATACTTCTATCTTGTTTACATTAAGCTTATACATCTTGTTTAAAATTAAATTATGTACACGTGAGTACAGTAATTTTGTGATGATTCTACAAAAACAATGAGTGCACGTGCATCCAGTATCTTAATTCTTTAGCTCAAGCAAGTAATAGAATAACAACAAATTAAAGAGAAATATTTTTCCCTTTGTCATGATTTTCGTATTAAACATTTGATAAGAGAGGGTAAACTGAGGGTAGGAAATGCTGACTCCTTTGATACTTGAATAAATGAACAAAAATTCTGAAATCATGAAGAAGCACAAAAATTAAAAAAAAAAAAAAAGGATCTCAAGGGAGAAGATAAAACATTAACAAAGAAGATAACCATACTTTCCTAGGGGTAATTTATGTTAGTGTTAGTTATTCCGTATTCTACTCCACATAAAATAATATATTAATTCCTTCACAACTTGCTTATATGATATTAATTATGCGAATTTCTAAATTGCAAACAAGATACCGTATTCATATTAATTTATACATGAATATAATATTTTCTTATTAGCTACAAATATTATATAGCTGCCAAATGATTGCTAAATGTTTCACAGATAAGTTCTGACTGACAAAAGAAAAGGAAAAAAAAAGTATTTGCGTGAGCTTGGGAAAAAGTATTTAAAAAATGCAGCAGAAAGTAGGGCCCTACCGGGTTCGAACCGGTGACCTCTTGATCTGCAGTCAAATGCTCTACCACTGAGCTAAGGACCCTTGTTGAATCCTTTCAACCAACTACAAAGTTATTGAAGTTTGATAAAAACGAAAGATGAATACCGCACGTCTATAAATAAGTTATTCAAAAATTAGATTATGATCAAGTACAAAGACAGAAGCGATTACGATTCAACAAGATGTCACTTTTTAAAAATCTGTTATAATGAATTAATTTATAAGTTTTAAATTGTTAAAAGGTCGATGACAAATATCATGTATGATGGCTCCACATGTGATGAGGATAAGATTATGTATGAAGAGAAGTGAGAAGGAGAGTGGTCACTCTGTTTCAGCCATATTCAAATGAGTTGCTCTATAGCAATACTAAATTCTATATCCACTCCTTATTTTAATAGTAAATGTTGTACACGAAGCTTATTTAACTGGAATTTTGGGAGAAATAACAAGAGTAATGATGATAAGCCACAATTCAGATACCATGATCTTGATCCTCCTTTTCCTCCTTCCCTCCTTACCAATACATTCTTGAAAGGTACTTCTTTCCTTCTCTTTTATATGATAGTTATTCAGATAAAGAATCTCAAATAGAAAAAGAAAAAAAGAAGAACGTAAGATTCAGAGGCGAATCCAGAATTTATTAACCATGAATTCTAAATATAATTAGGGAAGTGAACTCTAAAATATATATCTAAGCAATGGCGGAGCCAGTTTTTTGAGTTTGAGTTCTAAATTTTTTTTTTAAAATGTACTAAGCTATTCGGTTTAGATAAGTTATTTATACATATTAAGTGAACTTTTAACGCAAATACATAATTTGACGGAAGTTATTGAGTTATGTCGAACTCCTAGCTTTCTCACTAACTCTGTCCTTTGTATCTCACTCTATCTATTCTTAATTTTGGAGTGCTCATATATTTTTATAAACTCTGGCGAATGTAGCATCAACCAAACTCAGTATTGTTGACACGAAAAATAGATATTATACTGAGTTCGATATTGAGAATCATAAAGGTTTGAGCTCATCGAGCTAATATATATAAAGTTTGGCCTCAAAACATTGAGTTCCGCTGAATCTGTGAATCTATTGTTAGATCTGCCACTGACAAAGAGTTCGATATATGTTTAAAGAATTTATAATCTGGCTGATGATCGATAAGCAGGAAAGGAACTGAAATGCTGCTATAAGGCCTCAGTGGATGGATTTAGTGCAGCTGAATTCCATAATAGATCTGATTTCAAAGGACCATGTGTGATCATTGGCTACACAACCAAGGCCTTTAAGTTTGGAGCATTTAATCCAGAAGGCTATAGAAGTACAGATGATTATTACGACACTTTTGATGCGTTTCTCTTTTATTGGGATGAAGATGAACAACCAATAATCTTGCCTAAAGTAGGGGGAAGTGGTGCTGCTCTGTTTGATTATGCTAGAGGAGGACCACAGTTTGGTGCTGATGGATTGCTAATTGGACCTCCATTGGCTCCTGTCATGGGTGGATTTGCTGGACCTGATACGAATTCTGGGATTGGTGATTTAAGGCAAGCTAAGTCAAGATTGGGACTTTCTTATGCTAAAAGGCCTGACGGTAAAGAGTCATTATTTGGAGATGAATCTAAGGCAGTCATTGATGAAGTTCTTGTCTTTTGTAGTCCTCAAATTGCTAGCTTATATTGATTTATGTTTCCCATGAAGGTTTTGGTCTTTTTGACAAAAATCAATGTCATTGCCTTAGGAAAAACTAATACAAAGTATGTATCAGACTATGCTAGATCACAAGATGTAGCCATGTAAATTTCACTTTTTCTGTATAAAATGCGCTGCAACAGATATGATACGTAGATAGACAACTTAACTTGGCATCAACAGCCAATTACTAAGCATCCCAACTTTGAAAATGCACATCTAAGAAACTTGTACTTGAGTTAAGTTGGTCCCATAAACACCCCAACTTGGAGAATGTACCCCCTTAAAGGTGTCTTTTCAAAGTTAAGATGTTTGCGAGATTCGCCTATGACAGGTTGAAGTATCTAGATAGCCACAATGAAAGTTGGGTGTTCAACAGCCTGTAGAGGCCAAGTTAAAAGTGTCCATTTATATATTATGCCTATATATTCTTTGTTTCTTCCAAAATTTTGTTTCTAATGTTTCTCAAGTTATTTCACTTAAGAGATTTCAACTCATGAATGAATTGAGTAATCATAAGAAGACACATAACATCATTTACCAACATAAATCTATCACTTCTATACATACAGATAAAAATGGTCTGTGAGCCAGTGATTCATGCACAATTTTGGTGATAGACGAACGAAGGATCACCTACGTAACCATGTGATAAAACCGCATGACTCTGCTTCTTGCCTCGCGTGTTGATACTGGATTAAAAAATCTCTGTAAAAATTGAAGCTTTTTGACCATCGTATGTGTCAAAAATTCCTTTGCTGATATATGTATCTGGTTAATTTATATTTTCAGCAATATATAAACAGGTAAAATATTATTTTTTTCGACAAAGAATATTCAGCCTGAGTATCATGTGTATTCACCGCTGCTGTAAGCTAGCAGCTATACTGCTACAGTCAGTGGCTTGTTTGGAGAGATTATACTTCTTGCCTTGTTATGTTCCCAGTTTGCTACTGATGCAGATGTTTTCTATTTACTGTTAACTAATTATATAGCCATCATTCTTCAATGGGACGAACTAGTGGAGCATTATTTTAAAGCACAGGCCAAAAAAAGTATATTAAAGAAAACATAGGTTAGTCCATAAAGGAGATCTGGTCTTATTGAGAGACTATTTGCTTAGTGATGAAGGGGCCCCAGCTTCGTTGATTCCTCTCTAGCTACCTTATGGTATTATGTCTGGACTTATAGGGGGTGGGAAAGGAATGTTTAATCAGTTAGTGTACCTATCTTTCTTTCTCTTTTTGAGTTAATGGCTTCTGAACTTTTGGTTACACTTTTCCAAAGCTTTGTTAGGAGGAATAGTTTGGAGGACATCTTTTGAAGTTGAGTTCAAGGAGATATAAAGCAGCAGTTGATTGATTCCCATTTTTATGTGGCTTGCTTTTGTATTTTTCTTGATTGGTTCAACAACTTCATTAGTTAAGTAACCTTGATTCCTTTCAGCGTCAGATGCAAGAAATAATTACTCTTTAATTCTTGAGAATTTCGTGAAAGTAATGTTAGTTGATCATGATCTTTGAATTAGATATTACTATCACTACCACATGATGAGTATGACTCAAAAACTTTTACCTTCCACTCTATTACTCAAAGAACAGTTGCATCAAATGGATTTGTTAGATGTTAGAAGGGGTGAGAGAGCACAACGGTGTGATTAGTCGGGCAGTGAGTTTCAGATAAGGTATCCTCAAGGAGAGAAAAGGTTTCATCAACACCCTGAAAGAGTGGTAATAGGCCTTCAATGTCCCAATATATGGGCAACTGCTCATTATCTCTTCGTTTGCATTTGCCATCTTTCTAGGTTTTAATATGTTGTGCCTATGAAAATGATGTTACAAAGATCAACAACCATTTTTTTTATGACAAAGGGAACCCGCAGCCGCTACCCTTTGGGTGCGTACTGGATAAACCTCCGCTCCTTTGCAATAGCTCGCAAACCACACAGGAAAGGTAACCCATACTATGAAAGCCCAGTGTGACTAGCTCGGCTCAGAAGGCAAACCCCTTGCTTTTGCTGGTAAGGGGTTTCGAACTTGAGACCTCCAACATGGAAGTCTTAAGCCCAAACCACTGTGCCATCCGGAAGGGCCAATTACTAACTTGCTTTCTTGTATCCTTTGCTTGTGAGCTGCTTTTGTGTTCCTTAAAGCAATATCCTCTTTGTCATTTGCTATAGATTCTTGATCATGATTACTTGGAAGTTGGCACTATCAAAATCATATCAAGATAGTTTTATAATTCAAATAAGTTGAGGAAGTGTAACATTTAACAGATCACTTGAATCTAGATGAGTTGAAGTATCTAGATAGTCACAGTGAAAGCGGCTGTTCCACTGCCAGTGGAGGCTCAGTTAAAATGTCTATCTATGAATAATGCATTTTAAATTCTATATTTCATCCAAATTTAGTTTCTTAATTTTCTCAATTTTTATTTCACTTATTAGAGATTTCTACTCAAGAATGAGTTAAGTAATCATAAGAAGGCACATAACATCATTTACCAATATAAATAGATCCCTCTATACAGATAGAAATGGTCTGTGAGCCAGTGATGCATGCTACATTTTGGCTATAGACCAACAAAGGATTGCCAAAGTAACCAAGTTAGAAACCACATATCGCTTCTTTGCGCCTCGTGTGTTGCTCTGGCTTTCAAAGATGTCCGTAAACGTAGAAGCCTTTTGACCATCGTACTGTGGTGTAATGAGTCAAAAATGTCCGTGCTGATGTATGTATCTGGTACATTAATATTTTCGTCAATATATAAACATGTAAAATATTAGTCTTTTGACAAAAGGTGTATTCATCCCAAGTATATGTGTATTCACCCCTGTTGTGAGTAGCTAGTTTTGAGAGATTATACTTTCTTGGCTTACTATGTTTCCAGTTTGCTACTGATGGAGATATTTTCTATTAGTGTAACTAATTATATTGCCATCATTCTTCAATGGATCAACTAATGGAGCATTGTTTTAAAGCACAGGCCAAAAAGAGTACATTAAAGAAATAGGTAAGTCCAAAAAGAAGATCTGGTTTTATTGAGAGACTATTTGCTTAGTGATAAAGGGGCCACACGCTTCGTTGATTCCTCTCTAGCTACCTATAGTATTATGTCTGAACTAATAGGGGGCGGGAAAGGAATGTTTAATCAGTTAGTGTACCTATCTTTCTTTCCTTTTTTTTTGAGTTAATGGCTTCTGAACTTTTGATTTTACTTTTCTAAAGCTTAGTTAGGAGGACATCTTTTGAAATTGAGTCAAAAGAGATACAAAGCATCAACTGGTTGATTCTCACTTTAATGTGGCTTGATTTTGTATTTTTCTTGATTGGCTTAGCAACTTCATCAGTTAAGTTACCTTGATTCCTTCCAGCATCAGATGTGTCCAATGCAAGAATAATTACTGTTTATTCTTGAGAATTTCGTGAAGTACTCTTAATTGATCATGTTCTATGAATTAGATACTACTGTCATGAGCACAAGATGAATCACTGAAAACTTTTACCTTCCATTCTATTACTCAAACAGCAGTTGCATAAAATGGATTTGTTTAATGTTAGACGAAGTGAGAAAGCACAAAAATGTGATTAGTCGGGCAGCGGGTTTCAGATAATAGATGCATCAAGGAAAAGAAACTTTCATCAACACCCTGAAGGTGTTACAGACACATCAAGCGTGGAAATATACCTTCAAGTTCCCAATATATGGGCAACTGCTCATTACCTTTTTCATTTGCATTTGCCATCTTTCTAGATTTTAATACGTTGTGCCTATGTTCAACAACCGTTTTACTAACTTGCTTTCTTATATGCTTTGCTTGTTACTTTAGCAGTATCTTCTGTGTAAATTGCTATAGATTCTTGATCATGATTATTTGGAAGTTGGAACAATCGCAATCACATCAAGAAAGTCTCTATAATGCAAATAAGTTGAGGATGCGTAAACTTTTTAGAGATCACTTGAGTCTAAATTCTGCCTGTATGTTGGCAAAATAGTTTAGCCAAGAGTGGAAGCAGTTTTCCTGATACAAGGGGCTTCTCAGTAGTAGTTCCTGAATTGAAGTCAAAATTTAAGTCCAAATTAGTGATTATAGATATTTGAGTCTAAATTTGCATCTCATCCATCTAACTATGAGTATGAGTGATGCTTGGTTTGTAATTAAATAGCTATTGGGAAACTATCACGGCCATTGTCGAACTACAACTTAGCAAGTTTGGCATATGAATCTCAGGGTGCATTTGGCTAGCTAGTTAACCAGTTATCGGCAGGCAACTCACTCTATTAGAACTTCAAACAATTTGCTTTTCCTTATATGTTGAAACAGTTCAATTACTTTGAATAATGCAACCAATAGTTGCTAAAGGGAGGAACCAATAGATGCTACAGAAGAAGTACTGCTAATGAACATCAGTATTTCCGTAACAAGTTTACAATAAATATATGAGTTATGGTCAATAACACACCTAAATTTTGGTTCTTGGTAACAAATTCATACATGGAATTGATTAGAATGATAACATTGATATATATCAGGAAAGTTATGGAGGCTTAGTTCTAACTGAGAGGTTCAGCTGCTAACTCAACCATTTTCCTGTGGGATCATTAACACGATCATCACTGGGTATGACACCAGCTAGATTTTAACTTAGGAAACTAAACTCGAAGATAATATTATAAGATCGAATGACTCTTAAGACAGACATTAAAAAGCTGTTGTCTCAGAGAACAACTTTATATTATTTCAGTAGCATACTCGGTTGCATTGACCTATTCTTAGTAGATTCTTACATCAGACTATGTATAATATATTTTACTGTGACCATACACCAATGAAATATCACAAAATCCCATTTTCACTACCCAATCTATTTCATCCCAATGTTCATCAGCAGAGATTTGAGTTGACCAATAAGTCGTTCTGGTTATAACCTTTATATGAAATATCCTTGTCATCATAGAACTCCATGTAGCTTCCATGGACTGAGAAGGGAGATACACAACCATAGCCACTGAGATCACCAGAAAGTTCAACTTCCCCACTAAAATACGGGAAAGATGAACTCGATGTGAAGTCATAATGATCACTTGGCTGCCATAAAGTCGAATTTGAGAACACATGCTGATAGTTTCCAGATATACTTCTTCCTCGAGGACATTCCTATATCCAGCCATCAAAATATTAGTATGAAGCTCATAGAAAAAACATGAACCAATGGAGAGAAAAAGGAAGAACATCAGCACCTTTGAAGGATCAAGAACCATATTCTGAGACATCCAGAGGTTTGCATCATCACTTCCCATTGCAGAGTCATAGTCCTCTATTCGTGTTGTCTGATACGGAGAATTAACAGGAGTTGAATAGTTGCTGTTACCGGACACGTATGTAGCTGGTGTTGGCATGTCATCAGAAAGGACAAGGGGTTCATCCAAGGCTACAGTTGAGGTAAAACCTTCGATGCTTGAACGGCATTCAACCTGTTTAAAGGCTGTTCCTCCATGAACATCACTCGTTTTCATTGAAATGTTGTCCTTTCTCTTGATGACACGACAAAGAGCAAAAGGCCCCTGAAGATATTTAAATAGAACTTATATCATGGTCATTTTTTTTTATTTGCATTTTTCATTAAGTTGAAGAACTTCATGTTGAGATTTGTCAATTACCTGGAAACTAGAAGTGCCTTGGGAAACATCATCACAGAGACGATATTCATGCATTACCCAATCAGTTCTATCCCCGAAAGGAGCTCTTCCGCGGTAGAAAACGAGTGTCTTCCTGTATCCTACAACTGCAGGCTTGCAGACAACTTTCTTGTCTTTCCCTGTGGCCTTCCAGTATCCAGAATTAGTGGCTCGATTGGTTCGTGAGCCATTCGGGTACTTCTTGTCTCGAGAGCAGAAGAAGTACCACTCCATGTCACATTTTGGTAAGAAAGATTTCTCTGTCATCAGTATCCCAAAATATCAACTTCAGAATAATATAAGCAAGAAGTATGAACCATCTAAAACAAGAAACTTCTGTTGCTTTTAGACATGTTTTCTTTTTTCCTTTTGATATGTGGTTAGGGTTATGTGCGTGAAAATAGAGATGCCCCACAGAGCACTCCATCTTGTGACAGACAAAAAGATGAGAAGCTATAAAGTAACAACTCATTTTCAGTTCAAATTGTCATGAAACAGCGAAAGCACTATTTCTTAGCTTTTCACTCCACCAACATAACCTATCAAATGAGAATATTAGTCTGGTGCATAAAGCATCCCAGTTTCCCATCGCACCCCTAGGTATGATGTAGAATGACATGTCCACCATGAACTTTCTTCCTAATATATGTGAGGTTATACGATATATATGTTTGCGCAACTCGCAGAGTATATATTTCTCAATACTTGGGCAAGTCTTTTCAAGAGAAAAAGGTGATCAAGAATGTATACCTGGAAGGTCCCATGGGTCAAATTTGTACAAGTCTATTACTGGAATGACTTCCAACTCAATTTCAAGTTCATCAGCTTTTCTTTTCAGGTAATATCCAACCAATTCTTGATCAGTTGGATGGAAACGAAATCCTGGAGGAAGTGATATTCCTGCCATCAAAGTAAATGTTTCCAAATGCTAACTACACACAAATTACAAAAGACCAGGCAGAAACCTCAACAGAAGCAATATCAAAATTTAGCTAAGTGGCCAAACTGTACCTATTGAAAATTTGAAATATCCAAAAATAAAAACTTTTGGCTACACAGAATTTTGACTCAAGAATTGTGATAAAATTCCACAACATGCACCCCTGGGACAACACAATCATCTTCCAGGGAAAAAAACAAAGTTCAAAACTATATTTCTTGTACAAAAAACTCCCCACCCCCAATAAAAGTTCTATCAAAGTGTAATTGAAAGGAAATTCAAGTAGAATTAGAATCCCACAAGGCAAAAAATGCCACTATAAAAGGGATGTTTTTTCTAGTACCAACAAGTTTAGATGTTGCAAAATTTGATAGATCACAGTCCAATAAGAGAGACTAGCTAAAGAGTCTATATGAAGAAAATGATAAGGTTGTGTAGAGTAAAAATAGAGTAGCATCAATTAGCTTTTATAGGCTATGAAGAAGCAAAAAGTTGCAAAAAAAGAAATATGAAAACCGAAAGATATGTAGCTTGTCTAGGCTTACTCCAAATTCCACAAGAATGGCCCACCAAAATCAGACCACATTCACACTAAAACAAGTTATTTTCTCCCTGTCTGTCTTGACTCACAGCACGAAAATCAAACTAGTTAATATTTTCTTTGATCCTTTTTATATCAATAGATGATCCTTAATATATGTCATTTTATAAAATCAATGCATAAATGATATTGTTCTTCTTATTTTATTTGATAGGTAATAAACTTTGAAAAGATATATTTGATCAATTAAAAGAATCAAAAAATCAATTAATGTACATAAAATAAGAGCAAAATAGTAAAGTAACTTTTTTTCTTAATGCAAGTGCAATTACAAAAGGTGACATATAAAAAGGATTAGAGAGGCTTAATTTTATAGCAAATTAAGCGTCAACTATGGCGTTGGTAAGCCCTAACAGGGGTGTTCCCGACATAGTTCGTGATG
>JAABOM020000096.1:15394564-15412382 GCA_011800125.2 Solanum clarkiae | reverse complement strand
AATAAGTTTAGATGAAATCCCTTGATTCAAGGGATTCCTAAGAATTACGGATTGATTAGTTTAGATTATGTTGTTACTTGTTCTCTTATAAATATTGTACAAAACTATGAATAATATATACTTTTCTGCAGTATCATACTTTTCTGCATATCATAACTTTCACTCCTGTAAGTTATATCCTTTCTAATCAAATTTGATGAAAATGAGTTTGTGAATATGAACAGAAAATAAAGCTATTTGAAGCAGTACAGACAAACTTTACCATGCTAAACTCTTACTTACTGGCGATGGACAAGTAAAAAAGCAACAGAAACAGTAACACTTGCAGTCCATTATTTTTTGACCTGAGCTTTCTCCAAGTATTCTGGATGTTCTTGCTGGTAGAGAAGCGACCACGTAGCTGTAGGGGCAGTGGATATCTGGCCGCCGTTAGGATTATAGAATTAGTAAGTTGGCTATCTTCTCATCACTGAATTTCCTTCCCTCCTCATCTTTGCTCTCCAGCAATATTTCCAAAATACTCCTCTTTGTTCAGATTTATCACTAGCACTCCTGACCCTCCTTTCATCTATTGCTGCTTGAAATAGCTGGGCTAAGTTCTCCCGTGCCTGCAACCACATAGGGAAACTGAAACATCAGTCATTTCTTCTTCAGGTGGCTAAAAAAGCAACAATCTTTTTTGTTCTGTTCTTGAAATTTTCCAATGGTCTATTGGTACCAATCTCTTTACTCTGCAAAGGTAGGGGTAAGGTTTGTAAAGAAGTGTCAACTGGGCCTAACCCAACCCCAAAGCCTAGCTCATTAATCACTGACGTGAGACTTTTTTATTCTTCAACAAGGTCTGGATACATCTTATCCTCCATGGAGCCCACTTGTAAGATTGCACTATATATGTTGTTTTATTTTTGAAATTTGCGCCTTCTGGAAGTGTATTTATATGGATCAAGAGGCAAAACGAACCTTGAGTGCCCTGTGGTAAGAGAATCCAGGTAGATCAACTGGCAGGGCAAAAATTCCATCAAAAAAAACAGAGAACTCTGTTTCAGCCATATCAAACCATTTCTGATCAATTTTTGTACCCGTAATGACTGTCATGATCGCTTGAGAAGCATACTTCCTCATTTCATTTATCAACTCAATAGGTTCCTCCCTGCTAGCCCACTTATCAAATGCAGCAACAGCAATCTCCTTTATGTAGTCAACATACATCGATAGCGCCTCATGACCAATGATTGAACCAGTCGTTATCTGTCGCAGAAGCTTATGTTGCCGCCTTGTTACTCCATGAAATGTTCTCTTTGCTGTTAGATCTGTCAAGCATTTTGGAAAACTTAACACAAAATGCTCTTCATCCATCAATACTTGCCTACATGTTTCTGGTGTTGTAACAATAGTGCTTGGTTTCCCATACATAAACGCCTTGTACATCCCTCCATTGCCATACCCATTCAAAAACATATCTAAAGTATCCCAATTTGTCGAGTTCCACACATGAACTATCACTAATTATTTATCAAAACACATCTTAACTATCAGTTGTTCCCTTTTTCTATCTAAGATATCACCATCATTCAAATAGAAAATGAGAACAATTGATAGTTGAGGTGTATATTGATAAACTAGTCTCTTGGTACGTGTTTTGCGCGTGTATCCATATCAATTAGTATAATATGATGATATAATATGATGATTGACAACAGTTCAAGCATGAAACTTGAAAATCATATAACTTATTTGTGTTTTTGACCTTTTCACTCCACAATATAACTTGATACACAGAAGGAATGAATAAAGATACCTGGTTGTAAAGGAAGAGATAAATGATTTAGGGTCACCATATTTGTAACTTTTGATAAAGGACAACATATTCCCAATAAAAGGCCAGCCTAGATCACCTGGAGGTAAAATACATTGATTTTTGTCCAATTTCTTCACATAAAACCATTCATTTGACTTGTTAAAGATTTTCAGCCTTCTCTAGTTAGCTCTCATCAGACTTTATTCTACCAAGTAGTTGGTATTTATTATGGAATGATTTGCTCCACTGAACGTGCAGAATGAACAGGAAGTTGGATAAGCATGTATGTTACTAGTAGAAGATAGGAAAATTTGTAAAGAAGGGAATCTTAAACAAATGATGGCACTCCACCTTCTTTTGCCTATATATATCTCCTCTACAATGCAGAGTAGAACGAAGCAATATTAATTCTTTACTCACATCCTCTCTGTTTTCTTAATTTTCAGTTTCTATTCCTCGTTAAATTTATTCATTTATATTTTTTATAACAATATTTTCTTAATTAGTTCTCCTTTAATTCTGAAGCGGCTATGAGCTGTCTGTTTATGTTTGTCGAACCTGTGCATATAGTTGTATAATGTTTCGAGTATCTTGACTAGGTTGCCCTTCGATTATGTCATGCTTCATCTTCCCCACACAAGAACTTGTATTTTTTTTATTTGAAACAACATCACATGGCATCTCATTTAAATGCATATTCTAATTACGAATACAATTCCACGTCAATTTTTTATTTCTCACCTAAGGTTCATGTGTTGTATCGAAGACATCAAGACAATTGTCAGTATGCCTAATCATTGAAAAATTCTGCACCTATGACATCAAGGGAAGTTCCAAAAATACATCAGGTTGTTGGAGATAGGGCTGTTTTGAGTATTCACTGATGTTTAAAGAGAAGGAATGAGTACCGATGTGTAAAAATTGAACCGATAAGTAAATTAAATTGAAAAAATTATTATTGATCTATTGCTATTGGATTATTAGGTTAGCGAATTTTTAGTGTCTTATAAAAAAAATTATCGAATTGTCAGTTTGATTTTGATTTTTAGAATTGAGTTATTGGGTAAATCAATAACTCAATAAGATTATATTAATGTACTACTTTACCGCTTCATAAATAGTAAATATTAATAATTTAACATTACTAGATGCTATATAAGTACTCTTAAGTCATGTATTTGCTTGATTCCTAATGTACAAGCCTTCTATCAAGGGTATAAATTAGAATATGAGGTTAAATATTGCATGTTGGTAAATTTTTCTGCTCAACAAATATTTCTTTTTCCACTTTTTGTTGATTTAGTCATCACATTACAACGTTTTTGTTGGATTGTTTGGTTTTAGTTTTAGTCTGTTTGTAATTCTTGCTTTTGTAAGTTTGTAATTTGATTAACATCAGAAATTTCATATTATGTTTTGGTTGTGACATGCAATTGTAGTCTTCGTACTGCATTTGCTCTTATTGATGCAATTTCTTATTATCTTTCTTGTTTTACTATATCAAAGTACTAGCTTTCAAAAGGGGCAGAAGAAAAGAGAGATGTGAATTAGGTGAGCAAAGATGAATTAAAAGAGCAAAACTTGAAACATAATAAGGAAAAATAACTATAATTTGCTAAAATTATGATTCATAGCTACACACTATAGGGACGAGAGAGACAAGCGAGACTGAAAGAGGAAGGAGAGAGGGCAGAGAGAGGAGAGAGGTGAACTGTATTTCTATATATTTTGGATATATATATATATATATAGCTAGTATGTATACATATCAATGATTATATTTGTATAACTGCTTGATAATATTATATATGTAATTAATATGCATATGTATCAATGAGTAAAATTATAATAATAAACACAATTTTATTCAAACACATTGTAACAACTCATCTTGAGATGAGATGTCCCACATCGGCAAAACACAAGAGAGATGCTGGTATATAAGTAAAGAACTAGCCTATATACCGTGAGACGCCTTTTGGGGTGAGCCCAAAGGGACAAATCTGTGATGGGTGAAGCCCAAGAATGGACAATACTTCACAGTGTTGGACCAGGTCATTACAGGATCGAGCTTCTGGATTATTCTTAAGGTAGTTGCTTATTCGAGAATTCTATATTTAGAGGCTTGTACATGTGACACCAGTCCTTCGAATAGTTGTAGTTTGGTATTCATATGATTAACTGTTGTATTAGTTTATTTATCTTCCGCGATTATTGTTATGTTTGGATTAGTAAGTGTTAGGTTGACTCGCCTTAGTGGATTAGGTGAGTGTCATCACGCCTGAATTTCGGGTCATGACATGATGGGCCAAGCCCAAGAGCGGACTAATACAACAGTATATAAGTCAGTTCTTTACTTATATACCAAGAAGATTTGTATAATTGACTTTTATCATTTGTATTTGTACAAATGACCGTTAATATTTATATTTATGCAATTAATTATTATAATTTGTATATGTATAGAGAGAGGGGCCAAAAGAAACGAGAAAGAAAGCAAGCCAAGAGAGGAGAGAGAGGTATGACAGAAAGAGGCAAGTGAGTTTGCAGAAAGAGAAAATAATAACAAAATAAATTCATATTTATAGTTATAAATTATAATTTTTTAAATTATAATGATATAAATATTTTCTCTATCTAATTTTATGTGCTATAATTTCCTTTTTGGTTTGTCTCAAAAAGAATATCACTTACTCAAATTGGAAGCAATTTACCTTTAAAATTCTATTTTTACCGTTAATAAAATAAAATGATGATCATACACAAAAATATCTAAGAATGATTTCAGACCACAAGTTTTAAAACTCTTTATTTTTTTCTTAAATATGGTGTCCAGTTAAAGGGTGCCACATTAAATGGAGTATATATGACATGTTTGCTCAATTACCTAATTACCCTTTTGAAAGGGATTTAGCCCCAAAATTAGCTTTTAGGCCCAATGTTTCAAGCCCAATCAACATCGACGCAGCGTTTTCACAGAGCTTCTCTGCTTTACAATCTTGGTAAGGCAAGTATCCCCATAAACGAAAAGCTTCCATTTTACCTACAGAGAGAGAAACGATGAAGCTCTCACTGAAACTTCAAGAGCAATCTCAAATCCAGAACCACCAAAAACAATCACAAACACATCCACTTCTCCTCCGTGCCAAAATCCCCATTTCCATATTTAACCTTCCTTTCCTTTCTTGCTTTTCCACCACCACCACCCACCCTTCTGATCTCTGCCTTTCTCTTGCCACCAGTTTCCCTTCTGGACCTACCCTTAAACTTGCCTACTCCACTGCCTCAACCCCTACTACTGCCACCTCCATCTCCCCTCCTGTAACCCTCACTCTCAAATCTGGAATTGGGGTCTTTGGGTCTCCCAAGAACTCGCCTTTAGTCATTTCTGCTAACTTTTCCTTCTCCCCTTTGAGTCCTAATCAAAATCCCACCTTCACCCTTCTCTTCAAACCCCAATTGGGTTCGTTTTCTCTTCGTAAAAGCACTACTTCTGACCCGAATTCTAATTCAAGTGCTGTGGGTAAGCAGAATGGTGATGGGAATTCATTTGGGTTTGTTCCTTTGGAGAGGCCAGCGAGTTTTAAGGAATTCTCGATGGAGGACTATGCTAAAGATTCTATCTTTAAAGGGATTGCTGTAATGGCGAAGACGGAAATGCCTTTGACGAAAACGGTTATGATGGATTGTCGTTGGGGTGTGAATTTCCCCAAGGATTTGGGGAGCAGGATGCCCTTTCTAAGTGTGAATAAGATCGGGATTAAGAGAGTTGAGGAAGTTAAGGAGGTTAAGCAGAAGAAGGATGAGAATTCAGGCGAAACGGAGTTGCTGAAAGGTATGTGTTTTTGGATGAAAAAGGAGTTGGAGATGTTGCAGAGAGAGAATAGAGAGATGAAACATAGGTTGGAGGAAATGAAGATGGGGAGCGCTGTTAGGAAGGGTGTTGGTGAGGCAGAGTTTGAAGGTGTGCAGGTGATTGAGAATTCAGGAGGATTTGAGCAGTGGAGGAATAAAAGGAATAGTGGGGGAGAGAATGCAAAGAAAGAGGCGAAGAAGAATGCCTCCAACGGGAATCGAGCTAGTGATGTTGAGAATGAGTTGCAGAAAGCTATTAGGGCTGCTTCTTCGTCATAAGGTTCAAACTGTCTGCTAATTAGCTCAAGTAAATAGTTAATGATTACTTCCTTTCTTAGTATGCAATGTATATATGAATGAGCTTGCTGTAACTTAAGTGTGATACCTATCTCCTTAAGGAGGGTTGGATTGATGAAGAATTTGAAGTTTTACTTCTCCAGACTATGCGGAAGACTTCAGATCCTCCCTTGCAAGCTTTCTAATGTTAGCTTATCTTTATTCCCTTTATCTAATTGGGGAAATTATTCTTCAAGTAGTATGTGAACTTGTTTGTAGATACAATTTCTTTGCAAATGGAACTTGTTCTTTGTTGTATAGTTCTATTTGAGAATTGTGCAGGAGAGCGAGGAATAAATTAGCTTCCATTTAAGTAATTTCTCTGCAAAATGCAGATAACATCTCTTTTCTCATTTCTTAATAAATAGAGATGACTATGATTTGCTTCTTTGCTTGTTTAATTTATCAGTTTATGTAAAACTTATCCTCATGCTTATGTTTATATCAACAAAAGTAATACGTAGTCATTATATTTACAAAGTAGATAGGAGTTCAATTTGGGCTTATAGACTTATACTATGTTAATGTAGAAAGATACTTCATATCAGGTTGTTTTTTGGTTGAGGAAATGGTTTTCTCTGAGGTGCTACCAGCATCCTCCTTTTATTTTCTTTCGACTTTCCCCTTCCCTTGATCTTTGAATGATCAGTTGCTAAACTCCATCCGAACTCCCAAGTAACCGTGGTCAGCCGTCCAGACCATCCCTTAGCTACAACCAATCTCCACTATGCAACACTGTCCCTCTTCATGGGGGCACAAATTTCCAGCTCAAACTACAGTCATGTTTCATATGTTATGCATGTATGATGGCTCATTGAGACAAATATGACTCATTATTACGAGTGATGGGAGTTCGGATGTGCAAAGATAGCAAAATGTACCGATCGCTCAGCACTGTGGAACAAAGTGTTTGTTTTATTTAAATTTAGCACTCATAGTAGCATATTTCTAAATGATGAAAGCCTGTTAAACTCGTTTTGTTCAAAACAATATTTGGTTATTCATTGGACTGATTTTTTGGAAATTTTATGAAGATGAGTTTCAAGTTTGAAAAAACGGTTTTGACCAGTGTTTCAAGTATTCTTTCCCCCTCCACAAAATATCAACTCTTTTTTCAAATTAAATGCATGTCTAAACAATGAAAAATTAAAGTGGCACCCTAATAGACTGTTCCATTAAGGGCTGTCCTGGAGACTGCTGTTAGCCTTTCTCCTCCAGACAATATGGGCTATTCCATATGGCTATTCCTGAATGCTTTTCTGAAGTCGGCAGGATTGTACTAGAGATAGACTTGTTGTTTTGTGTATAGCTTGGACATGCTCCTGATACTACTATAAATTGATGAACATAAAAGGGTAGCTTGGTGCACGAAGTATGTTGCATTCTTGCAGGGCTAGACCTCAAGTGGGACAGCTGGGCCTCCCTTTTTGTGAACATAATTTCAGAAATTACTGTGTACATTTTTTGTGAGAATCCTCATTCGACAAGCCCATTCAA
Organism: Solanum clarkiae; assembly: GCA_011800125.2. NCBI lineage: Eukaryota > Viridiplantae > Streptophyta > Magnoliopsida > Solanales > Solanaceae > Solanum > Solanum clarkiae. The sequence goes on along the minus strand of JAABOM020000096.1, from coordinate 15,404,896 downwards.
CTTGACTTGGAACTTTGGAATGTTTAGCTCATCTAACTTTAGGACTGGCAGATATATTTTCTTGGATAGAAGTATTGCACTTTAACTGTTGTTGCTGCAAGTCTGAAATACTGTTTGTGAAAGTATATCAACTTTATGTGTTATCTGGAGATGCTTCTCTATCATCATATGCTGCTTGGGGTTGTACAGATTTTGAAGGCCACATAACGCACTTCCATGAGACGTCATGCCATTCTTTACCTGGCAATGTTTCATAGCCCCTATTTCTTTGTTCCAATTGTTGCCAGCCTCTTCAATGCTGCTTCTTTTTGTTTCACAAACCTTGTGTTGATGTGCTTAGATGGTTTATGTGGGGCTGCTAGTATATGTCTTTTGCTGTGGCTGTAGAAAATGGTACTCATTTGGGATGGTTGGTAGAGGAAGGGTCAATCACTGCGTTGAAGGATGACAATTGTAACTTTATCTTGATACAGTTTGGAAAATTCATCATTTAAGATTGTTAAAGTAGAGATGATTGCCAGTTTATATACAAGTCTGTCATCCCCAAAGGATGTCATCGTTTGTTGATTTCTTGAATTTCTAAGTCTTCACTTTTTCATTTAATCTGAAAGTACAGGAATGCAAGTATTTATTATCTTTAAAATGTTCACTGATTCAGAAAAAATATATTAGTGCAATGAAACAAATATTTTGACGTTGGTTATGAGCACTTGAACCATGAGTGATCAAGCTCAACCCTACGTATGGAATTATGGAATTTTTTTTGCATGAAAATTTTACAGATTTTGTTCACTTAATATCAAAGTAAATTAAATATTGTGTGTTTTAATAGAAAATTCCATATGTCAAGTCGTACAGTCAAATTTTACTTCTTCACTATTGCAAAAACAAATTTCTCACTTTTATTTATTATTTTTACCATATCAAACAATGATGATGATTTTTATTCCATGTTTTATCGTGACATTAAATATTTATTTTTTTCAAGCATTTTTTAAGAATACTAAATTTATTAATATGGGTATTATACCAAAATACTCATATTTCTTGATGAATTTACAAGAACAAGTAAAGTTTAAAATTATAAAATATCCAAGAATTTTTTAAACATATATACCTAAAATATGGGCATAAGCTACTGATTTCAGTAATTACAAAGTTGGTTTATCAAAGAAAATATCAAATTAAAATCTAAAAAATTACTATTAATTTAATGAATTAAAATTATTAGTAGTAAATGTTTGTTTCTATATATTAGATATTGTTTGGTAGAATGTACTAGTAAAAATAATGCATGTATTATCTTGGTGTGTTCGTAATATTATATTTGATACACTTTTTTATCCTCTATATATATATATTTATTGTGTATTACTAATACGATAGATTTTTAGGTATTAGTAATGCAGTAATTTTAATGCATGCATTAGCATAATTTAAAGATACAATTGTTTTTCAAAATTATTTTTCAACTTAATTATGGAGGATATTTTTGTAAATAAAATTTTATTTAACATTATTTTTATATATGTAACATTTTTGGGAATTTTTTAAGATAAAATGTGAGTCCCATAAATTGGAAAGGGAAATTAACTGTTGTTTTAATTACTACTATAAGTTTTGTGAATTCAGCCGAACTCGAGTCGGACACTCTGTACCCACCGAGAAAATCCTGATGGCAACGCCGGCGCCGACCGGCAAGGGCGGCATCAGCAGTAGCAGAGATGGAACAGCGAAAACGCTTGTGGCCGATCAAATTACACAGTCTATACAGTCCACTTCCAATCTCCTCCATCTCATGCTTCAGTCTTCCCCATCCCAGGCATCTATTTTTTTCCTTTGCTTTTCCCTTCCAGATTAGTTCATTTTCTAAAAGTTAATTTTATTTCCTGGTTGTTTGTGTTATTCTCTTGTAGCAAGTGTTCATGGGTATGCCTAAAATGCTGAATACAGCTCCTTGTAGAACCAGGATTAGACTTTTTGCAATTGGGGTTTATTACTTTGTAGAAAAGAATTTCTTGGCAGAAGTGTGATTAAAAGGGTAGCAGGGTAAACAAAAAATTGAAGAAAAAAAAAAAAGATTTCAACTGTTTCAGTATCTATTGTTAACAACAATAGCAATTATAAGTGAATTTCGAGGCAACAAGCTGCTAATTTAGGGTTTTTGGTCGAATCATCTCCATCTTTGTATGTATCAATGCGTACTTAAATTTTGTATTGCCTCATCCATTTTAGTTTATATTAAACTCTTTCCATTTTGGAATACATTCCATAATATTATCATTCCACAAGTACTTATAATTTTTAATACTTCAAAATAACTAATTTTTAATGTCGACATGATGTTGTACTCATCAACTACTTTGTTAATTTCTTATGTCAAATTACTGTTGTAAACTCCGTGCTCTGTTAAAGACCATTATATAGACGGATATGTAGGGAGTGTCTTTTTAAAGCTTTGGCAGAAGGTTCTGGAATAAGAATGTTTGAATCCATAGTAGCTTTAACATGTTTCTTCATGTAGTACTTTTTCTTATATTTGACAAATGAAATACATGAAGTATTCGTTAGGGCCACTATGGATTTAACGTGTACTTCATGTATTGCTGATACATTTCTCAATGTGCTTCAGGCTGCGCTGATGAAGCTACCAAAGAGTCTTTTTGCCAAGACATCTGCTATCAAGAATACTGAACAGGTATGCAGGTCCTCCTATAGTTATTATTTATGAATTTCAATCAAGGTGACCCAGGAGGAAGCCTCTATCCTAATTCTATTGCTTTGATTTTGCTCGTTGCAGGTATTGGAGCAGCTTCCTCGGGTGATTTCATCATTGGATGCTCATATGGAGAGCGGGTTACAAAGGTTAGCCCTTTCACACATTCCTGGTTTTACAAACTAGTGGTTGACAAAAGTACCTTGTAATTAACTTTTTTTTTTTCAAAGTGAACTTGTAATATGCAACTTGATGTTTTGAATGCATTAATGCTTAAATGACCCAAGAATGATTTTAATTGGGATGCTGATCATCTGTCTCATTTACATACTGAAAATTATCTTCCACTAAAATGTATATCCCGCTTTTACTTCAGAAGAAGAAGGTTGTTTCAGGGTATGGAGGTAGGTAGATATGCTCTAATGAGAAATTATACATTGATCTGCTCTCTTTGTAGACCAAGAGAAAGGGAAAGGAGGAAAGATTTGTATCATGTATAAAAGAGAATGTGATCTTCATATATAAAAGTCTTTTTTACTCTGAGAGTTGCATAGCTCTTTATTTTTCCAAGTTAGGCATGAAGGTGTGACTTAGAATTTTCTTTTGACTAATTACTCTAAACTTGTGTTGATTTGCATGTGTTTGACCATTAAAGTTCGTGATTAATAAAGCAAAGAATTAGGATAAGAGTTTTTGTAGCTTGGAAATAGATGAACAACTATCAGTCTTGTCCGATGCTAGTGTGCTTGCCTTGATAATTTCAATGGAAGTTGCTTCCTTTTAGATGGAAGAATTGTTTTTCCAGAATTCAGCTAGCTTGATTATTCCTTTTTCAACTGTCTCATGTCAAAGTTAATGATTACAGTGTTCCTCAGCTGAAAACTGTAATGCAGCTGCTCTCAAACATAGAAAAGTGCCAGCTCACGACCTCATCTGGGGCTCAAGCTCTTCAACAGGTATTACAAAACTCTCCTACCCCACCCCCACCCCCGAAATGGAAAACTATCCTGAGAGGTTATTATCCCTATCCTGTTGGTTTGACAATCACCATATATTTATGGGGTTTATAAAGTTGTCCTTACAATTGAAAACTTCGTAGAGTGAACATGGATAGTTGCAGCGACTCTAACTTTTATTTTAGTCTCTTTAGATGATTACTGGCACCTTTTAGTTATTAAGGATGCAAAAGTTCACCAACTTAATTGCTTTCAAATTCTTTGTTTACTAGTTGGGACAATATTCCTAACTACCCAATTGCATGAACGTAATTTTCTTAATGATCAGTGCATGACAATAAAATCAGTGACAGAAATTGCATAATACCATGTAAATGAGGTCCTTCCGACGTAAATTATTGGTTTTGAAAGTCACATTACCTACCTTCTTTTATTCATGTCCTATGAAGAACTTTTTCTCTTTCCGGTGCTTTTTGGAACTTCCCAGGGAATTTATAGTTTCTCACATAACCTTATGTGGAATGGTTCTGTTTGATATAGTATTTTATTTCTCTGTTATGTTTAAGCTGCTTCAGACATTGTCTCTTAAGCAGAGTCTCTTTAGATGATTTACTTGGAACTATGACAGTGACTAACTTATCTATCCCACCTATATTTTCAGGAGATTGAACCAGTACAGCAACCTTCAGAAGCCAGCTAACCTTCCTTAGGATGATTCAATAAAATCGCAGAATATTGGGCAAGGTTATAATCATGTCATCCTGATACTATAGCTTTGACATAAATACAGAATTGATTGATATTGTTCACTGGTTAGCAAAAGAATTCGTAATGCTTCAGCTCCAGCAATGCTTTGGTTTTACTTAGAGCTATAATTGTGTGTGATCCAATCTAATCCTAGAGTTGAACTGTAATTTACTTGCCTCTAACATGTTGCAAGTAGACAACTTTTACTCTTTTACTGTAAGCATTAATTATCTGCAGCCGGGCTGAGGCTGGGAGTCACATTCGATATTTGTTCATGTATATTATTGATACTACATATGTTCATAAAAGAAAGAATGATTCACTTGACTCTGGTCTTATAGTGGTTCCTTAATTCTTTTCATTTCTTGCTTCTTTTCTAAAATGGCATCTCTTGTAGTCTATGATACCTAGATAATTTTGTTTCTTCAGGTTTGTTGTGATCAATGTTTGCTCAGAAGTGACAGGTCTTCCCGCGATGGTGGGCATTGGAATTGCTACATCATTTTTCCTTATAACGGTGATGTCCAAGTCGGGTTTGTGGCAACTCGACTGTTCAGGAGTATATTGAAATCCGGACATCATTGAGACATAGATTGCATACTACTTTAGGATCAAGCATAAAAAGTTCTTTCAAAATTCCAGCTTGACATTTGATTTAGAGTTCCATCCATGAAATCTTGTAGTGGTTTTCTTTTTTTAATGGTTAAAACAACTGCAAATGTAAGGTTGTTCACCTAATAAGGACAGTACGATATAAGTAACATAACCACTATTCGATTTTATTTTATTTTTTGGATAGAGATTTTGAAATGGTAACGGCAGTTTCATTGTTGATTATTTAATTTTGACATCTAAATATTGTTGATCAGTTTTTGTGATGGAGGGGTAGTGTTTAAACTTTAAACGAAGTAATTCAGTACTCGGTTCCTAGGTGGTCTTTTAGCTGAGGTGAAACTACTCGTTCCGGAATTTACTTATGTGTATTATATTTTGAAAATATTTATTATTTATGGTAATATATTTTTAATACATGTAATTTTTTTTTTAATCCATGATATAGATTATTTTTATCAAAAATATATTTTAAGATACTTATAATACATCTCTATAATTTTAATACCTTTTTTATACATTGTGTAATTCATTTATATTGCATGTTTAATTCATTTTTAAAATATGGTATAGTTTTTTTAGAGCAAATTTCATGAATAGCATAGAGAAATAGCTTAATTATGCTCCTTAGCTATAATTTACTTAATCATGTCCATAGCTATAATTTCATTTGCTATGAATAATTTTGCTTGTATATTTCACTTGTTAATATTCAAACATGATAAGTACATACAAATTTATATATACAGTGATGAATTTATAATATGTATTATGGTAAAAATTATGGTTTTGATTGTTGTGTTTTGATTAAATATGCATAAATTTTAATTAATCAAAATATGTGTTTTTTGAGTTTTTTTGCTAGTAAATATTTATAAATTTGTAATGATATATATTGATTTACTGGTTCGCATTTACATATAATTAATCAAATAAGTGGTACTAATTTTACTGATTCACGTGGTTGATTCATTCAAATTTATTTCTTCAATAATAATTATTGGGTCTTTTCTGAAAACACATCATTGTTGAAGATGAAGAAGTGAGTTGAGCCTATCTTTGGAATTTATTAGAGCTTGTTTGTGTAAAAATTTGTAGCTTTAGAAAATGAAGATATTGTTATTTTTTGAATTTGTTCAATCATAAAATATAAAGCGTTAAATTGGGTATGAATAAATTCGAAGTTTGTGGAAAGTTTATTCAGTTCTTGGGGGCTAGAAATTATCACTTTGTAGATATCAAAATCTTGCTAGAAAATCTTTATCCACATATATATAATGACTAATATAAACTCTTCCTAGAAAATCTTGGATCACCTTTGTTAAATAATCATCAGAGTTCGGGGTTAATAGAGTGTTTCCGAATATGAAATTTTGGGTACTTTCATTTTTGATATTAAGAAAGTTGAATTATTAATCATCCAGCTATATTAAAGTCTTGAATTGTTATATAAATTAGTTCATTTTTGAAGTTGACTTGGTGCTAAACTCAATTATTTCTAACCTCATGAAATCGATTCATTACTGTTGAATTCAAAATACTTTTAGCTGTTTTGAGTTGATATAAATAATTTGAATTATTTAAGATTGGGACCACATACATCAACAAATCAATGTCTTCCTATTTAATTAAAATCACACACACGTCATCTCATTATTCCGTTAAAAATATAATTTTTAACTTACAATTAATGTTAAGATCAATTAACCCATTTCCAATACCTTAACAATAGCTTTATAGCCTTTTCCCATAACTAACCTTACACTAAATATAATATTTGTTAAATAATGACAATCAATGTTATTATATTGATACAATGATTAAATTTCAATATTTTTAAAATGCATAAATATGATGAATTTAGTTATAATGTATTTATAATTACCGATATTTGATTGTATAAATTCACAATCTCAGTTAGAGTTGTGTTTCATTTAGTGTCCCATACAATTCAATTCAATTCTTAAATCAGATGCATAAACCCGAATAGTACGTATATGATATATACAATAGAAGTAGTGGGGTGGAAGGAATGAAGTGCGGAGATCGATCAATTTGAATCTTATGGTTACGCCGTGAGAATATATATTTTGTAAGTCTAGAAATCTACCTGCATCGTAGGTTTAGAAGTCTTTTCTATATTATGAATAATATTCAATAACATATATTTATAATTCTATTATTTTAATTTTAAAAAGAAGACAGAGAAGAAGTTGAAAACTACAAAAAGTTTAGCCATTAAAAGAAAATAAAGTAAATTTTAAACTCTCATATATTATATTTTATATATAGTTCAAATAAGGAATGATCCGACAAGTAAATTTTAGGATAACTTCTTTTTAAAAAGGAAAAAAAAGAAGGAACATGCTACAATACAACACATCTACGGAAAGAAGAATATTTTGGTCAAAATCTTAGCAAATAATTTTTTTTAAAAAAAAGAAAGAAGAAGAAGCAAATTTACTTGCTATTGTCATATCAATTTCATTATCGAAGGGTAATGCAATGAACAATCTCCCTGTGCTTTTGCAGCTTTCCTTCAAGATATTGTACAAATTTAGTTTGGATCCTATGACATTATAAAAGAATATCAAATGAATATTGATTCACTATCGAGAACATTAGCCCCAAAAAAAAAAAGAATATTATGAAGAGAAACTTAAGGATGTTAGACGAAAATCGAGAATGTACATACAAAAAAGTAATTCAATGATAAAAAATTAATAAAAAATACCTTCTCATAGAGAAAGAGAAATAACTGAATCAATGAGAATCACTATATATACATAATAGTGGGATATAACGGCAAGATACTAATCTTCAATAAAACAATCACAATATAAGAATTACTATATAAATTCACAAATTGTATAGTAAATAATCTTATCAATGGAAGAAATGTATGCTATACGAAATAAACTACAGATCTCAGTCGAAAGTTTCACCTCAAATTATAGTCCTAATCTAATATTTAATAAAGTGAGTGTATAATATAAGTAAACCTGAGAATCAAATTAAAGTTCGGGAGAAAGCGTAAAAAAAGAAGATGGAAGCTGAATTATTGATTGTTGTATGATTTATGAATCAAAAGTTGAAATTGAAGTGTTTTTATAGTAATAGAGATGTCATAAATCAAAAAGGAAAAAATAATATTTTATTATATTTAGGATAAAATCTTTCCTCATATAATTATGATTCATGCTGAAATAAGAAGAACTTTTATTGAAATATGGAAAACTATTTTCAAACAATTAATAAGTTCTCTCTTTAAACAAAAAGCTTTTTTTTTTAAAAAAATTATGTTCTCTCCTTAAAAAAAACTTTTTAAAATTATTATTTGAATAAAAAAATTATCTCCAATTTTCCCCCTTTAAAAAAATGAAACTTTTTAAAAACTAAAGATCGTTAAAAATTTTTTCTTTTTCCATAAAAATAAGAATGTTTCCCTTTTCCCTTTAAATAGGGAAATCAATTTCTTTAACCAAAGGTGGTTCCAATTTTCACGTTTTTCCTTTTAAAACAACAAAGAAATTTTTCTTTTAATTATTTTTTAAAGTTTCACGAGATAATCATATTCATAAAAGGACAATCCTTCATACTCATTCTCTAAACTTTCACGGGGCTTTCATTAAAGATTACTAGTCCTTTTCACTACCATGCTCTTTTCCTTGAGTTCTACCCTTCATTAACCGAAGCTTACAACTCTCATAATCACCTAAATCTATTACACACTCCCATCATCTTCATGCCTAACTCAAGGCCATAAAGTGCTACCCGCAGGATGGTCACACTTATGCTAATCTAACCCATATGGATTAGGTTCTGCTCTTCCATAGAAAATTGCTTATAGAGAATACCAGTTTCATACATCTACTTAGAATTCATTATAAAAGTCACCAATAGCCTACATCCATCACTCATTTAACAGTGATCACACAATCAAGCTTATCTTTCTGCTCACTTCATAGCGTCTCAGAGGTCCACATTACTTAGAAATCTTCAAACTTATGCTAGCACCTCTACACCCACAATCTCATTAACTCCTATTAGGAGGCATACCAGTCTATCCTTACTTGACTGTTACACACTACTAGGTCTCATCTTTATCTGTAACCTTAAACGGAATAAACGTACTATAATCGTCACCCATTCCCTTTCATCTGACATAACTCATCGACTATCATCATTACTATCAATACCAAAAACAACATTTCTAGGAGGGCTTAGAGTATAATATCGTAAATACGATTCTTTCAGAAAATGCGATATGAGGACATTCATAACATGATGTGATGCCACTAGGGGCTTACCACAAGTTTATGGAACTATATATACTGAAAAACTCAAGTCTTGTCTTGGGTAACAAAAAGGCCGAAAACCATTAGTTCATGAGATACGATCAGAGTTGCTAAATAAAGTTATCACTTCTCACTTTAAAAGCTGAACATGAATACGTATTAACATAGAGTGAATGAGTCTACATCATGGGCATGGTGCCCTTACATAAGGTAAGAATAAAGCATCATCACGATGAAGTATAAGGAATATGAGATAGGAAAGCATTAACGCCTCATTTTGATCAACTTATCACTATCAAGGCTCAAGGTCTGCTTTGGCTCAACATCTCAACATCTTCCTGTTAATTCGAAAAATGACTTTTCATTTTCGAAAATTTGATTTAATACTTAATCAATTTAAGTATAAACCAAATTCCAAAATTTAGAACAGTCACCACCTAATTTTAAGGATAATTAGGAAACCAATAAACATTTAAAAAAGACCTAACAGAAAAAATCTTTTAAAAATACCCAAAGAAGGGTTCGAGTTCAATTTCCACTTTGAGAAGAACTTTATCACTCAAAATGACCGCTAACGTTCAGTTGACCGACGATAAGGAAATTGACTAATTTTTTAAAGATTTAATTGACTTTAAAAAATGAACTAGTTTAAAAGTTAACTAATTTTGAAAAAATTGGCTAAAATTTGAAAGACTTGACTAAATTTAAAAAAATTGTCTAAGTTCGCAAAATATTTGATTCAACTTGAAGGAATTGACTAAGTTGAAAATGGACTTTACCCTTAAACTATTTTGCAAAAGGATTCTTCCTAAAATAAATTGTTGAAATAATTTTAACTCTAAGAAAAATCATTAAACTTACAATAAACACAAATGAAAACAATATTGGAGAAACAATTAGATTAATAATAAATAATACAAACAAAATTTTAAAGTTAGTATCAAAATAACAAGTATCATTCAAAATATATAATAGATAGGGAATAAAAATCAAATTGGGCTTT
>JAABOM020000096.1:15358447-15394464 GCA_011800125.2 Solanum clarkiae | reverse complement strand
ACTTAAAATGCAACTACAAAGATAAGATCAGAAATGCACTATCTGATGTATCATAAAACCCATGTATGTTAACTCAATAATATGTGTCGTAAGATGAAAGAAATAGAGCAGATGACCTAAATCGAGTTTTCTCCATTTTCAATAACTTCTAATGTAACAAGGCATGTACCATTATTTGTGACCCTAACACTCAGATTTAGAAGAGCCAAGCAAAAGCAAAATCAAAAGCAAAATCAAAAGCAAAATGACCCTAATAGCACACTATACAAGTTATATTCACAAGACGACAAACTGATAGCATCTTAAAGAACTAGAACCATTATAAAAGAACTATAACAGGATTTGAACATCACAACATGTTTTCAAATAAAACAGTGAATAAAACGACAACAATAACATCCTCAACCAATATACAGTACCACATGGACATATTCCTTGATTCAGACTCAAACAGGGTACCCCCAAACTATCCAACGAGACTGAAAACTGACAAGAAGCATTGAAATGTCAATATGAGCTTAGAATAGACACATATTATGAGGCCTAGATCAAAGATGAAGTGACCAAGACTGCAAAAAAAAGAGGCTAAAACAGAGACAAAATGGAGACGAATCTTTACAGTAGATACCCCAGTTCGAAGTTGTTTTCAGCAAAATTAAGACTCGCATCGAAGAACTAGTTTTCAAATCATGAAGTAGTAAAGATGTATATTTTGGAGCCTTGGAACCAACTACAACATAATACGATCAACAACAACAATCCACAATGCAGTCTTGTTTAACACAACATTTTTAGTTAAAATGAGCTGAGTGCAAACAAGAATGACTTCGACATAGCTTCAACACTCCCATTCAAACACAATGTATGACACTTGAACGAGACGAAAAAGAGTGACACGAGTGCGTTACCTCTCTTGGAGCAGCAAAACTGAGACTTTAAAGAGCTACGCGAACCCCCACCGCAAAAACAGAGACTCATTGATGACTTGGCGGACCCCAAAGCTGATACTTCAATGTTTTTTCAAAAATCTTCTTAGGGTTTTGTCGATTAAGAACGGCTTTGGGAATTGAGTTTTTGCTAGAGTTCTTGGATTATCGACGGCTACCCCTAAATTGATACTCAAAGAACGATATATGTAGTCCCCAAATTAGAGCTCAAACGGGAAGAAAATCCGAGGGTATTTGGGGAAAATTCGGGGTCAATTTTGAGCTTGAATTTGAAATTATTTACCTCATCCTTTGGGAATCATCCACGAGTCCATATCACAGCCATCAATTTCAATCGATAGTTGTGATATGCACCACGTTTTGATTCCAAAACGGACAAGGTACGGATCGAGTGACGGGTAATAGGGGAGGGACACGTATGTACGGAGAACGGGGTGAACGTTGAGGGGATTTGGCGTTTAGCTGGGTTTGTTCCTCTAAGTTGCTCCCCTAGTTGTTGAGGTGAAGAAGAAGAACGACGATGAGGGGGAGAGGGGAATGCACGCGTTTGAGGGAAAGGGGAGAAAAGGGAGTTGGTGGCGCGTGTCCCCACGCACTATATATATTATGTTGGGCTGAAAAAATAAAAGGGGAAGTGGGCCGGGTCAGGGGGGTTTTGGGCTAGGGCTTGACTTGATTTGGGCCAGATTTGGTCCAAGAAGAAAGCTGAAAATGGATTCAAGGGTAGGGGTATTTTGATTTAAAACTTAGCCACTTCAATTGCAAGTTCACTCAATTATGATGAATTAATACAAATTAACTTAAGAGCTTTTAATATTATCAATTTGAAATAATTAAATTAATTTCGAAACAACACTTTTTAAAAATAAAAGGCATTTATTTAAAATATTTTTCATATTTTGAAAATCACTTATTTCAAATTTGTCAAAATTAAAAGCTCCATAATTAATTCGTATTGAGGAGGATAAAAATTAGGTGTCAACCGTCATTACTTCATATTTGACCATAAATAATTCAAAACTAGTAAAAAAAAGAACATGCTTCCTGCAAAAATAGAAGATTTACAAACATCCCAATTAAATACTCCTTCCATTTCATATAAATTTATTTTGCAAGACAATGCAAATATATTAAAAAAATATTTACAGATATAATTTAAAACATATTTTTTATTATTACCTTTTGTAAAATTATAAATACAATTTTACCAGTAGTATAATTTTATCTCTTAAAAAATATAAATTTCAATAAATGAAAAGTAAATATGAAAAAATTTCTAAGTATTCATTTTCAACTTTGACCAATGGAAGGATCTCCAAAGATTAAAATAATATAGAACGGAGAGAGTATACGCTATTTTTAAAGCCAAAAATAGTATTTTAATAAGGAAGAAAATCAGATTTTTTGGTCAAATAGTGAATAAATTAGGAAAAACGGTTATTATTGAAAAATAAAAATTTCTCCTTAGAAAGAAATTTGAGGGTATTTTGCCACCTGCCTGTTTGTGATTGTGTGACCTAAATTGGGGAAAAGGCTCACTCTTCCTTCTCATGATTTTGATGGCTTCTGTAACTCTGCTCTCTTCTTCTGTCTGTATCGCAGTACAAGCTTTGCTCCCAACTGCGTAAGTAATTTTAATTATGTATAAGTAGATACAATGAAATAAAGTAACTCTATGTTTTTGCCTTTTTTTTTTGGATGAGTGAACGCATAACATGTAATTCTCACTATCCTTTATTTTTTTAATAGAATGTTTCAAACCCTGCTTTACTCATTCTTCAAAAGAACAATACTATCAGTTATCCTTTCTTTTTTCTTCGAACAGTGTTTTCACGTATCCTCGAAATTTACCGGTTGATGATGATTGATGGAGGTACGTAGCAACTTGAGAATGTTTTTATTTGTACAAGTATAGAAACACATCTACCTAAAAAAAATTATTGCTTGTTGTATATGTGAAATTTTTAAGCACCTAAAAGATTTCAATGATTTTGTATCTGAATGTTGCCATTCTTGGAGTAAAAGCTTTTAATGAAATGTTTAGAGTTATTACCTGTTTTTGAGTAACAGACAAAAAGTATATCTCTTTGAAGGAAAAAAGATTTTCTTTTTCTTTCTTTCGTTCTTCTACGAAATTTGAGGTGAAAGAGAAGTAAAAAAAGGAGGAGGAAACTAGGAATCGTTTATCCTCATTATGCATAAATGTTTTCACATTTGGGAATTAGAATTTGTAATATCTTCATTTACTTGTGGGGGCAGTCTCATGAATTCAAACTCTGTGAAAGGTCCTACTTGGTTGGTTCAAGGTCTTTGGAGCTTTTGCAAAATTATTATTTTATTAATGCTTGTCTCTCTCTTCTCTTTTTTTTTCGTCTTAGAGTTGTGAAATTAATGAACCCGCAAATAAGAACCAATTGTGCCAATCATTAATGATGAGATACTTCCAGAATTCTTGCAAGCCAAGTGGTTACAGGATGCGGTTAACGGAAATAATACCGAGCTGAATCCCAAACTGAAGTTATTTTCTGGAACTGCAAATCCTTCACTTTCTCAGGTAAATTCCTCTGTATAAGTATTGCATACACTAACAATTGTCTTGAATGCCACTGCGGTTTTTCATGCCATTTTTTGTGGCCTCGAGCTTTACTTTTGTGTACCATTATCCCTGTTCTCTTGATCGACTCTGGGATCCTCTTATGTCCTCTATAAATTTCGAAGAATGAAAAGCTGACGTTTACATTCTAGGATTCAAACATGATACTTTGATACATAGGTTGGTGGCTTTTACTGTTAGTATAAGTACTCCAGCCTTTTCCACGCCCAAAGAATTGCATATATCATGTGATTTGATGCAGGAACTTCCTAAGCACAATGGTGTAAGTATAACACTTAACTATTTCATTTTATGTGACGATGTTTGACAATGCGTTTAATTTCACCTGTAATATATTCCTAATGATTGTTGGGACTCCGTGAGTACCCGCATAATGATCATAGTTAAATAATGGGAATGAAATAGATAAATAAGTGCCCCAAATATTTTTATATGGAAAATCTTTTCAAATAAAGAGAAAAAATAATGACTAACATTGAGTCTTCTTTTGATTATTCCACCTGATTATTTTCTTAAACTCTGCATAATTTATTCTCTGTAACTGCTATGTTGATTGTCTTTGTTTGTGGTGCCTTCCAACTGAGGAAAAACTGTCCTGTTCTTTGCGTAGCTCAAACTTGTTACTCAGTATCACCGTAGTCAACATATTTGTGGGATTTTCACCTGCGTGAATTTTCTTGACCTGAAGTCAATGATATTTGACGTCGATTTGTTCTATACATGAAGTTCTTGCTTAAGTATACTCAATTTGATAGTCAAAATAGATAACATACTTCATTTGGTGCAATTCAACTTCTTGAAGTGATAGCTTGAGCTATGTCATCTCGAAGTTGGCAATGATGCACTCTGCTGTAGATTTTCAAAGTGAGACATAATTCTGCAACTTAGACTACCATAATATACTATCGTAGCTTCTAGAAAAGAAACAATATCCAACGGTGGATTTTCTATTATCAAGATCTATGGACATTCCCACATCTGTATAGCTCTTCAAGATTGGATTTGATTGCCTTATTCATGTGAGGTTCCTACTCAAATTCCTGACCATCTATTTCACGACTTGCTAGTGTTCTTTTCTAGGGTTTAAGGTTTTCAAGAAATCTGTCGACAATACCGACCGCTTTGAGGAGTATTAGGTCTTGATCATATCATTGCATACATTAAAAGCTCATAACTGTAGAAGAATAGGAAACTTTGGACATGATTTCTTTCTCCTTATCTGTTGTAGTACATGTCTTCTTGCTTAATTTCAATCTTCATATAACTAGCATGAGGTGTGCTAACCGGCTTAGCACTTTTTTGTGTTAAGCTTTCAAATACACATTGGCTTGGCACTTTTTTGTGTTAAGCTTTCAAATACACATTTGATGTACTTCTTTGTGTCAGTGACAACCTTTTATTTTTCTTTGCTCGAACTATCTCATTCCTAAAATTTGTCGTGCTGGACTCAAATTTTTCATGTCAACTGCTTTGACAAATCTCCCTTCAACTTGGTTTCTTGTTATACTAGTTTCCTATCTTGTCTTACAATTATGTCATTCATATACAACAATCTACTAGTTTCCTATCTTGTCTTACAATTATGTCATTCATATACAACAACAAAATGATGAAATTATTGCCAAAGATTCTTATAATATACACAAGGATCTGAAACGTCTTTGTGTATGTTTTGGTAAATGAGTCAAAACTTTTTCTACCATTGTGTTGGTGCCTGCCTCAACTGCAAAGATCAGTAGCGTAGCCGGGATTTTATCAAAGGGTGTTCGAACTTTGAAGAGGTAGAGACAAAAAAAAACCCACTGAAATTTAAGTCAAGCTACATAATATTTAAGTAAGTCATAAATGCATTATTACTAAAACTAATGTTAATAGTAGAAAAAAAATTATTCTTGTAAAACATAATCCCAATATATTAATCAATCCTATTCGAGGAGTTTTCATATCATGAAATATTTTTAAAATAAACAGTTGGGGTATATGTTAATCTCAGAGGCATTTCCTGCAGTATGCCTAGTAAGATTGATGAGACACTATTCAATTGGGAGGAGGTTGAAGTTGGGGCTACAAATAGAGAAAGAGTTTTGCCAAGGGCGTTCAGGTGTAAATAATTATCCGTTAAAAACTGTGTTGACCTTAACGTACGTTGTAATTTTTGGCGAAGAGTGTTCTACTGACCACCCTTCTAGGGATGTCACTCTACCACTAGTAAAGCTTTTGTTCAATGGCATACTTTTTGGAAGTTCAACTAGTACTTAGATGTCATTCTTCTATAAATAGTCCATCTCTTCTCACATGCCTTTCATCCAGTAGATTTGTTATGGGTGAGATAACAACTGCTTGAAATTTTCTGATTCACCCTCATCACTAACCAAATTATATTCGGAAGAAGGATAATTTGATGAGAGTACCTTGTCTTTTATATCTTTGCAAAAGGTGGTTGTTGTTGCTCTTTTTTTTCTTCCTCTTGTCGACTAGTGTGCTCTCCAATCTTCCAATCTACACCTTCCTCATGTCATTATTGGAACTGATAAATTTCAGTTAATCAAGTATTAGGCTGCACAAGTAGTTCTTTTTCTTTATATATCTCAAGGTGATTGAATTACAAAAAGTAAACAGGAATAGCCAAGGTTGCTTAAGCTGGTGGGACGTTGCAGGTTCTTGATATAATTGTTTAGGTTGCATTTAAGCTAGTCTGGACACTACTATACTCCTAAAAGATAATCATTTGCTATATGAATTGTTATTCCATCCGTGAATGCATTGAATTTATGTCCTCTTTTAAATTATACGTCTTTTCTCAACATGCAGTTCTTTTTCTTTATTCCTTAGGAAATTGCTTGGAACATGGGGTATAAACTGTGAAAGATCACCATCAACCGCTTTGCTGATAGTGAAATTTATATCCAGTTGCAAGAAAGTGTTCGAGTATGTGATGTTTTCTTGATTCAGCCCACTTGCCCTCCAGCCAATGAAAACCTTATGGAGCTTTTGGTGATGATAGATGCATGCCGAAAGGCTTCAGCCAAAAACATCACTGCAGAGATTCCTTATTTTGGATATGCCAGAGCTGATAGGAAGGCAAGTTTATCTCCTGTCCATTTATTTATTTTGAAATTGTCTCCTATCCAAAGATTATGTTTATAGTTTTCACATTTTCTGATTATTCACAAGTTGACAGCAGAAGTTCATAGGATGAGTGAGTATATGCTAGTGAAAATGATAAAAGGACACTAGATAAATTGAATTGTCTCAAAAATCATTGCAGGACTACGATTGTATATTGTTGTCGTATGGAAAAGAATATAATGTATAGTATAAATACTTACAGAAGTGATGCAAATTATGTATATTTTTAATAAAGGCGTGAGCTGTTTAAATAGAGTTACAAGAATTAAGAAGATTCCGAACTGGACGCTAATAAAGTATCATATCTAGACAAAAATATAATCATAAACAACTCCACAAAATCCTAAACATATTCAAACACTATCCAACTTAGTGTTCCAATGCGATCCTCTCAAGTTAGGTGATGGAACACTTGACCAAGTTCAAGGGATGCAGGCAGAGGGGGGTTTCTCAGTAGTCCAAAACTAGTGATCTAGGCTTCTCCAGCAAAGAATATAGACAATGCCGAGTAGTCACTTGAATAGATTACTCTTAGATGCAGGCTTGGTTAGTGCTTTGGTGGGAGTGTTAGCTAGAAGGTCGGCACCAGGGACATGAATAACACGAACCCTTTTTGTTTTCGTCATAGTGGCAGATAAAGTGAAAGTCCATGACAACCTACTTCACATGGCTATGGAGGACATGATTCTTGCTCAAGAATGTGGCTCCATGATTCGTCACAATAAATGATAGGTAACTTACGCACTGGATATCGCAGCTCACTCAGGAGATTGGTGACCCATAGTGTTCCAGAAAGGGCATTAGCACCCCCATACTCAGCCTCTGTGGAGATGGCCAACATGCGCAATCTGGCAAAATTATCCATTTCTTTTAGCACCCCTTTTGGGGAGTACATGGATGACTAAATGACTACCATCCAGACCGCACTCCTAAACTGCCCTCCACTTGTTTAGCCATTTCCCCAATGCAACCAAATCCCCGCTAATATGCCCCTCCCAAATGCTCAATGGCACGCCCCGAGCCTATACCCTGGACGTGGCCGACACTCAGAAACCATTGTTGGTTCTCAAGCGAACCACTTGGCTCAATTGACTTATTCAATTAGCAGAAGATTTAATAAAATAAAAGAAAGTACTCAAGTGGGCATGCAAATTCTCATGTAAAATAATTTTGTATCTTGTATTAAAATAACTCAATCTTTCGGTTGAAATAAATAGTAATAGTTTTTCAAAATTGACTCTGAAAGTAAGACAGACTCTACTATTCTCTATCTAACTCAGTCTATGAAGCCTCTATCAACTCATAAGAATGTTCCAAGACATGTTCAAGGCTACCTCAAGATAATAAAAAAAGAATGAACTAAAATAAAAGAGTTTCTCCGAAAGTAAGGAGGTCTCACCACTGTCAGCGACTGAATAGATCTTCAACGAAGTGCTTGCTGATGATCTCTAAAACCTGTACCTATATCATGAAACGATGTAGCAATGAGTGACATCAGTACGTGAAATGAACGGTATGTAAGATAGCCAAAAAGTATTAATAATAGGATACTCACTTTAAAAATGAAACTTTGAGATAGCTTAATTGATAA
Organism: Solanum clarkiae; assembly: GCA_011800125.2. Taxonomy (NCBI): domain Eukaryota; kingdom Viridiplantae; phylum Streptophyta; class Magnoliopsida; order Solanales; family Solanaceae; genus Solanum; species Solanum clarkiae. The sequence continues at coordinate 15,386,183 of JAABOM020000096.1, read as the reverse complement.
AAGTATGTCATGCAAGTAAAACGTATGTTTCTAAACTTGTTTAAAAGTGCAACTTAATATAAAGAAATACTGATGTTAATGCATTAGTGGACACAACTCAATATATAAAATTTATGATACTCAAATGTTTAGCTCTGCAAATTGCTCAACTCAATTAAATATGCAACATAATAAAAAAGAAATACTTTAATAAAGAAATAATAAATCTTAGTGTATAAAATGATTAACTTTACTTCTTGCGGAGTTTCTTAAATCGACAACCATCACTATGAGTTTCATGATGATACAACGTCTTGCCCATGCTCCCATACTTTGCCAGGGTAAGGAACGAAAACTAGGGCAGTGGATCCATCCCAAAACTGGGCCATCTCAGTGGAAAGTGTGGAGTTGATCTTGGTACAATCCTATCCTATGCTGGCTACGTAGTTTATGAGTTCAAGTTATTATATCACTCTCACTTATATCGGTGCTTAATACTACTCCCAATTTTTTTAATTATATGCTCATACTTAAAAGAATATTCTTGCTTAAAGTATTACTTTCTTATCTTTGGGACTTAGCCAACTTAACATTCTCTTAACTTTTCTCAAAACTTTCTAAACTTATAGGCTTCATGCTTCACTATTTATAAAATACTTATACTTTTCTTGAGTTTATAGCAAGATACCAAGATTCATAGATTTTTGTAGTAATTTTGGGGTTCAACTAGTTTAACAATTAAAAGTAGTATCTCAACTTAAGACCCCAATTTAGTAGAAAATTTTAGTAAATCTCATGTTTTTTGTCAAAAACTCATTAAATCATGCATCATCTCATCAAAACATATTCCTCAATATGTAACTCTTTGTACTCAATAAAATACATATATAATATTAGTTTAAGTTATTCTTTTATTAGTGCACAGAAAAGTCATCATCTTTACTCGAACATGCAAAACTTTTATTCAAAATACTTGTTTAATGCATGAAAAATCATCAATCTCAATATCAAAGAATGTATAGGAAATTCATGATCATCAACTTCGTTATGGTTCATGGAAAGGTATCCCACGAATGAAAATTTTAACAATGTAAGATATAAAATAATAATCTAACTCAATGGAAGAGGAATTAACTCATTTAGAATTCAAGACTTAAGGTAAAACTCTACTTGAACTCAATTATGGAGAATTAACATGTGGGGCGCGTGGATGAACTCAATCCAACGCTATGAGTAGCCTTACATACCTGAAAAGTTGATATTACAATCGAAATTTGATGAGTACTAACTTTCTTGGAGAAAATCCTCGATCTTGGTAGTTCTTTTAACGTGAAAGAACTTGGAAGAACGTTTATTGAAGGAACACTCTTTGATTCTTGAGTTCTTGACTTAGAATCTTTAGAGTTCTTGATGAAGAACCCTACATTCTTGAAAAAGGAGAGTCAAGAAATCCTTTCTTAGGATTCTTGAATTCGTCTTCTTGAAACCCTAAGCTATGACTAAAGATTCTGTTAGAGGTTCATGAATAGATGGCGAAATTTGGATTGGTTAGATTAAAATTCATGAATAATAACTTACCTTGAGGATGAATCTTGAAGGCTAATCCTAACTTGATGACTTTCTTGATGATTCTTGAGCGTTTATGTTTAGGAATGAAGGAAAAAGTTTTCAATTATGAAAACTGACTTTTTGGTGTTTTAGGACCTTAAATAGACCCCCAAGGGTTTTAGAATAAAAATACCCTCAAAATATAAAGAAAAAAACGTCATTAACTTATCCAGTAAGGGTCCGCATCGGGTCCGCGACGGCTTCGATCGTGGACCTTCAGACAGCTCTACACCCCTTCACTAAAATGGTCATAACTTTCTACTCCGAACTCAGGTTAAGGCGAAATTTGATGCGTTGGAAAGCTAATTCAAATATCTTTGATTTGATATATTATGGGTCACCTAATTCATTATACTTTAGGAGGTATAATCATTTGAAGTTGACCCTTTTATCATCTCATACGAAAACTTAGTTGCTAAAAATTCTTTGGACTTGGCTTCATGTAAAAGATCCCTTATGACTCTAAATCACATCTAATATACTTTAAATACTTAGGAGTTCATCCTAGCATGTATACAACCTAAAAGTCGTTGGTCCATCTAATTTTTATAAAATCTTATGTTAGAACTCAAACGCTTAGAAAGTTTTTAGCTTAACTTCGTACTAGAGGGTTCGTGTGACCTTAGATCATCTCCAATTTTATTCTCACATTAAGAAATTGACTTTAATATTTATACTCAATTAAGAATCATTAACTAAAACCTTATACCATATGAAGGATGGCTCAGTCTCAGCTTAAAAAAAAATTGGGGTGTTATACTCAACTTCCAAATCATCACTTACAAAACCCATACCAACCGGGTCCTTCTGAACCAATGGCATACCCACAAAACTCTAGCTGCATCCCAGATATACCTCCTAAATCCACCACAAACACTTCCTATGCCCACACCCTCGAAAATCACAACAACAACCCCATATGTCTGGGAATTGCTCCCTATGCCCATGACTACCATGGATTGGAATACTCCCAAAAGAACACACTGATTATAAATCTATGGCTAAGAAATTGGACAGGTTGATTAATTGCCTGCAACATGTCGAAGAAAAGGAGTAGTTGGGTTAAGTTATGAGGATTTATGCATCTACTTGATGATGTGGAACTATCTGAAGGATATAATCCCCTAAGTGTGAACTATTTAACAGCGTTGGTGATCTTAAGGCCCATTTGCGATGTATAGTGACAAATTGGCTGGAGTTGGAAAAGATGAGAATATCAGAATGAAGTTGTTTATAAAGAGCCTAATGGGGGAGACTCTAACATGGTACATTGACCAAGATGCCCATAAATGGTCAAGGTGGGCAGACATGGCCTCTGATTTCATGGACAGATTTGGGTTCAACACGGAAAATGCGCCAGATTGGTATTACTTCCAGAATTTAAAGAAGAAGCCAGGTAAAACATTCAGAGACTATGCCATAAGGTGGAGATCTAAGGCTGCTAAGGCCAGACCGCTCATAGATGAGTCTCAAATGAAAGACTATTTGACATAGACAAACCTTGCAAATTATTCAACAAATCTTATGTATCATAATTTATAAACCTAACAGATCGAGAAGTCTAATGCAAAAATGGTAGGGGCTTTGGCTAGGGATAATGGCTCCCTACTTCAAGTGGTTCCCAGTCTAGATATTCCTACACAAAATAAGCATATCCCAAACCAAAGGTAGTTGAATGATGTCGCGGCCTTATGGGCTCGGTGATTCCTTGCAGTCTGGCTCCTAGACCTTTTCCTGGCTTATAACCAGAATCCAATATCACACTCATCACATTAAATACCTCGGCTGCTTCTTCAACAAATTCTTTTCTAGCCCGGGGAGGAGAATCCTCCACTATGAATAAATTCCTCAAAACTTTCTAACAAGTCTTCTTCTTTATCTAGACAGCTCTTAAGGAATCCAGCTGATTAGAAAGTCTGATATACTGAAGGCATAGGGCATTGTAACTCAAAGTCTAATGTGTGTATTCCTATGGGCACTTCGCCTTCATAACGCAAACTGACAATATCATTTTTAACATGATGAGATATTAGCTTTGTCATATCTTGAAGTCTGTCTCCCAGCCCTCTTCCTGGTTCATAACCGAACCATAGTAGCATGCTTAAAATCTTTTGACTATACCGCGACTTTAGCTTAGTACTTCCCACCAATTTTATGATGTGGAACATTTCCCCATCCATATAGCCTCTCCTTTAAATAAAGTAGATGGGTTGTCCTTTCTTACTGTGCACCACTACCTCTTCATGCTCCCATTGGAACTTTAGACATTGATGAAGGGTGGATAGTACTGCCCCAGCCATATGAATCCATGGGCGTCTAAGCAATACATTGTAGTAAGCAGTAATATCCATCACTTGGAACACAATGGGGAAGGTAGTTGGGTTAATAGTCATGTCTAGAGTGATCTGTCCAATTGGAACACAATGGGCAAGGTAGTTGGGTTAATAGTCATGTCTAGAGTGATCTGTCCAATAGTATCTCTCTGGGAGTCGTCGAAGGCCTTCGCATCATCTTCCAAGTTTGGATTTTTTCAAGATCCACTTCTAACCTCGTGATCGTGTCAAGTGGGCAGATGTTCAATCCAGAACCCAAGTCAACCAAAGCCTTGGTTATCACTTTATTTTAGTATTGCGTGGTGATATAAGGAGCTTTGTTATGGACGGTCCCTTCATGCGACAGTTCATCCTTATGGAAGGATATCTTGTACGCTTCAATAATTGCCCAACCATATGGGCCATCTCTCCTTCAGTAATATTGGATGGAATAGAAGCCTCATTTAACACTCTCATCAGAGCCTTCTATTGAAGTTTTGAAGTTTACAAAAGGGATAAGATGGATATTTGAGCGGGTACCTTACTTAACTGCTTAGTGATGGAGTACTCTTTAGCCTTTACTTTCTTCTCCACGCCGCTTTCCTGTACTTGTATGACTGACGTTTTGTTTTTTCTTAAGCTTTTTTTAGTCATGCTTTCTGAGTGTATATTCTTCTATAAAGGGTAACCCCTTAGGTAACATCGTTTTCTTCCACTATTGCCTTCCCCTCGTCATAACTCCCAAGAATAGCATGGGTGTCAAAACTTTATTCAGGAGCTTTAACGACTATTAATGGAGGCTTGGGCATAGCAATTTCTACCTCAAATGTTATGTGCCTTTGTACCGCAAAGGGTATTTGAGTTATTATAATAACTAACTTCTCTTACTCTACAAGCAATGTGGATCTTTTTAAATATGTTTATTCTCCTACTTCCAGGATATTCACTTGGTGGTTAGGAAGTGGGTTATTGGACAAATTATGTGCAGGTTCCTTGAGTTGGATAGCTTTTGTATCAATAATTTTTGGATTTTGTCTCTTAGGGATCGACAAGATTCTTCGGTATGCCCCTTCATTCCAAAATGATAGTCACAAACTTTGTTGGGATCATACCACTTGGCTTGGGTATCTACGGCTAAAGTAGGAATTGAACTGTTAATTTTTGGTAAGTTCTAGGCCAAAAGAAAATTCGAGGTTTCCTACTTTAAATATGTCTATTCTTCTTTATCACACCAATTCCTACTCTACCCGTAGATACCCAAGCCAAGTGGTATGATCCCAAACAAAGTTTGTGCCTATCATTCTGGAATGAAGGGGCATACCACAAAAGCTTGTCGATCCCTAAGAGACAAAAGCCAAAAACTTATGGATCCCAAAACCGTCCGACTCAAGGAACCCGCACCTAATTAGTCCAATAATCTATTTCCAAACCACCAAGTGAATATCCTGGAAGTATGAGAATTGACATATTTAGAAAAGATCCATATTGCTTGTAGAATTTTTGGAATTAATTGTTGTAATAACTCAGATACCCTTCATGGTACAAAGGCACCCGATATTTGCAGTAGAAATTACTATGCCCAAGCCTCCATTCATAGTCGCCAAAGCTCCTGAAGAATGTTTTGCCCAGACATATGAATCCATTGGCGTCTAAGTAATAGATTGTAGGAAGCGGTAATATCTATCACTTAGAATACAATGGGGAAGGTAGCTGGGTTAATAGTCATACCTAGAGTGATCTGTCCAATAGTATCTCTCTGGGAGCCGTCGAAGGCCTTCGCATCATCTTCCAAGATTGGATTTTTTGAAGATCCACTTCTAACACTTTCTAAGTGTATATTCTTCTAGAAAGGGTTACCCCTTAGGCAACATCGGTTTCTTCCACTATTGCCTTCCCCTCGTCATAACTCCCAAGAATGGCATGGGTGTGAAAACTTTCTTCAGGAGCTTTGACGACTATGAATGGAAGCTTAGGCATAGCAATTTCTACCTCAAATGCTGTGTGCCTTTGTATCGCGTAGGGTATCTGGGTTATCATAATAACTAGCTTCTCTTATTCTACATGCAATATGGATCTTTTCTAAATATGTTTATTCTCCTACTTCTAGGATATTCACTTGGTGATTAGGAAGTTGATTATTGGATACATTAGGCACATGTTCCTTGAATTGGATGGTTTTGGTATTGATAATTTTTGTATTTTGTCTCTTAGAGATTGACAAGCTTCTACGGTATGCCCCTTCATTCCAGAATGATAGTCACAAACTTTCGTGGGATCATACTACTGGGCTTGGGTGTTACGGATAGAGCTGGAATTGAACTTTTAATTTTTGGTAAGTTCTACGCCAAAAGAAAATTCGAGGTTTCCTACTTTAAATATGTCTATTCTTCTTTATCACACCAATTCCTACTCTACCCGTAGATACCCAAGACAAGTGGTTGATCCCAACAAAGTCTGTGCCTATCATTCTTGAATGAAGGGGCATACCACAAAAGCTTGTTGATCCTTAAGAGACAAAATCCAAAAACTTATGGATTCCAAAACCGTCCAACTTAAGGAACCCGCGCCTAATCAGTCCAATAATCCACATCCTAACCACGTGACCATGAATATCCTGGAAGTAGGAGAATCAACATATTTAGAAAAGATTCATATTGCTTGTAGAATAATATAAGTTAATTGTTGTAACTCAAATACCCTTCATGGTACAAAGGCGCACGATATTTTGCAGTAGAAATTGCTATGCCCAAGCCTCCATTCATAGTCGCCAAAGCTCCTGAAGAAAGTTTTGCCTAGACTTATGAATCCATGGGCGTCTAAGTAATAGATTATAGGAAGCAGTAATATCCATTACTTTGAATACAATAGGGAAGGTAGTTGAGTTAATAGTCTTGTCTAGAGTGATCTGTCCAATAATATCTCTCTGGGAGCCATCGAAGGCCTTCGCACCATCTTTCAAGTTTGGATTTTTTCAAGATCCACTTCTAACCTCGTGGTCGTGTCAAGTGGGCAAATGTTCAATCCATAACCCAGGTCAACTAGAGCGTTGGTTATCACTTTATTCTGCTATTGGGTGGTGAATAAAGAGCTTTGTTATGGACGATCCCTTCATGTGACTATTCATCCTCATGGAAGGATATCTTGTACGCTTTAACACTTGCCCAACCATATGGGCCATTTCTCCTTCAGTAATATTAGATAGAACATAGGCCTCATTTAACACTCTCATTAAAGCCTTCTATTAAAGTTTTGAAATATGCAAAGGGACGGGATGGATATTTGAGCAGGTACCTTACTTAACTGCTCAGTGATGGAGTACTCTTTAGCCTTTACTTTCTTCTCCACACCGTTTCCCTCTACTTGTATGACCGGCGTTTTGGTTTTACTTGAGCTTTCTTGAGTCATGCTTTCTTAGTGTATATTCTTCTAGAAAGGGTTAACCCTTAGGAAAGATCGGTTTCTTCCACTATTGCCTTTCCCTTGTCATAACTCCCAAGAATGACATGGGTGTCAAAACTTTTTTCAGGAGCTTTGACGACTATGAATGGAGGCTTGGGCATAGCAATTTCTAACTCAAATGTCGTGTTCCTTTGAACCACGAAGGGATGAGTTATCACAACAACGAACTTCTCTTATTTCTCAAGAAATATGGATCTTTTCTAAATATGTTGATTCTCTTACTTCTAGGATATTCACTTGGTGGTTAGGAAGTGGGTTATTGGACAGATTAGGTGCAAGTTGCTTGAGTTGGATGGTTTTGGTATCAATAATTTTTGGATTTTGTCTCTTAGGGATCGACAAGATTCTGCGGTATGCCCCTTCATTCCAGAATTATAGTCACAATTTTTGTTGGGATCATACTACTTGGCTTGGGTATCTACGGGTAGATTATGAATTGAACTTTTAATTTTTGGTAAGTTCTAGGCCAAAAGAAAATTTGAGGTTTCCTACTTTAAATATGTCTGTTCTTCTTTATCACACCAATTCCTACTCTACCCGTAGATACCCAAGCCAAGTGGTATGATCCCAGTAAAGTTTATACCTATCATTCTGGAATGAAGGGGCATACCACAAAAGCTTGTCGCTCTCTAAGAGACAAAATCCAAAAACTTATGGATACCAAAACCGTCCAACTCAAGGAATCTATGCCTAATCAGTCCAATAATCCATTTTCTAATCATCAAGTGAATATCCTGGAAGTAGGAGAATCAACATATTTAGAAAAGATCCATATTGCTTGTAGAATAATAGAAGTTTATTGTTGTAATAACTCAGTTACCCTTCATGGTACAAAGGCACACGATATTTGCAGTAGAAATTACTATGCCCAAGCCTCCATTCATAGTCGCCAAAGCTCTTGAAGAATGTTTTTCCCTGACATATGAATCCATGGGCGTCTAAGTAATAGATTGTAGGAAGCGGTAATTTCTATCACTTAGAATACAATGGGGAAGGTAGCTGGGTTAATAGTCATGTCTAGATTGATCTGTACAATAGTATCTCTCTGGGAGCCGTCGAAGGTCTTCGCATCATCTTCCAAGTTTTGATTTTTTTCAAAATCCACTTCTAACACTTTCTGATTGTATATTCTTCTACAGAGGGTTACCTCTTAGGCAACATCGGTTTCTTCCACTATTGCCTTCCCCTCGTCATAACTCCCAAGAATGGCATGGGTGTCAAAACTTTCTTCAGGAGCTTTGACGACTATGAATGGAGGCTTGGGCATAGCAATTTCTACCTCAAATACTGTGTGCCTTTGTACTGCGAAGGGTATTTGAGTTTCATAATAACTAACTTCTCTTATTTTATAAGCAAAATGGATCTTTTCTAAATATGGTGATTCTCTTACTTCTAGGATATTCACTTGGTGGTTAGGAAGTGGGTTATTGGACAGATTAGGCGCATGTTCCTTGAGTTGGATGGTTTTGGTATCAATAATTTTTGGATTTTGTCTCTTAGGGATTGACAAGCTTCTACGTTATGCCCCTTCATTCCAGAAATATAGTCACAAACTTTGTTGGGATCATACTACTGGGCTTGGGTATCTACGGGTAGAGCAGAATTTGAACTTTTAATTATTGGTAAGTTCTAGGCCAAAAGAAAATTCGAGGTTTCCTGCTTTAAACATGTTTGTTCTTTTTTATCAAACCAATTCCTACTCTACCCGTAGATACCTAAGCCAAGTGGCATGATCCCAACAAAGTCTGTGCCTATCATTCTGGAATGAAGGGGCATACCACAAAAGCTTCTCGATCCCTAAGAGAGATAGTCCAAAAACTTATGGATACCAAAACCATCTAACTCAAGGAACCCACGCCTAATCAGTCCAATAATCCACTTCCTAACCACCAAGTGAATATCCTAGAAGCAGGAGAATCAACATATTTAGAAAAGATCCATATTGCTAGTAAAATAAGAGAAGTTAATTGTTGTGACTCAGATACCTTTCATGGTACAAAGGTACACGACATTTGAAGTAGAAATTATTATGCCCAAGCCTCCATTCATTGTCGCGAAAGCTCCTAAAGAATGTTTTACCTAGCCATATGAATCCATGGGCGTCTAAGCAATAGATTATAGGAAGCGGTAATATCTATCACTTGGAACACAATGGGGAAAGTGGATGGGTTAATAGTCATTCTAGAGTGATCTGTCTAATAATATCTCTTGGGAGCCTTCGAAGGCCTTCACATCATCTTCTAAGTTTGGATTTTTTCAAGATCCACTTCTAACCTCGTGATCATGTCAAGTGGGGAATTCAATCTAGAACCCTGGTCAACCAAAGCCTTGGTTATCACTTTATTTTGGTAATGGGTGGTGTTATAAAGAACTTTGTTATGGACGGTCCCTTCATGCGACAGTTCATCCTTATGGAAGGATATCTTGTACGCTTCAACACTTGCACAACCATATGGGCCATCTCTCATTCAGTAATATTGGATGGAACACATGCCTCGTTTAACACTCTCATCAAAGCCTTCTATTGAAGTTTTGAAGTCTGCAAAAGGGACAGGATGGATATTTGAGCGGGTACCTTACTTAACTGCTCAGTGATGGAATACTCTTTAGCCTTTACTTTCTTCTCTAAACCGCTTTTCTATACTTGTATGACTGACGTTTTGTTTTTTTCTTGAGCTTTCTTTAGTCATGCTTTCTGAGTATATATTCTTCTAAAAGGGTGTCCCCTTGGACAACATCGATTTCTTCCACTATTGCCTTCCCTTCGTCATAACCCCCAAGAATGACATGGGTGTCAAAACTTTCTTCAGGATCTTTGATGACTATGAATGAAGGGGGAAAGCTCCTGAAGAAAGTTTTGACACTCATGCCATTCTTGGGAGTTATGACAAGAGGAAAACAATAGTGGAAGAACTTGATGTTTCCCAAGAGGTAACCTGTTCCGAAAGAATATACACTTCAGAAAGCCTAACTCATGAAAGTTCAAGCAAAAACCAAACCGCTAGTCATATAAGTGAAAGAAAGCGGTATTGGAAGAAAGCACAGGCTAAGAAGTACTCTATCACTTAGTAGTTGACTAAGGCACCTGCAAAAATATCCATTTTGTTCCTCTGGTAGACTTCAGAACTTTACTAAAAGGCCTTGATGAGAGTGTTGATCGAGGTCTATGTTCTATCTAATATTATTGAAGGAGAGATGACCCATGTGGCTGGGCAAGTGTTTGAAGCGTACAAGATATCCTTGCTTGAGGATGAATTGTTGTCGGAAGGGACCACCTATAATAAAGTTCTATCACTACCCAATACCATAATAGAGTAGTAACTAAGGTTCTAGTTGTGCCCGGTTCTGGATTGAACATTTGCCCACTTGGAATGATCATGAGGTTAGAAGTGGATCTTGAAAAAGTCCAAACTTAGAAAATGAATGTGAAGGCCTTAGATGGCTCCCAAAGAGATACTATTGGAGAGATCACTCTAGACACAACTATTGGTCCAACTACCTTCCCATTGTGTTCCAAGTGATGGATATTCCTGCTTCTTACAATCTATTGCTTAGATTCCCATAAATTCATACGGCTGGGGCAGTACCATCCATCCTTCATCAATGTTTTAAGTTAGAATGGGACCATGAAGAGGTAATGGTGCACAGTGAGAAAGGGCATCTCATCTACATTGTTGAAGGGAAAGGCTATATGGATGGAGATATGTTCCATACCTCGAAATTGGTGGGAAGTATCGAGCCAAACTTGTGGTATATTCAAAAGATTTTAAGCATGCAATTATGGTTGGTTACGAACCAGCAAGAGGGTCGGGAGCCAGACTTCAAGGTATGTCAGAGCCAATATCTTATCATGTTAAAAATGATACTATCAACTTAGATTTTGAAGGCGAAGTGCCAATCTTTGTCTTTGTTATATCAAACTTTCCAATCATCTGCATTCCTTGAGAACGGTCTAGATGAACTTCTAAGCAATGACATATCTAACATAGAGATTTGTAATGCGCTATGGCTATTGGCTAAAGTTGTAAGTACGCAAACAAACCAACAGGCGGGTACCCCTCGGATTTCAGGTGATAAGAAGGGGGCGAGAAAGGCTAAGAGGACCCGAGTTGATGGTGCTTCATCTTCTATTGGTATTCCAGTGTCCAAGTACAAAAAGAAAAGACTCTCTTTCGCCATCTATCAAGAGTGTGGCAAGAAGCATCAAGGAAAGTGTTTGCTTGACACTGAGGGTTATTTCATGTGTGGTGATGTTGAGGGACTGTCTAGTGGCCTTCAAGGAAGGGAGAAAAAGGACTCGTATTGGTGATAGTGGATTTCAAGGTGCTAAAGGTAGTCGTTTTCAACACGGCCAAGGGTCTTCTAATGCTTAAAACCAAAGGTTTGCCAATCATAGAGTACCCAATGGCAAAGCTTATGGACAAAGTACGACATTCCTCCCGAAAGAGAAATTGATTTTTGACATACATCTCCTTCTCGATACCGAACCTATCTCTGTTCCACCCTATAGGATGGCACCAGCGAAGTTGATAGAACTTATGGATTAGTTGAAAGATTTATTGGAGTAGAGCTTTATTAGGCCTAACAAGTCTCTTTGGGGGTGTTCCAGTTCTGTTTGTGAGGGAGAAGGATGGGTCATTCCGAATGTGCATTGACTATCGTCAACTTAACAACGTCACTGTTAAGAATAAGTACCCACTTCCGAGGATAGATGACTTATTTGACCAATTACAAGGGGCTAGTCAATTTCTAAGATCAAACTGTGGTCCGGATACTATCAAATGAGGGTAAGGGGATGCAATATTCCTAAGATGGCTTTTCGAACTAGGTATAGGCACTTTGAATTTGTGGTGATGTCATCTGGCCTAACTAATGCACTGACAATATTTGTGGATCTTATGAATAGATTTAAACCCTACCTTGATATGTTTCTTATAGTATTCATTGATGATATCTTGACTTACTCTCAGAGTGAGGAAGAGCATGTGAAATATTGAAGGGTAGTGTTGCAAACTTTAAGAGAGGAAAAGTTGTTTGTCAAGTCCTATAAATGTGAGTTTTGGTTAAAAGAGGTTGCATTCATTAGGCATATGGTGTAAGGTGAGGGATTCTAAGTGAGTCCTAAGAAAAAAAAGGAGTTCACCAGTTGGCTAGATTTGACGTTAGTTTGAATGAAGTTGAAAGTTGCAGATGGTAGTTGTTGATGGTTCCAAATCTTCTTTGATTGAAGAAGTCAAACAAACAAGACCTTGACCTCGCTTTGTTAGAGTTGAAGGCTTTGGTGAAAGAAGGCAAGGTGGAGGCTTTCTCCCAAGGGGGAGATGGTGTCCTTAGATATCAAGGTAGGTTGTGTGTGTCCAATGTTGATGGGTTGAGAGACTTTATTTTGAAAGGGGCTCATAATTCATCTTATTCCATTTGTCCCGATTCTACAAATGTGTATAGGGATTTGAAGGAAGTATATTGGTTGGGTGATTTAAAGTGAGAGAAATAGTTTTATTAGGTCCATATATGGTTATGGATGTTTTGGAGAAGGTGAGGTTAATAAGGGAAAGATTGAAGACGACCCAAAGTAGGCAAAAGTCCTACTTCGATGTGAGGAGTAGAGACCTCGAGTTTGGGGTAGATGATTGGGTGTATTTGAAGGTCTTACCATGAATGGTGTTATTCGTTTTGGCAAGAAGAGTAAATTGAGCCCAAGGTTTGTGGCTGCTTACAAAATTTTGAAAAGGTTGGTAAGGTAGCTGATCAACTTGAGTTGCCTAATAAGATAGAGTTGGTTCATCTCGTCTTTCATGTATCTATGTTGAGGAAGTATGTAGCTGACATAAGCTCTATAATACCTTTGGAGGTTATGGGTGTTGTAGAGACACTTGACCTATGGGAAAGTCCCGATGGAGATATTAGATAGACAGGTGAAGAGGTTGAGAAACAAAGATGTAGCATCCATTCTTTGGAGGAATCAACGAGTCGAAAGTGCTACTTGGGAAGCCGAAGCAGACATGAAAAAATGATATTCTTATCTCTTTCACTCTACTCAAGCTTAAGGTAATAAGCTAATCCTAACTATGACGTCAAGTCTTATACTTCAGCCTTTCTGTATTATGTTGCATACATATGTATGTTCACAAGTGACATATTTTAATGGTTTTGATACATATGTTTGAAATTTTCATGAAAATAATGTTTGGATTGTACTAGTGCATTCCTGTGGGTTGAAGGTTGTCTAATCACTCTTTAGAGTACATCACCATTACATTCGGGACGAATGTTCCCAAGGAGGAGATCTTATAACACCTCTCACGCAACTTAAAAAATGTCCTATAGTGCACGTCTTGAATATCCTAAAATCTATGCGTTATTTTGTAAATCCAACTTCAAATTCTTACTCTGGAGGAAAAATTTAGTGGGAAAATGGTTACCCACAATGTATAGGTTGTCCGTGTCAGAAAATAATTTTTTTGATAAAATTGTGCAAACCAGTGGGGTTTGCTACAAGTCTGCGTCGCACTTGCCGCATCATAGGTCAAAATTCTGAAAATATCCTATTTCAGCTAAGGGCAATTGGGTGATAACCAAACAACCATATAGACGGGAGTCTCTCATTATTTAGTCGTTTTTAAGCCTAAAATCACACAAAAACTCTCTCTCTAGTCTTTCACCAAATTCTTCATCCAACTTCAAGGCTCTCAAGAATCTTATCAGGATTTCAAGAACACAAGTAAAGCCCCAAGATTTTTTCTCAAGTTTCCTTCAAGAGATTCCAAGGCTTAAAGGTATGCAGGTTTGATTATTGGTTTTCTTTCAACCAAGAAGTCCTCTTTGAAAACCCAAATTTTGAACTACGAATTTTCAATCTTTGATTTATCCCCCCCCCTCCCCCTGATCCATTAGTCAATTCTCAACTACACACTTATACTTTATGGGGGTCTTATTACCCCCCTAAAATTTTTAAAAATAGAATATATACCATCCTAAAATCAAACAACCACATTCTTAATGTGCAGTGATGTGCACTTGCAGCCAGTTGTCATTTTTAACTTTTTATATTTGTTTTTCTTTCTTTATCCTATTTATCATTAACTACAAAAAAGTCTTTATTTTATTTCATTTTATTTTGTTCTTCATTCCTTCTTCCAACTCAAACACTGGGCCAAAAAAAAAATCAGAATCGTCTTGCTCATCATTTTTCATCACCATATGTCATTCTTCAGGCACCTTAAGCTTAATTACCGTCTCTTTTTATCTTTGAAATTTTTTATTATGTTCCTTCTTTGTCTCCATCAAACCAAATTTACAATTATCTTTTTACGGGTTGTGAATGGTTAAAATCTTGGGTCACCAAACAACAATATATACAAATTGAAGGTAAGATCTGAAGGTTGATGAATGTTACTGATTCAAATGTATAAAATAATTGAAAGAAGAAAAAGTTTTGTGTTGAAATTTCTTTGTCAATGATAGGACAAATCACCCCTTATGCGATTTCATGGGGTATGTTATTGTTGTTGTTGTTGTAATGGTGAGACAAATCATGAAAAATATATTAGAAAATGGGTGAGAAGATGGGGCTGTTGTGGTGATGGTGGTGGTGGTGGTAGTGTTTCAAGGTGGTGTTAATAGTAATGGGTTGAGTGTTAGTTAAGGAGAAAGAGAGGACAAAACCATGACAATTGCAGATACATATGAAATGGGTCGTGAAAATTCGGATCAGATTCAGCCTCAGGTGATTTCAGTGACAATTCAAAACCATCATGGATGAGAAAATCAATTTGATCTTAATTTGTAACACCAATTTGAGAAACCCTTCTCTCTTCCTCGTTCTCTCTCTCTAAAATTTTCATGAATAATTTATAAATTGAGTTTTTTATTTTAATTTTTCACGACTTTTTAGAGAAAATAAAAATTCATTTTTAAAAATATAGAAGAATTGTTTTGTTTCAGTAACTTTGAATTAGTTCAAAAATAAAAACACAATTACTTTTCTTTGACTTGATGAATAAGAAATGAGTATATTTTTAAAAATAAATTTATTTGTTAGATGAATAAGTCTATTGAAAAATTATTATTCATAAAATGTATTAATATTTGATAATTTTTATACCAACATTCATTTGATAAAGCTTTAACAATGGTATTGGTGAAGAAGGTATAATTGTTTATGTAAATAAGAGAAAGAAAAAGAAAAAAATAGAGAAAAAATCGAAAATAAAAAAAGGATAACTCACCCTCTTAAAGAGAGTGAAATACACTCTCTATGCCAACTCAGCACTTAAGGGGTCACTTATTACATTTTAAAGTAGTTCGAGGGGGTGGGGGTGTAATAGAACTTTCGTGAAGTCTAAGTGTGTAGTTGAGAATTGACTAATAGCTTGGGGGATCATTTGACTATTTTCTCCAATTTCAAAGTATCATAGAAAATAGAAATACTGTTTTTTCCTAGTTAGGTCAACAAAGTCATGAAATTCTTCGTTTTTTTATTTTTTATTTTTATAAAAAATGAATTTATCTGAACTAATACATGATTTTCTTTTAGTCTTCTAGGATCGGGTCTTATATTAGGGGGACTAGAAGTGGTATCCCTTCCCAATCCAATTTATTCGGCCTTTTCCTTGGGATTGGTTCTTGTTTGTACATTGTTAGTCTATATTCTATCTAACTCCTATTTTGTAGCTGCTGCGCAACTACTTATTTATGTAGGAACTATAAATGTTTTAATCATTTTTATTGTGATGTTCATGAATGGTTACGAATATTCCAAGGATTTTCATTTTTGGACCATAAGAGATGGAATTACTTCGATAGTTTGTATAAGTCCTTTTATTTCACTAATTGCTACTATTTCAGATGCGTCATGACACGGAGTTATTTGGACTACAAGATCAAACTAGATTATAGAGCAAGATTTTCTACGAATTTGCATGATTTCGAACCTATATTGCTTAATTGGTAAAAATACCCAAATTCAAATTAAGTTGATTTGTGAATTTTGAATATTGACCTTTATCGCATGGACTTGAGCATATGATTTTGAACAAGAACAAGAACTATAAGTTTTAATCGATATTGGGTTATTCAAGACCCATGTTGAATTATTTCGAATTTTTGCGATGGAGTTATTCTTAAGTACAAGTTAAATATGTTTTGACAAGCCTAGACCTTCTAAATTAAGTTGAGTTTTGATTATTTTAATTATATATTGTCCATTTTCTTGTGATTTTGACTTAGCACCGAATGAGTTAAGAGTGAGGCTTCATCTAAGGGGTTGTATATAAAGCTTCTAAGTTCATAATTGCGTGCCACCGTAGGATATTTTGATTTTGCTTGTTTAGGCCTTCCGGGCTAGTGGATCCATATAGTATTTTTATTTTCGGAGTTTACCTTGGCATGTAGGCTCACTCTTTGGCCTGCGTAGAATATAACATCAGTATTCTATATTATAGCTCATATGATTTTGTGCGTTTATGGGTTTTTTTCCCCACACATATTTGCTTATGTGCTTCCTTTGCATTATCATGACATTATTTTATACTTTATTTTGAAACTGATTATATTGTTAAAGCTT
Organism: Solanum clarkiae; assembly: GCA_011800125.2. NCBI lineage: Eukaryota > Viridiplantae > Streptophyta > Magnoliopsida > Solanales > Solanaceae > Solanum > Solanum clarkiae. The sequence continues at coordinate 15,369,260 of JAABOM020000096.1, read as the reverse complement.
CGAAATTTGGGCGTATCTGGTATGTATTTTTTGTCATTGTATTTATTTGTTGCATCGCATACCTGCATACTTAGTATATTCCAAAGTACTAACTGCACTTTGCGTACATACTTATAATCATATAGGGACATGTGATCTACCTTACCTTCCTCGTGGCTAGATTGATCGTGAAGACTTTGAGCTTTTGATGAGTTCTCATCTACCAAGAACAAAGCCCTTATCTTCTAACTTTACTTTTGATATTCAGATACATTATGTCTTTTCTTCTGTGACTTTGTATTAAGGGGTCCAAACTTGTATTTTTGGCTCTATTTTGTTGTCTTTTGTGTAGAGGTGTGTCTTGAATTACTACTTCACTTTGATTATATCTTGAACTATTAAGTTGAGCTTCCACTTTGAACCATGATTTGTCCCTTAGTCATACTCTCCATTTTCTATTGTCATTCGTCTATTATTCATTATTCCACCTATAAAGTGCATGTATGATCTAAGAGGCTTATTTGGGGACCTTTGGGTTCCCATCGCCATGTCACACCTAGGACTTCGTAGTGGGTCGTGATAATAGGAAGATTGACTTTGGGATTAGTGTTCTTTCCTATGCTCAACCTTTCTCTATTCCACCTTATAGAATGGCTCTTGTAGAGTTGAAAGAATTGAAAGAGCAACTGGAAGATTTGCTAGATAAAGGTTTTATTAGATTGAGTGTTTCTCCTTGGGATGCTCCTATCCTATTTGAAAGAAAGATGGATCTCTCAGACTGTGTATTGATTATAGGCAACTAAATAAGGTCATGATAAATAATAAATATCCTCTCCTTATGATAGTGATGTATTTGATCAACTTCAGGGTGCCTCTTATTTCTTAAAGATAGACCTCAAGAGAATGTGATGTCTCGAAGATTGTCTTTAGGACCCGTTATGGCCATTTTGAGTTCTTGGTTATGTCCTTTGGATTGATAAATACACTTGAAACCTGTATGGATTTGATGAATAGAGCGTTTAGGTCATATCTTCATATGTTTATGATTGTTTTCATTGATGATATTCTGGTCTACTCCAAGAATAAGGAAGAACATGTTCGTCACTTTTGAGTTGTCTTTCAAACTCTTAAGGATAGATGATTGTATGCAAAGTTCTCCAAGTGTTCTGACTTATATCTGTGGCTCTCTTGGGCCGTATAGCATTTAGAGACGGTATTTGGGTGGATACCTAGAAAATTGAGGTAATGAATAATTGGCCAAAACCTACGTCTTCTAGTGACATAAGAAGCTTTTTGGCTTGGCTGGCTATTACCGCATATTTGTAAAGGCATTTTCATCTATATTATCACCATTGACTAAATTGGCCTAAATGAACGTTAAGTTCCAATGGTCCAATGCTTGTGAGAGGAGTTTTCAGAAATTGAAGACCAAATTGACTATTGATCCAGTTTTAAACTTGCTTGATAAGACAAAAGATTTTGTGATTTATTGTGATGCATCCAGAGTTGGCTTGGGTTGTGTGTTAATGTAGAGGGGTAAAGTAAAATTTATGCTTTTAGACAGCTTAAGGTACATGAGAATAATTATCCAACCTATGATCTTAAGTTGGTAACATTTACTCTCAAGGTTTGGCGCCACTACTTATATGGAGTGCATGTAGATGTATTCACAAACCATAAGTGTTTCCTGTATGTCTTTAATCAGAAAGAGCTCAATCTGAGGCGGAGGAGATGGTTGGAGTTGCTCAAGGATTATGACATGAGCATTCTCTATCACCTAGGTAAAGCTGATGTGGTTGCTAATGTTCTTAGCAGATTGTCAATGGGTAGTACTGCCCATGTTGAAGTGGGAAAGAACCTGCTAAAGAGATGCACAAACTAGCCCGATTAGGAGTTCAGCTTAAAGAGTCTAGTGAAGGTGGAGTTAGTGTTTAATGGATCTATATCATCTCTGGTGGCAGAGGCGAAGAAAATCAAGATCAAGATCCTATCCTACTTCAATTGAAGGAAGTTGTTCATAAACAGAAAGTGATGGTTTCTCCAAAGGGGGAGATGGGGTGCTGAGATACCAGGATAGATTGTGTATTCCAAATGTTGATGGTGTTCGAGATAGAATTATGGCTAAAGCTTACAGTTCTAGGTATTTCATTCATCCTGGCTCCATCAAGATGTACCATGACTTAAGAGATGTCTATTGATTGAGCGGAATGATGAGGGATATTGCTTAAATTTTTTTCTAAGTGCCCGAATTATCAATAGGTCAAAGTTAAGCATCAAAGGTTGTGTGGATTGGCCCAGAACTTTAAGATTCCTGAATGAAAATGGGAGATGATCAATATTGATTTCATTACAAATTTGCCAACGTTCTGAAAGTAGCATGATTCGATATGGATGATTGTGGATAGGATGACCAAATTGGCTCACTTCTTGGCGGTTAAGACAACTAACACTACAAAGGAATATGCCAGATTGTATACAGGAAGTTGTGAGGTTGCATGGGGTTCGCTTGTCTATAATCATAAAATAGAAGAGCCCAATTTCATATTCTAATTTTGGAGATCATTCGAAAAAGGACTAGGTTCAAATGTGAATCTTAGTGCAACCTTTCATCCCCAGACAGTTAGCCAGGCAGCGCATACCATTCAAACGTTAGAGGACGTGTTGAGAGATTGTGTTCTTGATTTCAAGGCTAATTGGGATGATCACTTACCTCTCATTGAAGTTGCATATAATATTAATTAACATGCAAGTATTCAAATGCTCCCCTAAGAAAATTTGTATGGGAGGAAATGTAGATCACTAATTGGCTGGTTTGAAGTTGGTGAAACTGAATTGATTGGACCTAATTGTGTTCATCAATCTATGGAAAAGGTGAAGGTTATTAGAGAGAGGTTGAAGACTACCCAAAGTCGCTAGAAATCTTACACTGACATGGATGACTAGGTATATTCAAAGGTGTCACCTGTGAAGGGTGTCATGAGATTTGGAAAAAAGATAAAGTTAAGTCCCTGATACATTAGTCCTTACCAGATTATCAAGATTGGGAGTGTTGCCTACGAGCTAGACCTGCTTATGAGTTAGCCGCGATTCATCCGGTCATCCGTGTCTTGATATTGAGGAAGTTCGTGTGACATCCTTCATTGATAATTCTCGTTGATAGTATTGGCGTTAAAGATAATTTGGCTTATGGGGAGATTCTAGTCGAGATTCTTGATCGTTATATTCGCAAATTGAGGACCAAAGAGATAGCCTCAGTCAAAGTCCTGGGGAAGAATCAATTTGTGTAAGAAGCCACTTAGGAAGCTGAGAAAGATATGAAGATTAGATACTTGCATCTAGTCGTGTCTAATGATGGGAATGTTGGAGGCAATGTCTTTACTCTTGATTTGATTCGATTTGTCTATCATAGATTTGACTATTGGTTGGGTGATAGAATGAGTCTTGATTGTTATTTATGTCTCGAGCCCATCTCTACTTTCTCTTCATTCGAGGATGAATGATTTCAAAGGGAGATAATGTTACATTCGATAAAATTATCAAAATACTCTTAGACGAGAGATTGCTCGCATAGCGCATCATCCCAAATCGTTTTTGGAAAATCTGAGGCCGAAATCACAATCAGCATAAAAAATTGAGTGAGAAAGTGGGTCTTGATTGAATTTTTGGACATTAGAACACAAGATAATTTTTCGAGGCAAAATATAATTTTCAACAAGGTATGCGACACCTCCGTATCATGGACCTGTCGCAAACCTACACTTAATTTTGGTCCTTTATTTTTGAAGGGGTTAGAAATTTGATCAGAAAAATTTCATAAAAAAATGAACTGGAAGCGACCAAGTCTGCGATGCGGATTGAGTTAACCATAGTTCAAAATTTTTAATTTTAATGAGGGCATTCTAAATTTTTTCCCCACACCTTATAGACTTAATCCATGACTGATATAGGTCATTTTCGACCTAAAAAGAGTTTCTAACTTTCTTCCTAAGTCTTTTACGCTAAATTGACTAAGAATTAGGGTTAAAGCGAAGAGGAAGGGCTAGGGTTCAAGAATATTGAAGGTGGATTTTTGCAAGTTTGATTTCTATCTTCATCCCAGGTATGTAAGATTAAACTAAAACATGAACCTTGTTAATTCATGTGCCCTATGATTGTGATAGGCTGAATTGTGATAGAATTGAAATCCCCATGATTGTGTTTTCTTGAAAACTTCTTTAATGTGTAACTTATTTTACTCATATTGTATAAGTGATGACTTCTATAAACTTATTTCTTGAATAAATGATTTGAACTCCTATTTAAGTATAAACCTTAGATATTATTTGATGAATATTTGCATGAATGAACTTAGAAGATGAGTCTAGAGCCTTAACATAATGAATGTTGATTGTGATTGTAAGTGAGCATGACGGTAGTGTTGATAGAACTGGATGGTCTAATGAGTCCTCATAAATTAAACTCAATGATGGTCTAGATTGATAATCCTCTTAAATGATTGTCTAACCACTTTTGAAATGTGATTGGGAGTCAATTGTATGATTGATAGGTTGAAAGGTTTGATTGTGACAAAGTTGATGAATTGGTAAGAGTCCTTATGAGACTTGATTGATTGGATAGATTGAGATTGATTGGATCTTATGAGAATTGAGTCTTAAGAGGAGTATTGAGCATCAAATTGATTAAAAATAACACTTGAGTACAATAACTATGTCGACAACATAGGATGAGAAAGGGATCATATCTATGAAGTCCTTAAAAAGGGTTTGATTTGATTGATTTTGGATCTAATGATGTTGATCATTCCTTACTCTAGTAAGATATTGGATGGTTGGCAATGACATAGCTTAGTTGTATCATCATCGGCTCATAGGTGATAGTTGTTGATTAGACAAACTCCTATATAGGTCTTGATAGTACTCTGAAAGGATTGGATTGTATATGATTAGTCTCTATCTAAACTATATTCTTATTTTTGATGTTTGACATCCTGATTGAGTTTCTTACTTCTTGACTTGAATATCTGAGTTGATGTTGTTCTACCTTGATGCTTGTTTCATTCTATCATTTTACATATTTGTATATTTCACGTACTAACGTCCATTTGGAACTACATCATAAAATGATGCAGAGACAGGTACTAGATATCATCAAAAGGCGCATCATTTAGGATCTATTCGTGTTTAGCTGATTGGTGAGACCTTGCTTCCAGAGGATTTCCACATTTATCATCTAGCTATTAGAGTTTAGATTTGCTTTTATTTGATTTGAGCTAGTCATGAACCTGTCATTGGCACCACTTAGACAGATAAATAAAGGCTTCATAAACTAGCTTGTTGAGTTATTGATTAGACAGAGTTTTGGCTAGTTTCTTTCTTACTAGTCTTGTAATTGGATTTGCTTGATTTAGTTGGCCTTTATCTGTAAAGATATGATTGTCGTATTCCCATTTAGTTACTCTCTGATTTGCTGATGTTTTCCGATGAAAGATTGTGATCGAATGAATGTGATGAGGCTAAGTGGTCCTCTTGGGAACTAACAATAGTCTGTGAATGTCGACCACACCAAGAATACCCTCTCGGGGCGTGACACTAAACTCCTGTCTTTATTTGAAAAATGCTTAAAATCGGCCTCACGAGAGGTCCACAAAATCGAAACTTGCAGAGTCAAAATTTTTTATAAAAGAAACTTTAATATTAAAAAATTGACGTCAGCATTTTTAGTGCAAACAATCAAGAGAATGCAAATTGACCTTCAAAAGACCATTCTTTTAATACAAAAACCAAAAAAATCACAAATCGGCATTTTAAAGTCGATCTTTTGAGGTTGATTTTTTTTTAAAAAACATATTTAATTTTTTTGGGCATAAAATAGACCTCAGGAGGTCATTTTTTCTTTTGCTGCATGAAACGGACTCTGAATCTTATTTTTTGCAAAAATATTAAGTATTCTTTTAAAAAATTTGATTTCTTTAGGTGGATTTTCTTTTTTGAGGAAGTTTCATATACAGGCACCTAGTGAAACATAATAGGCTAAAATAGCTATAGTTTCTAAAATTACATTTTATAGGTTATGGTCTTGAATCATCTTTTGTATAAATCATGTGTGTAATGGGATTTTATATAAAAAAGTTGAGTTGGCATTTAATGTTGATTAACCACTGATTAGATGCAATAAAAGAAAATGATTCCTTAAATAATAGAAGGTCAATGTAATCAATCTTTCTTACCTTTAAGGAAGCTCTAAAGCATAAAAAAACACCATAGTTGCCTGATTTGCACTAGATCGGTAAAATATTGCAAAAAAAAATTTCATTATCATTATATGAAAATATGGTGAGATAATAGAGAGAATTGATTTCGTTTTGATATATTTGCTCTTGTGAGTTGATGATATTATACAATTACTCCGCCCTCAACGTGGAATGTGACAGTGAGTTATTCACAATTACAAAGTATATGATTTTTTGCATTTAAAAATATACACAGAACCCTAGTATGTATATTGATTAGATTTAGATCCATATACAGTTACAAAAAGTGTGAGTTAATTACAGTTGAATACTAAGATCTATGTATGTGAAAATTATATATTGTTGGCAATTCAAAATTTAGCATGCTTGTACTGAAAAAGAGAGAAGAACCAGTATGTTGTATATATCACATTTGTGTATGATCATATTTGTATACTATTTTTGAAAAATATGTGCTGATAGTGTATATATTTGGCAACTCTTAATGAAACCCAATTATATTTATACAAATACAAATGGATGAATAAGTTTTATTAATATACAGTGGTATAATGTTGTATTTATAGATGATAAATGTATAAAGTTAATACTATGATAAACCAAACATATTTATACAAAAAAAATAAGAAACTGATAGTTGTTTATATACAAAATTGAATGTATATGATTAGTCAGTCGTATATGTGTGTATAAAAAGAAGATGAGATTTTGCATGTGCATAAGGTTTTAATTATACATAGAAAATTGATATCAACCAGCTAATACCCCCCTCCTCCGCCCTTGTCCTTTGTGTATTGAAATAGTATAAAGGTATGAATATGATTGCAACAGTAGAATTTTTGTGGAGCGATATTTTGCTACAAAATATTGGAGGGATATTAGGAATTTTTTTTTCCTTTGAAGTCCTTACTTATGTGTATGATGATCTATTGAGCTATTAAAAGAGATAAATTAAGCTCATTTATGAAAAAAAAATCTTGTTGTATAGAATGGAGAGAGAAAATGAAGGTGGAAGGTGAAGAGACTTATATAAAAAGTTTGCGGGTCTTACAAAATCTTATAGTCAACTTTTTCAAACGTTATTTGTTTTATGTAATTTTAAAAAAACTGTAGTTAATTTATGTTATTTTCTACTGAATGTTTACTCAATTGTGATATTTTCCCTTTTCTTTAGCTAAAGTATACATGTAAAAAGTATAAATAAAAATAACATAATCTTTAATCAACAAGCATTAATGGTCTTAGTGATAAAATATATTCTACCTCATAGTTGATTCAACAACAACATATCCAGTGAAATCGCACAAGTAAAGTATGAGGAGGATAAAATATACACATACTTTATGATTACCTCACAAGGTAGAGAGAATATTTTCTGGATTCTACCCCATAGTTGATGTGGATTCGGATCTTAATTAGATGGTGCATTTTAGTGTTTTGAAATCGACCTCCCGAGGTCGGAGTTTTTCATTTTAAATGGCCTTTATTTTAATAAAAAGACAATAACATTTTGAGGTCAGACTTTAAAAAAAATTAAAATTGTCCTCTAGCCCTGTTTGATTTCTTAACTAAATCTTTTGTGAAATATGAATTGACGTCAGCTCAAATGTTGATCTTAGAAGTTGCTTTTGACCTTTTTTTTTAGGGTCAAACACATCTCTAACTCTTTAAATTTGGCCTCAAATGTTATTTTGACACTCTGTTAAACTCTATTTTTTATATTTCATTTTGACACTTCTATCCAAGGAATCAACAAAATGAGGGAGAGTGTACTTCACATGCCAAGACATGGCATAAAAGATAATTAAAATTATATACACAACTCCTTTAGCTTGACCTTATTTTTTATTTTGACATTTTATCTTATATTTTTTCTATTTTAACCTTTCAACTTTAGGTTATGGTGAAAATATAACAAATGCAAGATAAAATGTCAAAATAAAAAATAAAGTCAAGTTAGAGGGGTTGTATATGTATTTTTAATTGTCTTTATGTCATATCTTGGCATGTGAAGTATACTCTCCCCCATTTTGTTGGTTCCTCGGATAGAAATGTCAAAATGAAACGTAAAAAAAATAGAGTTGAAGGGTTAAAATGAAACAAACAAGATTGAGTTGGAGTGTCAAAATGACATTTGAGGCCAAGTTATGTGTTTGACCTTTTTTTAAATAATGTACATGATTCATAGAAGGATCAGACCATATAAATTTATCCTACACTGTCTTACCTTGCATTTCTACAAATAACTATGTTTCACAACTCTAATTTGCTACCTCGTGGACATAGTTGAATATCATAAATGATAGTGAATGTATATTTTTTGTGAATTTATATAAGTAATATTATTTTTTGTTTATGGAGTTTCATGAAAGTAATTTTTCTCTTTAATTTTATTTTATTAGGAGTGTTTGACCAATTTAATTGCTTAAGCCTAATTATGCATTTATTATATTATATTTCATAAATGCAATAACAACATACCCCAGTGCCTCAAAAGGTTCCCGCTCATTGTTGGGTGAGGGGGGGTCGGATGTACGCAGCCTAACCCCTATGTTTAAAAACATAAAGCGGCTGTTTCCTGATGACCCATGAGGAGCGTCGAAAGTTGCATTGACTAACTGTTACTTCACAAATGAAAAAAGCGCAGATAGTTTAAAGAGCTATTTTGCTTTATTCCATCATACTTCAAAGCCAAAAAGATAAGAAGAAGTAAAATAGAAAAAAAAATCAAAATGGAAAGAATTGAATAGAGGAATAAAGGAGGATAAAAATGGATTAGTATCATTGTTTCCAATCCATATTTGACTAGATTATTCTTATCCATATTTATTATATGAATAAATTACAACCTATCCATTTCAACTTAATCCCATTTTAATTTACACAAATTCTGTTCAATCCATTTATTCATCAATCCCTATGAAGAAAAAGCATTTGTGATGCAAGAAATTGAAAAATACAAGATACCATATAGAATAGTCCAATTTAATACAACAACAACATACCCAGTGAAATCTCACAAGTGGGGTTTGGGGAGGGTCGATTGTACGCAGACCTTACCACTACCTCATAGAGGTAGAGAAGCTATTTCCTAAAACCCTCAGCTCAAAACCCATAAGCAGAGATACCTTTATTTTTGGATTTAATGATCAACGTAAATGTTCCTTGCATCACTTTTATTTATTTCAAAAAATCTCATAAAAATTTATACTCTAGTTACTTTTCCATTTATTTTTATTTATTAAATATTGACCTGACACATAATTTAAGGAGTAAATACAAAAAAATAACAATTTTATTATAGATCACTTTTGGAAAATAATAAATTTAATTCATAAAAAAATAATTATTATAATTATTATAAAGACAAATTAGGAATAAAGTGAACGTTATTTCTTGATTTTATAAACTGAATAAGCAAAAACGATAATTTATTTTTAATATGATAAACAAGTAAAAATAAATAGAGAGAATAGTAATCAATACTTTTTTCTTTTCATTTTACTCGATCAACGTTAACTTGATATATCCATTAAGAAATTTATATATATTAGAGATTTATTTTACTACATTAACTTTATTAATTATATTTTAAAATCTTAATTTGACTATCAGAAATTTTCCATAATTATTTAATAATAAGAATAATATAAAAATAAAATAAGTTAGAAAACTTGAATTTATTAAAATGAAAAAGAGGAAATCTATATTTAGGACAAATGTAGAATTAAATAAAATGCAATGGAGAGAGTTAATGCAATTTGCAATTATTTATTTATTTATTTATGTATTATAATTATTCTCCCACAAACTGCCAAGTCATTGTTTTTGGTTGCGGAACATTTGAAAATTGGGCCCGCCAGAGCATACCTTTCTTCCCCCCAAAACTGGAATTTTCTGAATCATTCCTTCCGTGTTTATTTGTTCATTTTGTAATTTACATGTCTCAACAAATATTTTATTATAATTTTTAATTAATATTTTATCACAAAAATAGATACGTAATGATAAATGTAAAAGTATTTTTTAATATATTAAAAATAAATAAAATATATTAATAATATAATAAATAAATGAAAGTGAAACGGACGATGAGTAATGATGTTGACAATGTAAAAAGATGCGGCGAAACAAACACTGTAAATATTCCAAAGAAGGAACACGCAATATTGGTGGACGAAGGACCAATCACGTGACAAGTTTTGGTTTATAGCATTTTTTGTTGCTTTGTAAGTTATTATGGTCAAAATTATGGTTTTGATTGTTGTGAATTAATTAAATATAATTAATCAAAATATGTGTTTTTTATGGTAAATATTTATAAATTTATAATGATTATTATTGATTTAATGGTTCACATGTTATATATATATGATATTTTCGGAAATAATTTTTCTATCTTTTAATGATAAAGTCTGTATACATCTTGTCCTCCCAAAACTCACTTATGAAATTTCACTGGATATTGTTACTACGAAAAAAAAAATCGACTTTAAAAAATAAAATTGAAAATATTGTTAGAAAATCGAGAATCAATTTAAACTCAATTAATTTGAGCAAAATTAATTCTCAAAATTCGAAAAG
>JAABOM020000096.1:15348264-15358347 GCA_011800125.2 Solanum clarkiae | reverse complement strand
TGAAAAGTTTGACTCATTTTTTAAAGATTCTTTGACTTGAAAAGTTTTAATTAAAACAAACATTTGACTGAACTTGACATTTTGACTAAATTTAAAAAATTTGACTAAAGTGACAAAATCACATTTTTTGTTTTTTTTTTTATTATCTTAAAGATTTTAACTAAAGTGGACTAAACTTAAATTGATTATATTCAAAATTGAATTAATATGACAAAATAATATTTTTTTTTCTTTTTATTTTTTGAGCAAATAGCTTTCAAAATGAAACAAAACTAACAAACAATAACATACCTCAGTGCCTCAAAAGGCTCCCGCTCATTGCGAGGTGAGGGGGGGTCGGATGTACGCAGCCTAACCCTTATGTTTAACATGACTGAGGATTTAATTAGATAAAAACCAATAAGATGCGAATGTTAGCATACAAGCACGATTATAAAAATAAAAATAAAGAATGAGTCGAAGTAATCCTTATCCCATTAAAATATGTTGTAACTGGTTTTGGGGGTTGGAGGAGATGACAATGGCGACGGGAAGAGGGGGAGGCGCCGCGGCGGGGATTAGGGGTTGGGGAAAGTGGAGAAAGAAAGTGAAGAAGAAAGGGATCGGGGTCGGGGATAAGGGATTGGGGGCGCGTGGCCCCCACGCGCCCGAAAAAATTGATTTTGATTTTTTTTTTTAAATGTTTAAAAAAAATTGTTAAAAATAAAAATAAAGCTCCCCGCAAATAATTTAACACCGTGGAGGGTAAAAATTGGGTGTCAACAGATATGTTGTTGTTGTTGTTATGTTATGTTACGTTACGTTACATACAGGTATTTTAACTAAATATGTGGTACTAATTTACTGATTCACGTGGTTAATTCATTCAAATTCTTTTGTGCAATAATAATTATTGGGGTTGGATTTCTAAAAACGAGTCATTGTTGAAGACGAAGTGAGTTGAGCCTATCTTTGGAATTTATTAGAGCTTGTTTGAGTAAAAATTTGTAGCTTTAAATAAAGAAGATATTATTATTTTTTAAAATATATTCAGTAACAAAATATAAAGCGTTAGGTTGAGTATGAATAAATTTAAAATTTAAGACCAATTACACATACATCATCTCATTATTTCGTTAAAAATATAAATATTTTTAACTTACAACTAACGTTAAGATCAATTAAGCCATTTCCAACACGTTAACAATAGTTTTAAAGCCCTTTTCATAATTATTAAATGTTCAACTACTTGATGTATGATGAAAAACACATATTATTAATTTGTAATTACTTCATATTTGACCATAAATAATTCAAAACTAGTCAAAACATAACATGCTTCCTACTTCTTACAAAAATAGAAGATTGACAAACATCTCAATCAAATACCCTCTTCATCCCGTTTTAATTTAATTTTGGAGACAATACACACATGTTAAGAAAAATATTTAAGGACATAATCTATAACATGTTTTTCGTTATTACACTTTGTAAATTTATAAATATAGTTGTGCAAATAGTGTAATTTATTTCATAAAAAATATGAAACTTCAACAAATAAAAAGATAAATATAAAAAAAAATTTAAACATTCATTTTAAACTTTGAACTTTGATCAATGAAAAAGTCCGTAAAGATTAAATTAATATGAAAGCAGAGGAAGCATATACTATTTTTAAAGCCAAAAACAGTATTTTACTTGATTAATAGAGAATAAAATCAGATTAATCAAATAATGAATATATTAGGAAAAAGTGTTATTATCAAGATAGAACTGTATGCAAGAGGTAATATATATTTTGCCACCTGGGATTGTGTGACCTAAGAATAAAAGCCCCACATATAAATAAGGAAGAGGCGCACTCTTGATTTTGATGGCTTCCTCAACTCTGCTCTGCTCTTCTTATTCTACTACTAAAATTAATGCTTCTTTTTGTCGCTCCTCTCTGTATCGCAGTACAAGCTTTGCTCCCAAACGAACCTTCCTCATTGTAAGTAATTTTACTTCTCATGAATGCAACTCTTCAAGTCTGCTCAACCTTCTCATGATCACTTGTAAAAGTAAATTCATATATATAAGAATTTCAGTTAAATTTATTTTGGTTCTACTCTTTAGATGTAATGAAATAAAGTAAAACTCTTATCTTTTTGTGTTTTTTTACTAAAGTTTTTTATGACGAATGAGTAGGATGTATAACATATAATTCTCACCACCCTTTCTTTTGTAATAAAATATTTCAACTCTTGCTTTACTCATTCCTAAAAAGAACTACACTATCAGTTATCTTTTTTTTTCGTGATCAATAGTGTTTTCACTTATCTGCGAAATATATGGATTGATGATGGAGGTGCTTAGCAACTTGAGAAAGTCTCAATTTTCTACTATTGGTCTATCAGTACTTCAAGTTTTTTTTTTATAATACAGAAACACATCTACCTAAAAAAAGATAATCATGAAATTTTTAAGTACCTAAAATTTTTGTAATTGTGATGTACTAAAGTAATAATTAGATTTCAATGATTTTGTATCTTAATGTTGCCATTCTTGGAGTAAAAGCTTTTATTGATATGTCTAGAGTTATTACCTGTTTTTGTAGTAAGAGACAAAAAGTATATCTCTTTGAAGGGAAAAAGATTTTCTTTTTCTTCTCTATCGTTCATGTCATTTCTATATAGGTTAAGTTCTTCTAGGAAATTTGAGGTGCAAGAGAAGTAAAAACAAAAAAAAAGGAAACCAGGAAAAATGGATTTTTTATCCTTATTATGAATTCAAACTCTGTGAAAGGTCCTTCTTGGTTGGTTCAAGGTCTTTGGAGCTTTTACAAAATTTTATTAATGGTTGTCTATTTTATTTTTTTTTTGTCTTAGAGTTGTGAAATCAATGAAGCAGCAAATGAGAAGCCAATTGTGCCAATCATTAATGATGAGCTACTTCCAGAATTCTTGCAAGCCAAGTGCTTAGAGGATGCGGTTAACGGAAATAATACCAAGCTGAATCCCAAACTGAAGTTATTTTCTGGAACTGCAAATCCTTCACTTTCTCAGGTAAATACTTCAGTATAAGTACTGCATATCCTAACAATTGTCTTAAATGCCACTGAGGTCTTTCATGCAATCTTTTGTGACCTCGAGCTTTACTTTTGTGTACCATTATCCCTGTTCTCTTGATTGACTCTGGGATCCTCTTATGTTCTCTGTAAATTTCAAATGATGAAAGGTTCACGTTTACATTCTAGGATTCAAACTTGATACTTTTGATACATAGGTTGGTGACTTTTACTGTTCAGTATAAGTACTCCAACCTTTTCCATGCCCCAAAGAATTGCATGTATCATGAGATTGATGCAGGAACTTATGCACAAGGGTGTAAGTAATAACACTTCACCATTTCATTTTATGTGACGATGTTTGACAATGCGTATAATTTCACTTGTAATATATTACTAATGATTGTTGGGACTCTGTGGGTACCCGCATAATGTTCATAGTTAAATAATGGGAATAAAATACATAAATAAGTACCCCAACTATTTTTACATGGAAAATCTTTTCAAATAAAGGGAAAAGATAACGACTAACATTGGGTAACTGATCTCACACGTTCAAAGAATCAAATGGAAGAATCTTCTTTTGATTATTCCATCTTTTTTTACACTCTGTATATTTGATCTCTGTAATTGCTATGTTGATTGTCTTTGTTTGTGGTGCCTTCCAACTGAGGAAAAACTGTCCTGTTTATACTCTATCGTGTTAGGAGTACCCCACTGATGTCATAAGTGACAAAAACAAAGATTGAAATTTGAAATGGTCCAATATAAAGAGATTTATTGGTCGATTGGCCAAATCTCATTTGCTGTAGATTCATTGGCCGCACTTTTTATGCCAAATGACAGAAGACTTTCTTTCTTGTATCATGGAGTTACCCTTCTCCCACTCCGCTTGAAGGAGATGTCATTCATTTGTAAGATTGACCTCATGCTGAGAAGTTCTTTGCGTAGCTCAAACTTGTCTCTCTGTATCACCTTAGTCAACATATTTGTGGTATTTTCACCTGCGTGAATTTTTGTTGACCTGAAGTCAATGATATTTAACATGGATTTGTTCTATACATGAAGTTCTTGCTTAAGTATACTCAATTTGATTGTAAAAATAGATAACATACTCCATTTGGTGCAATTCAACTTCTTGAAGTAATAGCTTGAGCCATGTCATCTCGTTGCCTACTTCAGTAGGCAATGATGCACTCTGCTCTAGTTGTTGAGAGAAAGACACAATTCTGCAACTAAGACTACCACGATATAGTATCGTAGCTTCCTGAAAAAGAAACAAATACCCAAGGGTGGATTTGATTGCCTTATTCATGGGAGGTTCCTATCAAATACCTGACCATATATTTCACAACTTTCTAGTGTTCTTTTCTAGGGTTTAGGGTTTTCAAAAAATCTGCAAACAATACCGACCGCCTGAGGAGTATTAGGTCTTGCTCATATCATTGCATACATTAAGCTCATAACTGCAAAAGAATCGGAAACTTTGGACATGCTTTCTTTCTCCTTATCTGTTGTAGTACATGTCTTCTTGCTTAACTTCAATCTTCACATAAATAGCACGAGGTGTGCTTACTGGCTTAGCACTTTTTTGTGTTAAGCATTCAAATACATGCTTGATGTACTTCTTTTGTGACAATCACAACCTTGTATTTGTCCTTCCTCGAACTATCTCATTCCTAGAATTTGTCATGCTGGACTCAAATCTTTCATGTCAAATGCTTTGACAAATCTCCCTTCAACTTGGTTTCTTGTTCTACTAGTTTCCTATCTTGTCTTACAATTAATGTCATTCATATACAACAACAAAATGATGAAATTATTGTTAGAGAATCTTATAATATACACATGGAACTGAAACGTCTCTGTGTATGTTTTCATAAATGAGTCTTTTTGTACTATTATGTTGGTGCCTACCTCAACCGTAAAAATCAGTGGCATAGCAAGGATTATATCAAAGGGTGTTCAAACTTTGAAGAGGCAGAGACAAAAGAAAACGATGAAATTTAAGTCAAGCTACATAATGTTTAGGTAAGTCATAAATGCATTATTATAGTACTAAAACTAAAGTAAATAATAGAAAAAAATTATTCTAGTGAAAGCATAATCCAAATGTATTAATCAGTGCTACTCGAGGAGTTTTTATATCATGAAATATTTTTATAATAAACAGTTGTGGCAAATGTTCCTTAATCTTAGAGAGGCATTTCCTGGAGTATGCGGAGTACGATTTATGAATTATGAGACATTATTCAATTGGGAGAAGGCTGAAGCTGGGGCTACAAACAGAGAAAGAGTTTTGCCAAGGGTGTTCAAGCGTAAATAATTATCCGTTAAAAACAATATTTGACCTCTACATACGATGTAATTTCTGGCAAAGGGTGTTCTGCTGACCACCCTTCTAGGGATGTCACTCCGCCGCAAGCAAAGCTTCTTGTTCAATTTGCACACCATGTGATTCTCTCTACCTCAAGCTGCTCCATATAAATCCCTTGTTTCAAATCTCTATATAAAAATGCAATTTTCGCATCCAACTATTCCCATTTTTCAAGTTTTAAGTTAGCTTCCAAGCTCAAAATTGTTTGAATGAAGTCATTTTGAAAGCATATGAGAGAAATTTGTCAAAATCAATCTTTTTTTTTTGTTTGAAACTACCAAACAAGCTTTGTATCTAACCGACTTGCCATTTTCATTTTTCTTGAGCTTAAAGATCTGCTTGCACTTTTTGGAAGTTCAACTAGTTCTTAGATGTCTATCTTCTATAAATAGTCCATCTCTTCTCGCATGCCTTCCATCCAGTAGATTTATTATGGGCGAGACAACAACTGCTTGAGATTTTCTGATTCACCCTCATCACTGACAAGGATATACTGAAGAAGGATAATTTGATGACAGTACCTTGTCTTGTATATCTTCTCAAAGGTGGTAGTTGTTGCTCTTCTTTTTCAACATCTTGTCGACTAGTGTGCTCCCCAACCTTCCCATTTACACCTTCCTCATGTCATTCTTCACCCCGTGGAAAGATTATGCACAAATTCAGTAGGAGCTAACGAAGTTAGTAAATGTACCATGGAATAACTTTCTTATCCAGTTTTGTCCATCCTTCGGCACATGCACAAAAGTTCTACATCCGACCACTTTTAGATGGGAGTAACACAACTCCTTGGTCGTCCAAACTTTCTCCGGAATGTTAAACCCTATTGGAGCCGATGGATTTCAGTTAATAAAGTAATAGGCTGTACAAGCAGTTCTTTTTCTTTATTCCTTATATATCAAGGTGATTGAATTACAAAAAGTAAACAGGAATAATCAAGGTTGCTTAAGCTGGTGGGACATTGCAGGTACTTGATAGAATGGTTTAGGTTGCGTGTAAGCTGGCCTGGACACTACTATCAATAGAAAAGATAAACGTTTGCTATATGAATTGTTATTCATTAAATAATACGTCTTTTCTCAACGTGCAGTTCTTTTTCTTTATTCCTTAGGAAATTGCTTGGAACATGGGGCATGAACTGGGAAAGATCACCATCGAGCGCTTTGCTGATGGTGAAATTTATATCCAGTTGCAAGAAAATGTTCGAGGATGTGATGTTTTCTTGATTCAGCCCACTTGCCCTCCAGCCAATGAAAGCCTTATGGAGCTTTTGGTGATGATAGATGCATGCCGAAGGGCTTCAGCCAAAAACATCATTGCAGTGATTCCATATTTTGGATATGCCAGAGCTGATACGAAGGCAAGTTTATCTCCTGTCCATTTGTTTATTTTGAAATTGTCTCCTATCCAAAGTTTGTTTTATAGTTTTCACATTTTCTGATTATTCACAAGTTGACAGCACAAGTTCATAGGATGAGTGAGAATATATCAATGAAGATGATTAAAGCAGACTAGATAAATTAAGTTGTCTCAAAAATCATTGCAGGTTTAACTAGGAAAAAAAACCCAATCAAGGCAAATAATTCATATAGGCAACGCTTGGCTATTTGTTGTCAACTTACAGTAGTTTCAGCATTTGATAATATTAAAATAGGACTACGATTGTATATTGTTGTCCTACATGGAAAAGAATTATGGTGTATAGTATAAACACTTAGAGAAGTGATGTAAAATCACTTTTAAAATAATTATATTTTTAATATAAAGGCATGAGCTATTTTACTAAGAATTTCCGAACTGAACATTAAAAAAGTATCCTAACTAGACAAAAATATAATCATAAACAATTCAGACAAAGTCCTAAACATATCCAAACACTATCCAACTTAGTGTTCCAATACAATCCTCTCAAGTTAGGTGATGGAACACTCAACCAAGTTCAAGGGATGCAGGCAGAGGGGGGTTGTTCGATAGTCCAAAACTAGTGATCTAGGCTTCGCTAGGAAAGAATGTAGACACTGCCGAGTAGTCACTTGAATAGATTACTCTTAGATGCAGTCTTAGTTAGTGCTTTGGTGGGAGTGTCAGCTAGAAGGTCGGCGCCAGGGACATGAATAACACGAACCCTTTTGTTTTCAACATAGTGGCAGACAAAGTGAAAGTCCATGACAACATACTTCACATGACTATGGAGGACATGATTCTTGCTCAAGAATGTAGCTCCATGATTTGTCACAATAAATGATAGGTAACTTACGTACTGGAAATCGCAGTCCACCCTGGAGATTGATGACCCATAGTGTTCCAGCAAGGGCATTAGCCACCACCCTGTATTCAGCTTCTGTGGAGGAGTGAGAGACATTATCTTCTTTGAGGACTAGCTAATCAGATTACGACCAAGGAACAAGATGTAACTGTGAGAGGCAAGCGTTTGAGATAGAACTCAGCTTGATTATTCCCACAAGCTATGGGGTTTAAATATCAAAGTTACATGTCCTACAAGGGAAAGAAAATCAATATCTAATCAATATCTAATTAAAAGAGGAGTAAATCTAGGAGTAAATCAAGCTATCTACTATATTTACACATGCTATCGAATATTAAAGAAGTCCAGCCCCTAAAAAATGCTGCACAGAAGCACCTAAATTGAAATTTATGTCCCCCTTGTGATGTCACCAATGACATCTATGGGGGTATAATTTTCTTATAAAAGGAGCTGCTGAGCTCCTTCATTGAACACACAAAAAACACCAAGACAAGAGTGAAATAAAGTGTGAGTTTGAGAGTTGTTTTTGTAATCTATTCTTGTGAGTAATAGAAGAAATTTTTCTCTCAAATTCGTGTTTACCAACGCCCAATTATTCCCTTGAGCTACAACAAGTGGTATCAAAGCCAAGTTAGAAGCGTTGGTCGAGTTTTAGGTGACGGGCCGAATTTGAATTTTCTGAGCTTTATTCGAAATCTAATTCTAACTGCACCATTGGATTCGTCTCATCGAACGGAGTCCAACGCATCAAACGGCGACCTAATCGGAGTTCAAACGAGCCAAGAAATCGTAGTCAAAATTCGGTCAACTCTGTCGGAATTTTGTCGATGACGGAGATACTGTTCACCGGAGTTCTGCCGGAGACGACGACATTGTTCACCGGAGAACGATGGAAAAGGCGACCGGAAATACTGTTCATAGCCAGAATCTGCAATAGTTTTAAAAATTATAAATTGACCCCTCAAGTTTTTTGAAAGTTCAGTTTGGTCCCTCAACTTTCAAGAAATATCATATTGGCCCTTGATCTTTCTGAAATTGCAGTGTGACCCCTTATATTTTTGAAATTATAGTTTGGTTCCCAAAATTTTTCGAAATTGTTATTCTACTCCAATAGTGGAATTTTGGCCTTGAAGTGTCAGTTCCACCTTTTTAATCGTTCCTGACATAACAGTGAGCTTCATTTTTCAAGATCCAACCTCGTTTTGGTGAATTAAGCTATTGCAAGGTGATAATGACCACAGAAGAGTCAACATCATCTTTCGGAGCCATGATTATGCTCACTGCCACCAACTACACGTTGTGGAGACCTCGGATTGAAGATCTCCTAAGCTGTAAAGATTTATTCGATCCTATCGAATTGAAAGGTGAAAATCCTGATCCCGCCAAGGATTCAGAATGGAAGAAACCAAACCGAGAAACTATAGGTCAAATCCGTCAATGGATTGATTATAGTGTCTTCCACCATGTTGCACAAGAGACAAACACATATGCCCTCTGGAAGAAGTTGGAGGACATGTACCAGGCCAAGACCGCTCGAAATAAAGCCATGTTGATGAGGCGTTTAGTCAACATGAAGCTTAAAAATGGAAATTCAGTTGCCGAGCATACTAGTGAGTTCCAGAGCTTAGTCAACCAGTTGTCGTCTGTAGAGATGCCACTTGGCGATGAAGTTCAAGCGCTGCTACTACTCAGTTCCCTTCCCGATAGTTGGGAAACGCTGGTCGTATCACTCAGCAACTTAGCCCCAAATGGCAAACTTACCATGTCAATGATCAAGGATGCTCTATTTAGTGAAGAGGTAAGGAGAAAGGACATGGGCATAGATCAGACCCATGCCCTTGTACAGAGAACCAGGGGAGGCAACAAAAGAGTAGCAAAGGCAAATAGAGAGGTAGAAGCAAGAGTAGAGGCAGATCCACTGATGGCAGGAAACTAACATATATGTGCCATCTTTGTGGAATTGAAGGACATATGAAGAAGAACTGCTACAAATGGAAAGAGGAGCAAGCCCAGAGCAGTTCGCAGCCAAAGAACATGGATGGAGAAACATTAGTTACTATTCTTGGAGATGTAGATTATTTTTCAACTCATGCTGAGACATGCCTTCACGTCTCAAGAGAAGATATGGAATGGGTGGTAGATACTACAACATCCTACCACGTTACTCCACATAAGGAATACTTCACAACGTATAAAACTGGAGAGTTTGGAGCTGTAAAGATGGGGAATTCCAGTTCCTTTAGGATTGTAGGAATTAGTGATGTCCAGATAAAGACAAGGTCCGGGAGTACAATCACTTTGAAGGATATTCGCCATGTGCCAGATCTTCGGCTGAATCGTTTTTCAGGTATAGCTCTTGACAAACAGGGCTATGATAGTCATTTCAGTAAAGGCACATGGAAGTTGTCAAGAGGCGCT
>JAABOM020000096.1:15293409-15304889 GCA_011800125.2 Solanum clarkiae | reverse complement strand
CTACTAATAGCCCGTCTTACCTCCTCAACACTGAACTGCTCGCAATACCCAAAATCACGATGGTTTTCGGAGTGTGCAAACTCACCCAGCTCAATATCTCTATCTCCTTTCTCATTTAAGAGTTTATGAAAGTAAGTTTTCCCTTACTATCAACTTCTTCAATAAGGAAGACTTTTCTCAAATGTGCAATGTACAAAATGTGAGGCCTCCTTATTCCTTTACACGCATGCCAAAAAAATTGTCAATGTGCAGTTAAATCAATTAAATTCATTTGATTACTTTTAATAAGAGAAAAGCCTTGTTAATTTTTTTTAAAAAAAAATAGAAAGAAAGTACATTCTACTACAATAGATAAGAATAACTTAACCTAACAAAAATTCATTCTTTTTAGTCTTACCAATGATGACCACGATTGAGTTGTATAGTTAAAATGTTATTTTATTTATTTAAATTTTTCTTTCCCATCACCAATCACATCAACTTGTCATCACAATTAATGAGTATCAACCAACCACTTTTACTTATTTTGTAATTAAAATTGACATATTGGTGTAAATATTAAATAGTCGGTACATCCTTGTAATTTCATAGGTAAATTTTGTATACTTAAGAAAATCACCCTTCTAAATTGACTGCTGCATTTTCAGATAAAAAATATTATCTACTCATAAGCTTTTCTTCTGGTACTTAATTCCTGAGGAATGTGAAATCTTTTGCAGAAACTAGGATTACACAGTGGTAGTCAATTTGCAGGTTCATGGATTCTGTTCATAAGGTGGTTAACATTTGGATCTTGGTTCAACCTACAGTTGATATATTTCATAGATGGGTATGGTCTAGTGAACAATTAAATGGGTTGAAAACATGGGATCTCGGATTCCAATCTTGGGAGAGACAAATGCCCTGGCTGATTACTCTGAGATTTGTCCTAATCATGGTAAATAGAATTACTTTTACTTGTCGCTAGTGACAGGTTATAAGAATCCTAATAAGCCAACAGTCACTACTCTTTGGAAATGCATAGGATAAATCCCCCGCTCCTATGCAATTTCACAAACCACAAGAAATAACCTTCACTACGCAAGCCGATGCGACGAGCTCGACTCAAAAGGTAAACTCTTTACTTTTGCTAGCAAGGAGTTTCGAACTTGGAACTTGAGACTCCAACATGGAAGTTTCAAACCACCCTAAAGACATAACATTATACTTTGACATTTGATGCGTGACCTCAGTCCTGAAAAGTCACCCTATGACTGAGATCTTTCCAACCTTTTTAATGGTTAACAAATCCACTATTTGCGCTATCAAACTGGGATGATCATGAATCTCTACCTCTACGGTCTACCTTTCTTTACTTAAATATCAAACTTGGTGTAATATCAGGTTTCTAATCTGTGATGTGTTCTTGCCACACTAGCTATTAAACATAACTAAGCTCCCAAAACTGAAATTTTAGGACTTATCTCAGGCACAATGAGAAAGTTAACTATTTATACGCACGTAAGATCCTTCACCCAGTAAAATAATGCAGACAGAAGTCAAAAGGGGAATTAAAGGCTTTCATAGACACATCATGTATGCACAAGAGCACAGTGGCAGTCAATTGAAACCCCCGGTCAGAAACCACCGTACATACCATGTTCAGAAGATCATGTGTCAAATTCAAGTAAGGATGCTTGGGTGTACATTGACATAGAATCATGCAACAAAAGATCTTGTAATGCAGTTTTGAGAGATTCTCGCATGGGAGAGAGGGGGGGCAGGCAGAAACTGAAGCAAGGGAAGTGTCTTCAAACAATAAGTAGCTCAAGTTAATTTGTTATCACACAGCATCTTCAAAAGCCTGTATTAGAATAAAGCCTATAACAGAACCTTACAATTCTAAATGTGCTATTAAAAGTATTACCTTTCCTAGCACATTAATAAGGAAACAACGCCAGTAGGGCCCTACCAGGATCAAGGCTTGTGGACCTTGAAACCAAACACTCTGGGAACATAGCTCTGAGAAATCTTCTGTGGCTTGAGGTTTCCATAAGTCATCAAGAACAGGTGCGGAAATGTGGTCCCAAAGTAAGCTCCATCAATGTCTTTGGCATAGTAAAGGAAGTGCAAAAGTGACAATATAGATGCACAAATGGAAAGGGGAAAATAAAATATCAACTCTGACTTGCTTGGGAGAAAATGTCTAAACGAGTTGGATAGATTCAAAAGTGACAATGTAGATGCACAAATGGAAAGGGGAAAATAAAATATCAACCTTGACTTGCTTGGGAATAAATGTCTAAACGAGTTGGATAGATTCAAAAGTGAATACAGATTAATTCCCTCATCAAATCTGTCCATCCATCCACAACTTGTTTGACATTTTTTAAAAGATAGAAAAGAGGAGAAAAATAAACATGGTGGCAAGTTGGTGGGAGAAAGGTTCCATTGTAACAAACCGTTTACTCATCTGCTATTGAAAATACTACTAACAACAATTATGCCTCAATCCGAACAAGTTCGGTTAATAATATTATCCTCATATGCATTGCAACTCCAATTAAGCTCATCTTATGATAAAAAATATACTGGGAAGTTCTCTCTATTAGCTAGTGGTATATAAATCTCTGACAGTATTAAAAGACTATGAAAGATAACATGACAAAAATTGCTGCAACACCAAGGTAATTTTCACATCCCAATTTTCTCAGTACACCCTCTAAAATGTTTCACCACGAGATGAAAGCTCCAGCTATGGAGATACAAGACATGGTTCTACTGCACCACCTTTTGAACCTTAAAGAAAAAGACAGGCATCTTATTCCTTTTTTTGGATTATCAGTAAATAGAAGATGACAGGGAACTTGAGAAAAGGTATTGATGCATGTAAAATAAAAGAGGGAAGGATAAAGGAATACACCAATTATTCAATCTTCTCGTGGTAGGTGAGACATGCAAGTCCTACCACATTCATGTTGTCTTTCATTTGTTTTCAAATCACAGAAGTCAAGTTCCTAGTTTTACACATTTCAGATGAAAGGAGAAGGGCAAGATGATAGAATGCAGACAGTATGTCGATGGTTGCATTAAGAAATAACACAGCAGAACAAAAAGGATACTCTCATGATATCTTGACCGAGGTATATACGCATCTTCACATCGAGGACAGTATATATTCACCCTGCTTTGGCGAGGAATGTCTGACTGACCAACAGGGAGGCATGGTTGTCCACAGCAGTAAACTCTTGGACATCTCCCAAACTCAGCATTTTTGTACTTCTCTAACTGAAAAGACCAGATAACTTCCAATTATTATAGCTATGACATCATATAATTTTCATTGATGCAAAAAATTCTTACCATTGCAGCGAGTCCCTTTGTAGTCAAGATGTAGCGGGCATGTATTAGACCATAAAGCATCTCTGCTGCTGATTCAACTAGTTCATTCTGTTCTTCTGTAAACATATCACCTACACATTTCAGGCATTCTCATCGATCATAGGACCTTTGAGAAACTACCACAAGATAACAGGCAAAAGACCTTTTTTATATCCTAACAGTATAAACATGATGTCTATTATGGCATGGAGAAATGCTTCTCAGAACATGCAAGGACATAGCTCTAGTTTTTGCTAAAAATTTATGCAGAGAAAAATCTTCAAAGTTACTACAGTTGTAACTATAAAAAGCCAAATTCTCCTCTACGATATAAGAAAATACCAATCACAAACTCCACTCTAAAAAGTTCTTCATCCAAAATAAGATGTTTATTTTCGACAAAACACGGATCCAATGTCAATACTGTATCTTCGATTAGTAGGTTAGCTCACTTGGCAAATTTATCACAAGATCATAAAATTATACAGGACGCTAAAGTCAACAAAACCAGTCTACATTCTCAACACAAGCTGGGGAGCAATTTCAATTTGAACAGTCACCAACACAACCTCCACTTTCAGATAATTTATATACAAATACACCTTCTCTCTGGCGTCCTTTAAAATTCTGAATAGAATACATGATTTCGTTCAAACTAGCAAAGCATAAGAAGCATCCGGATGCATACTACTATGACAAAAATAATAAACATGCAAAATTAGTACAACAATCATCTCTTTTACTGTTTTAATAGATAGTAATCGAACAATCATCTTACTGAGTGCAGGTTATGCTGACTACTTGCAAGACAGATTATTACGACATTCCCCTGAATAACAACTATCAGCTGATATTACTATTAGAACCATAACAATAAACAAGCCTCTCTAAATGCCAAACCATTTGTAATATGGTCCATCTAATTTTCATCAACTACACCTGCTATTGACTAATAGAACAATAATGAACAAATCAGACCACTAATGACAGCAATAGAAACATTAGATACTCACATGTGCAAATCACAGTATGTAGCAGAAAGAAGTGCTCACAACTATGTTGCTCTGACTCGACAAAAATGTTGCTGCATCCATCGATATTTTTGAAGAGTCGAGCAACATAGGCTCACAATCTGGAAAGACAAAACTCACCATGAGAAGATTCGACGTCTAGAATCAGATCAAGTGCATAATCGTAATATGGTACAAGGCTGCTTAGACCACACAGGTTAAAGTCATCTTGGATGTAGTCATCATCAACTTCGCAGAAGAACTCATTCCCACGTAGACCGCAGTACCATGAGATCCATGAAGTGTCTTCTCCATCAGAACCACTAATATCTGATGCCTCACTGTCTGTTTCAGATTCTGCTGCAAATGGGAAACACAGGTAAATACTACAAGAAGATTTAGTTTCATAACTGGAGAAAATCAATTATAACTGCTTAACAAAACTTACAATTATAAGTTATTGTGAGAAATATTAGGGAAGAATATTATTGAATTGTTGTCTACATTATTACATTGAGACCCGATTTATAGATACTATCTTAGGCTTCTTTTCCAACTAGGATACTATAATACAATTCTTTTCCAAGTAGGATTCTATATACTATTATTATTCCTATTCCCATTCTAAGTAGAATTGTATTTACCTATTACTATTCTAACACCCCCCTCAAGCTACTGCATACATGTTATATGTACCTAGCTTGTTACAAATGTAATTAATACATGGATCGATGAAGAGCTTGGTGAGATATCTGCAAGTTGATCACTCGACTTCACAAAATCGACAATCAATCTTAGTGTGCTTAGTCTTCTTATGAAATACTGATTTGATACACAATGTTGACAAAACATATAGTAATAAATCCTGAATTGTAGTGAACTTCCCAAACCAAGCTCAGAAGACTTTCATACCATAGAGTGACTTACATAATCGAGATATACAAGGCTACCAAACCCCCCCGAGCAACAAAATCGGGTAGTTGCTTCATATATACTTCTTCCTTGACATAGAAAATAACATTCTTAATGTCTAACTTCTTTCCGTTTGGCAAAAGAAAATCTGCAGTAGAAAGTGCTCGAAATCTGATAGAAAATATATGGACCATCTCGAAATTACTCCAAGAAAGTCACTTTAAAACTGGTCGTAACTTGCTCATGCGCTAAACTATTAAATTTGATGGTTGAAAGTGGTATAAATTGAGAAATAAAATTATATGGATAGGGTCGGAATGATGACACGACCCTACTGAGAAAGAGAATTATATGGGTAGAGGCGGAATGACGGCACAACCCTACTAGTATGTAAAATTATATGGTAGGGTTAGAATGATCGTACGACCCTACGCAAATTAGATTTGATGAGTCACCGAAAAGACACATGGAACTATGTAAATAAAATCTTAGTCACCAAAAAAACACAGTGCTATACAATTCAGATATGAGAAAGAAGTTCGAAAAATTCACTGTACAACACAAATTGAATATGAGAAGTAGTCCGGAGAGATGCACGTTGCTACACAAATCGAATATGAGAAAGTAGTCACTGGAAAGATGGCACAGTGCTACACATGATAAATATGAAAAAGTCGTCATTGAAAAGATGACACGGTGCTACACAAATTAGATATAAAAAAGTAAGTTACCGGAATGAAGTCACCGGAATGATGGCACGGTGCTACACAAACACTGACAGATGTGAGGTTGACAAAAAACAACCCTAGAAAGTCACGAAAAATTGATGCATAATGACCTAATCTTTTTTTGCTAACATAATCATTGGCCAGACTGGCGGCATATATAGGTCATAGCAGCCCGCCGACAGCGGAAGCTCATTGATTTTCTACCAAGACCGTAGAAGCTCCGATACCATGTGAGAAATATTGGGGAAGAATATTATTGAATTGTTGTCTACATTATTACATTGAGAGCTTATTTATAGATACTATCTTAGACTTTTTTTTCCAACTAGGATACTATAATACAATCCTTTTCCAAATAGGATTATATATACTATTGTTATTCCTATTCCCATTCTAAGTAGGATTGTATTTACCTATTCCTATTCTAACAGTTATGAATCCCTTATTTGTAAGATCCTATGGATTAAGATAAATTATACAATTTCAAGATCATAACCAAACAACCAAAAGATCTGATTATCCAAATAACTCACACATATGGCTGTCAATTAAACTGACTAGACTTGAGAGCTACACACTCGCTAACTAACATAACATTTTTTAACCTTAAAAGCAGCATTATCAAAAATAGATCAAGATACAGATGATTCATTCAGCTGATCCCATGGGCTAAACCAATTTTTTCCTTATTAAAAAACCTAGTTGGTTGATTCACTAGTCAAAACCAACCAATTAATGTTTTCAAATTCTCAAACTTCTCTTTATCTTATACCAACTTTAAATACTAAAGAAAAATTGTGCGCAAAGAAAGGAACTCTAGGTGTTTTGAAGATGGTAGTTCAATCCAAAAGATAAAAATGAATTGCCTGCTGCGGTTTTATTTTTGGTGTAAACAAGTATTCACAAGATTCAGAAGCTATTCTAGATGCTCTAGGATCTTTTAAGGAGATAGAAATTTCTGATGTATATTTTAGCACATTTTCCTGTAATTAATTTCTGATGTATATTTTAGCACATTTTCCTGTAATTATGGCAGCACAGTAAAAATGGTTACCATCTGAAAAAACAACTAAAAAAGGATTGGTTTTGATTTGAAGAGTTATTGCATGAGACACAAGCTATTGAAGTTGTTCTACTGGTGTTCCAGTTTTTTCCAAAAAAGGAAAGATTTCTACTTGTGTTAAATTTTTATATTTTCTGCTATTATCGTTGTTCTTTTTTGTTCAGCCGAGATCACAGAAAGGGTATTGATGAGAATTGACCTTTCCACCTATAAAGTTATAGGGTACGAGTTACTTACTGGTGAGCTCTCAAAATCTTTCTGGAAGTGCTGTACTTCAGAGATGCATTTCTCAATTTAGTATATGTTGTACCCATTAAAAAATAGAAGGAATAGCTTTGCATCAGGAGTCACTTGAATAGTGGAATCTGGGAAAAGGAGAAAAGGATTTCTTGACATTCCATTTCTTTTTTACATTTCAAAGAGGGACAAGTCTAGTTTTGCATATAGCTGAAGAGAATTAGGGTGGAAAGTCGGCCAAGAAATCAGCCCCATCAGTTGGCAACTAAAGCAAGAAAAGCATAGCTTCCACTCCAATGCTCATTTAATTAAACCTTTCTCGGAATTTTGGCTAAGGCCAATTGTAGTTCCCAATGTTCATTTAGTGAACAAAAAATGTGTGTTACTAACTATGCAGCTCACATAATGATAATCCGCTTGAATTAGAAAACAAAAGGGTAAATGCCTTGACAATTTCTGAACACAAGGGTCTTATATCAAGACCTTAGTTTTTTTTTTATCAGGACATATCAGGGCCTTGTTTTTTTATATTCTAAACTTTTTGGGGGAGGTAAGTCCTACATCACGGCCTTAACTATAACCGTTGAGTATAATGAATGCGAAGACTTCAGAAAGAAGTAAGAAACAAAATAAATGGCAATGTATTAACCTCACTCAATTGATGCTCATCCATGATCCACCTTCAAGGAAGTGCCAAAAGAAGAAACAGAGCAAAAAATATGAAGATTCGCCTGAGTTTTTTCACTTATTAAGCTAAACAAATCTACTATGCTCATCTTGGAAGATTAGTCTGAGTTGTTTTACTGGTTATAAGATTATTGTTACATGCATATCATGTATGTGAAATAGCAGTAAAAATATATTTTCATGCATATATCTCAAATGGATAGGTGATGTTGTACCATCCTTTTATTCCCAAGTAAGTCTTGAACATGCTGAACTAACACTTCTACCAATTGAATATCCAAAAAAAGGCTTAGGCTATAGCAATAACTTTCCTTCCTATTTTCCTATCGTTATGAGAGTTCAAACCTTAAAAGATTAAGGGAACATGTTTTGTCCTGAAGTTATAATGATAACAACATATCCAAATCCCGATTATTCCCAATCCAGATCGGAACAGGTGGCACGAGGATTTACAGTCCTCTGATACCCAATGTAATCACACAACTAGCATTTGGAGAGGGTAGGATGTATGCTAAGCTTACTCCTACCTTTGTGGGGGTAGAGAAGCTATTTCCCATCAACTCTTGGCCCAAAAGAGAAGTTCTCAAAGCAGAAATGTGATAGCAAGATAAAAGCAAATAAAGCAACAATTAGCAATACACATTGAAGAATAAGAAACTATGCGATTATTAAATATTAAATAGTACTACCAATAAGTAGAAGACGAGAGGAGGCTAGCCCCCGCTTCCTATATATAAAGCGCGACAACACACAGTTATCTACTAACCTTCTACTTTAATCATCAAGCTCCATATCTTCCCATCTAGAGTCATGTCTTCGGAAAGCTAAAGTCATGTCATATTCTAATCATCTGCCCCACATCTTCTTCTTCTAGCTTAGCCTCTTCTAACTCCTGTTACAACCAACCTTTCACACCTCCTTACTGGCGAATCCATGCATCTTCTCTTCACATGTTTGAACCATCTCAGTATCGCTGAACCATCTTGTCTACCATGGAGGCCACTCTCACCTTGCCCCGTATAGCTTCATTCCAAATCATATCTTTCCTAGTATGATCACACATCCATCTAAGCATTCTCATCTCTACTATCTGTGTCTTAGCCACCACATTACAATAGATCACAATTGTTCCTTACTCTTCTGAAAACTCGAATTCGCTATGACCAGCTCAAAAGCTTTCACGAAGTCTAAAAGTGACACTCCTTTTTCATTTCTATACCCAAAGCCAAAGCCCGCATGTCATCATCATATCCTCTCGAAGTGCTCCCTATGCATCATGTTAATAAATGTAGCCCATGTCCAGGGAACCAGATTGGTCGGAACAAGGCTAGAGATATAGATGGGTTTAAGTTGTGACACTCAAGAAGCTCGAGGAGTAGGCATTCTAGTAAACAAGGAACTTAGGGAGCAAGTGGTAGAGATTGAGAGGGTGAATGATAGGGTGATCGCCATTACTAACAACACTAGCATTAGAATTAACATGGTACAACATGAAGCTTTAATATCGCTAAATGCAGAAAAAACTAA
Source organism: Solanum clarkiae (assembly GCA_011800125.2). Taxonomy (NCBI): domain Eukaryota; kingdom Viridiplantae; phylum Streptophyta; class Magnoliopsida; order Solanales; family Solanaceae; genus Solanum; species Solanum clarkiae. Next base: position 15,295,365 of record JAABOM020000096.1, on the reverse strand, counting down.
CAATTATAAGACTCCTGATCCTTACATCATGCTTTAAAATGTAATTTTGATCATAATTACACTTCCCAATTATTTTTATCACCATCAAAATAAAAATCAAATTATGCAGCCAAAGTTCAACCTCTAAAACCTAAAACTTTAAATAGCTGACAATAAACATTATATATAAATAGAGTATACTCGCTTTATTCCAACATATGACAATATTTCCATTCCATTCCATTTTGGCACTATCTAAAGTGTTTAACATCCATTTTTGAACAACTTTCAAGAATTCAAATTATTTCCTTAAAAACATCCAAATGTTAAAACTTTGGCTTGATATTGTCTATATTGAATTTTTCAACCATGAGTTCAATATTCTCTTCCATTTTCAGTAATGAATAAATTCTTGCACTCTTACCAATACCATTTCCACACATACGGTCATATGCATTAACATTTTTAATTCAATCCCAGTCATTCACCATTATAAAATAGGATGGAAGAAAAATAATGTGTGTGATCAAATATATACCATCAGAGCACTTATTATCAGGAGGAGGAGCAGAATTTCTGAGCTGGTCCTTGGATTTGGACAAGGCAAAGCGATGATCCTTGCCATTAGCACCCCTGACAGTAGTTGTGGAGGTAGAAGGAGAAGAGCGCTCCAAGTGCTTATCCAACGCTTCATTTAACCTCTTCCTATCACCTACACGTCCCATCTCCGGCTTCGATCCACCGCCAACTCTTCTTTCTTTGTACATCTCTCTCTCCTCAGCTTATTCAACAATTAAACAAACAACACTCGAACCCTAGGGCTTCGATGTTCGAGAAACGAGGAGAGAGAAACTTAGGGTTTTTGGTGGGGATTGAAGGGAGATAGAAGGTTATCCCATTTTCTCTCTCTAATCTGTGCTTATCGGTGAATTGTTTTAGAGAGAGAAAATTGTTACCGGAGAAGGTGATAAAATGAACACCGGCGGTAAGAGCTTAGCTTGGCTTAGCGTAGGCGATATTTTCGGATGGGTAGTGCTAGTGTATTGTCTCTAGGACATTTTATTGTGGTGCGACTGTATACGTTTAAATTTTGTCACTGCTGACTTCACCAGTAATTTTGAATCTTTTGTTTGGTGGATGTCAATTTGGCAAAATTGTAGGGCTCGCTTTGATGGGCAACATGTTATTATAGGATAATTAATTTTGAGATAAGTTAGTGAGAAATAAATTATTTCACTTATATATGTATAATTTATTTCATCACTAAGGCAAAAAATGGCGGAATAAATAGTTTAACGATTACCTAATACCTCCAACCAAATATAGAATAAAATAATCCTACATTTTATCTCAGGATTATTATAACTTATACTTCACACCAAACGATTCATCAGTATTTAGATTTATTTGCATGATTTGAAATTGTGAAATTAGGTTAATTAGAAATTGAATTTGTGGTTGAATATACATTTTAAATTTCTTAAACTGTATGTGAATCTTTTATAAATACGAAACTTTTATAATTTGTGAAAGTTATTAGTAGTATTTTCAAGTCTTATACAATTTTTCAATTGAACAAATCATAGTTGGTGAATATCCTAAGATGTGGAATTAACAAATTACATATTTATGTTTCTTTTATAAAAAATATTTATGGCTATACGATATTATAAATTTTTAAATACATATAATTTTATAAAAATTCATTGGAAGAAAGACTCATAGGACTTTCTAGGGGTATGCATCAGTCAGTTCGATTCGGTTCGGTTTTGTAAATTATCGATTCAATTTATTGATTTTCGGGTTTTAAATATGCTAAACCAATAAGAAATCAATAAAATAATTTGTATCGATTTTCGATTTATCGGTTTACCGGATAAGAATCTGAATGATAATGAGAATTTGTATTAATAAAAAACAGATAGAGTACGAAAACTATGTTTACAAACTTACAAAAACAAAATTAGTTAATTACAA
>JAABOM020000096.1:15279299-15293309 GCA_011800125.2 Solanum clarkiae | reverse complement strand
AAAAATAATTATAATATAAATATAAAGCCCCGGATAATTAATTTGACACCGTGGAGGGTAAAAATTGGGTGTCAACAACCCCAAAGCCAAAAAATAGTGAATCTTTGGCTCCATCCGAGATTGATGGAAAAGTGACAATGCATTATCTTGCAGTTTATTCATATTAGTAGTTATACTATTGTTATGATAGTTTCTTGTCCTTTGATTTTGTTATTATATACTGTTCTTTGTATCTCGATTGTTTTATTATTTTATTATGGTTTGTTTACGTGTAAAAATATGTTATTTCTTGTTATTATCTATTATACTTCATATTTTCGACACTCTTTTTATCTAGATTATTTGAGCTAAGATTTGTGTACAGTCTACGCTCTCCAAATCTCACAATCCCACTTTGTGAGTCTACACTAATAAATTTCGAGTCTTTATTGTTTTTTATAAAATATAAATTTATGGGTCAAATTTCATATTTAAAAAAGATTAAAATCACATCTAAAATTTTGAATCCTATTTTTTGGAAAATTTAGTACTCGAAATTGAAGTTGAAATTTTATGCAAATTTCATAAACAACACATTTGATTCAAGTCAGACTCCCAAATACTGTGTCCAAGTGCCTACTTTACTTCAGAGATTAAATTGCTTGCTCTTCGATTTTATTTTCTTTTAATCAGAGAGCACTAGTGATTGAAGTTGATTCAATATTCAAACTATTCAAATTAATAGTACTTCCCATTAAAGGCAATTGCAAGATTAGGAATAAATCAAAATCCATTATCTAAAATGTACAAAGTTCGTACGGGATTGGACTTGAAGCTAGTCACTCTACATCAATGATAGAAGTTGACCAATAAAAATAGAAATTCCCCGAAAGAAACAATGTCTATTTATGAACCATTCATGTCCCAAATGATACATAAATTCATTGTTATCGTATAAAGACAAATAAAATAAATCCAAACTAGGAAGCTTCTGCAAATCCCCTAAGTTTTTCCATATTATCATTTGGCATAACCCTGATGGCTATTACAGTAGTCAGTGGTTCTGAATTCTGCAACTTTGGGCTTCTGCGAAAGCTGCTTGAATTACAATTTGAATTTACTAGCTAATACCAGATATTAAGGAACTGTAAGCTTAACACAAGAAGATGGATAAGAAGCAACTTCAAAAACCAAAACCCAACCATCGACAACCTTAGAGAAACTCCCTTCAGCCACATCATACCTAAATATATTTGCATACAACACTAACGGCATATACATGATAGAAACTTGACAAGATGTGTAGAACTTGACTGACTACTTGTGAAGTATCAAAAGCTAAAAACCACTTGGCAATTAAAGCTTAGTCATCATCGAAGTACTTCTCTTCAGCGTCATAGTTTGCTTCTTTCATCCAGTGATCATCCAAGGTCTCATCCTCATCAATTTTTGAGTAATCCAGACCATCTTCTCCCAATAAAAACTTTTCCTGCATGATGTAAGTGAATTGGTCCAGTCGTTCTTGCATCTCCTCTGCTGACAAAGTTTCTATCACAGCGGGTCTTCTAGTTTCCGGTGGCACGCCATTAGAAGCATCATGGTTGTTTGGGTGAACCTTCAAATTTGATGGGAAAGAAATCACACACTGATAAGTAACAGGAAAAGTAAGCCTAATAAGGATAACAGGCCAAACAAAAAGATAATAGTCTAGGATTTGATAACATATGTTGTAAGGGTACTATTGACATGCAAGCAATGCATTCAATAAAATCTAGATATATAACTCCTACTTGAGCCTCTACAGAACTTCGTTAAAACTGGAATGTGTCTGGTAAAGTGTAAACAAGACAATAATGGTCTGTAATTGAGAATGAAAATTGTGAAAGCTCCGTGTTGACAGGTAAGTATACACACCAAGGCACAGAACACAAGTCTTTACTTGAGCTTCTTAAAAACTTCTGAATAAACTAAATGTGCCAACATAAAAGATAACACTAGAAAACTTGATGTCAAGGAATATATAGGCAAGGGAAAGCACAGAGAAATGAGAGATGAAGCTAGCAGAAAATCCTTGAAAAAGATAACGATACAAGCATCTCCTGGCATTCCTTTGGCCCACCAGGTTGGGCAGTCCGCTACTGAAGCAAGAACTACATTTAATTCACTGAAGGACTAAATAAGAAGGTAAGTAGAAACTCAAATAGGTGCAAACAAAAGCACCAAATACTAGAAACCTAAAAGGCACAAAGACAATCTCCACTCTGATTTTTACAAGCAGCAGAGATCTCATGAGAAGCTCATAGGTGGTCTCCACATAAAATAAGCTCTTAAAAGTATCAATATTTCAGCTGAATAGACCTAAAAATTCACAACGTTTTTACAACACACTTTTACTTTCTCAATTTCAATGGACAAACAATGGCTTTAAGTTAGACTGTTGCCATAAGTACATTCAGATTTACGCGCACACACATACACCCCCCCACACAAAAAAAGAAAAAATGACACGATAAGGGGCATCCTGCCCCCTGGTAGGACTACCCAACTGGAAAAAAGAAGCATAACTTCATAGGTCTCCACAGTTTGTCAACATGTTACTGCCAAACCTCACAAATGTAAGTCGGTCAGAAGCTGCAAAGACTCAGGCTTCAGGTCAGAAGCTAAAAAACTTTTACAATTTAGGGAGAGTACTAACAAAAAGAATAACTCCCTGACTCCTACACAATCCTAAAGTAACTCCAGGCTTAACCAATACCCCGTTCCTACTCAACCGTTTCGAAGGTACAAAAAGAATACTATGTCATATTTGACGAAACACAGCCCATATTGTGTCTTGCAATTGGCAATCATCACTGCATAAGGTTACTCTTAATTAGCCTGCTCAGAGATACATGATAGTCAACGTCTTAAAATGCAACGTGTACATTGAATAACCAAACCATCATTCTCTCAGCATAAATGCAATATAATAACAAGACACAAGACAGTTATGAATATCTACTCAAAATAGCCTGCAAGTTAGCATGTAACTAAACATTAACCAGCAGACCCAATAAATATTTTCGCGTATATGATCTACAAAGTGAAGGAAGGTACTAAAACTACCTCTTGGCTATTAGCTGAGACGTCCCTTTCACCTCCGTCTTGCTCCTGCTCCGGCTCCTGCTCCTCGTCTTCTTCTTCTTCTTCTTCCTCCTCCTCCTCCTCCTCCTCCTCCTCCTCCTCCTCCTCCTCCTCAAGTTCCTGATTGTCAAACCCTACCCACTCACTTTGAGCCACACCTCGTCTCTGCTGCTCATCCCTAATTTTCTTAATAAGCATGGCCTCTTCTGATTGCCTCATCACTGTCTCAGACCATCGCTCCCCTGGTCTTGGCATGCTCCTCCCACTTGGATCTTGAAACCTTCCGATATACTCATGGTGCAAATAAGGCTCTCTTTCCCTCATTGCATCCTCCGAAAAGTACTGTCCATCACTTATCAATTTGTTCAGATATGCTCGCCGTCTGTTCTTAATCTTAACTGATCTGGACTTGAGATCTTCTTCTGTTGGGTTGATAACACTTCGCAGGCGATTCAGATGCCAATTGATTTCATAATCATTTTCCATTGTTTCAAATTCAACAAGCTCATCTGATGTTAATTGAGACCCATAACGTTCTGAGATTCCAAAAATCAACAAATAGAAATTTAGAAACACATATTATAATGTTCAAGTTCACAGGAGATATTAGGCCTTTAGCGAGGCAAACATAACATCCTAAATAACACGGTGAATCAAATATAGGCCCATTTGCTGGAACCTAAGAACTTACAAGTTGAACCCTCAAATATATGAAGAAGGAAAGAAGCGCTAGGGACGATTTCAGTTGGAATAAGCTTACATGATGCATATGATTTGGAGCATAATAAGCTACACCTTCTTTCCTTTTTCTAAATTGATGTATTTGACCACTCTATTGTTTGCCAAATTTTTTATCTCCCAAAACTCACTTTCAACATTTGAACAAACATTAGAGTTGAGTACAAGGCTTGAATGAGGAGCACTTAAGCCCAACTAGTAATTTGAACTTGAGAACTCAAGGTTCTACACCCTTGAGTGTGAAGACACTAGGTAAGTATGAAAAGTTCCATTGAATGAATATTAATATCAAAAAATTATAATGCTGGTGTTCACATTAACTTACACACACCTCGACTATTTCCCCGAGTACCATCTATCTCAGGTGTTAGTACCAGCTATCTCATGTTAGCATACATTGGGTAAAATTCTTAGGCAGACTGACAAGAAACCACCTAATATTTTTGGTCTCTTGTGGGTCTTCTCATGGTTTTCGCCAACTTCATTGGCTGCCAGACCAACCCTTGGGTGCGAATGGATATTAAATTGATCAAGAATAAGATTTTAGAAATTTAATCACCTTCATATATTTCTCTTCAATCTTTTATCTAAATAAATATTATTTGTGTTTAGTCATTTTTTCACACATTAGACTTTTTTTATTTGTTCCTGGCACCTTTCATCACTAAAGCTCACAACTCCAATTGCAACTCTAACTATACTGAGGTGTTTTTGCCTCAGCAACTCTGACAAACATAAACATCAATAAGATAAGAGATTTCAAGCGAAATACTAAGACTTCATGAAAAATGAGGAGAACTCAACAAGAAATATGTACATCAACTAAGCAATTTTTGTCTCATTTTATAATTGCAAATACCGAATATCCAGATTATTTTGAGGGAAGAGCACAACACAATATGCCCTATTTATCCATGAATTCAAAATGAAAAATACATAGAGAATTCAAGCAAAAGTTGTTCCATAACAATCTAATAGCAGAATTTCCAGCAAAACTATGAGACACTTGAATTGCGAGTAAATATACAAATTAGTAGTATACCTAGAAAAAGTGATGCGTCGCGAGAGAGAAGGTCGATAAGGAGAGATTTGCGTTGGAAGGGAGTGGAAGCGGATGATTGCTGAGCTCGAGGGAAATAGAGGTTATCAAGCCCTGAAAGCCTGTCTGATATCTTCTCCATGGATTGGTGACTCAAAGTTTTCGCCATAGACGCCGTCGATTCCTAAATTTCTCTTGCAAGCGGCGACCTGTATAAAAACACCGCCCACCGGTAAGCAAAAACCGATGTGGAGTCGGTTTGTTCAGACTTGATACGTTCCTCTTACAAATTTGCCCTCCGAAGGTATTTATATCTCATGATTTGACTGCGACGTATTAATATTTTGAAAAAAAAATAAATACGTTTTACTATATTACAAGAAATATTTTAGTAGTAATTTTTATTTAAACTAAAATATAATACTATTAAATATATAATTAAACGAAATTATAAAAATATAACCTCACACAAACCTAATCATGGAAGTAGTAAGTAATCCCAATGTCTCATTTTAATGAAATTTGTGAGATAATACACATATATTAAGAAAAACATTCAAAAGATAAAATTTATATCATACTTTTCATTATTGTCCTTTGTAAAATTATAAATATATAGTATGATTTACCTATTAGAAAATATAAAAGTTCAATAAATGAAAGATAAATATAGAAAAAGTTTCAAATGTCCCCTTTGAAATTTGAACAATTCAAATATTTTAAATATTAAAAAAGAATCTAAAAAATTCAATTAATTTAAGACGGAGAGAGTAATAATTAATTGTTAACAAAAATATGTGTTAAGTTTACTTTCAATGATTCATTTTATTTATTTGAGCTTTTGCGTTTTACAAAATGAATATTTTTTTCCGGAAAAATCACTCTTGGTAGCTAAATGTACATATTATCAAATATATGTATCAAATCTAACAAGATTTTACAAAATATAATAAATTCGAACTTTCCGTCAATTCACGATTTTAGTCAAAATTAGAAATCTAATACATCTTCTGAATGAGGTTTAGGATCCCATGAATTTTTATAATAAAAGAGATATCTAGCAATCAACTTGTACTTGTTTGTTTGAAGGAATCTTGTTGGGAAGTACGTATGTGGCATTTTGAGGCTTTTTCTCTATTTGTCTTTCTTGAACTATTAATAAGAATAGAGATGGATGTTTTACGCAATTGAAATTCACTTTAAATTGAGAATCATATAGCCATGAATACACTACCAGAAAAGAGGTAAGAAAATCCAACATGGTGATGGATTCTTGGTCAAAAGTTCGAGGATATGTTGCTTCTAGATGTGGCAAAATAAGCTCAAACATAAATAATTCGTCTAATTTACTCATAATTTTATGGGTTGCGTTCAGTATGATTTAGAATTAGACCGATTTTCAACACAATACAACTTAACCCATTTAAAAATAGTTCTAAGCTGAGCCCAATAATATTCTCACTTTAACCCATTTTATGCAACCTGACATGTTATTATTGCTATTAAATATCATATTGTATTGCTACTTAATATAGTATTATTATTGTTACGTAATATCATGTTGTGTTGCTACTTAATATCGTGTTGTATTACTACTTAATATTGTGTTGTATCACTATGAAATTTTGCTTTGAATAAGCATGTTAATTCAGTGGGTCATGACCCAACCCGACTTTTAGCCCAATATAATCCAACCCAATTTAGCCCAAAATAACTTTGGGCGGATCATGACCTAACCCAGTATTCAATGTAGCCCATTTTAACTTCTTCAATTTTAGTCCAACCCGTCCATTTGCCACTTCTAGTTGCTTTTATGCATTGTTTTGCTTACACTATGTTGAAGAATGAAAAAAAGTTCTACGTTGGTGTTTAATGAGATGAGTGAATTCTTTGTTAGGCTTAGACAATCTTCCTCCCTTTGAGCTGACTTTTGGAGTGTGAGTTAGGCGCAAGACCTAATTTTACATGGTATCAGAGCAAAACTCATCTCACCCAATGTTGGGCCCTCAAAATTAAAAATTTCCCACGCACCAGATGCTAAATACTGGGCGTGATGTGGGGATTTGAAGAATGAAACAAAGTCCCACGTTAGTGGTTAATGAGATGAGTAGAGACTTAGGCAATTCTTCTCCCTTTGAGGTGGGAGTATTGAAGAATGAAAAAAAGTTTCACATTGGTGGTTAATGAGATGGGTGGACTCTTTATAAGGCTCAGGTAATCCTCCTCCTTTTGAGCTAACTTTTGGGGTGTGAATTAGACCCAAAACTTAATTTTATGCATGCGCGTGTAGGTGGTATCGAACCTAGAGCCAACCTCACATGTGGGAGATTCCTTACCTAGAGCCAGCCTCCCACATGGGAGATTCCTTGCTCAACAAACTCGAAACCCCAACAAAGTGAACTTTTATATTGTATTTTTTTAGAAATAATTTTTAATTTTCTTTGTTAATTATCATGATTTGTTTTTCATCCGAACAAAACAACGGACCAGATTATGGTCCCTCATTCATTCATCATGCAAAATTTTCACAAAATCTTTATCAAATTAGGATCAATAATATGATGTTTTCTTATTCAATCTGTTTTCCTTATCATCATAAACACAAAGATGTGCAGGACATCGTTACAATCAACATCTCATGACACCTTATTTCTTCTTAGCTGTAATTTTTCACGGCCGGGCAGCATTAGGTGCATCACTTCTCCTTGTCTATTTTAACTTTATAACCATTAAGCTTTTCCATGGCACGTGAAAAATCAGCAGAGAAAGCTGAGCTACCAATTGCATATTTCTCAACAAATGGCCTTGTCCTTGGATCACTCAAAAGCAATTGATCTGAACCAAGAACTCCTAAACCCTTCATCAAATTCTTGAACATGTTGTCAAAAATCCCAGGGGTTATCACATCAAGAAATGCTGCTATGTCTGTGTTTGTCATGTAATTCGCACACACCCGTTTGAGTTTCTCTACTAATTCCGGGTTCATTGTTGGGTCAGGTTTACCAAATATCCGATTATCAAACTCCTTGCAATGAACAAATTCAATACTATGTCCGCCTCCAACTAATGCAACCATTTCCTGGACGTTGAAGCCTAGACCTTGGAATTGTTGTATCATTTGATCCATTGTCTCATTTGCACGGGCTAGTTTCCCTTCTACACTTATAGCTTGGGAAACAAGGCCATCTTTTCGACCTAGAGGAACTTTATAGTTGGGTCCACCAATCATAACAATGAGAGTCCTCGTGGCCGAGGCAAGGATGTCCGCACAAGATACTATGCCAGGGCAGGAGAGCTCAAGTGCGGTCTTGATACGTGAAATAAGATCGAACCCATCACCCGCGAGGGAGTGTGGTTGATGTCATGTTCAATCTCAGGCTTGGTGAAGGCAGCTGACTTTACAAGGACGGAGGCATCACAACCGTCCACAGCACAATCGTGGAAGAAGAGGCATAGGGTAGCAGCTGCAGTGGCAGGGAACTCTTTTTGCTTTTGATGGACAATCTCAGTAACTATGTCTTCAAATTTAGGACATGTCTTGGCTAGTAATCCAATGTGGGCTTACTGGGTGAATGGAAATGATGCAAATGATGAAAACAAGAGAAGAAGAATCCATGGCAAAGCCATGGTTGATTGGAGAAAAAACCTGCCTCCTCTCACCAGATAGATTAATGGGTGGGTTAGAGGCTAAAAGGGGAAGAGGAAAAAGTGGACCAACTATATATGAGAATAAGAATGATGATAAGAAGAAAAAAAGAATGGGAATGTTGTGGTCAAGAGAAGTCTTAGGGAAAGAATGACTTCATTTTTATTCATGGCTGGATTTCAGTTGAGCATGAAATGTGGTTGGCCACTTGATTGGAAGTAGTACTTCTGTTTCACTTTAATCAACTTAAGCAGTTACTTAAGGTGCATACATTATTGTTCTACGTGAAAATTGTATGCACCGCCAATCTAAAATAGTTTTGCACAATCTGCTCACTTACCCTATTCGTAAATCTCTATAATAAACATTGACTGGCAAGTGACTAAAATGACGACGAATGAAGTGCAACAAAAACTTAGCACAATGAGTGGGTATCACCTGAATTCTTCAAAATAACAAACAACAACAGCAAAAAGCCCCATGAAATCCCAAGGTGGGGGTTTAGGGAGAGTACACTACCTCATGGAGGTAGAAGGATGGTTTCTAAAAGACCCTCGGTTGAGGTAACACATGTCAAAGTAGATTTAAAGGAGAAAACAGAAGTAATGAAGACATCACAAATAATAGGGGTAATATTTTAAAGCATACAGAGAAAAGGAATAGTAACCAGAACAAAATAAAACGATAGCCGAAGCAAATAAACATCATCTAGTTTGAAATTACAATTTCTTTTTCTTTACACAGTTATGCTTGCAAGGATGCTACGCAAAATTTACCAACTCAAAACAGTAAACAAAACTGATTGAAATGTAACCTCACTATTCTGCCCACCATTAAACCGCAGAACATTGCCAACAAAATCACTGTAAAACAGAAGGCTCACTTAACCTTTTGATTCAATCACTACTGTTCCCATTTTAACCGCCTTTAGTTAAAAAAAAAAAGGCTCCAACTACCCAACAAAACTTAGGTGCATCAATAATTGACCAGAATAAGGAGAAAGAGAATTGACCTCAACTATACTTCATAGTTGGGTAGCAACTTCATCAACTTCAGAATGAAATACAAAGCTTGGGAAAGTGGTAGTTATATCCCTGCATCAAGAACAAGGAAAATATCATCAGATAACGGCATACTATACTAATATATTTATGTTTGCCACATATCAGTATCAAAAAACTTGATACCTTAGATAGGAAAGAGTCATTATCTTCAATAATGAAGGATTTCGGCCCACAAAGTCGTGCCATTCTGATTTGTCAATCTTCCCGTCCTGATTTGAGTCTGCCTCCAAAAATGTCTACACATTGAAATACATTGACTAGTTATTAAAATTCTAAAAGACTCAACTATTAGAAATGCAAAAAGTAATAGCTTTTGTAAATGCTTTTCAGTGTTCTATTCGTGGTTGACCAAGAAGCCAAACATACATTACAGTGAGAATAAATTGCAAACATAATGCATAGATTCCATAAACATCTTATCATAAGAGAAGCAAAGTTACCAGTGTTTATGAATTGTGAATGGAAACTTAAATTGGTCATTATCAGTAAACTACCTTATCAAGTATTATTTCAACAGTCTCATCATCCAATTTCATCTCAGACTCATATAAAAGTGCAATCAACATTTGCTTAACCTGCCAAAACCACAAGTAATGAAGAAGCCTGCAGATATAGTGGATAGATACCAGAAACTAATGAAAGCATGATGTAGAAGTGTAGTATACATCAATTAATGCTTTGAACTTAAAAAGGTAAGGCATAATTCATGAACAAATGCTCAAACTTGGCCTCAACTGGCAAGTAACTTTGAGTATGTGCATCAAGACACCTCTATTCATCTCCATTATGCCAATTGAAGACTCCAACTTACGGAATGGTCATGAAGACACTTCCAAAATGTATGTGCCATATTCGCTTCGGATCTCCACGAGACACATCGGGAATAAGTTGGAGTGTTTGGTTGCTAGATGAGACCAAGTTGAGTTGTCTAAATGTGTACTCTCAACGTTGGAGTGATTACTTGCTAGTTGAGGCCAAATTTGAGTCCCTTTATGGATTATACCAAAGGGAAAAATAAACAAATATGAAATGACTGCTTCCTCCAGCTTCCAAGATTGCTGCTGAGACTTGAGTATAGGGGTGGACGCCAAAGTATGTAAAGAGGACACAGCCAAGAATGAAGTACAGTTGAAGTGCAACAAATGTCTGGAAAATGCTCTCTCTAAGTCCTCCATGAAAGCTATTATAAGTTATAGCTCGAAACAAGGAAGAGAGGAAGAGCTAAAGGACTCACAGCAGCGGAGCGGAAAATGCAGTCTCAAACATCTAGAAAGAAGACAAAGCCCTCTGATCTAGTGATAATGGACTAACGAGACAGACAGATAAAAACCACATTTTGACCTTCTCCCTCCAAGTTACACATGTTGGTCCTTCTTAAAACACTTGCAATTTTCAAACAACAATAGCTGCTAAACTGGGAAAAACTTATCACTCTCCACAAAACGGAAAAGGAAAGGGGTCTTAATTTGTTCAAAGATAGAACAGCATTTAGTCAAATAAAGCAAGCAGGTTACATAGACTCCAGGTTACATAGACTCCACGTGTTTGTGTTCTTTATTTATCAATTTATTGAGGTTGTGACAGACTTCAACTCTTTAACAAGACAAATATAACAAGATACTCACAGATCATTTTTGATATACCATGAAGACAAACAAACTAGAGCAGCATACCTCTTGCCGCTCGATGAACCCCGTGCTATCCATATCATAAAGCCTAAATGAAACTGCAACAACAAAAAGATGGATTTTCAATGTGCCTCTTTGTGTGCCAGTTAAGCATTAAATTGAAACATAAAAAAAAGAACTAGACGGTTATGTTTATCATTTGTTTTACTTACAGTCGATCTTCTCTTCTTGTGGGGCATTTGGGTGGAACACATTAAGTGCTCTAACAAAATCACCAAAATCAATAACTCCTTTTTGCTTTACATCAAAGAGATCAAAAATCTGCATACAAAAAGTTCCAATGAGAAATTAATATATCATATTCCCTCAAAAAAATAGTTCTGAGATTTAACATTTAAGCTAATCAGCTTACCAGTTGTCAAGTCATCACATTCCGTAACTTAATCCACATTTTAATGAATCACTATAGGAGTTTTCTGACACAACATATTAAGCTATAACCTCTATGCTAAGTTTTACTTGAAGCAATTATTGAAGCATACACAAGCTGTTAGTCACAAACCAGCATAATATCAACAAGGGAAAAAAACCATGCTCCATATCAAAGCAATACGTACCCGATTTGCAAAAAGGTTTTCTTTCTTTCTATTCTTGAATAAAGCCAACTGAAATTCTTCCTGCACCTCCAACATGATTTTCACAAGCATAAGAAAAACAAAACAAGTACTTGTCATAAGGAAAAGAATATTATCCTATAATACATCTTCAGAAGTTGCTGCAGCAAAATTTACCAGGAAACCATTGATATTCTGTCTCATTATTAGAAATTGAAAAGGAAAAGAGAAACAATGATGAGACAGAGTCTCCAAAGACAATAGACTGCACTAAATTGATACAGCAATGAACAAAGCCATGCTGATTCTCTGCCAAACATAGCTTCAACCATCTATGCAGTGCATTTTATGTGAAAGAGCAAACTCCACTAAGTATCTAACAGAAACAACATTTTCACATTATCAAAAGTAATTTTTCCATCTCATGATACAGCAACCATCAGAAAAGACAACTATAATTCCTTTTCTATGTCAAGGAAAGTTTTTCCTTTGCTTACCAAATGCCATGATTCAAGATACATCTAGTAAGACTCTTTTTTCCATTCCTTTCCATCATTTAAGTGTAGTAAAAAAAACTACCATAAAACTTCAACTAAAGGTCAAAAGGAGAAAAAAGATAACTCATAAAAAATGCAAGCTGATGATGAAAAACACAGAACTTAGTCTAGTACTGCAATACCATCCATCTGGGATGATGCAGCAGGAAGTCACAACCCCAAATTGGCACCCAATAGACTTTGTTTGAGCAGTTAATAGAAAACTACCTTGCTTATTAGCCCATCATCAATTACCGAACTGCTAATATTCTTGAACAGCTCAAATAATGCTTCAACTTCGCTTACACTAACTGCAAAAGAGGAAAATAACAGAGAGAAAAACATATAAGCAAGGACGGGATGGGATAACCAAATGATAGACCTACAGTTTGGACTACATCAGGCCAATGTCTTGTTTCTCCAACTTATGGCACTTAAAAAGGTAATAGACTGAATATATTGTAAGAGTAATTCAAAGAACATAAGTGAACAGGCCAGCACCAAAATGTTGAAAGCTTAGGAGCCTTTGGTGCTAATATTTAACATAACTTAAAAATAATACTTTCTTTTGCACAGATTATTGGATAATGAAATTCTGCTTTCAATGTGTTCTAAGTTTTAACATAAAATTTTATTCCAAATTCTTGTTCAAGTTTCATGGTATTTCTATATTATCTATTTTCTTCTATCTATTTCCACGTCATCAAAGCTAAAGAAGTTCAGATAGGTATGTCTCATCTCGACCAAGAAGAGAGGTCTCAAGCTATACTTCCACATTCTTAAGATAGAATCAGATAGAAGTACTCCACTTAGAACTAACAGGTCGTCTAGTAGGTTGTGTTAGAGAAAATAATACATGTATTAGTCATGGTATTATTTAATTCTTTGTTTGTTAGGATTTCCAACCTATCTATAAATAATACGTGTATTAGACGAATACTTGACTGGTGGTCTTGAATTCTATGCTGTAAAGATTCCAAGATTATGATATTTTAAACTACTAGAGATTGCTATGTAAGTGTGTATAACTAATACATAGCAAATCATGGTATTAGTAATACAAGAGTTCTAAATAAATGGATAAGCATGGTTAGAGTCAAAACTGCCCTTAATACACCAAACCAAACGGTGAATAAGAAATAATTTCAACATTACTAGTCTCAGAATAACTAATCCCAATATTATTAATAGGCTGAATATCGGTCGGTTCGGTTCGGTTATGAAGTTTATCGGTTCGACTTATTGGTTATCGGTTTGTGGATATGCTAAACTGTTATAGAACCATTAAGATATTGGCTTATTGGTTATTGATCGTTGTCAGTTTAACCATTAAAATTTGAACACAATTTTCTTTACATTGAAAATTACTTAGAAATAATGTTACAAACCAATGAACTTTATGCATAAGTTTACAGACTGCATTTTGCTCAAAATCAAACACTGTCAAATGGTAGAATAATTGAGATTTTGAGATAGTCAAAAATCATATTCATATTCATTCATTCATTCCTATATAACTAAAAGTGGGAAGAATGTTAGACAAAATTTGGATTACCATTTTGCCCTTACACTAAATTAAAATATTATAAAATATTTGATTAATTAAATATATCTAATGAATTAAATATTAAATAGTAATCATA
>JAABOM020000096.1:15253207-15279199 GCA_011800125.2 Solanum clarkiae | reverse complement strand
TGGATTGCTTCAGTCGTCGACCGCCCGGGCATGAATCCAAATTGATTCTCCGAGATAGAAACTGCTTTCCGCACCCTCCTCTCTATAACTCTCTCCCAAACCTTCATAGTGTGACTCAACAACTTGATACCCCTATAGTTGTTGCAGTTTTGAATATCTCCCTTACCCTTGTACAATGGAACTATTGTACTTCTCCTCCATTCCTCAGGCATCTTGGCAGTCTCCCTAATAGCATTGAACAGACTAGTCAACCACTTTATGCCATCCTCGCCCAGAGTCTTCCAAAAGTCCACTGGAATCTCATCAGGTCCAATCGCTCTCCCCCTCTTCATCTTACTCAAAGCCAGTTTTACTTCCTCCACTTCGAACGGGTCGCTATCCCCAAGAGCGCGATGGTCGTCGACGCGTGCCGACTTGTTCAATTCGAAAACTCTATCTCCTTCTTCATTCAATATATTATGAAAGTATGTCTGCCACCTTAATTTAATAGACGCGTCGTCCACTAACACCTCACCCTCATCATCCTTGATGCACTTCACTCGGTCCAAGTCACAGGCTTTCCTTTCTCTTACTTTAGCGAGCCTATACAATCTCTTATCCCCACCTTTTCCACTTAGATCTTCATAGAGGCGCTCGAAAGCTGCAGACTTCGCATTAGTCACCGCCAACTTAGCTTCTGACTTTGCCTTCTTATAGATTTCCTTAAGCTTTTGCTTTTCAACGTCATCCCTACACTTTAGCCACTCTAAGTAAGCGATCTTCTTCTCTAGAACTTTAGCTTGAACAAGCCTAAGGAGTTTGTTGTTATCAAATACATTCAAAGAGGGAACAAGTTGCTATTTTATTTAATCAAATGTTAATTGCTGCTCAAAAGTTTTTTTAAAAAAATTTATTAGTCAAACATAATTTACTTCTCACCAAGAATTTTCTTTCTTCTTTTTTTTTTTTTTTTGGCGCATCGTTGTTTGGATTTGAGGTTGGTTGATTTAGTGTGATAGCTGGTATTGCTGTCCGCTTTTTGCTTTTTATAATTGATTAAGCCCGCGAACAATTTAGGCAACAATAAGTTGCCTAATTTCTTATATTCATATAAACTATTGGTCTCGACTACCAGAAAAGCTGGAATAGCTCAGTTGGTTAGAGCGTGTGGCTGTTAACCACAAGGTCGGAGGTTCAAGCCCTCCTTCTAGCGTTTATTTTGCATTTTACATGTTTATTTTTGTTGTCATATTATTCTGTAGAAAAAATGAAAGGGAAAAGTTTATTAAGTTTTCTTCTTCTTCTTAACGCTTCTTGGAATGGTGTACAAGATACAAGAAGATTTAAGAAATAATAACATGAATCCGCAAATTGCGCTTGCTTGCTATGGTAGGAATCGATAATTTTCACATGTAAAACCCACTAAATTTGACCCGCAAATAATAATAACTAATTTTCAAAACATTAGTTTGGACATGTGTAGAGAAGAAGTATTGAGATTCCGGTTAGGAGGTGCGAAAGGTTGGATTTAGGGGATACGCGGAGGGGTAGAGGTAGACCGTAGAAACATTGGGGGAGGTGATCAGACGTGATATGACAAAACTTCATATCATCGAAGACACGACCTTAGATAGAAAAAAGTGGAGGTTGCGTATTAGAGTACATGACTAATAGGTTAGTAGGGGTAAGTCGTTAATTGACTATGTTATAGTAGGTTAGTAGGAGTACTAGTGATGTATTCACATCGTAGGTTACTATTAGTTTGTTGTTATTATTAGTCTTATATTATTTGTTCTTAGAGTATTTACATTGTCTGTACATCTTATCATGTCTTTTTCCATCTTCCTTATTAGTCTCTTTTTCTGTTTCCCTTCCTTTTCTCATATCTAGTTTATTCTGCTTGTGGGGTTTTGAGACGAGGGTTCCCAGGAAACAGTCTCTCCACCTTGTATAAGGTCTGCGTACATTTTAGCTTCCTCAGACCCCACTTGTGGGATTCACTGAGTATGTTGTTGTTGTAATTTCCAAAACATCTTGTCCTTTATTTTAATCAAATATGGTACAAGAACTTGCTTGCTCAATATTTGATGAATGTTTGCACATCTGCAAGTGCTGCATTTTCAGGTTGCAGACGTGTGGTCATGAGGGGTGACACTGTATGTGAGGATGTCATTGTAAACAAGAATGAAAAAATTGTAGCAGGCAATTCTGAGCTGCTTATAATGTACACAGAACTATGATCAGTTTCAGGTTTGCTAACTGTATGAAATGTACTTAACTAGCAAGTTATATGTTTGCTTTGTTTTGACAAGGGCCATGTCAGATTATCTATACTAGCATCTTTCTTGATTTATAATTTACTTGAGTACTATTCTCATAGTTGGTGTTGAAGTGTGTAATCATCTCATGCTGAAAATTTATTTGTTATATCATATTGAAGTGTGTGATCATTTCATTAAAAAGTTTAAGCTCTCAGAGAGAGAGTACACTTTTAATTATATTCTCATTTCTCAACAATTGGTTACTCAAAATTGAGTATTCAGTTAAAAGAACCTTGAACATCAGCAAGGCTTCCTTTGGTGGCAAACCGCAATCCGTCCAGTATTTGTCAAAATATATTAACCTTCTTAAGTAAGCATTTATTTTGGACATTAATTAGGCATATCGCATCGGTTGTATTTTAGATTGAGAAATTAATTGTTTTTTCACAGATAAATGCTGAAGAATTCAAATCTTTCTAGATGTCAAAAGAAATGAACAATAATCGAAATAAATTACCCCGCAACCGTGAGAATGACTAGTTTGGTATTGCAAGAACTATCTTTATATTGTTTTTTGTATTAAAGAAGTTATATAGAAGCAACTTTTTTATTTCCAGATACATATTGGTGTTGCTTGAAGTAAGATTAGCATATCCCAGAATATGTTTGACCTTGACAGCATTAAATATTTGGTTATATTGTATTTTATCTATCAAACTATACAACCGGATCCGTGGCGCAATGGTAGCGCGTCTGACTCCAGATCAGAAGGTTGCGTGTTCGATTCACGTCGGGTTCAAACCCCCGAACTACATCCGGTCCCCTTCATTTTTTTTGGCCGATTAAATAAATCAAATTTGGTTTGGTTTAGTTTTACCTTTTTGAAACTGATAATATTTGGTTTGAATTTATTAAAAAAAATAATCAAATCGAACTGATAAATTATATTCATATACTACATAATCGTACACTCATAATACATTATTTGTAAAAATAATTTTAAAGATTTTATATATGTTTTTATCAAATTTTATTTTTAAATCTACTTATGAGAGCATAAATGCTCAAAATGAGAATATTTATCTTATTGATTTCAGGTATATGAATATCCATGACAATTTTTGGTAGGATATCAATATTTCTTTCTTTTAGGTCAAAATGATGAATTTTGAAATTTTATTTATAACTTTAGTTTATGATCAATTTAATAACCGAATAACCACACCAAACTAAACCAAACCAAAATCGATAACAACCAAACCGATAAATGTATATTATAATTGATTTGGTTTGGTTTTAGGAATTTAAAAATCAATTAAGTTGGTTTGGTTTTGGTCTTAACCAATAACCGACCTATGGACACCCCTGCCTACTGATATCATATAATGTGAACGATAACGTCATATTGATATCAGCGCACAAATTTTAATAATAATCAAAATAAGGTATATTAATTATAATTAATTAAGAAGCAAAAATATAATGAGTATATGAATGTAAATAGTTTGTTTCAATATGAGTATAGTTTTCTCAATACAAAATCCATCATAAAAAAATAAAATAGCGCTTGTGTCAAATATTTTTTTTTATAGACCAATCACAACGTAATTTTCTTTTTGCAATTATTAGCGTTTCATTAAAACATAAAAAGCTTTTATGTTTATTCTACGCACAATCAATATTACTAGTCCATGAAAATGGAAGTATACGTTTATAACATATATAATAATAGCAATTTTTTTCACTAAATATTTATAATACAATTTTAATACATATTACATAGAACTATTTCTAAAACATACACGATATAAGTTTTATTAATAGACAATACATTTATGACAAGCTTTAATACACTTATAACATATTGTGTTAATTTATTACCAAACAAGCGTGTTCTATATTAAAACACTTATAGTACATTTATATTGCATGCATAATTAACTTCTAAATCGAGTATAAATTTATCATAGTATTGCTATATATTACTATAAATGATAATAACAAAAAATACTACTAAAATCAGTTATTATTTATTAAAATTTACTCACAAAAGTAATTTTTTCTATTATATACTTGGTACCTAGGTATATACAAGTATATATATCTCTCATTTTGGCAGAAAGGTGTAGCAAGAAGAAGTGAAAAGATAAATATTTCACTTACTATACTCTTTTTCTTTCTTGTTATTAGTATATTATCATAATTCCTTTTCCGACGTACTTATTTTGTTAGTATTTATATTTTGTTAATTCATATATTCTCGAACTAATTAGAAAAGACTTATTTACTCACAATAAAACATTATCTAAATTTTCATATCATTATTTTGATATATTATACTTTTTCTAATATTTTATCTTTCCAACAATATTTTTTTGCCCTACATCTAAGAGTTCCTCAACTAACATACTCCACAACAATGCAACATCCATTTGCTGGTAGTATTGAACCTTTTTTACCTTTTATTTTTATTTTTGACACATTATTCTTTTTTTATAGCCCAATAAACTGCACAAAATTAATATATCTGATTATAACCAGTTAATGTTGTATATTGGGTCAATAAAAAATAAAGGAGAATATTTCAAATAAATACTATTTAAAATAGATGGAAACTTTATTTAGTAAATAACCAAAAAATATTATAATTAAGAAAAAAGAGTAATTAACTAGGTGAATATATACCTTGGCAATATTGGAGGGTTGAAGAGTGCACCATACAAAAATTTCTTGTATGAATACATTTTCCATCAATTTTCGTTTTCCTTATATCGCATTCTTCTTTTGTATCTCATAAATTAAATATTTTAATTGAAATTAATCGGAAAAATGTGTATTAATAAAAAAATTACCAAAATTTTAATAAATGCATATTATTTTCTGCATTAATAACTATTAGAATATAATAAAAGTAATAGTAAAAATTTAAAAAAAATATAACAATTGAATTCAATAAATGAACAAAACCTTCAACGTCAATTGTTGACCATTAGCTTTTCAGCATCTAATTCTCATTCTTCTTCCTCAGTAACGTTTATATTACTAGGTTTTATGCTTACTAAATTCACTGCTGTGAATTTTAAATCAACAATGTAATAGTATTTTGTTAGGTAAGTTTTGCATATTATATTCATAAATCAACGTTTTGAATATATAATTAAATACATATTAGTTGTTTAAAAAATAAAACGTTTTAGATGTTTTGTATTACAATAATTCATAATGAATTACTAAATTTTATGTTAATTCGTAAATTATCCTAATTGTTTTTATTCGAATTTGAGAGTGATAAAGATTATACACAAAGTAAATTAAAATATTGGAAAAGTTCTAAATGAAGTGAGATAGAGCGAATTAAAAATTAAAAATTTTAGCAGGTTAATACTCGTCTTATGCTAACTCCACTCTCATATCCCTATTGTCATCTTTACGTACAATCATGTAGTTTATAGACATGGACGTAATTGTTGTAACGTGCAGAAATACATCATTACAAATTTATGAATAAACAAGAACAACAAAATTGGCTTAGGGTACAATAACTGATTTCATATCTAGGATATTCAACATAGCAATGAACATTTGAACTAATGCCTAATAGATAGTGTTAAATATAAGATATAATTTTTTTGAACTTTTTTATATCCAAAGTCCTACGTTAAAAAAAAAAAAAAGGAATTACGATTTGGCTCAAACTATATGCATGGATCAATTGTAAGATGCTGAATATTAGCAAACTACTTTGCAAAGTACATTGTTGTACAAATCTACCTCAAACTTATCTATTTTAGATCAACTTATAGTTCACCTTTTAGTTTATTTTAGATTAATTTATTTTAGTCCAATTAGTATGATCATTCAAATACGTCTAGCTCAATTAATATTGACCATTCAAATCCAATTCATCAAACTTGTACATTTGACACGTCTAATCTCAGTTCTATTCATTCTATGCACCCTTTTGTTTCAGTTTTACTTTTCCAAATAGAGTCAAATGATAGAAAACAAATGGTAAAAGTCAAGTTCAGATAGAATAAAAAAAGTAAAGGTCAATAATAATGCTTATTTTAGTATTATTATATGATCAATTTTTATTAGAATTTTTTTCCTCATATTTATCATTATAGAGAAATTTGACAATGAACTACTAAGATTTTAAATAAGTAAGTTGACCAACAAGCTAGATCATTGATCAATGGTTGTTTGAGTCAAATAAACAAACCAATTAGTTGGACTAAATATATATATATATATATATATATATATATATATATATATATAATAAGTCATAACTCAATTTGTTCAATTCGTGAAAATCTTTTACTAATTTATATGTTTGTTCTTTTGTAATTTGTTTGTGTAGGTTGGAAAGGGCTTGTCAAATAATGATAAAGCTCAAAAATTAGCTATCAATAATTAGTTTAGGTAACCAACCTCCGAAAAAATTTATCATGATAAAGGCATAACCAGTAATAGTTATGTGACTCTCTATTCTTCTTTTCACACTTCTTCATGGCACTTCTTTATGATAAAGTAAAAAATATGGGTCCACTATCTAAGTGTCAAAAGAAAAATGAAGCCTTACACAACTTTTGTTAGTTGTACTTTTGCCATTATAAAATTACTAATATAATCAAATATAGTAAGCACGAAGTTGTAATTTTTTTTTAATCTTGTCAGTAGTCGATACAATAAGAGAACATTAATGTATTGTTTGTTTTTTCACCAAAGTAAAAAAGAAAAGAAACCGTAAATTATTTCAGAGGAAAAAAAAGGACCGGATATGAATTCGGGAGATTGAACCCGACGTGAATCGAACACGCAACCTTCTGATCTGGAGTCAGACGCGCTACCATTGCGCCACGGATCCGGTTGTAGTCTACAATGAATTATTTTATTTTAAATAATACGTAATTTAATTTTTATACGCCTTACTCTTTTTATTTCATGTATATTGCATAATCTTCAAATTAGAATCTGCTTATCTGAAAAATCATATCTTAAGAGTGATCATAATGAACTCAGACATTCAAACTTCACATTAACATTATTCATTTGTTAATCTAGCTCATTCAAGTCAAATTAGGAATTGGTACAATATAAGTATGAATTTTGCAATGTGCTCTATGGAAATGAATACATTCAAGCCACTTGTACACGGCAACCCAACTTATTAGCTTAGATAAAAATTAGTGCCCTACAATAATAAAATATGATAAAATTATTTCAGGAACATAGGATTATGAATTTTTTATCCTATGAACTTTAGATATGATTATCTAATATATTATTTATGACGGTGTGATTTTCTCTTCTTATATATTTTTAAAAAAACACTACAACCTGAAAAATATGATAGCATAAAGTATAGATATCACTATACCAATAAATTAAAAAATATGATTTATATTAAAACTACTATAAAAAATAATAAAATTAAAAGCAACACCCAAAGGAATCTATGCCTTCAATTTGCGTTCCGGAGCATTTTTGTTATGCCCTGCCCCAGACTCGCTCCGTAAATGCCTTGAATACACTATTTAGTGACATATTCTTGAATATAAGATGTTTCAGACCTTCTTGCAATGTATTTGATCATTAGGAATGTCGACTTTTGAATTTGCTTGGTGATTCCAAAGCTATTAGTAGCATATTCTCGAATGTAATTAGGATGATGACATCCTTGTTATGTGTTTGATCGATAGGAATGTCAGACAATGACTTTGACATATATAATATTTGATACTTTGACCTTTTTATATATACATCTCTAGAGTTAATGTGATTTTAAGATGTCTCTATAAAAGAATGTGTTACCCTTTAATCATATACATGTGAGTCATGCTTCAGGATGCGTTAGCCTTCAAGAACCCTAATTGATCAGATTTGTCTCATCGAATCCCACCAAATTTCAATGTTTAAGAGTTCTCCTTTTCCTATCTCCTTGATGAAAAATCTGGAAGGAATATATTTTGGTTCTTTCCAGGTTTAATTAAGATGTCAACTGCTTGATTAGTGTAATTGTGTGTCATCAAGCTAATTTTTTCATCAACTTTTCTTTCGTTTACATGTGGTTTCCACTGTCCATAGTGGACTAGAAATGTGGCAACAAACGTCAATATTCCTATTCAAGCTCACACCTATAAATTCATACAAATTCTTCACAACATCACAAATTCATATTTCATTGTAATTTCTTGTGCTTTGACTATACCTTTTTCCTAAATACAAAAAAAAAAAATGTTTTTTCTCAAAAGTACTTTTCTCTTCATTGTTTTGCTCTTGCCTACGCTATGCTACAGCACTAATTATGTATCAAGAGTTTCCTATTACAGCACCCCAGATGGCATGGGGACACCAAGTATGCTCTTTTTGACACCTTCCAAGTTGTCAAATTTTATTTAAATTTTATGTGTCATGATCTAGTAAATTTGTTACATATATAGTTCTCTGCTTTAAACCTTAAAAATTAGATTATGATGATCTTAAATTCATGGATTTAGTTTGTACATAAATTAAGTTTTCATGTGACTTCTCCATGCCAAAATGTTATTTCTATAAATTATCAGATTGATGTGAGCTTTTCGACAGAAGTGATTAATGCAGTAGCTTGGCATGATATATAAACGTGCCTTTTGATTTGGCTTCAACTAACATTTATGTATTATAACTTTGGATGAACATGATTAAACACTTACATAAAGTTGAACAAATAGACACATTTATCCCATGTGGCGTCCTATGTGTGTTGTGCACCCTGGGTTACATTGTAGGGCAATGCCTAAGCAATGCGCAAAAGCCAGAGGGCAAGCTGCCCTAATGGACGTTCCCCTTAAAAAATGGAGTTAAGATCGTGTGGGTACATGGTACGGTATACCAATCAGATATTATTTGAAACATTACAGAATTCAAAAGTCTCACTTTGTTTTCTTAAATTATTTACCTAATCAAATTAAGACACGGGGGTAGTATAGTATATCATAAGTATGGATGCATATCTAATTTTTGTAAGTATTTAACTGCCCATAATTTAAATCAGATGGAGCATGTGGCTATGGAGACTATGGCAAAGATGTGAATAATGGCGATGTTTGCACAGCCTCAAGGCGCCTCTACAAAAATGGAGCTGCCTGTGGAGCTTGTTACCAGGTATTCTAAATCCTTGTTTCCTTCTTTTGGATTTAATTACATATATTAAGGGTGTAATCAGCGCTAATCAAAATGTTTTTCAAGAAAAATACTAAGTGATTTCTACGGCCTCTCTATCTCTATGAGGTAGTGGAAAGGTCTGCTACATTTACCCTCCCCAGACCCCATCCATTGGATATGTTGTTGTTGAAAATCGAATATTAGTTGAAGTAGCAATTAAGAAAGTAAAATTCACAGGTAAGGTGCAAGGACAAAGGATTGTGCAGTGAGGAGGGCACAAAAGTAGTAGTGACTGACAATGGAGAAGGGCATGGAACAGACTTCATTCTCAGCGCCCGTGCCTATGCTAAAATGGCAAAGCAGCCCAATATGGCTCAGCACCTGTTTGCCAAAGGAGTGGTTGAAGTAGAATATCGCAGAGTTTCTTGCAGATCTGGTGCAAATCTCATGCTTAAAGTCAATGAACATAGCAAGCACCCTCATTACCTTGCTATTGTTGTTATGAACCAAGGTGGTGCTACTGACATTCTTGCTGTCGAAATCTACGAGGTTCGTCTCATTTACCATATATACTAACAAAATTTTCACCAAGTTCATTCATTGGCACAGTTCTTAACCGTTCCTACTATTTAACTTATGTTGATGCAGGAGGAAACACAAGAATGGATATCAATGAGGAGGGCTTATGGAGCTGTATTCGACCTTACGAACCCACCAAGTGGTGATCTTAAGGTGAGGTTCCTCACAAGTGCTGGTGCAGAGACCAAATGGGTGGAGTCTGAGAAGGCTGTAATCCCTGCTGAATGGAAAGCTGGGATCACTATTGAGACAGACATTCAGCTCTCTTAAACAAAACCAAACATATATCTACCTTTGAATGAGTTACTAATAGTGCTACTTGGTGATGTATCAGCTACCAATTTACAGAATAAATTTTAGATTAGTTGTATATTAGAAATCACCAGTGCTACTTGGTGATGTACCACCAGCTACCAGTTTACAGAATAAATTTTAGAATTAGTTGCATATTAGAAATCACCTCCTGTACTTGGCTACCCAATACTTCATAATATTATTATTGCTAATAAACTTCTTCACTGCCGTTTGTTGATTGATGTTGTTGAGTTCTCATGGTTTAAATTCTTGCACATGGTTCTCTAGTAGAGGAATTGGAACAAATCTCTCTTCTTTCCATTACTGAAGTAATAGTTAACCACAGTAGCAACATACCCTACCTCGTCACAGACAGAGAGATGGTTTCCAATACATCCTCTGTTTAAATAAAGCATTTCAAAGCGGGTTGAAAAAGAGAGCATGAAAAATGAAAGCAATAACAACAAAATGGAAAGCAGGGAGTGATTCAGTAAGTATGGTGCTTAGCTTTGATATTTGCAAGACAACACATTTAGGGGCGGTTGGTAGGAGGTATTAGGAGAACTAATCCATGGATTATATATGGTATTAATTTAATACTCTCTCTGTCTCATATTACGTGACATCCTTTTCTTTTTGGTCGGTCCCAAAAAGAATGTCACCTTACTCTAAATGGAAACAATTACCCTTTAAAATTCTCTTTTTATCCTTAATGAAAGATGATTCTCAACCACACAAATATCCAAGAATGATTTTAGATCACGAGTTTTAAAAAGTCTTCCCTTTTTTCTTAAACATTATGT
The DNA here is from genome assembly GCA_011800125.2 of Solanum clarkiae. Lineage (NCBI taxonomy): Eukaryota > Viridiplantae > Streptophyta > Magnoliopsida > Solanales > Solanaceae > Solanum > Solanum clarkiae. The sequence continues at coordinate 15,268,134 of JAABOM020000096.1, read as the reverse complement.
CAAGTCAAAGGGTACCATATAAAATTGGACAGAAGAAGTACTATATTTGGTATAAATTTTGAGACTATGTATAACTAATCCATGAATTAGTTAATACATCCTACAAAGTATTAACTAATACCTTCCATTTGGTGGTATTAGTAATACATAGGATTTAATACAATGACATTGAATATGTAAAGACAAAAATATCTGTCAAATTTTTTTACATTGTTTTATTTTCTTGATTTTATAATTTATATTTGTAGTTTTGTACTAGTAAATTTATTTAAATAAATTAGCTTGCAAATTTTATTTATTTGTGGATTCATATTTATAATATAACAAATAATAAATTTATCATCTCAAAGTTTTAAATTTTGTTTATTTGTGAGAATTTTTTAAATTTTGTTTATTTGTGAGTTCATATTTACATAATATAAAAAAATTATAATTGATTTTGGTTGAGTGATTGTCCATACAAAGACTTGATTGAGTGATTTTGTTGATACAAAACGAAGTTCAATGACTATATTGGATAAATTCTCAAAATTAAGTGACTTTTTAATATATAAACTCCATATGAAAACTACGACTTGCAAATGTTTATGTGTAAATGTCATAGTTTATTCATTTGTACAATTCTTTATTATCTTTTTTATTTTAAAAGTAGATGACCTATCTTTATTAAATTAAAAATCAACGTTTTATGTGTAAATATCATAGTTTACTCATTTTTACAATTCTTTATCATATTTTCGATTTTAAAAGTAGATGACCTAACAACAACATACCCAGTGAAATCCTACAAGTGAGGTCTGGGGAGGGTAGATAAGCAGAAAGAACTAGATATGACAAAAAGGAAAGGGAAGGGAAGGGAACAGAGAGAGCGACTAATAATGAATAGCTCATGGCAGTATGTAACCTAATTAGAAGTCACAACAAAATAATCTACTTTGACCAAATTATTTGAAATAAAAAATTTCATAATAATTCAAAGAATATAATTGGAAAGAAACTTTTTAAAGAGTTCTAAAACAAGCACAAGATTAGATGGGAAACAATGAACCAAACACTTAATAAAAAATAATCTTTGCATTACTAATCCTACGTTATTCATCTTTGTACTAAAAAATAATCTCTGCATTACTAATCCTACGTAAACACATGCAAGGCAACAAGTTCATAAAGGACTTTTGGAATGCAGAATCAGAGTCCTGATTAAGGAAGCTTATGAGCCTCCCTGAACAAAATTCTCTTTCCTTGCAAAATCAGTATGCACATTACCCACAATGTAGCAGACTTTCTTTGCAATAGAAAATAAGAGAGAGATACAAACACTAATGCATCCTGATTCATGTATGAGAAGGGAAACATATAGTACATATCATTCCGATCAAATGCAAACATAAAAGTGAGGAGGGCGAGTAATGAAAATTCTTGCATCAAATATGAGCAACTTTTCACCTCAAAACCCCTAGTACATCCTACCACTACACTCAGAAGATCCACAAAAGCATTTCTTCACCTTGATATTGCCATTGGAGTCATGTACCTGATCGACGGAATAATTGTAATGGTAAGTGAGCTCCGCCAAAGGAGGAATATTATCTGCTGCAAAAAGCATGATATGGGGCATTTTCTTATCTTCATGATCGTAAAGAACACTTTGCGCATACAAATTAGGTGAACAACTATGATTGATAAATCGCCCAATATTTCCATATTGAGCTGCATCAATTGTATAACCCTCTTCTACTATCTCACTGAACTCGGGTTGTCCAGAAGGGTTCACAGAACAATCACTATAGTTCTGCCCAATATCAAAAAGGTACTCGTCATTGCCAATTCTTCGTTCAGCTTCCTTGTCTTCAAGAAGTTCTCCTACATACTCACATATAAAGGTTCCCGAAGGAATAGATGTTAGAGCTCTCACACCCCAGCCCCTTGAATTTGTCTTGAAGATCTCAAGTGGAACTTTAATACCATGTTGGCTGACTCTGTTGTAGCAAGAAGGGGGGCATTTACAATGAGGACCACACTCATATACAAGAGGCTTCACTTCAACAATAGCCCCATTACGGTTGTATGGGATCTCGCCTCCATTTTTAACTGCACACAAGCACTTCTTGGAATCAGAACATCTCCCAACACAATCACAACCTTTAAAAGGAGAAGGATGGAACCAGTCTGGATATATAATCTTCTTGATGTAATTGAATGGTGGAGGTTTCTCACCATCAATAGTGTTCACAGCACTTATTCCAGGTGTCTCCTTTCCATCTGTAATGTCGGGGACACAAACACCATGCCGCACTTTGGACTTTCTCGATGACTTTACTTCCTTCCAAGCAAGCTCTGGTTGCCCAGGAATTCTCACCAACTTAAACATAAAAACCATCTTACCCTTTGTCCCTTGTTCTGTCCAATAATTCTCAACAGTGTACAACCCATCATAAACATATGTTGTCACTAACTTACCTTTACCATCCACAGATTCAGACGTCTTGGTCTCCTTAGATCCACGAATCACCCGAACAGGATTCTTTACTGATATACTATTCTTCAAAGCTAAATTACCTCTTTCCAGTTTCTGATCCTCGGGGTTTTTGGCCTTACCTACCACATTTCCACCTTGCCCAGAATAAATCAACACATCAGCATCTTCCAGACCATCATCATAGACCCCTGACGAAACAATACTAATCGCAATCAGCATACCTCCTTGCTTCATGTAATCTATACCAGCCTGATATAGGCGATGAATCCCCACAATAGCAAGCTCCACCCTGTATTGGAACTCATCCCCTACTTCAACTCCAGGAACTTCTCCCAGTATGTGCTGGCCCGTGTTAACTTCTTTTCCTTTTGCTTTGATGATTTTTGCTGCATGAAGATCAATTCTGTTTGGCCCCTGCTTCGATTTTGCTTCTTCAGGTTTTGACTTTGATTCTTCACCTTGTAAAAGCTTTCTACAGATACCCTGAAACAGACGAAGAGTCTCTCTAACTTTAGTACGGGCATCACCATGACTGGAACTGTTTGGACCAAAAGGTGGTAGAGTCACATCAAAGTCACATTGACCTCGTTGAATGGGAGAATCTTCATGTACAGCTTCCCTATTCAAACTACAAGCTCCATCATTGCTGGCAGCCCTTGAACCAGATCCTTCATCAACGAACAAAACTAATGCAGTTGAAAGTCCATTAGTAGCAACATCAACAGAAGCTGATTTTTTCTTACTTCTAGGATTACTTTTTCTGGCGATAGCTTTGGCCTTCTTGCGCCAAGGCAAATCATCCTTCGCAACTTGGTTTCCACAATCTAAATTAGTTCGCTCCCCCTGCCTCCATGGACAGTGTGGCTCGGCCATCAGACCTTGCACAATTGGCTTAACTATTTCATGCCCAGAATCAAAATCATCGACTGCAGTCTTTGTCGAATGACTTTTGACCTGTGAGACAACAATTTCATTTCCACTCACAGGGTCATCTAAGCTCTTTTTCTTCCCTTGCTTCCGTGGAGAATATGGCTTAGCACCTTTTGTAGTTGGCTTTTCATTTCCAGAACCAAGAGCAGTACTTGTAGTAGTAGACTTTTTACTTTTGTTCTCTGAATATACCAGAGTCTCCTTCCCAATAACTCCTGCATCACTATCTTTTTTTGTCATTATCTCAGGCATAACCACAGTTCCTTCAACCTGACTTCTTCCATCATAATCACATTGGACACCTTCCTGTTCTTCATTCTGAACCATCGGTATTTGTTCCAACTCCCCATCTTTTGGACTAGAAACGTCCCTCTCTTTCAGAGAATCAGCATTCTCATTTCCAATCAACTTCTCTTGCAATTCACCAGTGTCTGTAACATCTCTCAATGTCTCAATTACTTCATTATTTGTAACTGCCTTACCGAACCCAGCCACATCCTTGCTTTCTTCAGTAACACCAAAGCAATTCTTCTCAGTTGACTTAGGAGCATTTGTTCCACAAAATGGAGGGAAGTCTCGGACAGAAGATACTCTTCTTTTGTGGTATTTATTCTTTAGTGAGGAGGAGGTATGTTCAATAACACTGCTTAGCTGCTGAGCTGGAGAGAACATTTTGACTTCACTAACAGGTGCCTTGTGGCCACCCCCAACATTTTCAACTAAAGGTACACACTGCTCAAAAACTTCCTTCACTGAAGTGTCATACTGAATGTCTTCCGTTTTCTTGGAAAGCTCTATTTCACTAGTTTTTAGATCTTTCGGCAACTCAACTCTGATCGATTTTTGATCACTTAATTTTTCTCCCACTCCATTTGCTATTGAACTCATGTTTACCGCTACCACTTCCCCTGCTAACCTATCCATTTTTTCTTGATCTTCCAAGTTAACTAGACTATTCACAGCTTCAACACACTGTGACTTGATCTCAATGTTAGACTCTTTAACACCATCGACCGATATAGTGTTAGACTTATCTTCAATACTGGTCGACACTACAGCATTTTCATCACAATTCAAATCAACTTTCAGAGAAATTTTACCACACTCTGGAGGAAAATCTCGCACTGCTGAGACTTTCCGAATTTTATATTTTGGTATAATATTCAGATATGAGTGGCAACCATTTTCCAACAGCCGCTTCTTCACGCTCTCATTGGATAACCCATCATTGGACACTGATGCCATCCTTAACCAACTAGGGAGATTTCCTCTTGGCCGTTAAGAATCCTAAAACTGAAAAGAAGACATTTGTTTTAGTAGACATAAATCACGAATGAGATGAAACAACAAAAATATCTATTACCCTTTGGCCTAAACGATACACATGCTTACTATGATAGGAATTGTTCTGCAACGGAAGTCATTTTCTAGTGTTTGCAACAGCAACAATTAAGCATTCAATCCCAAGCAACTAGGCTGTACGAAGCATCACCATCCATATTGCTCAATTTATGTCCATCTCAGTCCAATATTATGAAAATTTAATCATTAGCACTAGAGGTTGCCTACAAATATCAACTGGAGAATAAATCTCTAACAAGTCTAACACGACCAAAATTTAATCTCATCTAATTGATATCGCCAATAGAAATTTTTCTTCGCCTAAAGTAAACGTACTGACATGACCTTAATCTTAACTAATTTGGGGGGAGGAGATGACATGGCTGAAAGTCTCAGCTAATTGATATCACACATGCAAATCTTTTTCTTCCATTGTGCCATTTATTTGCTAGATGCCTAGATCAGGATGGATTTCAAGAGATAGTAGGTCTTGCAAGACAACTTCCACATGATTTTAGATCTACCTCCTCTTCCTTTAATCGTGCATTCACCATGGTAAGATACCTATGAATAAGTGCATCTAGAAGTTGATGCAGGCAAGAACAGACCATATCAAGTTACCTTCTCTCATTGTATATCCTATTTGTGCTGCTTGCATGTTCTGTTGAATGTGGTCATTTTCCGTATTGTTTTAATGACTCTGCATCCATCTAGCATCTAAATTTTTGCAACATTCATCTCTCCGATGTGGAGGAATTTAAAGGTCCACCATTCATTCATTTTCTAGTGTTTGGTCATTGGAAACATTTCCTATCAAAGGGGAATGACTTCCTTCACATATCATGTTCCTTCACATCCATCCAAACTCTTACTTCATATCTAGGGGCGTCAAATGCGCGGGCTAGGTTGAAATTGGGGATATTAAAATGGATTGAAACAGAAATTGGGTTGGTCATGACCTCTTAATCTCAATAATTTTAACATATTATTATTTACTTTTTATAACCACAATTTGAATTTCAATTCAAGAAAATAAAAACAAAAATTTACAAATACATTGATAAATCTTAAAAGATATAAAATAGATAGTAATTCATACCCTTAACACGAGAACATTCATTACACCAATGCACATAGGCGATTAAATTAAGCTCAATTGAAGATAATTTTAAAATGGCTTAACACGTGAACGGGTTAAGATTGAATCCAATTTAAACTATCTTGAGCCCAACTCATAAAATTTTGGATGGGTTGGGCGAACTAGCTATGTTTGGGCTCCTCGTGACAACCCTACTCATATCAATTGATCCAACCACTTAGACATTACTATCAAATTTCAATATTGAAAATTTCATCAAAACTTATCCATTTTATTGATATTTTTATCAATCTTAAGTACTTCTCGGAAAATATTTTCTAGCCACCAATCAAATACCAAGAAAAAACATGTATTTCCGTCAAAAGCATTTTTCATAATAACATTTACGTCGTACAAATCACATTTGTCACAGAGAAAACAATTGGCCGAATATTTTAGATAATCAATTTGTCAGTAACTTTCATTTAGACGCTTAAACTATGACTTGTTCTGATTGAGAACATGTATACATGATAAAGTGCTCCTATTGAACACTTCGTTATGCCCATGTTTTCAAATGCTCATAGATAATTAAATGCTAAAAATATGTCACCTCATTTAGCTATATGCGTTAGCCTCAGCAAGTGGTAAAACCTCAAACCCGCTAATTGATGTTGATGTAAGTAAACAAGGTGACATATTTCTATGTGACTATGTAATGGACATTTAAGAACAAGTGCAAAAAAACTTAAAACATTTGATGCAAAAGTGTCTACTAGAAACAGTTTGTCATCATATAGTGCTCAATTGAAATAAGTCATAGTTTAAGTATCTAAAAAAAATTGACCAGCAAATTTAAGGGATTATTAATATATTCAGCTGGAAAAAATGTTACAAGATCAAGTAATAACTCAGGAGTCGAGACTCAACGACAAGACTAAAAAAGAACCACAACAAGTGCGGTAAATTCATATCCACAAAGAGAAAGTGGTAGAGAACTTAGGCAGGGTGACCCTCTATTGTCTTATTATTTGTGTTATGCATGGAAAGATTGTTGAATATAATCATTGCAAGAAATTTAAATAATAATTGGATTGGTATTAATGTTTCTACAGATGGACTTAATATTATCACTTATTTTTCGTCAATGACCTTATGTTTTTATTAAAGCCCCTGAGAAAGAGTTTGATATAATCAAAAAGATACTTCATGAATGTTTGTGTTTTGTGTGATCATTCCATTAATTTCTCTGAATCAAAATTATGGACTGCATAAAACCTGAATTAACTGTGGTGCACTTGCGGAAAACTCCTTGCTTAGGGCCTGTGCACGCCCGGGATTAGTCGGGGCTCTAAGAGACTCGGACACCCGGTGCAAATAAAAAAAAAATTATGGACATGTTCCATATGAAAGAAAATGTTTTTCTAATGGAAGATGTTTTCTTGAAATATGTTCTTAGGAAAATGAGTTGATTTCTTACTTATTTTCTTGTGTTCGGTATGCAACCTAAAAAAATATCCGGAGAACACTTATATAAAATCTAGACAAATACTATGCTACAAGGGGTTGGGGTGTGTAAGTGTATGGTGGCGATGGAGGCTCCTAGAGTATGGGTGAAGATGAGGTATATTGGAGGGTGAGGAGGACACAATGACTGTGGAGTATCACTTGTGAAACTTGTTTTCTCTACTTTCACAAGGGAAATCATTTTTCTCATTTTTAAGGAAATTGTTTTCCTAGAGAAAATGATTTTAAAATTTTTTGACCAACTGAAGATGGAAAAATTAAAAATTCTTCATACTGAACACACCCTATATGTCTCTCCAAACATCTCTAGAAGTACTTACTATTAGTTATAGAATATTTATTCCTTTAATAAATGACTGGTATGTCAAACTTTTTCCTGCTGTTGGTAGAACCACTCTTACCAACTCTGCAGTAAATGCCTAACTGAACATATGTGATGTTTACAAATGCTCTTCCAGTTGACGTGTGTGAAAATAGATGGAATTAAAAGGAATTTCCTATGAGGCAAAACAACACGGGAAAAGAAGGTACACCTAGGCAATTGGAACACTCCCTGTAAGGGCAAAAGGGGGGAGGTAAATTTGGTAATAGGTGTAGTGAAACCAATTTCGCAATGCTTGTGAAATTTCGTCTCAAAGTGGCACTGAACTCAAATGATCTTGTGATTAATGTGATCAGGAGTAAGTATGTTCAAGATCAACCTATACCCAACTGGTTACCTAAAAAAATGTATCCTATTGCTGGTACTATCAAATCAAGGATGTTTTTCTTGAGGGCGTCAAATGGAATTCAGGTCATAGAGGTCTTGTCAACTTTTGGCTTGAGAGGTGATGTGGTGACCGGATAGTTGTAACATGTGTAACAAGTTCTGTTATTAGGACATATGCACCTGTATGGCATGTGAAAACATAGAAGTGGCAATATATCTGGATTAGTCATTTTACTTTAATGGGGGTGGTCGTCAAAGTTAACATTGATGTGAACCAACTTGATACTTCTGCTAACGCTAAAGTCACTGATGTGTTGTTAGATGGAGAATGGAATATCTCTTCTCCAGATCATTCCTTAACCCATCAAACATAAACCCCACTTCATCTCTCTTCATTTCTGACCATGTTTTCTTTGCAAGTAAGGTAACTTGGATTGGAATAGGTAATGGAAAATTTTGGTATCACCTGCCGTGTTACAATTATACTTCCAATTATGTGGCATATATGAAAAGAAAGAAAAAGAAATTTTATTGAAAATAAATGTCTATCTAAAGATCTTATACGCAACAAATTAGAGATTATGCTTGGAAAATTGTTGAAGTATTTCCTCAACAAACTTCTATATCCAAAGAAGTTAAACTAATCGCTTGCTCTGCTCCTTCTCTAGAAAGATTAAATTGAATATTGTAAGTGTGAAGAACCACCAAAGTGGAGATGCTGCTTTTGGAGGACTATTTATACATGATCGAGGAAATTGAATATTGGGATATTCAAAAATAAGATGTGACATATCTCAAGCCTCGCCACAGGACTATGGAGCATCAAACAAGCGCTACAACTTGCAAAGGCAATGGGATAATAAAAAGTAAGAAGTGGAAACAAATTGCCCAATGAAGATGACATACAGAGTTATCCTCCAAGATAGTATTGAAGATTGAAAATACCTAAGAAAAGTCAACAAGGCAACTATTATCCACTGCAAGAGAGAAGTAAATTAGTGTACAGATTTTCTTGGCAAACGAAGGTCACAGACATGAAGCAGATTTGCTAAATAGGAAGATGAGCTCAAGAAAACGGAGTTCTTGCTCTAGTAGGTTTAAACTAGGGGTGGGCATAAATACCAAAAAATCGAACCGAACCAAACTAATTCGGTTCTTCGATTTGGTGTAGGTGTTATTTTTTCAAAAGTTCGGTTCTTCGGTTCGGTGTTCGGTGTAGGGTGTAGGGGTCTAAAAACTTCGGTGCACCGAAGAACTGAACTTTTATTTTTAAAAAAATTTTAAAAAATTATACATATATTAGACCAAAAAAATAAAATTATATTTATATATATATACATCAATTAGCAATTAAATCATTCATGAAAAAAGTCAAAGTAGTAACAAATGTATAACTTATATAGTTAACTTGAAATATTATTTTTCAAGAGAAATTCAAACATATTTTTGCCAATTTATGCCATGTAAAGGATGCTTCATGCTTGTTTTCCTCAATCAATAGTTGGAAGCGCAAGTTCTTGGCAAAGATAAATATAGTTTTTTAAGAACAATAAGTGTTTCATGGAAACACACCATCACTTAACATGATTTTAAATTTTTAAGTGTCTTGTACTTTGATTTTGACCTCATTTTATTTTTCATTAGTTTGCACTGAAAAATCGTTTTAAAAGCACCGAATAAAAACCGAACCAAACTTGAAAAAACCGAACTGAACCAAAATATTTCCAGTATATGGTGCACACTTTTTCAAAACCAAAGATAGAAGAACTGAACCGAAATTTGCTAAAACCGCACCGAAGAACCAAACGCTCACCCCTAGTTTAAACAGCGTAGCTTATGAAAGATTTAGGCCTTATTTGTTTGCACTTAATAGAGTTTTGAATCTCAATGGCTCAAACTGTAGGTCATTACATACATTTGTTTATATTAAGATATAAGCACTCTTTTGGTCTGAATAGGTCCTAATCATTAAGATCATGAACAAAGTCTTACCATCATTAAGACACCACTCTAACCACAATCAATGGCCAAAGCACTAACCATCTTTGTTATCACAACCACCACCACAATTATAGTCACTAACCATCGGCCATAACATCTATCACTAGCAACCACACCACTACCAAGCACTAATATTAGTCGCTACCACACCAACGACCTCCATCATTATAATTACATCCACTGCCACCTCCACCACGACTACCATCATTGCGGTTAATCTTTACTATCAACCACCTCCACATCACAACTAGCACCATCGACAACTACCATCAACACATCATCAACCACCACACATTCTTCCACCACCACCATCAACACTGTTAATTACTTCAACCAACTCCACCATCACAACGATCATCATCATTCCCAAAAACCCACCATCAAGTTAGTCACTACAATACTTATCACCTCCACCATCACAATTATTACCACTATCATTACTAGCCACTAAAGCCAACCATTACCACCACCACCATAAACCATCTCCACCGTCACTAGCAAACATAAATATTGTTTCATTTTTTAATCAAATCAAAGAATGATTTCATTTAATCAAATTTATTTATATCTTTTAAATTTTTGATTATCTTTTACTTTTTATTAAATTGTAAATTTATTATGTTTACAAATAAATACATTATGCATATTCCGATGTTGAAAAAACAAACAATAGTGTTTAGATCTAGAAACAACATCTTAATCATTCAGATATACATTCATGTTCAGACATCTTAATATCAATGAAACAAATGTAGCCTGCATTTTTATCCTTGCACCAAAAAAAAAAATACAAGGGTAAAAAGGGAAATGAAAACAAAATCGATCACATCAAAGGAAAGAAAACTACAGTTAGTACAGAATAAAAATTGCAGATAAAGGTTTGCATGCTAGAGATTCATCTAACAGGAAGTTATTAACAAAATCATACCAATTTTAAGGATGAACCTCAAACTTGCCCTTCAGATAACTTTATATAAAGTTAAAAAGTGCTAATTATTCTGGGGAAAAACGAAAAAACAGGAAACTGATTATGATCTCAAACTGAAGAAAATAAAAAAAAATCACACAAACATGCTAGATTCAATAACTAAATTAAAAAAATAAAAAAAATAAAAAACAGAGGAAGACGGAAGCTTACAGTAATGGGCTTCTAGACCCAGAAATGAAACTCAAATTTGAAGGGCATCTGGTTAACAATGAATATGGAAGTGGGTTTGCATGGTGGAAGCAAGAAATTAGGGATTGATGGATGGAAATGGCCTGCTTACTTGGTCTCTGTAACGGTTTGCTTTTCTTATTTTGTCGAGACAGAGAGATTGAGAATAAATAGGGGCACTTTTATAATTGCAATTGAATCCTCCAACTTATGTTGTAATGTTACTTGTTTTTGCAAAAAGGGCCACTTAAATTGCACTAAACACTCCTCACACTAAAGAATTTGTGGATATAGGCTGGTCCTTAAAAGGAAAAAAAATTCATATGAAGCCATATTTGTGGTGGGTGGGGGATGGGGGATGGGGAGTAGGGGGTTTATTGCAAATAAAAGGAATAGTAATTTTTTTCCCAAGAATATGATACTTCCTCGATCCCATTTTAGTTGAATTTGTTAGGTAATACACATATATTAGGAAAAACATTGAAAAGATAAAATTTACATCGTACTTTTTTATTATTGCATTTTATAAAAATCATAAATATGTAGTGTAATTTACCTCCTAGAAAATATAAAAATTCAATAAATGAAAGGGTAATATGAAAAAAGTTTCAAACATTCACCTTAAATTTTGAAAATTCAGATATTTTGAACATTGAAAAAAGACTCAAAAATTCAGTTAATTTGAGACGAAGGAATAATGTATTTGTTGAAACATATACACTAAATGTGTGCAGAGACAACAAGTGTATATAGAACACATTTCTATCGTATATGAGGCTAAGAGATTGTTTTTAATAAATTGTTGGCTCAAGAAAAATACTTTTAAAAATAAATGGGTTTAAGTGTTTGACAAATGTAAATGTAAAAGTTATGATGAAAATACTCTAAAAAGAAAAAAGTATCAACAAGAAATATCATAAGGTAACTTAATAGCGTGTTCGGATGGAAGTTTTCCATGGTATGATAAGGTATCGTTCGTAAGAGAATGACATTTATTTTTAGAAAAAAAGAACAAAGTCACCATTGATGTTGTCCCAAATTTTCAAAAAGGCACCTTAATTTTACGAGCATCCTTGTAATGCCCAGTAAAATTACTAAAATACCCCTAGAATAGAGATATGCGTGTAATGCGTCTTCCCATGTTCCATTTGTGAATCTGAGACCGGATATGCAATCAGCATAAAAAATTGAGTGGGCAAATGGTCTCATTCGAATTTTAGAGCCATTGAATTGAAAAATAATTTTTCAATCCAAACCAAAAAAATAGTGGTTGTACGCGCCCAAGGCGCAATGCGCCTAGGACGCAGGCATGCCTTGTGTTTTTCTTAAATTTTTTACGAGAATTGAAAAACTCGTTCGAAGAATTTTTGGATAAAAATACATTGATCCGTGCTTGGAGCGCGTCGCGGACATGTGTAAACTCCAAGGCGAATTTTCTTTTATTTCGTGAGGGGTATTTCTGACCTTTTCCAACCCCTCCTAAGTTTAATAAACGAATATAAAGGATCTTTTACATCAAGCCAAGTCTAAATAATTTCTACTAACTAAGTTTTAGTATGAGTTGATGGAAGGGTCAGCTTCAAATGACCATATCTCCTAAAGTATAATGAGTTAGGTGATCCATAATATATCAATCGGATATATTTGAATTAGCTTTCCAATGCATCCAATTTCGTCTTAATCAAAGTTTGGAGTAAAAAGGTATGACCATTTTATTGAAGACCTCGGAGCTGTCCAAAGATCCGTTACAGCTCCGTGTCGCGGACCCTTTCTAGACAAGCTAAATGACGTTTTTTATTTTTATTTTGAGGGTACTTTTATCCTAAGACCTTTGGGGGTTTATTTAATGTCCCAAAATGTATGAAATGTCAATTTTCATAATAAAAAACCTTCTCCTTCACTTCTAAACATAAACGCTCAAGAATCATCAAGAAAGTCAACAAGTTAGGATTAACTTTCAAAATTTATCCTCAAGGTGCATTATTCTTCATAAATTTCTATCTACCCAACCCAAATTTCTTCATCTATCCATGAATCTCTGATAGAATCTTAAATCATAACCTAGGGTTTCAAGGAAACGAATTCAAGAATTCCAAGAAATGACTACTTGATTCTTCTTTTTCAAGAATTGGGGTTTTTCATCAAGAACTCTAAAGATTATAAGTCAAGAATTGAAAAATCAAAAAGAAGCTCTTTAAACAATGTCTTTCCATGTTCTTCCACTCTAAAAGAACTACCGAGATTGAGGATTTTCTCCAAGAAAGCTAGTATTCATCAAATTTCGATGGTAATATCAACTTTTCAAGTATGTAAGGCTAAACAAAAGCATGAGATTGTTCTTCCATGTGCACCATAGATGGTCATAGATGAGTTGAGAGTCCATGAGTCCCCATATATGTTTTTTGAAATACTTTCTTGATTATTTTCTTGAAATTTGTATTTATTACATTAATTTTTATATGTTGATGATCATTATAAACTTGTTTTTCTTGAATTGAATATTTTTCATGAGATATTGTATAAACCCCATATGTTAACTTTTCAAAGCATGCATGAATAAATGTGGGGATGGAGTCTAGAGCCTTGACTTAACTATGTTGATAGAAATCTTGATGTAAGTATAAGGTTGAGTTATTTGAGCTTGATAATCCTATGAGTATTCATAATTGAGTTCTTGAGTTTTGTCTAAAGGACTTCTTCTAATTGATAATCTGAGTCCTTGAGTCCTTAAATGAGAATTGAGTTCATTGAAATGAGTTAAGGTTCCTGAAATAATAGAGGACCCCTTGAGTTTAAGTTGACGAGATGATAAAAATCTCCATGAGGCTAATTGAGATTATGAGTGTCTCCATGAGACCAATTGAGATGATGAGTGCCTCCGTCTGGCTACTTGAGATGATGAGGATGAGTCTTATGAGCATTGAGTTTTGGGAGGAGTATCGAGCATTGAAATAAGTAAGAGTGAGTCTCACTTGCACTCATTACTAACGTCGGCCCAGCGTAGGAGAGGATTGAACCATTAATTTCACGACCCAACCCAGGGGCACGTGACTAGTACCAATAGGGCACTCAGACAAACACCAACCCGAAAACTCGACTATTACAGACAAGAAATCTACAGAAATTTCGGCAGAGTTTCCTCTGTTTTACTGACTAACCTCGCCTGCAAACAGAAGCTCAGAATATACAACATACATATATATACATAAGCGGGTCGACAAGGTCACCGTTGCGGTACAACCACCCAACAAACATCTCATACATACATAATCATGTCACAGACATCATTCCCCACCCACGTGTATCCACAGACCTCTATACAGATGAATCAAACCATAAGACGGGACAGGGCCCCGTCATACCCTCGAATAAGTAAAGATACATAAAGTAGATATCAAAACTAAAGTATATACCAACGACTGCTCCTGAGACAAAAGGAGCGCTGCAACGACAAATGGAGATCCTAACGTGGAGGGTCTCTCACCTGTGCGTCGGTACCTGCGGGCATGAAACGCAGCCCCCAGGGAAGGGGGTCAGTACGAAAATACGCACTGAATATATGAAGCAGGAAGTACAAACATAAAGGAGGGTAATAGGCTCAAATGGAGATATAGGAGTCAAACCACGTGTGATGTAAATACTTTCTTATTTAGAGTATTAAAATAGTGCATAGCGGACGGGAAACGATGGCGACCCCCAAACTCGC
>JAABOM020000096.1:15235555-15253107 GCA_011800125.2 Solanum clarkiae | reverse complement strand
GTTCCATCAATACTCTAAAGGGGTTATACGATATATCCGGTGTGGAAGTAGGCCAACATTTCTATTGGCAAATAGGGAGTTTCCAAGTACATGGCCAAGTACTTATTACTTCTTGGGTTGTAATTGTTATCTTATTAGGTACAACCACTATAGCTGTTCGGAACCCACGAACCATTCCAATCGGGGGCAGAATTTCTTCGGATATGTTTTTGAATTCATGCGAGATGTGAGTAAAACTCAAATTGGAGAAGAATACGGGCCCTAGGTTCCTTTTATTGACACTATGTTTTTATTCATTTTTGTTTCTAATTGATCAGGAGCTCTTTTACCTTGGAAAATCATACAATTATCTCATAGGGAGTTAGCCGCACCCATGAATGATGATAAAAATACTATTGTTGCTTTGGCTTTACTCATATCCATGGTATATTTCTATGCGGGTCTTACAAAAAAGGGATTAGGTTATTTTGGAAAATATATTCAACAAACCCCAATCCTTTTACCCATTAACATCTTAGAAGATTTCACAAAACCTTTATCACTTAGTTTTTGACTTTTCGAGAATATATTAGCTGATGAATTAGTAGTTGTTGTTCTTGTTTCTTTAGTACCTTTAGTAGTTCCTATACCTGTCGTGCTCCTTAGATTATTTACAAGTGGTATTCAAGCTCTTATTTTTGCAACTTTAGCTGCAGCTTATATAGGTGAATCCATGGAAGGCCATCATTAAAATAGTATTTTTTAGCTTAGCCCACAGCAATGTATAAATATATATGGTGGGTGGCTTAAGAGAATCTTAACTTACGGAATAGAATAGGGGAATCTAAAGGTACAACTATGCTATATACGATCTAGAGTCATAGCAAAAAAAATTACGATGATATTAAAGAGTAAGTGAAAAAAGATCTCAAAAGAAAGATCTTTTTCCTAAAATTTCCCTTTCTTTCACTTAATATCATACTTTGTCTCAATGAATATTCACTTCAGATTGCTTAGTCCATCTCATTATTAATTCATTGTTAAAACAATTCCAATATAAAAATTTTTGTCAATAATTTTTATTGTATAGGTTTACGGCGTGTAATTAAAGTAAATAAATAAAAAAGGGGCAAAATGATTTCCCTTTCAGTTGATTTTATTCAACAATTGACCAAAACATTAATAATAATAAATACTAAAAATAAAAGAGTTTTTTATTCAGTTTTATTAATAAATTGCATGAACTTAGATCAATCAAATAATGATATTTCTATACATATGGAATTAGTCGTCCTAATCGATTTGTCCATTTAAATTTCTCTAGGTAGAATAATAAGAAAAGGCAAGATTCAAAAGAATTTTGAAAAAGTGTTTTTTTAGTATTTAGAAAGGGTCGGTTAGGGGCAGGAGGTATTTGTACTTGAATAACTATAAGTGAACCCTTCTAGATGTTTCAATGCTTGATTCTCAAATAGGATTGAATCTAAGATGAATACTTGATTTACGTTATGGAAGAAATACATGTATATGTGATATTAGATATTGCCTAGTGCTAGTTATATATGAAATGAACTAAAGAATATTATTTTACTACTCTAGGGGATTCTAATAGACTAGAAGTCCTTGCGGTCCACTGTGACTGTGAATTGAATGAATAAACTGATAAAATCAAGAAATAATTTAACTAAAAGTTCGAACCAAGTACAAGAAATGGAAGAACGAAAGTTTTATAGGTTCACAAAGACTCTGTAGCTAAAAAGTAAAAAGGACATATCGAAGTAGTTTTGATGATTCAGTAATCTTATCACTTCAATTCGAAGTTCTTAGTTACTTCGATAGGATGAGTGCTAATGAGAGAACAATTAAGTCATAATTCATTGGTTGATTGTATTATTAACCATTTCTTTTTTTGGTACGAGAAATTTATCATGAATTCACTAATTTCTGCTGCTTTCGTTATTGGTGTTGGATTGGCGGTAAGACTTGCTTCTATTGGACCTGAAGTTGGTCAAGAGACTGCTTCGGGTCAAGCTGTAGAGGGTATCGCGAGACAGCCTGAGGAAGAGGAAAAAATACGAGGTATGCTATTTCTTAGTCTAGCTTTTATGGAAGCTTTAATAATTTATGGATTGGTTGTAGCATTAACATTTTTATTTCCAAATCCTTTTGTTTAATCTTAGCTTAGAAATAGGAAAAATATATTTATTTTTCCTATTTTGTTGTCTTCGACTTGTCGTTTGCTTTTTCAAATTCTATCAAGATTTTCCTCCTCCATTCTTTATTCTTTGAGAAAAGAATATATGGGACGGGCTGATTTGCGGATGAGGAATTAGCATACTGATTCACTTTCATCCTTCCCGTTCGTAGACCAAGAGAAACTCTTTTTAGTATTGATAGTGTTCCAATAATCAATAAAAGGGATAGTTCATAATTAATAACTAACTCGAATATTTTTTATTTTTTTACTCAATTTCAAAAAAAATAAAAGAATAAATAAAAAGAGGGCCGAAGTGCTACAAAAGAACTTTGTTCCATTCTTTAGTCTATCTATAAGAGGAGATCATATGAAAAATGTAATCGATTCTTTTGTTTTTTTGGGCCACTGGCCATCTGCCGAGATTTCAAGTTTAATACCGATATTTTAGCAACAAATCCAATAAATCTAAATGTAGTGCTTGGTGTATTGATTTTTGTTGGAAAAAGGAGTGTGTACAGGTTGTTTATTTCAAGAATAGGCTGGACCAACCAACTGTACCCTTTTCTGTTATAAGTAGGAAAGAGAGGTGCATGATCTTGCGAATTACTTCTGTATAAATTCAGAAATTATATGTAAGAACCATAGCATTTTGCGATTCATTGGTAAATCTATTTTGATTCTGTATTAACCAATAATGTGGAACTATTAACATGGTTAAAACAAACTATTTGAAGTCTAGACGCAATATGGTACGTTTTCTACCACTATGTTACTATACAGGTGGTTTCCAAATTAATATTTTATCGATATAGGATACTCATATTGATAAAATGATTTTAGTCGCTTATTGTAAATTGTAAAAACAGAGATTTTACCCCCTTTATCTAATGCTGAATCGACGACCTATTCTAAGTAAGAAGAACTTTTTGGATTTGAAAAAAAAAATAACTTTGCTGACAATTACATATTTTTGAGTTTGTCAGAAGAGTCTTCTGAATATTTTGGTCTTACATTAGTTTCGATATCCTTTTGGAATATGAACAAAGAAGAGAAGACAGGCTCATTAAATTCATAAAAAAAGATATGAGAATTTATCTTAAGTAATTAAGTAATTGAGCGTGAGAGCCAAATGAATCGATAGATTCATGTTTGGTTCGGGAAGATATTATGAAATTTTGGAAAGGAATGAAAAAATAATCTAGTTTCATTAAGTGATTTATTAGATAATAGAAAATAGAGAATCTTGAATACTATTCAAAATTTAGAGGAATTGCGTGGGCGGGGCTATTGAACAACTCGAAAAAGCTCGTTCTCACTTACGGAAAGTAGAAATCGAAGCCAAGCAGTTTTGAGTGAATGAATACTCCGAGATAGAACGAGAAAAATTGAATTTGATTAATTCAACTTATAAGACTTTGGAACAATTAGAAAATTACAAAAACGAAACGATTCAGTTTGAACAACAAAGGGCGATTAATCAAGTCCGACAACGGGTTTTCCAACAAGCCTTACGAGGAGCTCTAGGAACTTTGAATAGTTGTTTGAACAACGAGTTACATTTACGTAGCATTAGTGTCAATATTGACATGTCCGGAACAATGAAAGAAATAACTTATTAGTCTTCCTATTGTAGGTATTATTTTTTTTCTTTCAAAAAAAGTAAAGAAAGAATCATGGTAACTATTCAAGCTGACAAAATTAGTAATATTATCCGTGAACGTATTAAAAAATATAATAGAGAAGTAAATCGTACTTCAAGTAGGCGATGGAATTGCTCGTATTCACGGTCTTGATAAAGTAATGGCGGGTGAATTAGTAGAATTTGAAGAGGGTACAATAGGCATTGCTATGAATTTGGAATTAAATAATGTTGGTGTTGTATTAATGGGCGATGGTTTGTTGATACAAGAAGAAAGTTCTATAAAAGCAACAGGAAGAATTGCACAGACACCCGTGAGTGAGGCTTATTTGGGTCGTGTTATAAATGCCCTAGCTAAACCTATTGATGGTAGAGGTGAAATTTCAGCTTCTAAATTTTGATTAATTGAATTTGCCGCCCCGGATATTATTTTGCGTCGTTCCGTATATGAGCTTCTTCAAACCGGGCTTATTGTTATTGATTCGATGATCCCTATAGGACGCGGTCAACTAGAATTAATTATTAGGGATAACAGACCGGTAAAATAGCAGTAGCCACAGATACGATTCGCAATCAACAAGGTCAAAATGTAATATGTGTTTATGTAGCTATTGGGCAAAAAGCGTCTTCTGTGGCCCAGGTAGTAACTACTTTATAGGGGAGCGATGGAATACACTATTGTGGTAGCCGAAACTGTGGATTCCCCTGCTACATTATAATATCTTGTTCCTTATACAGGATCGGCTCTAGCTGAATATTTTATGTATCGTGAACGACACACTTTAATCATTTATGATGATCTCTCCAAACAAGCGCAAACTTATCGCCAAATGTATCTTCTATTACGAAGATCGCCCGATCGTGAAGCTTATCCAGGAGATGTTTTTTATTTGCATTCACGCCTTTTGGAAAGAGCCGCTAAATAAGTTCTAGTTTAGGTGAAGGAAGTATGACTGCCTTACCAATAGTTGAAACTCAATCCAGAGATATTTCGACTTATATTCCTACTAATGTAATTTCCATTACTGATGACAAATATTTTTATCTGCCGACCTATTCAATTCTGGAATCAGACCTGCTATTAATGTGGGTATCTCCGTTTCCAGAGTGGGGTCCGCAGCTCAAATAAAAGTCATTAAATAGGTAGCTGAGAAACTAAAATTAGAACTAGCGCAACTCGCACAATTAGAAGCCTTTGCACAATTTGCTTCTGATCTTAATAAAGCTACTCAAAATCAATTGGCAAGAGGTCAACGATTACGTGAATTGCTTAAACAAAATCGACAAAAATATGTTTAAATTTTTCTTGAAAAATAATATTTCAAATTTAATTATATGAATTACAAATTTATTATTACTTTGATTTAATTGTTCATTGATTTATACACACACTTATACCAACACCAAATTGAAGAATTAAACTTTTAAAAAAAATACAAACATGGAATAAAAAGTAAAAAAGCAATTAATTTGATTTAAGTTGATATTTTTATTATTCGATATTTATGCCTACTCTGCTACTAGCCAATTATATCCAACATGGTCTGGATTATCCAGAACCGGTAACCGTTATTACAGGTGGCAGAAAAAGCGGGAATATTTTAATGCTTGGATAAATCCCTCGAAAATAAAAGTTATCAATTAACTTTAAACTACTCCATTTCGCTTTCTTCTCTTCGGACGAAACACACGACACCGCGAAATAGCCGGAAATGGCCGAACCCGACGGCCCGTTCGCAGGAGTTATGAGGAACTGTATCACTGCCGCCGATGAAGAGGAGCTTCGTAACTGCCCGTTCTCTGTGGAATTCGAGAACTTTCCTGTTACCTTCACCTCACAGTTGTCATCGCCGGCTACTGCTATCAACTTAATTGACCAAAATTACACTCGTAAAACTGAAAAGTTCCAAACTCCTCCAAAGCAACATAATTCTCAGACCTATATCTCCGGCTTCCGTGATCAGATACCTACTACGGCTGTGGACATAGATTCACCGGGTAATGTTTCCGCCGTTGAAGACACTGCGGCGGATTATGGTGATGGTATGGAGGTTCAGGTGAGGGTTGATTTGGGTAAGGATAATGACAATCTAGGGTTTTCAAAACCCCGAGAAATTACAGTACTTGACGAAGTTGAGTATGCAGAGGGTAATATTGATGAACCGTTGAGGAAGAGAATTAGGTTTTGTGAGAAGAACTTGGGTGGTATGCAGAATTCAATTCCACAAATCGTGGTAGATATAGATGCTGAAATCACACATTTAGAAGGGGAAGAAATTGTACGAAATGAAGTAGTTGACGGTAATAGAATAAAGAGAACTGTGGATTTTGCAGTAGCAGAGTCTGAAGATGGTGAGAATCATGCTTTTCGTGGAAAAAAACATGCAAATGGGATAAAGGAAAGCTGCACTGCTGGTGTCGATGGAAGCATTAGGGAAAGACGCGAATTGCCATTATGGATGAGGGGAGGAGAGAAAAATGGGAAAGTGGAGGATGTTGGAAGGCAGGCAATGAAGGAGGGGCAGTTCAAGGACATTATAGAAGTTACTATGGTGGCTTTTGGGAGGAAAAATGGCGAAAACAAGGATGCTGACTTTTTTGAGACTGCGAAGAGGCGTGATATGTTTTTTCCTCAGCCTAGATGGTGGTCACCGGAGCTATTTGTTGATTGATTTCAGTTCAGAAACCTACAGCAATTGTACAATTGACACTGCAGGTTGTAAATGGTGCTTTAAAAATTTTTCACTGGCAAGTTAGGAAACTCATATATATATAGGATTTATAGGGTCCTTGTCAGCTTGTGAACACCTCGGCTATTTCCACGGATACTTCTACTGCCTGCTAGCTCGCCAGTCCTGTTCAATATAGGTGATATTCTAAGCTACTGGCTACTTCTTTGTTTTTAACTGATGTAAATTATGCACTGAAACTTGCCAAATGTACAATATGAGCAGTGGTTCCGTTGAATCAAAATCTGTGTTACAGAAATTTCCTAAACATGTATACATCTTAAATTTGAAACCTTCTCAAATGATTAGTCCATTCAATAACATTCCGAAATCATCAAGTTCAAATCTTGAATCCACCTTTGATTATTAGCTAATGATGCGAGACACATCATCACAAGCTTCTAAGCAAATTTTAAGTTGAGAAACGATGTTGCGTATTTGTTAATGGATCTTCTTTTTTCCCCAACATACAAATCTTACAATTCTGCTGCCCTAACTACTAGTGCTAATGAAACAAACCATTGTGTGGTTCTCTACCTCCCAGGTAGGGGTAAAGTTTATGTATGCTTTATCTTCTTTCGACCCCACATGTGGAATTATACTGGATATGTTGTAAACAAACCATTGTGTGGTTCTCTTGGGGTAGACCTCGTAGACTCTAGTCACCCTTCATGCCAATAGCAGGCATACTTGGAAGGAGCAAGGAACTCAGTTCCCACCTTATAGAAATTTGAATTGCCTTAAGAAGGATAACTTTGTCATCAACAAAAACAACAGAGGGAAAGGCTGTCCCCAATTTAAGTTGAAGAAACTTTACTGCATATGAGTGCTGGACATTATCAGTTTCCCCGCATTTTCAGCTATATCATACAACGTTTGTCAATCTTTACAGAAAAATGAAAGGTAAACAACCAAATCCATCAGCTAAATCCAAAATTTTGTTTTTGTATAGCTCAAGGCAGCAGAACGTCCAACTCTTTCAGCAAATCACCAGACGATTGGCTGAAATAGCTTCTAGATGCCCTATGAAAACGCAAACTGCGATACTACCACTAGGGGCGTACAAGATGTGGATATACCGAGCTGCTACTGGTGCTTGCTTGTGGAGCAAAATTAGATGTTGGTATGAGGAGTTCAGCCTGTGCAAAGGAGCTGTTGGATGGCACATCCAGTAGCACCTCCTGGTCATTTGCAACATGTAAAGAATCCACAGCGGAACTATTAGAAGGCAAGGGAAATAGGCATCTTGGACTGAAGCTAGAGCTGTTGTTGCCTACTAGTTCCTTCTCCTCATTGCTACTTTTCATCACCATCCTTTTGGGGCTCTTCGTTGCTTCCTTTGCACCTGAAGTGAAATGGTCAGAAAGTTATTCCATATGAATTGATGATATTTTCAAAGCACATACTGCGCATAGAGTTGGGGAATTTTTCGTCACTTAGAGAGAAGATCTACTACATCCCCTTCCACATACCCCGGGGTCGTATATGAGATAGAGAGTAGACAATTGATGTATTATATAGAAACAATATCCTCCCACTCTTTTTTTTTCCCCTTTTTGATGGCAGGTAACATAGCCAAAAGTGAGGGCAGTGATTTTCTATTGAATAAGTTGCAATCCTTACCTAGATATCAGTCATGAATGTCACTACTAGCCTGTTTACTACAGGATGTATACTGGGATGGACGGTTCATAGGTTTAGTTTTAAAAAGAGAGGGAGAGAGAGACAACTATCGAGATGCACTTTTTCTTTTCCTTATTTCCATCTTCCATTTCAAAAGGTAATTTCTCCTAACAATCATCCAGCGTGACCAAGCCACCTCAAGACAATAGGCCTTGACACTGACCTTTCTTACGAGCTATGTCACAAATAAAATAACTAGTTAGAGAATTGGACACCCCATGCATTGCAATCTAGGACAGTAATGGACTCAAGGACACCTTCCACATCCAAGATATTCTACCACATCTCATTGTCTATGATGCTCACTTGCTAACTCATGTAACCCTATTCCTTTATCTGTACCTTGCAGATTACAATACCTGAAATAATTAAAATGCTAGAACCATCATTGAGAATTGCTCAAACTTATTTAAGCTCTCATATCTATCTTCTTTGTGCAATATCTGCTTTTAGCTCCCACACATGTAAATTTTAATCTCCTCTCACAATCCTCAGGTAATATTTGTTGTGGTTGAAAACATAAATGAGTGAATAACAATGTGCTCCATGTTCTCTAACAACTTCAACTTTTAGATGAGATGGTCACACACTTCAATATAGTATTATGTTTGAGTCTCACCGTCCCCCGTTAGAAAGAACTCACAGTTGCTTGGTCCATTAAAAAGGTCAGACCCCCACGTGAGGGAACGTGTTGAAAACATAATTAAGTAAACAAAAATGTGTTTTCTTTAACAATTTAAATGTTAGATGGATGGCTTCACACCTCAACAACTTCAAGAGAACTAGTCAAGCAATTTGGAGGAATATGTTGAATGTCATAACATTGGTGAAAAAACAAAAATTGAAAAAGAGAGGCACCGACCTGCATACTTTGGATGGTGCCCCTCCAATGGCCTCTTCACATTTACTGAATGACCTGTCCCAATAGTATTGGGCCCTCCTGTAACTTTGTAACCATTGGTACTGCTTATACATTTTGTTTCCTAACACAACAAAATTAGATTCAGTAAAATTGCACTATTTATTTAGAAGAAGTGGAATCTTCATAAAACAAAACAGAAGACGTAACCTTGAGAAGGTGATACTTCTCCACCCACTTGGACTTTGTTAAATAGCACAATATTAACCTCTTCAAGGTCCTAGAGTCTTCTATTTTCACCCCTGACAACGAGCTATCGAAAACACCTTCCGCAAGAAGTTTCTGGAAGGAAGATAAATTCTCCTCAAAGTGAGAGCTCTCGAACATGCTTTTAAGACTGCAGAAAGAGAAATAAAAGAAATGCAATCAGCACAAGGATGAAGAAGAGGACGAGAAAGAAGAAGAAGAAGAAGAAAACTTGATTCTTGCCTCTCACTGAAAATGATTTTCTTATTAATAGTTCAGTGGCGTATATGTTATAAAGACTTCTGACAATTAAAAAGGATACTAATATGAAGCAAATTGTACAAACCTATCTGGGGGTGCAAAAGAATCAACAGGAGCTAAGTATTTTAGTAGTTGCTTCTGTTCATCACTCGAGAAATGCCTCATGAACTCTTCATAATTAAGTACATCCTGAACAATATTATCATAATCATGTAAGTTCTGAAGCATTGCAGCAGAGTATTGCTTGGATATGTACTGATAATAATTAACAATTGACATAGCCATAATCAAGTTTAAAATTTGTCAAATTCATTCTGACTTGGAGAGGAAGCAAATCCTTGCAAAATGCAAGATATATTTGCAATTCAAACATATTTAGGGACAATCATAAGCAGAAGTCTACTTCATGTCAACAGACGAGCAAAATCCATGAACACAAGGAAATATTCAGGAATATGAAATATATTCCAAATACACAGACAAGTGGGCCTTGTAGGAAGTATTCCGCTGTTATATTAGATGAAAAAAAATTTATTTGTAATGAAATCAGGGGCAGCAACAGACCTTCAGGTCTATATGGCACAGTGGTGAAGTATGATGTCCAAGAATGTGCAATTTTTCAAGGTGATCCTTATCCCTGCATTGAAAAAATAAAAATCAGAGGATGAAAGCACGCATCAAGGCAAAGAAAAGGGTTCAAAGCTCTGGGAATTATGGTAACTGATGCCACCACAAGCTTGAATAATGCCACCACAAGCTTGCTGCATAATTAGTAATTGTAATGAAATATCATGTGGTGCGGAGCATGTGCTGGTCTGATTTATATATCTTCCTGATGCATACTGATTCTTTAGTAAAGCCACATCACAACTAATATTAACAGGATATTCATGCATTTAGAACATCAAATCCATTTTCTTCCGGTCCAACACATGCAGCAGCACCTTTATTTCTCAAGACATTTTTGCATGCTATCAAGACTAACAAAGAAAGCACCTTTTGATCTGGTGTTGTTCCATTCCCTGACTATTAGGCTTCTTGGTTCTCTCAGTGCCCAGATTTGATAAACAGGCACCCCTATTAATATTTACAGGTGGGGTAGACAATTGTGAATAAGCCTCATTTACATAATGTCGCTTGTTATTAACCGACAGTGAGCTGGCTTCTGATTCTTCTTCTCTACCTATTGAGTTCGGATGTCGAATAAGCACACTTCCATGTCCTATCTCAACAGAGACCATAGGCTTGTCACTCTCAAAAAGCAAATCCTCTTCAGAAGATCCAGAGTATGAAGACTGTTGTTCATGTAGGATGGTACACAGGTCTTTAGTGAGCTTTTCAACTGAAGACTGCTTTGAACGACTTGTGCAGGTTCTCTTCCTTGAAGGCACCATTGCTTCCCATTTGTTGGATTGGGCAGGGCCTGATAGCACAATTAAGTGGGAAATATTTCATGAAGCCATAGAATCACCCAATTATGCAAGAATTCAGTGAGGTTAGTGCTTCAACTGAGAAGTGAAGGTTATAATAATCAAAGAACAGAAAAGAAAAGACGAGAAAATGTTGTATCATATGTGGTAGGGAAAGAAGATACTATTCAAAGTGACTTCTGTGATTTGGTTGAGAGAACAAGAGATAAGTCTAGATTTCACCACTAAGTTTTCACTAGAGAAGGTATTAACTCTGAGGGTAATATTGGTAATTCGATCATAAGACTTGGAACAAAAATTATGAGCATCACCAAAAATGTCAGCCTACAGAATATTTCAAGTAGCTAACAAGAAAAGATATACAGGAACATATCTACATTTTGACGAATCAAATACTTCAGTTCCAATATTATCAAGCCTTTGTAGTTTATTGGAGCTGTTCCAATATCAGAGCTTTTGTAGTTTGTTGGCTCATTGGAAATAGAGCTTGCATTAAGAAATGAATTACCTGTCAAATCACTTGCTTCAGTACAACCAAATTGTGCAGAGCTCTCAGTGTTTGAGATGGCGGATCCAGAACTTGACCTATTGCTTGTATCTTCATCTAAACCCCTATGGAAGCCCTGATTATACTCAAGAGGAGTTTTAACTACTATATTATCATAGTTTTGCTTTTGTTTCAGCACCTTTGCCTCTTTGTTCTTTAAAGGCGTGTTTTTGACCCTATACACTCTATAATCCTCTAGATCATCAGATTCTGGCCTTGCATGCAGAGGAGTATAATTTGCCAAGGTTCCTTTTGTTCTCCACCGAGATCCACATGCATTGCACAATATTGGCTTTTCCGGAGGCCCATTACGCCAAAGTGGGGTGCCTGCAGCAATACGTTGATATTAAAAGTGTATCCTATGCAGATAAAGAGGGAATAAGGAATGGCATCTGAGAATTGAAACTAGGAATTCCACATACATTACGAGAAAATTAGCACACCCCTGCAAGAATACTCTTAAATATGCAATGTGAATTTGATCAATACTATTTCCTTAATCTTTTTCTTGGTTTTCTCTTTTTATTCCATTCTGATGTAACTGAGAGACTGAAAGTTTCTGTACAAAAATCCATAAGCATT
The DNA here is from genome assembly GCA_011800125.2 of Solanum clarkiae. Taxonomy (NCBI): domain Eukaryota; kingdom Viridiplantae; phylum Streptophyta; class Magnoliopsida; order Solanales; family Solanaceae; genus Solanum; species Solanum clarkiae. The sequence continues at coordinate 15,240,955 of JAABOM020000096.1, read as the reverse complement.
GTAGTGGTCCAGCTATGAAGCAAAAGTTATACTGGCAAAAGAGAGAACATCAAGGAGCAAGAAAATAAGATCATGGAGTTGGAGAACAAAGGGCGCATCTAAGCAATAACAGTGAAAAGGAATTTTATTTGCCTAAGATCTCAAGGGAAATGAACACTGGAGCTAGGAGTTTATTTCTGAGAAAAGCAGAGAGCGGTATAGCCAGCTACTCCAATGCACCGTAATTGTCACTTAGTATGCAAATAAATGGATATCTATACAAGGTTTCTTTTCAAGTGATTCAATTGTAAAGGTAAAGCTGATACTAGCAGCTGCTTCCGTGTACTTTAGAAAGAGAGAACAACAGGATAAAGCACATAACTGATAATTGTTTTCAAGACAACTGAACTAAGGCAATTCTTCTTCATCATACAACAAAACAACCAAAGGTCCAAACTTTTATAGAACAACTAAGTCAAGACTAGAACGCCATAGATAGAAGCAAAAAGATGTATTGAATTTGAACATCAAAAGTCACGGCATTGCATGGACTTCTAAAGATATATGTTTGGGGACATTACATTACTAAAACAATGTGACATCAGTAAGAACTTCCTTTAAACCCAAGCCGAAGACATAGCTATAGGGAACCAAACCAGTTTCTCACCTCATCTTCCGGAACATGCGTTACCTAGGTTGAGTACAAGCTAAAAAAGCTTTTCTCAATGTCAACTACTACTTTAAATAGCACCAGCAATGAAGGCGAAAGCCAAATTTAACAAGTCTTTCTTTAGACAAGCTGAACTATAAAAGTTTCAAAGGCAATAGGTTATCACCAAAAGACGAAATAGGATTTCAAGAAGATATCACTTAAAAGTTTCTACCTTCGTGATGCGATGAATATAGAATATTCATAGCCGATAACAACAAGTTATCGAGTAGTAGTTGATTGAATTGATTGATTAATTTTGGTTTATTAAGAAAATATCAAAAATTTGTTAATGCAAACATTTGTCCATGCGAGGCCATAGTTTCAATGTTAAAGACAACCCAAGAAGGATAAACACTTATTACTATATCAACTTGAAACCACTGAGCTCATTTCGTGAGGTAAAGAAAACACAAGAGAACACTGATTAAGAATGTGCTACTGCACCAACGATGTGAATCCAGAGTTTATATGAAAATATGAATGAGTAACAATCAAGCGACATATATGCCTGAATGATCACCCTCAATTATAAAGATCGGTACCATGAACTTCTAAAAGAGCAGTCATCATCAGTAGGCATTTATGAATTCATGATTAGAGGAACTATAATGTCAAAGAGCAAGGATTTCATTGGCATGAAAAGTAAACTGTCTGCGCTTCTTTCAATTGTGAAGTAGCAGTTAGTCAATGTAACTTTCGACGCTCATCATGGGTCATTCGGAAACAGTCGCGCTATGCTTTTAAACATAGGGGTCAGGCTGCGTACATCCGACCCCCCTTACCCCGCAATTGGCGGAGCCTTTGAGGCTTGGGGTAATGTTGTTGTTGTAAAGGGAACGAGGATAAAAAATACAGGACAAAAGTTCGGAAACCTCCCCAAATTGCATTGACCTATAAAACGAACCGGACATTATGCTGTATTCATGTTTAAAGGATTCAAATTGACCTCCATATTTGCCTCTTCCCCTTTAGATTCTTAGAAAGATTTGAACAGATATATTTTCCACAAAAGGTTGACGGATTGGCTAGTAAACAACACGGTGATGAGGAATTAAGAATGTTCGGAATAAACACAAACCATTCAGAAACGACTCCAACTCAAACCCCAGTAAACAATCTAGAGATTTAAGTGAATACAACAAAAACACACCCAGTAATCACACAAGTGGAGGTCTGGGGAGGGCAAAGTGTATGCAGACCTTACCCTATCGGCTACCTCATGGTGGTTAAGTGAATGTACAAGCAAAACAATCCCATATCAGATACTCAATAAAATGAATAACAGCAGATATCACTCATCATTTTTTATGGGTCAGTGATCTCTTCCTTTATGAAGCAACCAACATATGGGTATTCAGTTCAATAATTGAACAACTAAACTAGTCCAATAAAAGGAACAATTTTATGAGCTAAAAAGACTATATTTTTCCCCTGAAGATTAATAATTTCATGATAGAAAAAAAATACATTGAAGAACCAAGAACTCACTTGTAACACCACAATGATAACAAGGTCCTTGCTTTCCCATCTGTGCAATTTCTTTTTGTCCCTTAATTCCAGAAAAAAAAATTAAAATTTCAAAACTTTTTTTTTGTCTGTTTCCTTTAGAAAATGAAAAGTACTTATACAATAAATATCGGTTAAATTATTCCTTTCAGTATCTTGTATTTGGTATATAAAGCTTTTCTACAATGGAAACACCAAAAAAACCCAAGAAGACCAAGAACAGTATGTATACAAAAAGTCCCCAGAAAACCCACTGAAAAAAGGTAGTTATGAACAAGTAATGAAGGGATTAAAGATGGGTTTTTTTTTCAGCTGAGAATTGTACAATCCAATGAAGAAAAGAAAAGGGTACTGTAATTTGAAGGAATTTTATGAACATTTAGGAAAAAGGAAGGTGAAATGTGAACGGAAATGGGGTTCTTGTGTTTTTGTAAATGGTGTAGTAATACTAGATTTTTTTTTTCTTCTTTTTTTTGGTGTTAAATCTTCCTGAAAAAGTTCCAATCTTTATTTATTGGAAATAGAAATTAATTTTTTTCCTTTTATTAATTTGTGAGTAAATGTACTTTATTGTTTAAGTATGAAGAATATTACTGCTAATGTCCTTGTTGACTATTAAGTTATTCCAGATAACCACTAACATTTGGAACTTTTTCCAACTCCACCCTGCAAACTCAAAAAAAAGAAAAAAACCTTTATAAGTATTATATATTGCTCTTGCTAAGAATTACTCTTAAAATAAGAATCAAGATTAGGATATTATTCAGTTTATTTTTTATGGTTCAAAAAATTAATTAAAAGGAATAGAAAAGTAATTGCAAAAAAATAAAAAGAGGAGAAAGAACCAAAGGAGTTTGTTTGAACACTTTTTATCAAAACCTTCTGCCTATTTTGATTTCTCATAGGTAAGAATATCTATTCCATTAATTTGAATATGTTTGAATTATTTACTTGACACAAAATTTAAAAATATATATTAAAAAATTTATTAAATATATAAAAAAAAATTAAATATGTAGGTATAAATTAAAATTATTAAAAAAATACTTTTTTTAAAAAATGGACTTCAAAAAGAGAGTTGAAACGGAAGTACTATATAATCTTATGCTATGTCTTTATGATGACATGATGTTGATTACTTTAATTTATCTTGCAGTAGTAGGTCTTTGGTGCAAATTTGTGCTTTAGTTATTGGTCTTTACTCTTCACAATCACAGCAAAATTTTGACCATTAGATCTCTCCTAAACAGATTATATAATAAAGGGTCCCACTAATTGGCATGCACTGACTAGGTTCTCATTTTTACTAGGTATTCAATTCAATAAAGTGGTTGCCAACATTTATGTCTCATATCATGTACTTGACACTTGAAAGTAGTGTGTTGTGAACATAGCACAGTAGAAACATAAAAAGTCACCCATTTGGAAGAATTGTACATCCTTACCGGTCAAAGAGAATTGTTCGGATGGTAAATATTGCTTCCTTCAGCCTTAAGATTGTGACTTCAGTAAAAGAATCAAAAAAAGATAACAATATTTTCTATGACGGGATAAAAAGAAGTACCAATATGTTGAGGCATAGAACAAGAAAATTATGTGATGCATCTTAAGAACGAACAAAATAAGCAATAATTCATCTTCACATATGAAATTGAGATATTTCCTCATGAGTTTGAAACTTTAATACCAAGAAAGATCCTTCATTATAAATTGCTGTATTATAATCAGACATGGACAAGTTTGTCCCTCTTGTGTTAGTTGTAAAAAATTTCTTCTGTTTCCAGTAGGAAAGTACTCACTTATAGAGTTGAAGCTGAATGTGATTACTGGAACAATTAACACGTTAACCTGGGGAGTGAAAAAATCCCATTGAGACGATGTATAATTTACAACAGAAAACATGACTTGCATGTGTAATTGAAATAAACAAATGTAGATTCAGGCCTCTCTACTCGTTCCAAATTTATCAGATGCTCCGAAAGAAACGGTAGCCTAGACCCCATTTGTGGGATTTTACTAGGTATGTTGTTGTTGTTCTGAAAGAAACGCTAGGCAGATCTTCTTCTGGCTCCTTTTTTTTTTCATTCAGATTGCCAAAGCCATGCCATATCTGAGAAGCAAAACTATATGAATTCTTACATTTTCAATATCAAGGGCAATTTTATACCTCTACGAAATCATCTTACTTCTGGTGGAATCTATGTAGATGCTTTATCTTGGTCATGTTTGTTCATGACCACATTTTCTGCACTTATTAGTTTTTCCGCCTGATGTTTCTCAAGAAAAGATTGTTTCTGCAGGATATTCATCATCTCCTTAGTTCTATTCTCCCTCTCCTTCAAGCTGCATTTTTATTATTGCTTCTGCTTCCATGTTTATTGGCTTTAAATAGTCATCAATAGCAGCCTCCTGAAAACATTCACCATTTTCTTCAAGCAATAAGTCAAAGCCAGAAGATCAGCCAAAGCACCGCGAGTGCCACATAACATCAGTAAAGTAATAGAGTGGACTCTGAAGCCAACCCTACTATGTATTAAGTTCCTATTACCTTAACGTCACAATACAATAAGTGAACGAAGCAGATGTTAAAATGATGTAAAGCTAGCTTCTGAAAAAATGTACGAAGAGAAACACAGAGTAAGCAAGAACCCTGTTGCGTACAATGGACAATCAAACTATGTAAATCATCAGATTAACGGTCAGAACAAACCAATGGAAGTCACTAGAGTAGCAAGCTGAAGATCAAGGTGACATTGTCACAGGTTGAAGATCAAAATGACATTGATGAAGCAGCACGTAGTAAAGTCCAAGCGCTAAGAGTTACCATAGACAGCCAAATAGTACAAGCAAGAAATCAAAAATGAAGGGCTTGAAGGTTTAACAGTACAATCGAGTAAAAAGCAGCTTAGACCTATCATGGAACATTGATCAACTTGGTTCAAGATGCTAGGCTTGAAAGGAGTGCCAAATACAAGGAATTTCTCAAATTCAATATTTTCAAAAAGAACATTTCATTCAAATGAGTACATGTGTGCAGAGGTTTCCTTTTAATCAGGATTTTCAGCCATTAACAAACAAATATTGGGACAAATAGATTAGGTTTTCATTCAAAATCTAAGGTTTGAATGATGCAAACTCAATAACTGGGTTATCTACAAATTTCCTTTTTCGTTTGGATGGGGGGGGGGGGGGGGGGGGGGGGG
>JAABOM020000096.1:15215197-15228207 GCA_011800125.2 Solanum clarkiae | reverse complement strand
GACATGACCTTAGTCCACCAAAGGATCTAGACGCCACTAGCTTAAGCTCTTAGCTCGACAAACAATAACCACCACAAAGGTACAGTAACACTCCTCAAAACTCAGAAGTATACCACAACAATGTAATGCTATAGACACCAATGAACACAAAGTGCACAATAAACTACTACAGCAGAATGCTGGAGTATGTGCCAAATACACAATATGTAGAAAGAATAAACTTCAATCTTCACACTAATCAGCTGCAGCAACAGTGAATTTATGGAACAAAGCAATCAACAGGCAATGACACGCCGTTAAACAACGCAGTAAACAATGGAATCAAGAACGCAAACAGCTCTGTAATACTACACACAGCAATATGTAACGATATACACAAATATACATAAATATCACAACAATATTCAGCAATATGCAATAATATTCAACAGTAAGATATAATCAATCCACTTGACACACGTGCAAATTACAGTAGATGTATCTGATCTGTGCAAAAATGAATCAACAAATTTAAGTAGAAAGATATCACCTGAACAGGAAAGACTCCCGCCGGAAACAGTAGAATCCGTTGGAGAAGGAGACAATCCCCTCGGCGATAACTTACCGAATCGTTGAATCCGAACAGGCTATCCGGCGTTCACCACTAGCGACGGGGAAAACCCCAAGTCGCAGCTCAGTATTCCAAAGAAATAGCCTGTTGGTGCCTTCGTCGGCGCCGTAGGTTTGCCGAGACACCTACTACAAGCACCAACAACGACGCCGAACAACGGGAGAGCAGAGTCTCCGATCCGGCAAGAGTTCGCCGGCGCTCGAGTCAGTGAAACACTTTCCGGCAAGAGCGTCGCGAACCCTTGCCGAAAATGTTCACAGACAGTCGGAGAGAGAAGAGAGCGTATGAGAGAGAAGAGAGCGTATAAGATAATACATAATTTTCTTTTTTATAATTTATACATGTATTAATTATACATAAATAATTTATTTTCTAACTAATATATAAAAAAATTATACTCGAATAGTTTATTTTCATTGTATATAACTTATTATAAACACTAATATATATATATATATATATATAATCTCTGTCAAACGACCCCTAACCTACCGTGGAAAGCTGCACAAATATCTCTTTGAAATAGCAAACCAAAACCAGAACATTCATCAATAATTCAATTCTTGGAACAATAAAAGCATGCATCCAAAAATCGCCGCCTTAATCTCCCCTCTCTCAATAGGACGGTCATGCCAATTATGAGAGGTTTTTTCAAAAATAATTTATCTTTATTAATATTAAACAACATAAATTCAGTACATTATTAATTTAAAATTTTCAAATCATAAATAACAAAACAATCTTAATAATTATTTTTAAAGGATAAGCTAAAAAGTCTATTTGAATTCACGTTCGATGATAACTCTATTTATGATTTTAACGTATGTTTATTATATTAATTTTAAAAAAATATTATAAATGCTTCTTTTATTTATTTAAAATACTTCAAAATTTACTTTAAAATTAATGTAACTAAAAAATATCTAAAATAAATTAATACAAATCGAATCTAAATAAGTAAAATGAGGGACATAGATCTTTCAAGTTCTAATACAGATAATTCTTTTTAAGAAAAACGTTATTTTCAAATAAATTATACTTATTTTGTCCTATTTTAATTGTTACGATACGATTTAATATAACTTTTACAAAATAAATTAAAAATATTGTTTCACTCATATTTCTTATAAATAATTAAACTTTATTTCTATATATGTTTATTAATTATAAAATAATTAATATTAAAAATAAAATAATTAATTCTTCAACATATCTAATAGAAAAAAAAGAGCTAAACATGAAAAACTCAAAAAAGGGCCTCTTATGTGGATACACTAGGGGTCATTTACTATGATGTATGAGTTATAATAATTTTGAGACATAAGATAATTTTTAGATTATTTATCTAATTATTTTTATCTTAATAATAATTTTATATTTACAATAAGATAATTTATTCATATTAATTATATTAAGATAATATGTTGTCGGCCAAACAAACAAATTTGAGTATGAGGTGCTTTTTTGCTGTTCCCCTAACTGTTTCGGCGTGGCGCCTGGCCAGAATTTCAAATCCTCCTAAGACGGACACGTAGCTTTCCCTTTACTGCACGTCATCACTCTCTCTCCCGCCAACCCTCCATTTTCTCTAGCGAATCTCTCTCTCACAATTGGAGGAATCATGGATGAAGTTCTCCCATCTAAACCTGCTTCACTGAATTTCCCAATATCATTTCCAGATCTTTCTTGAAAAAAGAAAAAAAATATTATCAGTTCAGAAAATTAGAAATTTGCACTGATTTCTGATTATAGGCTGTTTTTTTAATTTTTTTTTTGAATTTTTTGAGAATGGCAGAGAATAATGATGTAATGAAAGGAAATCCACCTGGGATTTTGCTAATTAGAAGCATTAGAAGGAAAGATTGGAGTTTAAAAACGTATAAATATGCAGTTTTGTTGATTACATTTATAGCTTATACATCTTATCATGCTTCCAGAAAACCTAGTAGTATTGTGAAGAGCGTTCTACATCCACATCCGTTTCTCAACGATACGGTTACGAATCCATGGCCTATTGGTCCGCTTTTCGTAAAGAGGGAAATTTTGGGTTCTATGGATTTGGGTAAATCGAAAAAGAAAGGTTGGGAACCATTTAACGGAGAGGATGGAACGTCGAAATTGGGGGAAATTGATTTGGCGTTTTTAGCATGTTATTCGATGGGAATGTATGTAGCTGGGCATTTAGGGGATTCATTGGACCTAAGGCTGTTTTTAGCTACTGGGATGATTGGAAGTGGCATTTTCGTAGGGTTATTTGGTATGGGTTATTTTTGGAATATACATGCTTTTTGGTTTTACTTGGTTATGCAAATGGTTGCTGGATTGTTTCAAGCTACTGGGTGGCCTTCTGTTGTTGCTGTTATTGGAAATTGGTTTGGTAAAAGGAAAAGGGGATTGATTATGGGTATTTGGAATGCTCATACTTCTGTTGGCAATATTAGTGGATCTCTTATGGCTGCTGCTGTTTTGGAACATGGATGGGGTTGGTCTTTTATTGTCCCAGGATCATTTATATTTTTAGCTGGGATAATGGTGTACTTGTTATTGCCTGCATATCCAGAAGATATTGGGTTTCCTTGTCCTAATCAACCGTATGTTGAGGATTCGTTGCAGACTAACGATGAAGAAGCTCAGACCGTGAAAGAAAATATGGCTGAAAATGGACAGTTTAATGTCCCCAGGATTGGTTCGAATAGGACAAGTGTTGGTATTCTTGATGCTTTTCTAATACCAGGAGTGATTCCATTTGCTTTGTGCCTTTTCTTCTCAAAGTTGGTAGCATACACATTTTTGTACTGGTTGCCATTTTACCTTAGTCAAACAGGTATCACTGCTTACATTTATGAATCATTTGCTATAGTTGGTCCTTTGTCTGTGATATTCAATGTTCTGGTGTTAAAGCTGTTCCAAAAACCGACAGATTGGAGGTATTAGGTAATCCTTGGATTATTTATTCCACTATTTATGCCTTAGTCATGTTATCCCATATACACGGTTGAATAAACCAAATGACCCCCTGAGTGATAAATTATGCCTTGGTTTTTCAAACTAGACAAGTAATCATGAACATCTATAATTAGTACAATGGACAAATGATGGGGGAGTACTTTTTCCATTAGCAGCTTCATCTGTAATAAGTTTTTATTATATGAGGTATTTAGGAGTTTCCAGTGCTGATAAGGTTGGGAATTGTGATTCTGGAGCTTTTGAGTGTTGAAACAGGAAGTTCTCAAAAAAAAAAAAAAAAAGAAAGAAAGAAGTGTCAAAATCTGACTTTTTTTTTAAACCTCTAAATGTACTAATTGTTGCTGCTAAGGCTGACTCTTCCTGAGTGGTAAAATACACATCCCATCTGATTAAGGAACAGGTAACTGATACGGTGTTGGAGTTGCACTGTAGTCTCTGCTTCTTATGGCAAATCGGGCTACTGATTGTGTTTTTCTATTTGCTATATTTAAATTGCATACAGGAATGTCACTCTTTCTCATGTGACCAGATTATCCCTACCCTGTTTTTTGAAAAACCCAAAAAGGGTGAGAATACAGGACAAGGGCCATGTTGCATCAGCATATATATAGAACATTTCATACAAGCTCCTTAGTCTGGTCTGCTAGCAAACTACTCCACTACATTCTAGTCCACAATAGCCTTCTAAATAGACTACCTTAAGTAAGAAATAGGGTAGTGCCAAACTAATACACATTTAAGAGTATTTAGAAGGCACTATCTGAGTCTGTTTAAACATAGATATTAGTTTGACGGTTCATTGGTTTAAGTAAGTTAATTTGAATGTCTAATACATTTGGAAGGCTGTGCTGGAGCAACTGCATTCTTTACGAGTAATTTCAGCTAGGTTTCTTTAAGTTCCCTGAAGTATAATTGGCAAAGTAGTGCTTCTAATTCAACTTTATAATGCATTTCTTGAGAGAAGCTTGTTAGACATGTTTGTTGGCTATATACTTGCTTTGATATTAAATGTTTCTCAGGTATTAAATGTTTCTCAGGTTCCAACTGCAAAATAACAGTTCTCCGGTTATGGAAACTTTTCCCCTTATCTTTTGAGAGTCGTGAATGTATTAAATTTACCTGATGAACTACAAAATACCTAGAATAGTTATATATATTATTTGGATTATTATTATCAATGTTCATTCTACTTTGAAAATTCATTGTCAGAGTTCTTTCTTTCTTTTTTTTTTTGGTTGTTTTGTAAATTTCCAAGTGACGCCATTGTCATGTTCCTCATCTTGGTTCTTGCTGATCTTTTTGCAGCCATAGGAGGAGAGTATGTTTCGGTGAAATCTGCTGGGAATCTCTCTGCTCTGTTTGATGTTGGAGGTATAGTGGGTGGAATTCTAGCTGGACATTTATCTGACAAGCTTGACGCTCGTGCTACTACAGCAGCCAGCTTCATGTATGCAGCAATTCCTTCTATGCTTTTGTATCGCAAATATGGAAGCGCATCAAAGTTCATTAACATTCTGCTCATGATGGTAGCCGGCCTGTTTGTTAATGGGCCTTATGCACTTATAACAACTGCAGTGTCAGCAGATTTGGGTACTCACAGCTCTTTGAAAGGAGATTCACGAGCACTTGCAACAGTTACTGCCATTATTGATGGTACTGGATCTATTGGTGCTGCTTTAGGTCCTCTCTTGACGGGTTTTCTTTCACCAAAAGGATGGGATGCAGTTTTTATAATGCTTGTTATTGGTGCACTTAGTGCTGGTCTTCTTCTATCTCGTTTGGTTCTTTTTGAACTTAGTGAGAAGTTCTCTAAACGCCTTGCCTGTGGACAACAAAGTAACAGAGGTAAGATATGTCTCCATTTGTGTATCTATTTGCCATTTTCTATTTGTTCAACTGTGTCTATCATCGTTATTTCATTTCTTTTGTTTTTCCTGATAAAGGTAATATTTCCTGATTTCATTCCTTCGTGTTCTCTGCAAAGTTCAGTACAAAACATAATTTGTTAATGTGTCAATGCATAGCATTTGCTAAAAGCATTAGCGTTCTGATTTTAACATTGCAGAAGTAGGATCAAATGAATTGGAAACAGTTTCTTTTTTGGTATAGCTTACATAATACTGAAAAAGATACATGGTACGCTTTGCTCCCCTTTTTTTAATTTGCTTTCGGGGAAAAAGCACCTTTATACCAAGAAACAAGTAACAAACAACTATTGCTGTCATGTGCTGTTTTAAGCTTAGGAACAATAATTTATCTGGACCAATGGTTTATTCTTGTCAAGTAAAGGGGAAGAAGACAGATATTACTTTTTATAAAGGTAAAAGAGAAGTCAAAATATTTGGAGTAATAAAAGTTCTATTCTAGATATTATAGCTGTATCGTGTATAAGAAAATCTCACATTCCCAAGTATTCATGGTCTCAGCTAACAGACTCCAGAAGTAAATGATGAAATTGGAGTTTGGAACTTAATTGTCAAATTTATCAGGCGTATTCATGCTGTGATCCCTGTGCAAGTTTGGTGTAGTTGGATCAGTAGTAATATGCTATAACATTTGCTGTGAAGAATGGAAATTTAAACACCACCCTGATGTAGAGCAGTAGTTTAGTCTGAGTTCTATATATTGGTGTATATGGTTACATTATTATCTTTTCGAGTGGGATGCGCAAAACATGTTACATCAAACAATGATAATTAGTGGTTATTTTGTTATGCATATCTGATCCTCTTATATCTCGCATATAATTTCACCTATTTTTTTAATTTGAAGACTATCATGCATAACTGAATCCAGCTTCAAATGAATTTGATCTCCTCCTCCATCTGTATCGCGGACACACATGAGGAAATGAAAATACTATTATCTTTTTGTTGTATACTTGATATATCCTCAAAATTTAATTAAAATGCACGATATACTTGCATGGAAGTGCATCAGAATCTGGGTGATGCTTGTGGATGATCTTAATTCAGTAAAAGATTTGGTTTCTTTGTTGTTAATTTTGTCAGTTGCCTCAAACAGAATCTATTTTCAATAAGAGTTAGAAACTTCTTCAAATTCAGATTATGTCCTAATCCCGCCCACCCTACCCACACTCGAAATGAAAGATGGATCAATTGATGTATAAAATATGTTAAATGCAATACCAACAATAACAACAACATACTCATCGTGGCGCGCGCGCGAGAGAGAAGCTCGTGACTTGGGTCAAGTGAAGGGCATCAAGGATGATGACAGTGAGGTGTTAGTGGATGGGACTTCTATTAAGTAAAGGTGGCAAGCTTTACTTTCACAAACTATTAAATGAATAAGGGACAGAGATATTGAGATAGGTGATTTGGCGCACTCTTATAGTCATCGAGGCTTTGGTTACTGTAGGTGTTTCAGGACTGAGGAGGTTAGACGTACTATTAGTAGGATGAACAGAGGGAGAGCAAACGGACCCGATGTGATTCCGGTGGATTTCTGGAAGAGCACGGATAAGGATGGCATGGAGTGGTTGACTAGATTGTTTAATGTTATTCTGAAGATGGTTAAGATCCCGATGAGTGGAGGAGAAGTATAATTGTTCCATTGAACAAGTGTGATACTCAAAACTGTAACAATTATAGGGATATTAAGTTGCTAAGCCACACTATGAAGGTCTGAGAGAGAGTGGTGGAAATGAGGGTGAGAAGAGGAGTGTCAATTTCAGAGAATTAGTTCAGGTTTATGCCGAGGCAATTCAATACTAAAGCAATTCATCTTGTGGAGAAATATAGGGAAAAAGAGAGAGACCTTCATATAGTATTTATTAATCTTGAGAAGGCCTATGACAAAGTTTCGAGGTATGTCCTATGGAGGTATCTAAAGGTGTTCTAATGGTGTATATTAAGGTGATAAAGAACATGTATGATGGAGTCAAAACTTAGGTAAGGATGGTGGGAGGAGACTCAGAGTATATCCTGTTGAGATGGGACTTCATCAAGTATCTGTGTTATGCCCTTTTCTTTTTGTTTTAGTGACAGATGAATTGACACAGTCTATCCAGGAGGAGGTTCCGTGGTGTATTCTATTTGCAAATGACATAGTATAGTATTGTTTGATGAGACCAGGGACAAAGTTAATGAGAAGTTGGAAGTCTGGAGATATACTTTGGAATCGAAAGGCTTCAAATCGAGCGGGACCAAGATAAAATACCTGGAGTGTAAATTTAGTTTTATGAGGGACGTAGCAGACATTGAAGAGGGCTTTCTACTCAATCTATTCTCAAGAGGGAAAACTTTAAAAATCTCAGGTTCATCATCCAGCGTAGTGGTGATATCTTTGATGATGTTATACGTCGTATTGGAGCAGCATGGATGAAATGAAAGCTTGCCTCAAGAGTATTATGTAATCAGAAGATACCACCTAAACTTAAAGGTAAGTTGTATAGAATGGTGGTTAGACTGTCTTTGATATATGGGGTGGAGTATTGGCCAGTCAAAAACTCACATGTTCAGAAGATGCGGGTTGTGGAAATGAGGATGTTGATATGGTTGTGTGGATACCAAGGTGACAAGATTAGGAATGAGATCATTTGGGAGAAGTTAGGGGTGACTTTCGGGGCAGACAAGATGAGAGAAACAAGACTCTGATGGTTTGGACATGTGCAGAGAAGTGTTGACGCTTTTGTTAGGATATGCGAGAGGTTGGATTTAAGGGTTACGTGGAGGGGTAGAGGTAGACCGAAAAAGTATTGGGGGGAGGTGATGAGACAAGATATGGCACAACTTCATATCACTGAGGATATAACCTTAGATAGAAAGGAATGGAGGTCGCGTATTAGAGTAGAAGGCTAGTAGGGGTAGGATGATGCCTTGTCTTGTGATATGGTAGGATTGTAGGATTAGTCGTCTCATTATATATTATGTTGTTATTAGTCATCGTTTATTTTGTTACTTGTATTGTATTTATGAGTTTTCAATTGCTTTCCACTATAGTTGTTTTAGTATCTAGTCTTTTCTGCTTTTGAGATTGATATATTTGAGTTGAGAGTTTTTTGGAAACAACCTTTCTATCTCTATGATTTTTTATTTTTTATTTTTCAAAAATTGGGGGGTAGGGGAAGGGGAAATGGGAGGGGATTACAATGTGGGGAATCGAAGCCTCACCAACAAGGTGGGACTTCAGATGGTCAATCAACTGAGCTACTAAGATTCTCCCTATCTATATGAGGTAGTGGTAAGGTCTGTGTATATTGTACCCTCCCCAGGCCCAGTGAATACTGATCTATGTCTCTCCTTTTGCTTGTGCAGTAATTACAGATATATTAAAGTAGCTTCATCATCTTTCTCTGTGTTCTGAAAATCTGATTACCAAATTTTTTTCGGTGTATTTCATCATTATGTAATATTTATGACAACTATAAACAACAACTACATATTGAGTGGGGTCTGGGAATGGTGGGGTATATGCAGCCTTACTCTTACCTTACCTTGTGAAAGGCAGAGATGTATGACAACTATGAAAAAGTGATTTAAAATAATGAATCTTCTCTGCATATCATTTTTGCTTCTCATGCATTACCACTTAATGTCGTCTGTTTCTGTACGTACTTGTAGTCTGAAAAGTTCTCTGTTGATATTGGAGAATATGGATGAACTGACAGCAACAGGAGTTAAACAGCTTTTCTTTTTATTTTTGTGGTTTTATTTGTAGTTGAAACTACTTTAAAGCCTCCTCTCAGGTGTTACAATCTCCATAAAATTTTATAAGTTTAGTATGCTGGTACATGCTTCTATCATCTTGCAGGCTTTGTTGTGGAGGATCTTCCAATTAAAAGTGTCAATTGTTCACCTACAATCTTCAGAAATTGCTTTGTTGGTTTTCGAATTGATTCGCTGTGTAGTGTATAATGAAATTTTCTGATATATTCTCGGGTACTATTTTCTGAGACATTGGTGGGTGCTATTTCAAAATATTACTTTTCCCCTTTTAGAGGATAAGGATTGTAGCTTGTTCTCTATTCCTTAGTGATATTAAGTGTGGCTTGTCATTTGCCTCTCTCATCTTAAGAAAGTTGCTTTATTTTGCAGGTTCTGCATCTCAACCCCTTCTAACAGACCAAAGATGAGGATTCTTGCGCATGTTTGTCAAGAAACGTAAAGAAATGATAGCAGACATCTCCGTGAAAACAGAAGCAAAAATCAAGGTATGAAAAAACCAATGGAACCGGTGGGACTCTGGAAGCCTTTTTGTCATCAAGATCTCCACTAATGCCTGGAACATGGGTTTCTTGGTACATGTCAAAATGAAACAAAGGTGCTTCCCTCATGAGTTTTTTGCTGTTGTGAAAGTTGTTGCTTGTTATCTGAGATATATTTGAAGGTTTAACGAGACGTGTCTGGTAGTTATGCTGTAGCTGGTATTACCTTTTTTCTTATCCCAGGAAGGAGAGTTGTAGATAGAATAAAGTGGAGCTAGATTGTTATTAGCACTTCCGAGTGTTTGTTAGTCCACTTGTTCCATTATCCATCTTTTAAAGTTTTTGCCACACAAATCTTATTTATAAGAGTAGTATTTGTGTCAACTGCATTTTATTTCTTCTGAAACCTGTCTTGGTTAACACTACATTACTGAAACTGGTTGTCCGTTGTTTTTTTACGAGAAACTGATGATTAAGTCTCTGTAGACGTACTACTTCTGGAGTTGACTAAAGCGCTCATTCTCCATTGATGATCAAGTCACTATTTATCATTTAATGAAAATTTATGAGTCAAAATACCCTTAATTGATCTAATTTGGCAAAACTTTTACTTTATCCGACGTCAATTCTGTAATATTTAACTTGTGAGATATAAGTTCAGAAAACTTGTCTTTAAAGTCAAAAGTTTGTAGGAATAAGTTATGCCTCATAATTTTGTGAAAATATGAAATTGTACCTTTATTTAGATCTACATTTATGAATTGAAAGGTTCGAATAATCATTCTATAATCAGTTGTTAGAATCAATAATAAATCTTCAAATTGTTCATTTGAAAAAATTGGAATGCTTCTTAATAGACAATCATGATGCTTTTCAAAAATCAAAATTCTTGATTAATGGAAGAACAATTAACCATTTTTGTTCTACATAAGTACGGTAGAACTTGTGCCTTGCAAAAATTGTCTTACAGGACATAGTTTGTGTCTTGTGATTTTTGTTTAGCGAAAACGATTTGTTTTTGTTTTTTCAATTTCAGGTACTTGTCACTTTTTTGTTACTTAAAAATGCCAAAAGCAAATTTGAGGGGGCAAATATTAAAGATCATCCCAAAATAAGGGGATCCATGTGAATAACCTACAATCCATATTTGGGCCCATTTAGGCACGCAAAAGACGACCTTATGGTCAATGAAGTGGGATGAGAATCATGAACAAGTTTAAATTACAACAGAGAAGAAAACATTAGGTGTTTTCTTCCCATATATTCTAGCAGGTATCCCGTGTTCTAGCCTTGGACAAAGTTACCATGTACATGTTGCTATTGGGAGGTGGCAAGTATCCTGCAGAGGTGCATGCAAGCTAACCCAAACAACATAGCTAGGAAAAAAATTATTCAAATGCAAAAGTGTGTATCAAAATCAATTCCATTTCGATAAGTTTTATGCACTAACTAGAGATAAAACTAAGAGTACTCAACTATAAACTTTGCAAATTGAAGTTCTGAGTAGACTTATCAAGGAAAATCAGGACATGGAGCCCTTGTTTAAACATATATTTCTATCTCAAACCACTACCTCAGCACACAAACTTTCTCAAAGATCTTAATTTGTACATTCCTTTCAAGGATCCTCTTTGAGTTTCCTGTGAAAGAAATCTAAAAGATTTCACAAGAGAGCCATGGCTCCTTCATGTGCCATGTTAGTGCTCTCCCTTTTCCTTACATTTCTATCCCTCTCTGCTGATCAAGCACCCATAATGCCACCTTCCAGCATTGTAGCCCAGTCCCCGGTTATCATCAAGCCTCCGCTTATGTCATCACCAGCACCAGTGGCATTTCCTCCAACAATTAGCCCTGGTCCATCAGTTAGCTCATCACCAGCACCTGATATGCCTGCCTCTCCCCCTGCACCCATGGGACTGGGGCCTCGGCACCGGCTCCGGGATCTGCTGATGGATTTATACCTTCTCCATCAAGTGCTTTAGTGCATAGAAGTAGCATGGCAGTGGTAGCACTGATTGGGAGTGTAGCACTCCTACTCTAAGCTGATGGTCACATGTCTTCAACATGTGGTGTAGATTAAAAAATTTTACCAGTATGTTATTTTTATTGCATTTTAATATATTTTACAGTATTGTTGTTTTTTTCATTTTTGCTGTTTCACTTTGTCCTTGATTTTCAAGGTACATGAGTGAATGTGAGTTTTAAGGAACGATGAGGATGCCGAGATGAAGATTTATCAGTTATCAATTGTTACAGCTATCATATAACATTTTCACTCAGCTTAATAAAATACACTTCTATTCTTACTTGCCTTTCCAGTGCTAATTCACTTTCATGTAAATGAATTTCAGAAACAAGTACATATTGCAGGCATTCAAAAGCTAAATATATCTATATAGATGTATATACAGAGAGCGGGAGGGAGACGCACGACATATAGCTAAACAAGAATAGCTATCTGTTTCCAGCATCCTACACATATTTTAGTAGCTTTAAGCTAATCCACATGCTACCTAATTGCATGTGGCAATCAAGCTTTCATCCAGAGCAACCAAAAATATGCTGAAATTTGCCAAGTCAGAAAGAGGTTGGCTTCTTGATTAATTGCTTGGGTGATGTAGATAAAATATGTAAGATACTGTTTTTTTCCATCTTGTAGAAAAATGTCAAAAGAGAAAGATATTGTATTCATTCATCATCTTCTCCTTTGTTTTCTACGGCACTCGAAACATTCTGTATTTGGGAACTTACTTCCACTAGAGTAGCTGGTTTGGAGTTTACTGGGCGAGACTTTTAAGTCTTCCACCAGTATCTGGCGAAGCTTTTCATTTTCCTGCATGAGCTCATCAATCACTTGCTGATGTTTCATCACCTACAAAGCAGCAAGCGTATTTTCAGTACTTCACATGCCATATAAACATAGCACATCAATGTAAGTCTCATATTCTGTAAAGAACATTATTAAGTGGCGTAAATAGTCAACATGAAAACTTACAATATGAAGAAGGTTGTTCTCTGATCTCAAATGCTCAAACTGCAAATAAAGAAGTACGGGAGTTACAACTAATATATTTTGATATTAGCAACCTCATATTTAAACAACAACAACAACAACAACATATCCAGTGAAATCCCACAGGTGGGGTCTGGGGAGGGAAGATTGTACGCAGACCTTGCCGCTACTTCGTAGAAGTAGAGAGGCTGTTTCCTAGAACCCTCATCTCAAAACCCAAAAGCAGAGAGAAACTAGATATGCCAAAGAAA
>JAABOM020000096.1:15188645-15199251 GCA_011800125.2 Solanum clarkiae | reverse complement strand
AGGATATATTTATTAATCATTTTAAGAAAAAAAAATTTAAAAATAAAAGAAATTGAAAGGCAAAAGAAATGAAGTAGAAGGAAAAAGAGAAATGAGAGGAAGATACATAAAATTGGAAAAAAATAAAGAAATATAAAATACAATATGGTTAAAAAAAAGGTTAAAAAGAATTAGAAAAAGTTGAAATAACTTTTTTTTTTTAAAATAGATACGTGTCAGTTTGTGTCTTTCACTATTTAACATAAATTTGAATGAAGCTTTTTAAGGGGACATATATTCCACTTTAATATAGTCTAGGAGATCATAGGACTGTCGCAAAATTGGAGTGTGCAACAATAATTTTCGATCATAATAGGAGTGTGTTTTTAACCAATTTTGATGTGAAACTCATATTTTCAATTGATTCTCCATAATTTGTCGGCCGAATTCAGCGCACAAAATTTACAATTTATTTTCTTATATAATTTATAAATTATAAGTAATACTAAAACAAAATTTAGCTCATACTCCCTTCGTCCAACTTTACTTGATCCTTATACTATTTTGGGATGTCCAATAATACTTGTCCACTTTATGAAATCAAGAGACAATTGTACACGTAGTTTCTAATTTACCCTTATTATTAATTATAGTCATTTCCCTATTATATTTTTCAAAACATCGTATTTATTATATTCAAAGGATAATCTAATAAAATTATCCTATCATTTACTACTTTTTAATTCTTACGCCAAAATCAATAAGGATCAAATAAAATCGAATGACAGGAGTACATATTTAAAAAATAACAACGGCAAATTTCGTGGTTAACTAGGGAAAAAATATGGTCGGAGGTGTAAAACGGGGTACGTTGAAATCAATAATCAGAGGAATTGTCATTTTGTCAACCATAAATTTGACATTTGAATTGAATTTAAAAGTGAAAGAGAGTAGCTAGCAGCTATTCGAGGAGGCCACGAGGAGGATAAGTACTTCTCTTTTTCTATTTTAATAATTGGAGTAACATAAATACTCAAATAGTACCGTCCATCCTTTTTCACCTACTCCTTTTTTCTTCCCCTTTTGGGTTTTTTCCTATTTGCATGTTGCCCGGAATCTCAAAATTAAATTAAATTTATCCAATTCATTAAAATATGAGTGGATTAATAATTTATCTATTTATTTGTTCAATTCATTTAAAATTTAGTTAATGTACGATCCAAATTGATTCGAGAGAGATCTTGTCAATATTTTTTTAAAAATATTTTTTAAATTTAATATATTTTATATAGTCAGAGTTTAAAAAGTTTTTTAATTAAGTATTAAAATGTTTAAAAAAAATAAATAAAATAAGAAAAATTTGGTAAAAAAGTTGGGTCGGGTTAAATTTTGACCACACCATAACCTATTACTCAACTCATTTCGATCCAAAGTAAATTTGAATTAATTGGATCTTGACCTATTATGATCTGCTCAAATGTAATTCAACCCGCTCAAGTGTCACCCCTTGATGTTGCTTTAGGAGTATTTATTTTGCTTAGCAAACACATACTATAATTTCTTTTATTTTGACTCTTCCAATTTTATTTTAATTTCTAACTTCATTTCTCCCCGTATATAAATACAAAATATTGAGATTATTCTCCTTTCTAAGCGCGTTAGAAATTCTTTTAAATGTTGAATTTATATCCTTAACAATTCTTATTTGTTTTCTCTTTCTTGTTTTCAGTCCCATTTTTTCTTCATTTACTTATTTATTTTCTTCATCAACCTACTTCTCCATTCACCTCTCTGTGAGTCAAAGATAATGTTCTTTTTATTTTTGATTTATATAATTCATTGGGCATATATAAAATTTAAAATATCAGTTATATTTTATGTTGTAAAAGACTAAATAAAATATTAAAATAATAAGTAAAAAACTAAATTGAGGAGAAAGATATTATATATCAAAATTTAGAATTATAATTATTGGAGTGTTCTCAAACATTTTGTAGATGCCACATAAATTGAAAATTATAGATATCTTCATAGTAACATAAATCGATGTTTATGTTAACCGTGTTACTAATCGATCTCAATAATAAATTCTATAATTAATTCAATATAACTAATTGACACATATTATTGCTTAAAGATGAAAGAATGATACAAGTCAAGTACATCAGGTTGACATGAGAAAATAAAATACGGAGTGTTTATTTAATTGATTTTTAAATCCTTTTAATGTGTTTTTAATAGTCGTTGAACTCTAATATTGAGTAAAGTTTTTGTATTTAGTGGGTACTCTTTCCTTTTAAAAAATAATCACCTATTTTATCTTTTAAATTTATTTTAAAAAAGAATGATTTCTTTTTTTTATATTATTTTAATTTTAATTTTTCACGTGTAATATTTAAGGCCATAAGATTAAAGAACATTTTTGTTCATTTAATATAAATGTAATGTATGTCATAATTGAAAAATTCTTTTTATTTTTTAAAATTTCATATAAATCGAAAGGAGTACCTAAAAAATAAAGCTGAAGAGTTAAACTGCAACAAAATTAAAATTGAAGTGTGTCAAAATTAAATTTAGAGGTAAGTTAAAAGAAATGGGAATGCATTTGACCTTATGTTTAGTTTGCTTTTTGATGTTGTCTATAGAAAACAAGATTTTTATTTTCTTAAAATGGAGAAAAAAATCGGCTTTTTTATCACCACCCGTCTCATTTATTGGATTACTGATTACTGATGTTGATGTTGGTTGTAATCGTAAATAATGAAAAGAATAAGCCTCAATGTGAAACCTTCTCCTCTATAAAGAACAAAGTTCTGATCGTATCCACTAGCTTCCACGTTCTAACTCACTAGCTTTTTTCCTTCTCTCTCTCTCCAAGTTCCTTTCTCTCTCTAAAACCATGCAGATCGGAACGAAACTTCCAAATCTTCACCCTTTTCAGGCAAAGGGAGTGAACTTTAAGTGCAATGCACAAACTGTAAAAACACTCACACCGCCGTCATCTACAGAGATGACGAAAAAGCACATTTCCAATCTGGAAAAGCTTCTGCAAAAGACAAACCCACTTGATAATTCATCAAATCCGGTAATAATTGAAAAATCGAGTAATAAATCGGTAGAGAATAAGAGAAGAAATTTGTTAGAAGGCCTTAATTTGGCTAATATTTGGCCGGATTACATGAGAAAAGCTGCTGAGGAAATGTCGCCAAGGCATTTGAATAGACTTAAAAGACTGTTATCGTCGAAATCAATTGAATATTCTCCTCGGAACAATCTCGCTAACAGGTGGAGAGAGTATCATGGAAGCAATAACTGGGTCGGACTACTCGATCCGCTGGACGAAAATCTCCGTCGAGAATTGGTTCGGTACGGGGAATTCATACAATCGGCTTATCACTGTTTTCATTCCGACCCGGCCACGTCAGCAGATGATGTTCCGTCGGAGAAACACGTGGCGTTGCCCGACAGGACGTACAAGGTGACTAAGAGCTTATACGCAACTTCATCTATCGGGTTGCCTAAGTGGGTGGATGACGTAGCGCCTGATCTCGGATGGATGACTCAGAGGTCTAGCTGGATTGGTTACGTCGCGGTGTGCGATGACAGGAGTGAGATCCAACGGATGGGAAGGAGAGATATTGTTATCGCATTACGAGGGACCGCCACGTGTTTAGAATGGGCGGAGAATTTTCGTGACTTGTTAGTAGAACAAAATGATATGATGAAGAACAAGGAGTACAGTCTAAAGTAGAATGTGGATTTTTAAGTTTGTACAAAACAGGTGATCATCGCGTGCCAAGTTTAGCTGAATCAGTCGTTAACGAAGTGCAGAGATTGATCGAAAAGTACAAAGGAGAGCCATTAAGCATCACTGTAACCGGGCATAGTCTCGGTGCTGCATTAGCCCTTTTGGTCGCGGATGATTTAAGCACGTGCGTGCCGAACGCACCGCCCGTGGCCGTTTTTTCCTTCGGAGGGCCTCGAGTAGGCAACCGGGGTTTCGTGGACCGTCTTAACGATAACAACGTGAAGGTTTTACGAATCGTCAATAATCAAGACGTGATCACGAGGGTTCCAGGCATGTTTGTGAGCGAAGCGCTCGACAAAAAGCTTAGAGAATCAGGGGCGGGTCGCGTGCTAGAGATGTTAGATTGTAGGATGCCATGGGCGTACTCACACGTTGGGACTGAATTCAGAGTTGACACAAGAATGTCTCCTTTTCTGAAACCTAACGCGGACGTTGCGTGCTGCCATGATTTAGAGGCGTATTTGCACTTGGTAGATGGATTTACGGCGTCTAATTGTCCATTTAGGCCTAATGCCAAGAGAAGTCTTGTGAGGTTGCTAAATGAACAAAGGTCTAATTTTAAAAGACTTTACACTAGCAAGGGAAAGGATTTGACTATCAATCTTGACAGAGAGCATAATTTCCCTAGGTCTAGTTGTTTGCCTAGTCCATCATCCTGAGTATTATATATAAGTAGGGAATGCATACCTCATGTACAAAGAAGAAACAAGAACTATATGTTCTCGACATACTTTGTTTTTCTTTCTTTACTCCTTTGGCCATGAAAATTATTCACCTTTTTTTCTGAATAATTTTTCATGACAGCTTATGAGCTATTTTCAAACTCAATCTTGTAACTTCAAATATTATATAGACTCTCTTCTCTCATTTTGCCAGTATAATCGAACACAATTCTGTTTCAACTCCAACTTCGTAATTCTAACAAAAAAATTAGATCTATGGCCAAAAGCCTACTAATTAAATCTTCTTATTTGATGACAAATTATTACGTAGATTATACTCAAATATGCAATGGAGTAGACATGAGAAGAATAAACTGATCGATATGGGCAACAAGAAGAATAGAATTCTTTGTCCCAAGAAGCAAAGAAAGAAGAACGGGATGAGACAATGGTTCAATTGATGATCAAATGGTGGCTCTCCGCAAGCATGTGATGGACAAGGGATCACAATGAAGGGGGACACAGAAACACCAATTACCAAAATTAAAGTTCCAAATCCTAACTCATGGGATATCCCACTCCATAAGATAACTTTATCTATTTGACTTTCCACAACAAACAACCCCTTAAAAGACTTGTTTGGTACGAAGGGTAAGAGATAATCAATTAATCTTTAAATTAATTTTAGGAGGAGTTTATTCCTTGTTTGAACGGAAAAAAATCACAAGACAATTTATCATAAAATCATCTTCTTATTCTTATCTCACATCGAGGATTGAATAACAATTATGAGATAATTAATTTCTAATTAATTAATTTCAAAGTAACTTGTTTGCCAACCAAATGATCGAGCCTGCAGTGCTAATTATAATACCAAATCCTACTTATTTTTCAAAGCTAGGGACCATTTGATACTAAAATCAAACTAGAATGGCGAACTGGTGTTTTGTATCATTGTATGTGCATAAAAGTGTAATAAAGGTAAACTAGTGGACCAGTACTGCAGCTAAGTGGATAATTCAGGAGTAATGGTGTAAATTTCAAAAGTTGAACCCAGAATAAAACATTTTCAGGCAGATAGAAAATTTATCCCGGGAAATTATAAATTTGAAAATTTTAAAAGACCCGCACTGTAGACTATCTAGATCTGAAAATGGCAAGAAACAAGCCATGTTTTTTTTTTCTTCAGTATTCAGAGCTGCTCTTTCACACTTCCAAACATCAAGTTTGAATCATTGTCCGTCTTCGTATTTCGGAATCTCTAGTATGATGCCTAAGCAGGTAATGCCAGAAGCTCCTCTTTTTTTTTTTTTTTTTTTTTTTTTTTTTTCTGTTAGCAATAAAGAAATGAAACTTCTCACTGAATGAGTGAATTCTGAATTGCAGGTGTTGGATTCTGTAGACTCATTATCGATTCCTTCTGGTATGCATAATTTCTCCAAAGAGTCAATGTAGAAGGTTCCATCTATTGTTTTTCTAATTGGGTTATTTCTCATTATAACAAATAGAGCCGCCTCATATTGGAAATTGGTTCTCGAGTTATGCATATGAATCGCCGGTGTTGAGTGGGATTGATGATTTTCAAGATTATGATGGTTCCAGAAATATCGATTCTGGAGATGGAAGGAAAAGAGAGAAAGATGAGGATTTACCTTCACAAGGAAATGTCGAACTTCCAATTAAGGTATTTGAACTTCTGGTTTTATCCCTAAAACCTTACCTTTAGGCTTCACACTTTCATTTAAATTTGTGGAAAGAATAATGAATTTGTTGAATTGAATCAACCCCCTTATGAGGAAGGGAGAAAAGAAGGAAAAATCAACTTCCTTGTTAAAAAGTTTTAGATACCGGGATATTATAAGGTCCATTAAGCAATGCAGTCACTGTGATCAGATTGTGACCAGAAATCCTTGCATTGGAGCCTCAATATTGAAGATGTTTTGTTTTCTGCTTCTTGAATTTAGCTTTGTAGTTACCAGACGTTTTAAAGTTTTGTAATTACTTTATGACTGTTACTGAATATTGTTTTCTAAGTTTAATAATAAGTATAACTTTATTAGTTGTTTCACAGGTATGGAGAGCTTCAGATAATATCTCATTTTCTTCTGGTAAGTTAGGCTCTTTTATATACTATGAAATATTGCGTTACTATTATTTCCTGGCATCTCAGTAAAAATAAGTGAAATTTAGAACTTTATATACACCGAGAAACTAGATGACAAACTAAAGATGGCAGTCCATTTATTTCCCTTAAATTTGCACATAAAAGTTCTTCGTATCAAGTTTGTAAGCTGCTGAGTTTCTGTTTCTATGCTAGTGCTATCACAGCCTATAGATACCACAGACTGTTTCTCAAGTTATGTGCCTGAAACTCCCCTATTGGACGACAGTGATGATTTTAGAGTCCCTGAATCAATTGACATCGGTTTCAATGAGGATACTACCTTCAGAGGATGCAAAACAGACATCAACGACAAGGAGGAAGATAATTCTGCTGAAAATCAAACAAATTGGAAAAGCAATAGTTTGTCTTCTGCTGTCGGTTTGGCTTCAAAGGGCCTTGTGCAGTGTACAAACTCTGCTGCAGATAACAAATGGGTAGGTCAGGTAAGTCATTTTTGTAATGTTTTTCAATTTTAATTGTGCAAAGTTTCAATTGGAAACCGAGTCTACTATAGAGTGCTTCACTGGTGGTGGATGTGGAAAAAAAATATTCAGATTTTCTCTGATTATTTTCATTAGTATGTTCCCTATAGTTTGTGAAGCTCAAAAATATTTTATTGGAAGCAGATGAGCAATTTTGTGGTGAGGAAATTTGCAAAATCTTGTATGCATTGACAAACATTAAGTCCTGTATCAACGAGTTCCCTTTTTAGCATACTGTAGCACAGAGATTTTTTTGGATTGTTTCTCCTGTGTTCTCTTCCTAAACCATGATTTTGTGTACTTGTGTCTTTAGGATGTGGACTCTTCAGATGACATTTCACTTGCTTCAGGTAAGTGTGATCCTTTCACCTCCTAATGTAAGAGTTTCCATTTTTTAAGCAGATAATGATGGTTTTTCTTGATGCTAATCTTCATTTTTCTATATGGTCTTTATCAGAGCCCCCCGACATCCGAAACTGGTTTTCTAGCTATGTTTATGAATCTCCTGAAGCGGATACTATTCAAGATTTCATTCTTCCAGATCATGAGAAAGAATTAGATGACAAAGTGTATAGGAATGCGTGTAGCAGCAGTGTGGAACCACAGAATTTGAGGAACTCATTAGGAACTTCTTTCATCCATGATAACAATTATGAGCATCAAACTGCCTCAAAGGTACTCTTGATTGATTTAGTTATATATTTCAGTGTACCTTCCTTTATCCATTTTTTGTGAAATCATGCTTTAGATGTAGAGTTATTGAATGTACACTCGAGGTAAAAGTAGAACCTTAAAGCTGTAGATCAGCAAACAGGAGGATTTTATCTGTCTGAGATAGCATATACCGTTTTGGCTAGAGGGTCAGTACCTAAAATATATGATTTACAGTGATGCATCACATAGTTGAGCATACAATAAAAAGATGAGAAAGACACATAAAAATATCTTTCCTGGCCTTATTGTCAGTTGGCTGGCAGCTATGCATATAAATTTTGTCTTTCTTTAGTTGAGGTGCAACTTACTATATTGTCATCTAGTTCCCTTGGTGATATCTCCTTTATGTATGTATACTTTGCAGGATCAGGAGGCTGATGGGACGAAGAACACAAGAGTATCCAATGAACTGTCTCGTGAAAGGATTTCTCAACAGACTTTACATCACAGGACAGTCGAGAATAGCAAATGTGGTTCACCAAGATTCATTGACCTGGTCCTCAAAGAGAGTGATGGAAAGCACTTGGAGACCATTTTTCCTCAAGAAGCTAACTGCGAGGTATCCTGTATCAACGATCATTCAAGCTATGAAGATGAAAGATTATCTAGACGTTCAATTCTCAGGAAGGATTCTGCAGAGAACAGATCGAAATCTGAAGATAGTGTTGAACCAGCTGTTGATGTGCAATCTAAAAATAGGACGGAGATGAGTCTGTTAAGTCAAAAGTTATCCAAGCGGAAAGCTGCAGAAGTCTTTGACAAAGAAAATCACATAAATGACTTGGGAGAGAATGGTTTTATATCAACCAGAAAGAGTAGAAATAGCCAAGTGCAGAACAGAAGTCCTTTGCCATCGCCAGCTGCAGTTCAGTCTCCTTTAAGTGGAGTTACTATTGCATCAAACTGCCGCAAGCATGGTTTGACTGGAGATGCACTCACAGAAACAACCAACTTGCATCCTAGTGCTTTGGAAACAACAGGAAAATGGCGATGCCCCCAGAGGACTAAGCCAAATCTTGGTCCTCCTTTAAAGCAGCTTCGACTGGAGAAATGGGTTCGTCGGGCTTAAGTCTAGTAAATTCTTATGAAGAGGAAATAGATATCAAGAATGGTGGAATGCAAAAAAGATTTTTGCATGTTAGCTAGTGAAAGATATGAGAAGAGTTGGCACAATGACAGAGTTGCTCTTTCAGGGGTTGAGCTGTGAAAACATTTTGCAGAAGCCTAAGGGCAATGTTGCATACAATGTGCACTCCCCTTACCCTACACTAGGCAGGTAGCTCTACTTGCAACTGGGTAAGCGCCATAACGCCTTAGTTAAACTGAAAATGTCTTAAGATCCAAGGCTCTACCTCAGGCAGTGAGCTTCTTGTTGCGAAGTTTGGTCGGCATTATTGAATCAAAAAAAGTTAAGAGGTAGGATGCATGTATCTGCAAACAGGTTGATCTGTAATGAGAGTTAACACCATTGCATTTGCATAGATCTTCCTTATTAAATGCTTAAGCATTCCTTTTTGCATTACTGCGTTCAAGTTTCTTATGTTGTAAGTAAAGAATACTTCAAGCACTTGAACAGGAAAAAGAGATTAGCTGAACTGACACTGATCAGGTTTCAGGAAGCAAGTGATCATGAATATTTGATCGAAAAATCAACTGCATGATTTATTATAAAGTTCATGAAAGTATTTTCTTTCCATATATAAACTCATTGTTGGTTGTGATAAAACTGAGTTGGTCTGTTCAGAGCATCAAATCTATTTTTTTCCGTTACTCCTGTTTGGCCTTGAGTCATATATTTTTGTCTGGTTACATTCACATTCAAATAGACTGAAGTATTTGTTAGTAGGGAGTGTTTCAACTCACTTGTTAGGTTTATTCGACACAAATTCAAATTAATTAAAGTCATCAGTGTTGGATACCAAGTGATTAAAGGGAAAAATATAAATCGATGGAAGCTAGTCTCTTCAAAGTTCTTTTGTAAACAAGTAAACACTCATATACCAAACAAAATTGATAACTTGCTCGTTTGATAATAATGTTATTTTAAGAGAAATATATTTGAAACAATCAACTGCGTTCCTACACAAGTAATCGAGTGTTAATTACTTGCTGAATGTTAAGCAATATAATGCACCTTTGAATGGTTTAAATTCTTCATTAATTTTATCAAATCACTTTTATTAAACATAAGTTAGCTAAACATAGAAAAATAAATATTTGTAGTATTTATTAATAGCAAAAGTACGATAGACATAAAGTGATAAATTTGGATATCCCAAAATAGCAGAGTAGATAAGTAAAGATGGAAAGAAAAATCACTTTTCAACTCCAAAATACTAGTCAATAGATTTGTGATTGATTATAATTTTTAAGTTGGTCAAACTCAAATCTCTGCAAGATTTTATTTTTATTCATGTAAAATTATTTTTTTAATTTAAGTTATAAAAAGTTGTTATGCCGAAAAATGGCTTTTTATTTAAAAAAAAAAGAAATTCGAAAATCAAAAATCAATTTCAGTTCAATTAATTTAAGTGAAACCAATTTTTTGAAATTTGAAAGAAAAAACAGAGTCGTCACCTAATTTTACGGATAATTAGGAAAACCATTAAATATTTTAAAAGATCTAATAGAAAAATCTTTTAAAATCCAAAGAAACAGGTTCGGATTCATATTTCCACTTCGAGAAGGGTTTACGCACTCGAAATGACCGCTAAATGCGATTATCCGGCGATTAGATGATTTGACTAACTTCTAAAAGATTTGATTAAATTTGAAAGAAAAAAGACTAAATTTAAAA
>JAABOM020000096.1:15134369-15148769 GCA_011800125.2 Solanum clarkiae | reverse complement strand
GGTTGTCTTCTTCTTATTACTATTAGCATTTGTATTACTTTTACTATTATTATCCTTTTTCCTTTTCCTTATCTAGCATATATGTGTTAATTTTATCGTAGTTAGTTACTGTCATGTGATATTCATTATAGTCGCACTTGCTGTTCCCTTACCTTACATTTCATTTTGTCATATCTAGTCTTTCTGCTTACGGGTTTTGAGTTGAAGGTTTTAGAAAACAGCCTCTCTACTTCTATGAGGTATCGATAAGATCTGCGTACAATTTACCATCCCCGAGACCCCACTTGTGGGATATCACTGGGTATGTTATTGTTGTTGTTGTTTAAATTAAAAAATATTTGAGAAGTAAATTTGAATGTGGAGTATTATCTTTATACCACAATACTAGTCATTGAGTTGTGAATTACATACCAAATCCCTTAAAATTTCACTCCCCTGATTTACGCCACTTTACTCTCTCACGGACTTGAATTTAATTTTAAAAAACCCGCTAAGTCTCAATCTTTGTATATACATGCACATTGCTTATTCCCGCTAAACTACAAACTAAAACTTCTCACCAACAGAATTACGTTTCGAAGAATCCGATCAATGGCAGTAACGACGAGTTCGAATGCCAGATCGAGCACAGAGGTTTTGATCCCGAAGAAATGGAATCACAGAGAAACTTCTTCTTCACCTGAGAGAAACATCATTTGGATTGAACCGAAGCTGAATAAGGCTTTGAAAAGTGTTCCGGTTATCTATTATATCTCCAGAAATGGTAAACTTGAGCATCCGCATTTCGTTGAAGTTCCTCTTTCTTCCTCGGATAACGGACTCTATCTCAGAGGTAATAACACCAAAACCACTATGATTCGTAGGGATTTCAAATACAGATTACTTTTTTGGTGTTTATTCGTGATTTTTTTTGTCAGATATGATAAATCGGTTGAATTTTCTGAGAGGAAAAGGCATGGGTTATTTGTTTTCCTGGTCCTGCAAGCGGTAAGAAATTCTAATTTCTGATGAAATATACAGATTTGTAACCTTTTTGGATGAAATTTGTGTTTAAGTGTTGATGATTTCGATCTACAGGAGCTACAAAAATGGATATGTATGGCATGATTTATCGGAGAGTGATTTGATTCATCCAACGAATGGTCAGGATTACGTTCTCAAAGGATCGGAGCTTCTAGAAACTTCAATGAGTTCTCGATTTTGTGAAATTTCATTTCCTGAATCGCAGAAATCACCTTCCGATGAAAATCACGATTCTTCTTCTTCCACTATGAGGAGGAGGAATCAGTCGTGGAGTTCGTTCGAGAATACTCAACAAGAGTACAGGTTAGTATACAAGTGCGAATCTGGCAGAGAAATCGCCAGAAAATTCATGTCGACGGCAGCAGCGGCAGAGACGACGCAGACGGAGGACAACCAGAGTAAGAAGGAGGAGAAGAAGATTGCAGAGCTGAGCAGAGAAGATTTGTCTCCACCGCCTCCATCGATGTCTAGCTCCAACGGAATTGACGGCAGAGATGGATCGAAAGGGGTTAGAGTTGAAGATCAAACAGCTGAGAATGAGTTTAGCAGTGGTAGAATGAGCGCTTCTCGAGTTGTGATGCAGCTTTTCACTTGTGGATCTTCCACTTCAGCCGATTTCTCGACGGTAAAGGGCAAAAATAGGACCAAATATTAATCAATAAAAATTCTCTCTCGTCTTAAAAAGAGCTTTCTTGAATGGAGGATTTCTCAAAATAGCTTCTTTATTTCCTCAATTTTATTGAGTATATTGTTTTGCTCAAGCTTTGAGTAATATTCTAAATCATAGTATTTTCTTTTGTGTAAGCATTTTTGATTTGGCATTATAGTGAAGAAAAAAAGAAATATTTGTGAAATTTGTGATAAAAATTTAATTATAGATACTTGTATGAGTGATAATCATTTTCTTAAGGCTAAAAGAGAAATTTTAAAATTAAATTATTTTTAAATAAAATAATGAGACATTCTTTTTGAAATAAATAAAAAACGAAAAAAATATTATTCAGTATGTATAATGAATACCAAAAAAAATAAAAAATTTAATCAAATATATAATATAATTTTTCTTCAAATTTCCTTGGCCCTACTTGGGCCAATCCCGATTTTTATCTACTCACATTTTTTATTATTTATTCAAATCATAGTAATCTATTGTTATCTAATCACATCTTTTTGATGGTTAATTATGTGAGGAAAAGAAAGAAACCTCCCAAAAAAGATAATCCCACCAAATTCAACCAAGCTAACGGCTAAGAAAAACTTTTGTTTGTATCGTGTGATATAATAAAGCTTAGCATGTTAAGTCTCATATATTGCATTGAGATGATCACTCCTCACAACAGTAGCTCCCTAAGCTTTTTCTAAAGACTCCCGTTAAATTTTGATTTTCATATATTGAGAAAATTTCTGAGCTAACACCTACGAAAAACGGTTGAAATCGCCTAGTTTCTGTTTCAGAGCTTATAAAATGCTATCAAATGTCCATCGATACAGTCGGGCCTACTAGGATCCCTAGCGAGCTCGTTAAGAATGACTTGGTATAATTTTTCAAGAAAAATAGGCCCAGAGCCTCGGCAGCCCCAAAATGCGTGAGCGAATACCTATGAAAAACTATTGAAATTGCTTTTTTTCCTATCCTTGGCCTATAAAATGCTACTAGATATCATCCGGAGCGCCCAGACTTAGTGGGACTCTTGTTGGGCTCATTACAAACGGGTTGGTCTAATTTTTTGGAAAAAAACGGCTCGAGCCCCCGGCAACACTAGAAACCGTGGGCTAATATCCACAAAAGACTGTCGAAATCGTCTGTTTCCTGTTCCTTGGCCCATAAAATGCTAGTAAGCACTGTTTGGCACCACCGGGCCGATTGGGACTCTAGGTGGGCTCGTTATGGATGAGTTGGTGCAACATCTCGGGAAAATGGGCTAGATCCCCGGGCAACGCCAGAAATCATTGGATGACACCTATGAAAAACTCCTGAAATTGCTGATCTTTTGTTGCTTGGTCTATAAAATCCTACCAGGCATCCTACGGTGCCGCTGGGCCACCTGGGGCACTTGTGGCTTGTTACGGATGGGTCAGTGTAATATTTTAAAAAAATCGGCTCGGAGCCTTAGGAAGTGCCACAAATAGTGGGTTAACACCTATGAAAAATTATCGAAATTGTCTTTTTCCTGTTGCTCGACCCATAAAAATCTATCAGGCATCCTACAACATCGTCGGGCCACCTGGGGCTTTTACCAGGCTCGTTACAGGCGAGTCGGTGTAATTTTATGATTTTTCAAAAATCTTGAGCCGGAGCCCCATGCAGCCCCAAAATTCGTGGGCTAACACCCACAGAAAACTATCGAAATTGCATGTTTCCTATTCCTTGGCCCGCGGGGCCACTTGGGCCTTTTATCGGGCTTATTGCAGACCCACCCGTATGATTTTTTAGAAATCTTACACCGGAGCCCCATGCAGCCCAGAATCCGTGGGATAACACCTACAGAAAATTACCAAAATCTTCTATTCATATTCCTTGGCCCATAAAATCCTACTAGGCTTACGCCAACAAGGCCGGGCCACCTAGGCCTCTTGCCGAGCTCGTTGCGGATCCACACGTATGATTTTTCGGGAATTTTCCGTCGGAGCCCCATGCAGCCCCAGAATCCATAGGCTAATATCCATAGAAAATTGTCGAAATCGCCTGTTTCCTATCCCTTGGTCCATAAAATCTTACTAAGCCTCTGTCAACGCTGTTGGGCCACCTGAGCCTCTTGCCGGGCTCGTTGCAGACCTACCCATACGATTTTTCTGGAATCATGCGCCGGAGCCCCATGCAGCCCCAAAATCTTTGGGCTAACACCCAAAGAAAACTATCAAAATCGTCTGTTTCTTGTTCCTTGGCCCATAAAATCCTACTAGGCCTCCGCCAACGCCACCGGGCCACCTAGGCCTCTTGTTAGGCTCGTTGCGGACCCACCAATATGATTTTTTGGGAATCTTGTGCCAGAGCCCCATGCAGCCCCAGAATCCGTGGGCTAACACCCACATATAACTGTCGAAATCACTTGTTTCCTGTTCCTTAAGCCAATAAAATCCTACCAAGCCTCCGCGAACGTCGCTGGGCTACTGGGCCTCTTTTTGGGCTCGTTGTGGACCCACCCATATGATTTTTCGAGAATCTTGCCCCGGAGCCCCATGCAACCCCAAATCCGTGGGCTAACACTCACAGAAAACTGCCGAAATCGCCTGTTTCCTATTCTTTGGCCCATAAAATCCTACCAGGCCTCCGCCAATGCCGCCGAGCCACCTAGGCCTCTTGCCGGTCTCGTTGCGGAACCACCCGTATGATTTTTGGGGAATCTTGTGCCGGAGCCCCATGCCGCCCCAGAATCCGTGGGCTAACACCCACAGAAACTGTCGAAATTGCCTGTTTCCTATTCCTTGACCCA
This sequence comes from Solanum clarkiae, assembly GCA_011800125.2. Classification (NCBI taxonomy): domain Eukaryota; kingdom Viridiplantae; phylum Streptophyta; class Magnoliopsida; order Solanales; family Solanaceae; genus Solanum; species Solanum clarkiae. Next base: position 15,144,312 of record JAABOM020000096.1, on the reverse strand, counting down.
TAAAATCCTATATGCCTCCACCAATGCCGTCGGACCACCTAGGCCTCTTGCCGGGCTCGTTGCGGACCCACCCATATGATTTTTCGGGAATCTTCCGCTGGAGCCCCATGCAGCCTTAGAATCTGTGGCTAACACCCACATAAAACTGCCGAAATCGCCTGTTTCCTGTTCCTTGGCCCATAAAATCCTACCAGGTCTCCGCCAACGTTGCCCGGCTATCTGAGCCTCTTGCCGGGCTCTTTGGGATCCATCTGTATGATTTTTCGGGAATCTTACGCCGGACGGCCATGCAGCCCCAGAATTTATGGGCTAACACCCACAGAAAACTGCCGAAATCGCCTGTTTCCTATTCCTTGGCCCATAAAATCCTACCAAGCCTCTGCCAACGCTGCCTAGCCACGAAGTAGAAGGAGAAAGCCACAAAAAAGAAGTGCAGATGATAGTTTATAAATATGATAAAGTTAAACAAATGTAAGACAAGTAATGATGACATAGAATGTGGAGACATAACTACTGCTAATCTACTATATCACCAGGTCATATATCAACCTATTCCTACTCTAATTAATTATATATATTTTTAAATTAATGAGTACTCCCTATTCATAGAAAGGCGGAACTAATATGAAATGCGTGGTGTATATCTTGATATATATATATATATATATTCTCAAAAGACAATATATCTTAAATATTTAATTTAACATAATTTAAAGATACTTTCATATAAAATTTTAATTTTAAATGGTTAATTTTTATTTTAAAAAACTTATATAACCTTATAATTATATTTATGCAGCACTTATGATTACGCTTTAATTATATTATGACAAACAAATACATTCTCACAGTTACTAAGACATATACAATTATTAGGCTAATACTTTTTGCCTAATAATTATACCAATTTCTGTTACTCGGCTAAGTAGTTGATTATGCCTAGATGATTGTGTGTGAGAATTTGAGTCAATCTAGAGAGAGTCGGAGGAAGCTTGCATGAGATCAGACTGTGCACCAAATGGTTCCCCAATTTAGGAACAGATATAGGTATTCTTCTGATTGCCCTCTTAAATTATCTCTCTTCTTCTCCAGTTTACTTCTTATTAGGTCACTGATTCATGTCTTCTGGGAACCTTTGTTCTTCAAAGTGTTATGCTGCTTCACTGCTCTTTTGCATTCTGATAAGACCATTCTGGATTTCAAACACCCTTTTCACGAGTTTGTGAGTTTTCTGTATCTGGGTTTCATTTTATTGGAGGAAAAATTAATTCAAAGTTAGGTTCTTTTCTTAAGCTTTTCACTTCCAAATTGCTGACGTTTGGTATTTTGCATCTTGTTATGGTAATTTTTGTTTTTGGGTTAAAATCAATCTTCGATAGTACAAACTTTTGCTTATATCTTTTATTGTATGTGTGATTGTTGATGATTACTGTTACTAGTTTATTGGGCAGTTGCAGCAATTTATTTATTTTCACCAATTTTTTCTTGTAAATATTTACAGACCAATGGGTTTAGGGAATGAGGTGCAGAAGATTCTAAGCTGGACATCTATGGTAAGCCATTATATCTTGGTTAATACGTCGTGAACTGAATGGTGATGGAGAGAACACATTTAAATGGCAAAATATTAGTTAAACAGTCCTCAAAAAAAATATTAGTTAAACAGTGGAACTGATTGTGTATTGTGCTTAGGCAAAGTCTGTGCTTTTCACCTCTGATTCTGTTGGCATCGTATCCCCTTCTTTGTTAATGTTCGTCTTTCTTAGTTTTCCTGTTGTAAATTCTCTATTTCAATGTTAAGTATAATCGATCTCCTTGGTGAATATTGGAAGTAATGTTTACTCCACTGTCCAATTGCTATTGATTCAAAGTATTTGTTTTTCAGAATAATCTACAATTCCTCTGTCTCTCCAATTTTCTCAAACCATTTCCCTTGCTATGGTAGTTGTGTTGAATCTCTTATATATAAGTAGATACACATATTCTAGTCTAGTTCAATTAAGTTTAAAGAATCTTGAAAGTACTAGACATTTCAAAGGATAAAAGTTCACATGTATACCTTCAAAAAGGTGTAGTGCTTCCTATGAATCCTCAACAAATGAGTTATACCGTGAAATTTTGATTAGTTTTTTTGTGGTAAAAAGTTGATTAGACATCCTACATTATCTGTAAAGGGCTAACCTTTGAGCTTCAGCTTGATTGAGTTTAGTAATTGGGTATCCTTGGTCACACTAAACCAATTCCTTGATTCACAAAGTAGCATTCACACTCTTTGAGATTGAGCTGTAAAACATGAAATATATGTTTCACAAATGTATCTATGTCATCAGTTTGTGGCTGAATTTTATTCCTTTACTAAGGACTCAACTCTGCCTAAACTTCTACTGTTAATTTTTCTTGATATCAATACTATTCATTTTTCTTGATATAATATTTTAGCTCACTTTTGGTTTTGGACATTTTTTCAGTGTGGTGACCTCCTGCTTCATTTGGTTTGGCTCATGTTACACTTCATCATCAATGTTTGGTACTCTGTATTAGGCGTAGCTCGTATGGTGGAGAATACCCTTATTTCTAGTGGGCTGCTAAAGAGCTACAATACTGTTAACATTAGTAAAGTGCGCTATCTGGCTGTTGTGATTGAGAGTGAAGAAGCTCGTGAAACTTTAAAAGTTCTTGAATTGTTGTGTTGGCTTGCATCTATTGGTATAAAAAGCGTCTGCCTCTATGATAGAGAAGGTAAGGATGTCAAAAAATTAATTAGCAGCTTGTTCGTGCACCTTCTGGTGCATATACAGGACTTTGCTAAAAATATGATTCCCACAACCGTTGCTTATTGTAGGAGTGTTGAAAAAGTCCCAGACAGCTATTATTGAAGGATTGAACATGTCCCAGAAAGCCATTGTAGAAGGATCGGATCATGGAACCTTTGTTGAGGTATTATCAAGTTCCTGGCTAGTTTTGGACTTATGTTTATGTTACTTCTTGCATTTCAGTACACATTTACCTTTATTTTCATTAAAAAATTTAAGTCCTGGTCTACTCACGTAAAGCATCATTCTTGTTGGAAATTAAATCCTGAGAGGACCGTCTGCAAATCTATGTGACATTTGATTTCGGCTAATAATTTGACAGCTTTGGAATAAAAAATTGAGAAGATAAATTCGTCATTTGAAATGTTAGAGATTGATAAACAATACTTGAGTTGAAATTTTCTCATTTCAGAATGTTAGGCTGTCCATTCTTGGAACGCATTGCTTTTGGGAAAGGGGGTGGGCATACAATTTTTTCACTTGGACAATGACATATATTATACATTTTTCTGGATCTAGGATATATTATTTTCAAAGATGTCTCTATCTAGATCAATGATGACAACTTATTTAGAAGTTTTTATCACTAGTAATTTTCATTACGTCACGTAAAATAGGAAGGTTGGAGAATAAACAAGAGCTACAAAACCCTTCTGATTAATTTAGTATATTTTATGTTCTATATTTCATGTGGTTTCTGTTTAGTCTTATTATCAGACATACGTAGTATAGTTACCAATTGCTTCTTTCGAGTACACTTCTCTTCTTTTTAGCCTATGATTCAAATTTGAACTCATGAATTGTCCTGGTGCTATTTTACAATTACTACGGACTACGAACCTGGACCTTAAAAATGAGAAGTGATGAATAAAATAACTATACAGCTTTTATGTTATTTTCCTCCCTTTTAGTTATATTGGGTGGAATTAGGGGGTGAATGGGAAGTGGCAAAATACTGGGTATGGAGTGGAAAGAGAAACAAAACTAAATGATATGATCTGTGAAATGTTGTCTTTAAGATCTGTGAAAATACTGCACTAATGACTGAAGCATGTTTCCTTTGTCCGATACCCTTGTGTGCCACAAGCATGTAGACCTGGAGTTTGTCTCTTTTGCTGATTCAAAACCTGCAGTGGCCAAAGCAGCTAATCTACTTTTTGCTAAGCATCATGCTAGCACAAAACCAGAAAAGCCTAATTTGATAGAGTCTGACATGTCTGAGGCGCTTCAAGCTGTAGGTCTGTTGATTTTTCTTCCTTCCCCCTGTTTTCCTGATGTATTCATCAATATGAATTATTCATCTTTGTGTGAATTGTAGCTTTCTATAAACGTGATAAATTATCAAACCTACAGGTTATGGGGGACCCGAGCCTGATCTTTTATTAGTTTATGGTCCTGTGAGATGTCACATGGGTTTTCCAGCTTGGAGAATCCGGTACACTGAGATCGTGTAAGTATATTCATGCTGCAGCATGCAGTATTTTTGCCTATCTTTGTCATGATAGACTTTCCAGATAATGTTTTTAGCTTTGTAAATGGAGTTTTATTTCGATTCTCATTTGCTTTGATTCTATTAAAGTACTGGCACTGGGGTATAGTCTCAAACAGTTTAAATGTGACAACACACATGCATCTGTAGCTTGTATTTATGAAATTCTTGTTTTCGGTTATCCAGAATCATTAAACAACAAAAGTGATAGACAGGTACAAGATGTTCTCAATTTTACAGGTCTAGTTAAAAGCTGTCCTTATTTGAATTTTTATCTTGGAAATTTGCTAATGTTTCGTGAGTAGTGCTCTTTTTTTAGGACCTGTTGCAAAAGGGTTTTGTATATGAATTGATTCATTTTTTTGGCTGCAGACATATGGGGACCTTAAAGTCCATGAAATCTAGTTCCCTTATAAAAGCCATCCACAAATTCACAATGGTGCATCAAAACTATGGTATGTTTGGCATTTATACATGTGAATGCTAATCTGTTGTCACCTCTCAAAAACCAACCTTGCTCTTTTTGCATATTACCCCCTGAACCTTCCGGTCTGTCCTTCACTACATCAGATAAAAAGAAGGAATTATGTCTTAAATGTATATCTTGTGTTTGATTTGGTTTATTTAGAGCTTTAATTCATAAATCAAACTCCATTGAAGGTGCAAAAGGTGAGAAATTTCAAATTGCTTTTTACAGACTTCCATGAATGTTTTTTAGCAGCGTCTTTTTAGTATTTAATCATGATTTAAGATTCAGCATGTTTCTGTCTCTTCATTTACATAAAACTGATTCTGCAGCTTTAGTTCTAGGTGAAGCAATTTGAGTAGCTCTTCACATTTCTGTTTTCAGGCCGATGAAAAGTACCAGGTGGAGTGATTTCCTCTGATACGACGACTTTGTTACACTTATCAGCATCTACAACACGCAGTCAGCTTCGTCTCATATATTGGTATACTGTTCTAAGATTTCATTTCGAAAAAAAAGTGGCACCAAACCTTTAACAAGTATCCCTGTTTCAACTATTGTTGTGCACATTGTTACAAGAACTTATGATGGTGTATTAGTGAATAGGAGCAAATGTGGACAGTAAAAGCTTATACAGGGTGGTGAGATCTACTGGCCTAGTTAGTTGACTATCTCAATTTTCATCTTGATGGTGATTGTATGATCCCCACTTTGTAATTCTCACTCATTTTTGCTATCGTGATTTTTATTTTATTTTTCAAAAGAAAAAAAAAGAAAAAAAAAAGAGTGAAGTAGATTGCTGTATAATGGATCAGTTGTCAACATCTTACAAATGTAAGATCATAAAAAATATTAAATAATATGTTGAAGAAAATCTTATTAGTAAATAAGATGTAAAATAGAACCAAATGGGAATAAAAAACAAAGTTTAGTTGATAATGCAAGTTTTTAGTCAGATGTTAACAGACTAGTAAATCATCTTTAATTTACCTAATGAAAATTTAGTTGTGTAGGATTCTCATTGTGTAAGATGTTTAAATATATTCTGTAGGAAAAGAAGGATAAATTATAATGTTTCAAAAAATAAATATATTTTGCCAAAAATGTAAAAAGACTTGATAATCTCATTATTTGTTCATTTCCTCTTTCAACAGTTTCAAAATATACATATTACCTAAAAGGGCTTATTACTTTTTTTCAATCAATGTTAAGGTTAAATTATAAATCTCTCTCGTTAGTTTATATAAGTAAAATATAATTTATCATTTAGCAACAAAATCATTTGGATTACTACTTCCTCTTGATTTTTACCGTTATCTCATAATTATTTGAGTAGATTAGATTTTCTTACTTAGAGATTAAATACTTTGTATCAAGAGTGGATTATGCAAAATTGATAATAAACAAGAAGCACTATAAATTGGTGATTTTTAAAAATTTATAAAAATAAAAAAGTTATTGATTCTTTCCGTAGCAATATGAATATGAAATGTACACTTTTTACATGTATATTAACTCTAAGAATAGGGAAAGCATACTGGAGAAATAAATTAGGCAATATTACATCAACAACAATTAAAAACCATTTTTTTTAAAAAAAGAAGTTAAATTCACCTCTTGTTCGATATGCTTCAAATTAAATATAGATTTGCTACAGTCTCCTATTCACAAGTTACTTTGGCAACTTTCACCAAGAGAATAATTAAAAAGATGCACGACAAAAATAAGAATTTTGCAAAGATAAATTAAAGTTAATTAGTGTGTTCATTATAGAAGAAAATCATTTTCTTTTCTTAATGATTTTTTGGGAATCTTGCACCGGACCATCCATCCTGTTGACACCCAATTTTTACCCTCCACGGTGTCAAATTATTTTACGGGAACTTTATTTTTATTTTTAACAATTTTTAAACATTTTTTTTTTAAAAAATATTTTTTAATTAAATACGGGCGCGTGGTAATCACGCGCCCCTAATTATCTCTATACCCCGACCCCTTTCCCCTTCATTTTCCCCCAAGTCAAAATCCAAAACCCTAAATCCCCGCACCCCCGCCGCCGACCATCCCACTCCGACCATCTTCTTCTTCTTCACTCAACTCTAGCGCAACTCCCTTCCCCATTGGTCTCACTGCTTCCTCGCCATGACCATTTTTTTTTCACCTTTGCGTCTCTCTTTCGCGAAAACCAGTCAAATCGCACCAAAACTCGACCAAACGCCTAGGCGCCGAAAGCACAACGTTCCCCGACAACCCCCAAACGTCCTTGTACCCCTCGTGCAACTCGACCCTACCTACTTTCGATTTTGAATTTCAAAATTTCATCCGATTTCCCCCTCAATTTTTGCCCTAATTTTGGGGCTATAAATCCCCTTTTCTTTCACTTAGAAAGGGGAGGGACGGGAGTGAGTTAGGGGACGGAAAAAAAAGAAGGAAAAAGAACGAGGGAGAATCAATCAAAAAAAAAGGAGGGGAATCGGAACAGGTAGTTGAGGGATGAAGAGAAGGGACGAGCCAGTGGGGGGGGGGGGAAATACAAAATCGAGAAAGGGGGGAAACGAAGCAAAACCAGAATCGAAACCAAAGGAGATTTTGGGAATTCGAAACAGGGGATACGGGGATTTTTGGGGAGATTCGGAACAAAAATAACAGAGAGGAGATTTAAAAAAGCGAAATCTGAACAATCGAAACCGAACAGGAAACCACAAATTTGATCCAAGTTCTACAGTTTCCAGAAACAACTTCCAAAAAACCAATTCAAATTCGAAACTCCGTCAAGCTCGTCGTCTCCGGTTCGTTGCCCCCCAAAAGGTAAAATGTTAATCCTATTTCTCATTTTTGGATTTCTTGTATTGTGATCGTTGAAGTTAGCTTGAGATTACTATGGCGTACGTCTGTTTGCTGACTGGTAAATGCTTTGTTATTTTTCTAGTTGCTACTGCTTACTGGAACAGTGGAATTTGAATTGGCATGCTTTGAAATAGCTGTGTATATAGTCTACATCTGTTGTTCACTGTTAAGCTATCCGAAATGTTGTTGTTCACTGATTAGTTTTGGAAACACTAGGTAGTGTTAACATGGTTGTGGTCTATCCCTAGTGATAGTTTTACGATTTCAAAAAATTATCAATCCTTTTTCTCATAAATCCAATCCATCTCCATGCTTTCAAGACATCCGCTTTGAATCTGGTTAGATTTACTCTGAAATTTGACTCCTTTGGATTAAGGGAAACAGTGATGTATGCGTCTTAATTTCGATTAAAGCTGCTGAAAATGATCAAGAACATATCCTTTTGCGTTAAGGTACAACCACTGACTTGTGTTAAAATGGATTAAAACATTTCTGTTACTAAGTTTGATTCATGACTAATATTGTGGAAGAGTAAAAGAACTGAATCTGCCGCTGTGAAGTAATGTTATAGAATAAAATCCAGTCATCTATTCCTTTCTCTGTTATTGTTCGAATGTTGTGCTTCACTCATAAAAAAGCTGGAATCAGATTGTGATTAAGGTTTAATATTGAAAGTTGTTGCAGGATGCCTCCCTTCATTTTTGAGTGCAAAATGTTTCAATATTAGGGATTCAGTTTACTGTTTTTTATGAATTAAGCTTATTGAATTATGAATTTAGTTTCTCGGCTTATGCTTTCCAGTCAAATGTGTTGGATTATAAACTGGATTAGAGTTTTGCTAATTTTCAACTAGCAAAGACGTTACACGCCGTTATGTCTTCATTTCATTATTTGTCTATGTTCCTCATCTCTAAAAATCTCAATGTTTTGGTCATATTTCTCTGTTTCCAGCTAATCCCCGCCTCTGTTTAGGGATTCATGAAGTTGGTTCTATGACTTGTTTTGCTTAAATTCAAAATACGTGTTTGTGTCGCTCTGTTTCTGATTCGCAAAACCTGTGAAATGTTGTTGCTGCTGCTGGAGTTCTGGCAGTCTCATTCCTTTCTCATTTCTGATTTCATTTTTGACTTCAGTGCACAGATATGCTTATTCACTCATCGCCTTATTCTGTCTGTTTAAATTTTGTTCAGATTATGTCTGTTTTATGAGACTTGAGATCGTAGTGCAGGGAATCATAGTCATTTTGAAATGAGTTCATATTTTATACTGTTGCGATGGTTTTAGGAAGCCTGATTTTTGGATTAAGTGTTTTAATCCTGTTTTCTTCACTTGCTGATTTATTAGACTAGTTTCGGGCTGAATTCGCTTCTCTTTGCTTATTCTCAACTAGCAGCCTAGAAATACCTTGGTTTTGATGTGGCAATTTATATCTAAATGATATTATATTCAATTGAATATGCTTTAAGAAATTGAGTAAGACAAATCAGTGAATATTTGTTTGGAGTTCTAATGTTTTAAACTATTAATTTTGTTCGTATTGTATTTCGTGCATAAAAGCCTAATCTTTTTTTTATTTTTGGGTCGCATGTGAATACTCTCCGAATTCGTTTCGGACCCCCCCTTGCATCTTCGAGAGGCCATGGAGGCCCAAACTCCTCCTTCGAGTCAGCCCGTCTAAATCAGACAGAAGTGTCTATTCCAGGAGCAAGAACTGCGCAAAGAAAAGTCCAAAAATGGCGATAGAGATTCAAAAATGGGACAAAGGCCCAAAAATCACTTCAACTTCTCCTTTATTTTATTTATTTATTTTTATCTATGCGCTTGTATTTAAACACTAACATTATTTGTTGTATTGAACACTAACATTATTTGTTGTATTGAACACTAACATTATTTGTTTGTTATTTTTGTTTTAATTTAATTAAATTCCTCGGCGGGTCAAACATTAATGTTACGTTTTATTATTATTATTATTATTATTATTATTATTATTATTATTATTATATTTATTATTATCAAAAAGGGTTTTTGCATAATTAAAAAGGAAATATATATATATATATATATATAATTTCACCACTTTAATTTTAAATTTTCAAACTTGGTCAAAGTCCTTTTTTTTTTAAATTTATTCAACCTTTTTAGTCTAATCAAGTATTTTTAAATCTATTCAAAATCTTTCAAAAAATTAATTAATTTTGAAATCATTCAATATTTCCAAGCCAAATATTTTTCAAAAAGTTAGTCAAACAATTTTAATCGCCGGATAACCGCATTTAGCGGCCATTTCAAGTGCGTAAAACCTTCTTGAAATGGAAATATGAACCC
>JAABOM020000096.1:15122870-15134269 GCA_011800125.2 Solanum clarkiae | reverse complement strand
TTTTAAAAATTATTTTTTATTATTATATGTTTATCTCCTTCTACTCAATTTTTACTTCTTCATGTGATTCTACGTATTTTTTATAATCCATAAAATGTACTATAAGATACAATAATAAAAATTTTAAAATATTTAAAAAATAGATAAAATTTTGAGCCAAAAATTTTGATTGTCTCTTAAATTTTATATATACGACGTAAATTGTAATACAACTAAGGGTAAAAAATTACTCCTGAACTATTTGAAATAAAGCAGAAATACTTCTTTGTTATGTTTTCGTTCGAAAATATCCGTCCATTATAATTTTTGCCAAAGAATACCCCTTCGTTAAATTTTTGGCTCAAAAATGCCCATCATCCTAACAAAAATGAAAAAAAGTCAAAAATGTCCCTTAAGTATTAGAAATAGAACAAAAATACCCTTCGTTAGTTTTCAATTAAAGTACCTTTCCATTAAAATTTTAAAGTTATTATTTAAAATATTTCTTCTTCATAAATAATTCAACCAAATCAATTTTTGTCACACTTTGAGTAATCCAAATTTTTATTACATGAAAACAATTTATTTATAATTGCAATTGAATTTTTTTTGAAAATGATAACTTGTATTAATTGTGTTATATTGCTAATATTGAGCACAATAATTTTTATACAAGCTTCGTATATTCAGAAAATTTAAAGAATTGGATCCTATTGAACTCGAGAAATTGATTAAGGAGGAGGCAACAATTATAACGAGGATGGATCAATGTTATCATTTAGAGATTAACTTTTTGAGACGTTTGCAAAAGTGAAATAACAATCTCTTTTGACATGAAAAGACTAATTTCGAACCTTATATTCGATGAGAAAACCTCTTGGGTCCCTAAATGGGGCTTCACATTTATATATATTATAAACTTTTAAGGGAGGGTACTTTTGAACCAAAATCTAACAAAGAGGTATTTTTGCTCCATTTCTTGATAGTTTAGAGATATTTTAAACCCTTTTTTGAAAAAAAATTCATCAAAGAGGAATATTTTCTAGTCAAAAATTTAATTGATTGAGCCAAAACATAATGGATGAGTATTTTTGCTCCATTTCAAATAATTCAAGAATATTTTTGACTTTTTCAAGAAAATAAATAATATATATTATTCAAAAATAATATAAATGTATTTATATCTCACGAGGGTCTTTAAAAAACAATCTCTCTATCTCTACGAAATAGTGATAAGGTTTGCATATATTTTACTCTCTTCAGACCCCATTTATGAGATTACATTGATATATTATTATTGTTGTAATATAAAATAGTCATAATAATTAATAACTAAAAAATATATAAAAAAAATTCTACTATTAATATCATAAAAATAAATTATATATTGAGCTGATATTAGTCTTGTAACTAGTATCCAGCAGTCACCAGTAATAAGATAAAGATGAATTAGCTTAGCTTCATCATATATTTTACTTTTTTCCTATTGCTTGTGGCTCCTTCAGAATTCTCTGCTCGATTTTGGAGAAGAAACCATAAGACTTATGAAGACAGAATCAATTCAACTCCCCATAGTCGACCTTAATTCCCCTGATCCTATTTCCACTGCTCGAACAATTCGTCAGGTATTCTTCTTTATCTCAATTTTTTATTGCAAAGCCAAGTATAATATACATATATTCATTGTGAATTTTGGTGTAGGCATGTATAGAAGTTGGTTTCTTTTACCTTATAAACCATGGGATGGACGAAAAGTTGTTTAAGAAAGTGATTGAACAGAGCAAAAAGTTTTTCTCACTGCCTCTTGAAGAGAAGATGAAACTGGTACGGAGGAACCACAGAGGTTATACTCCTCTTTATGCTGAGAAACTTGATCCCTCTTCTACTACCGAAGGTAGAATTTTTTTAATTTTCTATTTGCTTGTCTTTTACTTCAATTATGTGAAAGAAATATTTGCCCTAACTGTATATTAATTTTTCCCTACTTCCTGTATTCAATTAGACATGTAGTTTAAGAAAGAAAAAAGACTTCTGAAATTAGTGGTCCAAGAAACAAACATTTGAGTGGACTATAAATCATCTTATTATTAAGGATGTGTTTTGTACAGAAGAAAGTATTCTCTTGGAAAATATGTGATTTTAATACTTATTTTCTTGTGTTTTATGATGTTTGGTACGTAAATTGAAAATATTATCTTAAATACCTTTATATATGAGTTATGCAAAGACCATTGGAGGTGAGGTGGTGGTGGGAATGGGGGTACTGAGGGTGGTTTATGTTGGAAGGTGGTGAAGAGACGATCGATGTGGATAACAAAGCTCGTTTTTCCTACTTCCACCGAAGAAGTCATTTTTCTCATTTTTAAGTAGCCTATTTTTCTATAGTAATTGTTTTTTTTTTTTCCAAATATTTTGACCAACCAAACATGGAATTTCCTCCATTAAAACACAGCCTAAAGATTAAGCGAGAAGTTTAAAACTAAATTCTTTTTAAATATAGAAAGGTGTAGTTCTTTTGTGGCAAACCAAAAAGAAAAGTGTGCCACATAAAATGAGACAGAGTGAGTAAGTGATATAAACTTATGTAAAAGACAAATGTCATATATTTATTAGTTTGATGTGAACATTGGGTGAATAAAATTAACGTTTGTATAGATGTGAACCATTAGCTGCTGCCTGGTGGAGGCTGCACTTCTGTAAAAATTTTAATTTTGCTGCTGAACTTACATGGATTTTAGCATTTTGGTTGAGTTGGTCTCGACCATGTGGTAAATCAGTTCATTTAGTTAGGCATAAAGATTAAGCTACATTGGTCATGTCCAAGGGCTTGTTTTACCAAAAGAATAACTCTTTGTATAGCAGAATGCTTGTGTATAGATAATCCTCTTCTGTCACTTCTCTTCAGTAAGCTTTTATTGGTTACAGGTGAGTTGATTTGCATTTGGGGGATAGTAATACTGAAGGTAGCTTAAATCTCGAATTAACCGTTTCATCATTGGAGTGCAGGTGACTCAAAAGAAAGCTTCTACATTGGTCCTCTGGAAGGCAAGAGTGTTGTTAGTAACTTGAATCAGTGGCCTCCAGAAGGTATTGTCATTTTTATTTGAGCTTACGTCATGATCTTGTCCTTAATATAATTTGACTCTTGAAGTTTACAATAGCAACAGCATACCCAGTGAAATCCCACTAAGTGGGGTCTGGGAGGCTAGAGGGTACGCAAACCTTACCATTACCTCGTGGACGAGATAGTGAGACCGTTTTCAAAAGACCCTCAGCTCCGGCTCTTGAAGTTTGTTCGCCTTTATTGTGGTGAATAGCTTCGCTATAACAAGAAACAAGAGTTTTACCATCAAATGCTCCCTTTTGTTTATTCTTGTATGAATTCACGTGTGCTTCTAGACCTATTCCTTGTTTGAAGCACATTTCTCCAGGAACATGTGTGGTGACTCTTTGATGTTTTCTTCGATTTGGGTCGTCTAGAAGTTCTGCCATGTTGGAGATCAACCATGGAGGATTACCATAGAAGTGTCCTGTGAGTATCACTTTGATATGTTATGAAAGAGGTTTTAGATTTCTTTATTCCTTGAACTTATTATTGGGTATAAACAGTTGTAACTCCAACCCCTATAAGTATTTCATATCACTCACCACGCCGTGCTCATAATTAGTGTAATTGAAAGTTAAATGTTCAAATCACTCAGCAGCCAAGGGTGTGGCCTAGTAGTTAATGAAGTGGGTTGAGAACCGTATGATTTAAGTTCAAATACCAGAAAAACACTAGGTGATTTTTTATCCCATATGTCCATGCTTTGGTGGACAGTGTTAGCCAGTACCATGCATTGGTAGGAGGTAGCAGGTGTCCTGTGGAATTAGTCAAGGTGCATGTAAGCTAGCTGGACATCAGTTTTTTAAAAAAAAAAAAAATTTAAAAAGTAAAGTTTTAACTGTCCAAGATGCATATTATCACTGGTCTTTATCTTCTTGCTAGCAGCTGAGGGTTCTGCATAGTGCATATGGTTAAGTTACTTGATTTAACTTTCTCGTCTCAGGGATGCTGGTATAAGATTAATATCACTGGTTGCTTTGGCATTGGATTTGGACAAGGACTTCTTTCATAAAGCAGGGGCATGTGACCCACCAAATGCATTCCTTCGTCTGTTACATTATCCAGGTATATGTTCCATAAATGACATCTTTCTTTTTGAGTTTTTGTTTTCCCTTTTTTTTTAAAAAAAAATTTGTGATCAGGACCTCAAGATGATATGACATGGGATGAAAAAGGGGTGGCATCTTTGTCGATTGTTGCTTGTGAATCTGCAAAGGCAATTTTTTCAGGGTGGATAGCAGTTTCTATGCTATAAGTTTTCTTTCTTTGGATTACTCGTATTTGTTTGATAAAGCATTGTGAATTAAAAACTGACATAGTTATGGAACACTCTTTTTCACATAGTCAATGTTTCCATGCTTTATAACTGCACCCGATTCAATACTTGAATTTCCTTTAAGTAATATGGTTCGATGTGCTTGGCAAACTGACTTAAATCATTCAAATTGAACAGTGAGCTTGATCATTAAATAAAACACTTTATGTAAACTTTCTGTAGGCGAGTTGCAAGTATCTGAACAAGTGGTGTATGGTGCTTCTGCTCATTCCGACTATGGGATGTTAACTCTTCTAGCTACAGATGGTGTTGGTGGACTTCAGGCATGTCTGATATAGAATATTTTCTTTTATCAAAATCAGTGATTCTCATAAATGCTTATATTAACTGGTTCTAGAGCTCACAGGTTTGCCGGGAGAAAATCAAGCAACCTCAGATATGGGAAGATGTGCATCACCTCAGTGGGTAGGTGCATTAGTCAGTTTATAACTCCTAATGGGTCGAAGAAGCAGGCAAAAGTGTCTAAACTTCTTGTATCATTATTATTCAAACATAACTGCTTTAAAAAGTTTCCAAAAGACATTAGCAGTAGAGCTTTTTCCTTTTTCTTGCTAGTCTTTTCGCCTCGTTGAGTAGGTGTACATACCCTTTTTCCCTCTTAAGGATAAGGTTTTGAAAGTTGCTTAAATAATGGCGAAACTGTTTCAAGCATCAAATCATGTATGTTTCGGCCTGTATTTTCCTTTGTCATCTCCATCATTCTCATATACTGTTTTCAACATTAAATCTGCTTCTTGGCTTGAGTATGTAGTATAATGAGTCATAGATGGTTGTCCGAAGTAGCATCATTTCATAAATAGCATAATACATAAACTGAACTTTAAACTTGGCTTCAAATTTTATCTTTGACCTTTAAATTTCGTAGTGCACAAGTAGAAACTTTAACTATCAACACTTCAACAAAGAAACACTTCGACTTCATAGTGTACAAGTGTCTACTTATTGAGGTGTTGAAGTTAAAATGTTTTTTTTTTTTGGTTGAACTGTTGGATAGTCAAAGTGCCTACTTGTGCGCTATGAAAGTTGAAGGTCAAAGTTAAACTTAAGCCAAGTTTAGGGTCCAATTTATGTATTATGCCTATATAAACTGCTGAAAATTTCTTTTCCATTCTTTTTCTGCAGGGCTTTCATAGTTAACATTGGAGATATGATGGAGAGGTGGACAAACTGCTTATTTCGGTAGTGAAATATTTCTGTTCTTTTTCATATCTAAATACATCATAATTCTTCCCTGGGATTGTTTCCTATTCTGTGTTCAGCAGATGTATTCTTCATATTGCCTACAAGCTCATTTTGCCAAATTCAGTTGTAACAAAATACAACATGTTATGTAATATTCTTCTGATGTTTGACATACATTTTGTAGGTCTACATTGCATAGAGTTATGCCAACAGGGCAAGAGCGTTATTCGGTAATCAAGATTTCATCATATGTTAAAATCCTTTTTGCTGTCAAAGTTTCTGTTTTACTCCTTATTCAGATAATGCATTTCTGGGCTATATTAATATATAATTTGATTAACTCGGCCCTTGTTTTGACATGTTTGAGATATTCATCTATCATCTTTGTAGTGATTAATATATATATATATATATATACACACACACACACACACACATATATATTGCACTGTGTATGGTGTGTAGCACTGCAACTCTGAAATAGAATGGATGTGTTACACACTAATCTTCCCTTTAAAGGGAGGCGGCATAGCTTACTTGATTCCAAAAATTTTGTATATGCCATTGCATAGAGTTAGTGTGAATGTCATGGTAGGTTATTATCAGTATAAGAAACAGAGAATAGGTTGTAAGATCTCAATCAAGGTAAATTTAAGCTTGGAACTTCTGATTGGTGTAGTTTTGTGTTTATGAAAATCTTTGAAATGTTTTTATATGTTAGATAATTAGAATAATCTTGGTCAGTATGCATATGATTAGTGAACAAATCAGTGGAATATGTTGTGTACATTATAGAATATTCTTTTAACATAAGACATTTAATTTTCACGCATTTTCCCAATCATTTTCACACGATATTGGCTGATATGTAAGAAATAGTCCCCTAATTCCTCGCTGTACAATCACCGGCTCCATAGGAGAAAAAAATTCATCCCTGAGCTATTTCCAGTGATTGTTCGAGGTCGCTGTCTATTTCTGATGACTGCCCATAAACCAGCACACCACAAGGTTCCAAATCCTCGTTTGGGACATTACACATGAAGTTGCACTGCTATTAGATCCTCGAGGAGCTTTTGGACCTTGCATCACGTTCCTAACACTAGCGAGTGTGTAATTTCTGATCACAACTTGCAGATGGATCCCTTTTTTCTGATTACTCAAACTTGTGCCTGGCTTAGTGAATTTCAGAGTTTTCTGTCCACCCTTTGACGAAGTTTCAAGGATAACATTCTAGACAATTTTTAAAATAAATTCATTTTGTGAGTCCAACTCAGTCTCCTCTTTTGTCCTTGAGCACTTTTCAAATGGTCCTCTCGGTTTGTCTCTCTTCAATTATTTGAAAATTTTCATGTGCTCTTATCAATCTAACCGATATGTTATTTAATTAGGCAATATTAGTTCCAAGAGTATTTTGTACCATGAGTTCTATAATTACTATTGAATTCCTAATGCTAATGAGTGACTTCTTTTTTTCATATTCTCACATAAGATGTCCTAAAAAGTTATTTGTAAGTCAATCCAGAAAAGTGAACTGTTTCAGTGAAAAGAATGTCTTTTTTGATTGTTCAGTTTTATTTATGGATTGGCCTTGTGCGATAATCTCATTTCTTGCCAAATGCTATCTGTTAGTGTATTCGTGGGGTTCTAAATATACTCGACTCTTCATTCTGCCATTAGAGCTATGCAACATAAGCCAACAAAATATTGGTTGCAACATGTAGATGGCTTTCTTTTTGGATCCAAATCCAGATTGTGTGGTGGAATGCTTGAAGAGCTGCTGTAGTGATTCATCTCCTCCCAGGTACATGCAATTTTTTGTGCTAGCATTGTGCTGGCTTCTGCATTTTAAAAATATGTTGATAATGACTTTGGTCAAAGCTTCAATCTCTCTATTTAACATCTCATGGAGCCGATCTTAATGTTCATGGACGTTGAAGTTGAAAAGTTGAAAACAAGTACTAGCCACGTAGGATGCCACATAGAACGCCAAATAGGACGCATGTGTCTACTTGTTCACTCTATACAAGTGTAAGGTCTACTTGTGCACAACCAAAGTTGAAGGACATAAAAGCCAATTGAGGCCAAGTTAAATGACACGTTTATGTATTATGCTATTATGTTTGATAAGATAGTAAATAGGAATAGGATGGTCTAAATGCAATGGCATTGCTGATATTCCTGATATCTCGTATTTGGCATTCTTGTTTAGTCATCTGTTCCAGTCCCTTCCAAAAATTTTTTTCTTTCCAAAGTTTAGTCTTTCCCTTATGGCCTAGTTGATGCAAGTGAATGATCCCAAAATGGAAAGGTATTTCTGTTGTTTGGCAATTAACCATCTTCTTTTCCTCGGCATCCACCCATGCTCTTCTGCCCTCAGGTTTCACTAAAACCGATTCTCTCCTCACAGCCAATACATCTCCTTCATCATTTCCTCTATGGTGTTTTGTCAATCGGCACAGCAAACTTAGATAAATAAGTAAAGAACTCATAGGGACACAACTCATAGATGGATTGAATTATTCTAAGAAATTGGCCACTTGGATTGTGCATAAAGAACCAATCAAGACAAAATATAATGCTTCTAGCTATGCATGATCACTTCTTCTCTGCTGGTAGATCATCATAATATGGAGATAATCTGAAGTTGTTTTTCCACAGATTCCCTCCAATTCGTGCGGGAGAATATTTGGAAGAGCGTTTAAAAGTTACATATGCATCATAGGTGAGTACTGTCTCATCGCCTCAAACTTGAAATTTGATCAGCAGACAACGGTTGGAAGACTGATCATAGAAATTTCACTACAAGTTTAATTTTCAAATTCAATCTCCTGTTTGTTTTCTCTAGAGACGCTAAAGAGGTCAATGTAGAGAAAATAAATTTAGTTAATATCTCTCTTGTTTATTTTGGTGCAAAATCGAACGATCATAATGTCTTTAGTTGTTTCAATGCAGATTTTGTGCGAGCAGTCGATGAATATTGTGATGGGGTGAATTGTTGTTTGCTGATAAGGTTTATGGAAGGTTGATGCTCCCCCAGTATGTATATGTATTGTTTTAAAAATTCCTATTGGACATAATGGTTAAAAAAATATTATTCACACTATGAACTAGTTCTATTTTGGACGTGTTGAATATATTTTTCAAGGGAAATGAATGCATTTATAGCTACACTAAATTATAAAAATGTCTTAAATTAGTGGTGCCAAACATGTCTATAAGGTATTTTAATGTCTTAAATAGTGGTACGAAACACATATACAAGTATTATTGTTGAGAAATGTACAAACATTATTTGAAATCCCTAAAGAGAATATAGAAATAACGTGACAATGAAAAATATAATGGACAATGATATCTGATCAAGTGATAGATTATTAATTATAGATCACATCTGTGAAATTTCATTGAGTATTTTGTAATTGTTGATAAATTATTAATTATTATAAAATAATTTTTGAACGGTATTAATGAGGAATGTCATGACTTATGACATGAAATTTAGTTAATTTTCAATTAAGAATTTTCATTTTTAAAAAGAATTTGACGATCATTTTTTTTGTAATTTTTATAAATTGAGTATAGCTATTTTTTATTTAATAAAAAATAATAATTAAAATATTTAGTAAAAATAGTATCTGATTTGAAGGAAATTAACTAGAAATGAATAATAATATATCATTTTTAGATGAATATAATATAGATCGGATTATCAGGTATATTATTAGAAATGAGTTAGAATATAAATTGACTGCCAAAATTGATTTTCAAAGATTCTTATGTTATATTAACTTAAAAATCTAATGAGGATTGCTTTGACAATTTTCAAGTTATTTTTCATAAATACGGTATTAGTAAATATTATCCTAATACAAAATGCAAATTCATAGAACAATACATGTCTAAGAAAGATCAACCAGTGCCTCATTGTCTGGATGAACAAAATCACCTTTAGGCTTCGGCAGGTCATCATTGTCACTAATATATTCTTCACTAGCTTTTGCGTTGCTATATTTTTATAAAAGAGATGCATATCTCCTGCGTAGATAATCAACGTCAAGTGTATTAGTTGGGATTGAAATTCCATCACTAATATATTCCGCAAATGCAGCGACGAATATACCGCAATTACTGCATGACAATATATTGTAATTTAATAAAAGAAAAATGCTTATGTATCAAAGCAGTCAGGAGAATTAATAAATTGTATCTGGAACAAAATTATTTTCTTTTGAAATGATTGAAGTAATGTATCAATACACTTGATACATTTATGTATACCAGTTATTGATTTAATAAATTTACAGATACGTATCAACTATCAAGTGACGAATTTTCTGTAGTGATGTATCAAGAACAAAAGCACAAACAAAATACATTTGATTTTATCAATTACTTATAATTATGTATTAATTCATGAATTATCCGTATTTATCTATCAATAAGAAGATAATAAACAAGACACATCTGCAATAGACAATCAACATTTTCAGTAACCTATGATTATGTATCAATATGTGAATTCAATAATTAGTTTATGTATCAACTACGATTCTAAAAATGATATACTACAAAATCAAGTTGTAAATCATACCCCTGGTAAAGAAGGACGAGTTATAATAGGTTTTTCTTTTTTCATGTGATTTTTGAACTTGAACCTAAATGCTCTGTTACTTTCACCTCTTGAGGTTTCTGGATAAGTGATGGATCATTCTGTTGTTTGAATCTATTTTCAGGAAAACCTTCGTTATTAAAATCAATCAAGTGATTATGGACAACTTCGATATTAGAAACTTCCTCCATTGTTGGGACAACTTCAGATTTGTGAATATTATCGCTATCACAGACTAACTGAGAAATACCCAGACGAAATGTGAGAGAAAAATTCATAAATATCAGTTAATTAATACAAAAAATTTTTTTTACATCGAACAAAGATAGAGGGAGAGTCTCTTCGTTTTCTTAGACATGTGAAACTTGGGTTTAACTTTACTTTAAAATTAATTACGGATACTTCTAATGCATTAGTGATTGACAACTGATTGAACTCCAAAATTGAAAAATAGCCATAATAATAGGCTAGTAAAAGCAAAAAAGTTAATGCTAAGTATCAGAAGGGAGGAGAGAAAATGTAAGTGTAATTTATAGTATAACTTACATAAACCAAGTGTAATTTATAGTATAACTTACACAAACCTCATAGTGTAATAAAGAAATTTCAATATATCCCAACTCTTTGCAAATTTACAAAAATCCCTTAAAATACCTATTATGCGAATACACTGTCATGAAAGAGATTCATACATGATTCATAAATCATAATTCATGATTCATGATAATCAGTTATAATTTAAACAGAAGGTAGATTTTAATCCCTAAAAATTAGCTAAACAGATCATAACCAAATCCCTGAAATAAAGGTAAAATACGTTTCAAAAAATAAAAAAATTTCAGTTCTTCAGACTGTGGCGAATAGAAATTCATATTGTAAACACGAATCATGAGCCAAAATATGTCAAATGTGGCAATTACGTTGAGATATTCTGGGATTTGAGAAAACAACGTTGTTTTTATTCGCGATACAAGAATGATGAGGTAGTTGTATCTTGTATATTTTTATTTTTTTGTGAGTTTTGGTGTTGCATGAAATTGTGCATGTGAGGTGTTTGATAAAATGCGTAGTCAAAAATTTAGACATTCGACATTTTTTGGATTAAATAACTAATTGTGTATGTTATATTATACATATGTGGACGTAAAGTTGTATATTTTTATTGTTATTTGATTCATTATAAAAAT
>JAABOM020000096.1:15092086-15102415 GCA_011800125.2 Solanum clarkiae | reverse complement strand
GAGGCTGTTTCCTGGGAACCCTCATCTCAAAACCCGTAAGCAGAAATAACTAGATATGACAGAAAGGAAGGGAAGGATTGTCCATGATGATGGCGAGATAGATAAATAGGTGAGACAGAAATTTAAAATAAGATGGTTGAAATGGAGGTACTATGAGATTCTCTGTTATACCATGATATCTACCATAGTGAAATATTAAAACTTTACTTATATGAAGAAATGATGGCTTGAAAATAAGTGGCTGTTAAGAACGGGCAACAGGTGTGATAGACTAAACGAAGATATCTTACCGTTCCATACTTGTGCTCTTCATTTTATTGGGTAACACGACTTATACTACTAAGAATAGTTGTCTGTCAACTAGTAGAATTTGATTTATGGTTTAAGTACACTTCTTGGTCAAAGTCAACATTCATAGGTTGGAAACTAGATTCTGATGGAAGGTCAGGACTCCTAAAATAATCAGGTGAATATTCTATTTGGATTCACGGGAGTTTTTACCAATGTGAAGTGTGGTATTAAAGAAACGCTGTGGATTGGAATGAAACTAGTATAATATATTGTCTTTTGGCTTATCCTTATCGGCATATGAATTAACACATAAACAAAATAGAGCACAGTGACTGGTGTGGCAAATTCCAAACTAAATCTTGTGAAACTGGAGCTGATAGCTGGAGTGAGCTGCGCCTTCTGTACTTTTTCTTTTTTCTTTACAATTTTTAAATTAGTAATGTTCTTATATATGGCTTGTATCCAGTGGTGTGTTTTCATGATAATCTTTTGCATGCCCAAAACAGCTATTGTGAAATGCTGAAAATTCAATTTGGTTCTTGGTTCCTTGCATTTTGAAAACTGTGTATAATACTCCATATTATTTCATGTTTGAAGCAACTCTATCTTTAATTGTAACCTTTGCATCTTCTTGATGCCGTTTTCTGATGCAATTTAATTACTTCATCAAAAAAAAAAAAAATACTGCTTAATCGTGTTGCTTGTTCACCTGCCCCAGTATTGTCATGTGGTACAGCAGTTGAAATTTAAGGCTTCTGGTGCAGGTAACCCTCTCTTGTTGCCTGGTACAACAGTCGCAACTATTGTGATGCTTGGTCTTCTTCATGCTCGACGTCTCTATGATGACCAGAAGGTATTTTTCCAACTCAGAAACCTAGTGAAATAAGTGAACTTATTGCCTGTTAGGGTTCTCTTTCAGTTTGTGTGAAATCAGATGATGTGAAAAAAGATAACTTAAAACTAAGATATCATCTTCTCTTCCATGGAGTGTCCTAACTCTCTTTGAGTTGCAGATTGAAGACGCAAGAGAGAAAGGAATTTTAGAATTCCAGCCTGATGTAAAGGTAAGAATTCATTTCTTTCCTATGCTATTGATCTTTTAGGTTACCCATTATTCTGTGTAGTTTTCCATGTTGAACTTACTGGAAAATAATTTGCCTTCTCAATTGTAGGCTACTTTTATGAGATTACTTCCACTACGCTCCATTTCTAGATTCTGGGGTACCTTGACCAGTGTGGTAAGTCTCTATCAATTTTAAATAACAGAAGATTCAGCAAAGTGCTCCATCAATTTGACTCCATGCGATGTTCATCCAGGAACTTCCGATGTGGCTCCGCCCATCTGTGTATAAAGGATGGGCTCGGGCATTTCATTCAAGTAAACAGTCTTTCTAATTTCTACTTTGCAATGCTCTGAGCATTCTTCTTACATTTTGATGCTTTAGATATTTTATAATTCTTCTATGATACCGTGCAAATAAAAACAAGCTTTTGGCAATGACAATATTTATAGAACTCGCCTTTTAATCCAGACTTAGAAGAAGTAGCATTGCCTTTGGAAGAATATGCATCTTTACGAGAATTCTTTGTCAGAAGATTGAAAGAGGGCACCAGACCTATTGATTTGGATCCATGTTGTCTGGTAACTGGTAACCAGCTTCCTAGTTATCTGTTGATTGTCTTGATGTTTCAAAATATTGCAGATTATAAAATTTGCTGATCTTTCTGAGTTGGTTTATGTGTTTGTAGATTAGTCCAGTTGATGGTACCGTTCTACAATTTGGAGAGTTAAAAGAAGCTGGGGCTATGATTGAGCAAATCAAAGGATTCTCTTATTCTGTTTCTTCGCTTCTTGGTGCCAGCTCCCTCCTTCCCATGAGTGTGGTTGATGAGAACACAAATCAAGATGGTGGGCAAGAAGGTTCTATGGATGATACGAATCAGAAGTCCTGGTGGAGAGTTTCATTGACTTCTCCTAAAGTCCGAGATCCTGCACCACCAGCACGGTAACCTCAGAAATGTCAACTGTGTGATTTGCAGATATCTATATTGCACTATAACATGTGAACGCCTCAAATGTATTAGCAAAATGTCTTTGTCCCTTAACTAATCATCTCTTGATGCATACTACTTGTTGATAGAATAGGCTATTTTGTATCTATACTACTGGAGAAATTATAACTAGTAAATGTATTTAGCAGGTTCCTAATAGCATGTACTAGTTGGTCATCAGTTGAACCTTTATTTTTTTCTCTTCTTTAGATTTTCTACTTTGTTTTAGCATTGGATTGTAATTGCTTGGTGATAAATGAGAGAGTGCTACTTAAATTTTAAAACTGAAAATTAACTTATTGCAGTCCACTGAAAGGTCTCTTTTACTGTGTGATTTACTTGAGACCTGGAGATTATCATCGCATACACTCGCCAGCCGATTGGAATGTTCTTGGCCGTCGACATTTCTCTGGTAAGTCCTCGCATCCATAGGTTAGGAGGAGTTCATCCATAATAGTAAGCTTTCATTGTTTTGTGTTGTTTCCTGTTCACCTATCCCCTGACCACTTCACCCAGCACCCTCTACCCACCCCACCCAAAAAGTCACTTTACAATGATATGCAAAAGATACACTCGGAAAGGCTCTTTGGGGGGCTATAATTTGTTGATACATCAATATTTGCGGCTTCAACACAATAGGGGTTGGTTACAAGTATTCTCTCTGCTTTCGTGCATCTGTTAATAGTCTTTTATATGATAATGAAAATATATTATATGTCGGACAACTAGTTAGAGGACCTCACTATTATAACCATTGCAGTTGTATACAGTCAGGTACTGTATCCGACTGGAATATGTATCAAATATTATCAATTTGCAAAGCCGTCCCACGTGCAACTGAGTTGCCTGTTACAGAATTTTGTGACTTGATACTATGAATGTCTAATTGGCCAAATAAATTTTTAGGTCTTCGAAGACACTTCTTTGGGATCATTTTCACTTGGTATTAAAGCACTAGTCCACTTCCAAAGTCACCATCTTCTCTTATTGAACAAGAAAATTTGATGCGTGTCATCCTATTCAATTTCCTATGTGCAGTTAATTTACTCGATTGATTTGTTTGATAGGCCGTCTCTTTCCCGTGAATGAACGAGCTACAAGGACAATAAGAAATCTATATGTAGAGAATGAAAGGGTAAATTCTGCCTACCTTAAGCTAAAATTGCCTTCTATTCCTTGATTGTCTTGATCTTTTCGAGATGGCGGCTTCTCTATAAGAGGTTATAAAGTAGTGGTAGTAGTTGCTATTCTTCTTATTATTGTTATTGTTTGCAACAGAAGCAAGTTATGCATAAATCTAAAATCCCATGAGAATGTTCGTTTGAGCCTTTTATCAGGTTGTGCTTGAAGGGAAATGGCAAGAAGGTTTTATGGCAATGGCAGCTGTAGGTGCAACGAATATTGGTTCCATTGAGGTTAGCTAAGATACTTGTCCCTTGGTGAAACACTAATTTTGTATAATGAATTGTGTCAGCTATCTGTTTGGATACAAGTATTCGTTTTTTTTTCTCTCTCTAGACTATATTCTTGGGAAGATTGGCCACTGGAGCTTTTTTGTCATCAAGCTGCTCAATTTGGGCAAGATAAACTGAGAAGGGAGGTTATTCATTTATTAGTTGTATAAAAATTTGTGATCAGTCCTCTAGGCTTTTGCACTGTAGGTACAATTGGATAGGTGCCTTAGTTGACAATGTTACCTTGTAGTTTCACAAAAATAAAATAAAATAAAATAAAATAAAATAAAATAAAATAATCTCCCCAGGTTAGTAATGACCTAAACAATTTGTATAAGTAAGTTGTGACATTCGAGTGCATTGTCATGGCTACTATATTTTTGTAACATCATGACTATGAAATTTTAAAATGTATAATAGCAAAGGACAATTTTTGAGAGCTTTTTATAATGTAAAAATAGAAAGATAAAAAATGGAGTTGGATGACCAAGACAACAGGATAGGGATTAGCTTTTGTTTAGGGTCACCAAGTTGGCCATTAGATTTCCGGTTGTAACCAGACTAGGGAAGCATAACGGACTCATGCTATGTGTAATTAATCAGCCAAGAGATAATAATGAGTGTTGACTACGCAGAAAATATTAGCTCATTGAAGGTGGATCCGTCAACAGTGTGGACGAAGAACATGATAGATACCCATTGCTGATCCCACCATGGCCTTCTGCATTCATTTGGTTCTCGTTGACTCAACAGTGTTTCTGATGTTTCAGCTTTTCATTGAACCAACTCTGCGAACAAATAGGCCATGGAAGAAGCTGCTACACCCAGAACCTCCTGAAGAAAAGGTATACGAACCCAAAGGCACTGGTATTTTGCTGAAGAAAGGAGATGAGGTATGATCCTTAAGTTTGATGTTATTTTGGAACAGAAAAATGTGTGCTTTATTTCAATTTTGCGGCATCTTTTGAGTATGCAAACTATTATGATAAATCAAATCACACGGACAGTTGACAATGTTAGCACAAGAAATATATCCCATTTTGCAATGAACAGCAAAAATCTATTCTTACTTTTTCTATCCTATGGTGTGTACTGCTTGTCAAAAGACTTGTATTGCAAGGATTTGCCATTTGCTTTTTAGGCTTGTAATGCAGATAGTACCAAATTAGGCTAATGGTCTCCTCTCCTTTATGACTGGTTGACTGCTATTTCTTCTCCTTCTTCGAGCATTTTCTTCGTTGAGATATCATGTTATATGTGTATTTGATTTCAGAAAGTGATACCAATAGGAACTATTGACTGACTAGAAAATGAGGATTGAACTTCTCTGGAGGGGACTTGTAGGGTCTTTCTAACCATTGTGGCGCTAGCCAAGAAATTGATTATGAAGTGCTCATCATAAGTTTGCTTGCTATTTTTTGCACAGATATTCAGGAATACCAGAATATTTTGTGTAATAATATGTTAATATCCTGTTGTCAAAATAATAGTACGTAAATCTCTTACAATGATCTTGTCTCATTTTTTTGATCCGATAAGAATTGGCATGCAATAGACCAATGTGGTGATATTGAGGGATAGATAATTGATTTCCAGATGTAATTCTCAGTGAGCGTGATAATCCCTTTTCTCTTTTGTTTTTTCAATTTTCAGATGTAATTCTCAGTGAGCATGATAATCCCTTTTCTCTTTTGTTTTTTCAATTTTCAGATGTAATTCTCAGTGAGCGTGATAATCCCTTTTCTCTTTTGTTTTTTCAATCAAGTAATTCTCTGTTCAGTAAATACTTAACTTTAACCTTGGAACTCTGCAGCTAGCAGCTTTCAATATGGGTTCAACAGTGGTTCTGGTCTTCCAAGCTCCGATCATACAACCTTCTGCAGATAAATGCCCGTCAACAGAATTCAGTTTTTGTATTAAAAAGGGAGACCGTGTCCGCATGGGAGAGGCCCTGGGCAGGTGGCGTGATCCCTAGTTACAATATCTCAATTTACAGAATGAAGGGTGGTAAGTTTGTATTATAGAAAAGCTCTAGGGACACCTCCCTGCTTCCACCCTCCAAGTCCCATAAAAATCATATTACAAAATTTTGTTTTAGGTAAGAGGAGAGATCTGAAAAGGTCCTCGTTCTGTTACGATATTTGACGAACTCTATTTTAAGGGTTATATGAATGGGAACTCGTGGTCTGCTCAGAAACTATATCTAGTACACCCCCCACCCCTCACCCCCTCTTTCCCGTCCCCATGTTTGAAAAGAGTTTCATTTAAGACATGTTTGTTTGAGGGATCTTTTAAGACATCGATATCAAAATTCAGTCAAGAAAGTAGTATGAAATCAGAACCAAAGCTAGTCTCAATTCTTCGTCCTTTACTCATAAGTTCATTTTTCATGCTCATTAAAAATAACATCAGAAGAAGGAACATGTGAATTGATAGACATTGATGTAAAAACATTATTTTGCACATAACTACATTATTTTTTAAAGGAAAATTATGCTCAAAAATTTTTGCATCCCTAGATTCACAAATAGTATGATCATTCAAAGACAAATCTATAAGCAACACTATTTTAAGTAGCCAATAAAAATAAAGTCTTAGAATTTATATTTAGTCGTTTAAAATCAGGTAAATCAACTTTAGCTAAACATCCCCACACTTCTAGCAATTTCAATTTAGGAGTATATTTTTTGTACTATTCATATGAGGTCTTTTTTAATTTCTTATAAGGGACTTTATTAAGAATATAATATGCAGACAAGACAACTTTAACTCCACATTTTATCAGATAGACCTAAGCTTAAAAGTATAGAATTCATCATTTTCTTAAGAGTTCTATTTTTTTGTTTGGTTAAACCATTTTATTGGGGAGTATAAGGAGCTCTAACCTCATATATGATACTGTTTTCCTCACAAAAATCCTCTTGAGTTTTAGTATTATATTTACCATCTCTATCATATCTAAATCTCTTGATCTCTTGATCTTTCTACCTAATTGATTTTCTGTTTCTTCTTTGAATTTCAAGAACATATTTTAAGCCTTATCTTTAGACTTAAGAAGATTACCTTAGTGTATCTAGAAAAAGCATTAACAAAGGTATCATAATACCTCTTTCCACCTTTACTAATAATATTTTTAAAATTTACTCAAGTCTTAATGTGCTAGTTCAAGTAATTCAGTCTTTATATCAATAACAGGTTTGAAAGGGTTCTTGGCATGCTTTACTTCAACACATAGGACATTTAAAAAAATTATATCATAGGAATTAATTTCATTTTCCTAAATTTTTTTAATAGAAGGAATATTAACACGACCTAGTCTATCATGCCATAGATTAATAGACTCAACAATATAAACATAATTTGAAATACCTACATTATTGACAATCTCTTCAATAATGTTTAGTGCAAATAAACCTCCAGTAATATATTCCTTTCCAACAAAGTCTCTTCCGCGAGAAATAATCATTTTATTAGCTTCAAAAACAAGCTTAAGACCTGTTGTTGAGAAGTGCTTCGGAAATTAAGTTTCTACGGAGGGAAGGTACGTACAAAAATGTTGTTCAAGGCTAAACATTTTTTAGAAGTTAATTCAAGTAAATTTTTTTCTTTACTCACAACTCCAATGGTAGTGGAGCTACCTATATAAACACATTAATCATCATTGGACTCCTTAAGTTCATAGAATGACACGTTGGTACAAAAATATTTTGAAGCACCTGTGTCTAACACTTTGTCTATCTTATTAACCATTAGATTTGCTTCAACGACTACAACAACAATCACTTCATTACCCTCAGCAAGATGAGCTTGGACATCACCTTGTCCTTCTTGCTTAGCGTCTTGCCCTTTTCTTTGATGGCTTTGAGCAGCCCTATGACCAAGTTCTTTACAAATAAAATGTCTTTTGATTTTTTTAATTTGTTTCTCAAGTTTGTTTAAGTGTTTTTTCTTCTTCACCTTTTCTTTCTTCTGTTTGTCTTTGAACTTGTCTTTAACTACAATACTATAAGATTCTACAAGATTAGCTTTGGATGGAAATAATTTTAGACGTTAGTCACAAAGACTTTTGATTTTCTTTGAGCAATTAGAAGTTGATTATATTTTATTTAATGACCTCCTAAGGATGGTTCTAACATTACTACTAATTCTAGCAATATTTTAATTATTGATGATGCTATTGAAAAGAAGTTTGATAAAGATAATAAAATTATTAGAGGGCATTTGCTGAATCACATGACTAATCTTTTATTTGATTTATTTGTTACATATAAATTTGCTAAGGAAATATGAGATAGTTTGAAAAAGAAATATAGTGTTCACGATGCAGGAAAGAAAAAAAAATTATTGGTTAATAGATTAAATTTCAAATGATTGACAGTAAGCCAATCATGGAACAAGTTCACAAATATGAGAACTTGACTACTAATGTTCTCAACGAGAACATGAAGATGTTTGAGCTTTTCAGGCTAATGTTTTGGTTGAAAAATTTCCACCATCTTGGAGTGATTATAAAAATCGCTTTTAAGACAGTGGCTTGCCACGACATAGTGTAACTTTTTCTACATTTTTTTAGTGTAATAATACTGACACAACGAGAAATCATTGATCGCTCCAAGATGGTGAAAATTTTTCAAGCAAAACATTAGCCTAAAAATCTCACACGTCTTCATGTTCTTGTTGAGAACATCAGCAGTCAAGTTCTCATATTCGTGAACTTGTTCCATGATTGTCTTATTGTCGACCATTTGGAATTTAATCCATTGACCAACAACATATCTTGCTCTTTCTTGCATCGTCAGCACCATATTTCTTTTTGAAACTATTCTATATTTCTTTAGCAAATTTATATGTAATAAATAAATCAAATAAAAGATTAGTCATGTGATTCAACAAATGTCCTCTAACTGTTCTGTTATCTTTTTCAAAACTTCTTTTTAGTAGCATCATCAATAGTTAAAATATTGCTAGAATCAGTAGTAGTGTTATAATCATACTTGGGAGGTTCACTGGATAAAACATAATCTACTTCTAATTATTCAAAGAAAATCAATTTTTTTTATAACCAACGTTTAAAATTATTTTCATCCAAAGGCTCAAGCTTTGACAAATCAGGAAAAGTTTTGTCCAAGGAAATAACTCTTTATCAATATTGTATGTAAGAAAATTGCTTTTAAATTGTTAAAAGAAATACTACAATATTAATATTGGACTAGAATTAAATAAATTATTACAAACATTGTGTCGTCGTAAGTCACTGCCTTAAAAGTGAATTCGGCCCAACTTCGGTGTAAATCGTTCTAATCGGCCGCTTCCCAAGGTTCCACAGTTACTCTCAAACACATGCACTCATAGCTGAAAGTTTGGAGATTCCACAAAAATATTCAAGAAGAAGAAAGGAGGAAGTCGATTTCTTTTCCTTTTTGTTGGTGTATTATTATGTTCACCAAACACACTTCTTATATAGGATTTACAAGAGGAGGAGTTGCAAAAAAGAGAGTTGAATTTGAGAAATGGATAGCAAAAATTAATGGTATTAAAGAATCATTATATCACATTTACAAAACCCCCTTCTTCTATTTTGTTTTGGAACGTATATTATTCTCCTATGAAACATATTTAATTTATATTCTTTACATTATTCTTAATTAATAAAGGTAAAATTAATTCAACAATAGAATTAACTCAATACTATTTACTACTCCCAACTAACATTGGCATGATCATGCATATAATCATCCATGCCATTCCCCCCACCCCCCTACCCCCCAAGAGTGTATCATATAGGAGCATGAAAGAGTATCTTACTTACTATTTAACTTTTTTGTCCTTATCAACTATGGAACCTTTTAAGAGTTTCATTAGATTCAACTCTCTAAAGGGAGATTTTATTTAAATTTTTTCTTCACGACTCCATATTTCACAAATTGAATGTTTGATGTTAAGATCTCTTAACTTTTTATCTTCAACTTCAAAAGCATTAAAGCTGAAAAAAAAACATAAAAGGAAGAATGTGAACCCTTTTAAACACAAAAAATTATCGTCATCATCAACATACTATTTTAAGTATATGCCTACATGCGCTGAAATGTAGCATAACAAATAAAGAAGTGGTTTGATACTCAAAGAGTAGGGATAAGATTTGCAAACACCCCACTTTTTTTATATCTGTATCATGCAGTGGACTATTTTTCCTTAATAAGATATTTTATATGTTTTCTCTAATATGACCATAAATTTTTTATATTTCTTACGACTTAAGTATATGTTGAAGTTAAAACATGGACAAATTTTAATTTTTTGCATGATACATAAATTAGTCATTTAACTTGATTTTAAATTATAACTATGATTTTTAACTTTCAAATTGCACAAACAGACACTTAAACCTCTTAAACATTTAACATGCAAATTCGGTAATTTGATTGTGTGAAATACAAATGCGATGACATGG
Organism: Solanum clarkiae; assembly: GCA_011800125.2. Classification (NCBI taxonomy): domain Eukaryota; kingdom Viridiplantae; phylum Streptophyta; class Magnoliopsida; order Solanales; family Solanaceae; genus Solanum; species Solanum clarkiae. Next base: position 15,092,167 of record JAABOM020000096.1, on the reverse strand, counting down.
ATATTTTGATCAATTTGTCTTGCAACGTTATTAAAGATACTCCATGTATTTATAATTAAAAAAAAAAGAAGGAAACAAAAG
>JAABOM020000096.1:15038590-15080468 GCA_011800125.2 Solanum clarkiae | reverse complement strand
TTGGAACAAAACTTGGTAAAGTTCTATTCGTACAATATGATCTTGGGTTTGTTTGTATATCTTCATGAGGTGATGATGTATATATATTTTAATTTTTAAATGTTATAACTAATAATTAGATATTAAGTGATCTTCTATTTCTTTCAACATCCTCTTAATTAGTATATTAGAATAATTGAATATTTTATTCCGAATAAAATTAGAGAAATAATTTTTAATTACTATAAACTATTGATTCTAGTATAATATAAAAAAATTAACGTATTATTCAAGATATAGTTATAAATACCTTATTTTGATTGTTTTTATTTAAATCTAACTTTCAAAACCATATTCTCATTTTATTTTTTGTCTTGAAAAAATTCATTGTGAAAATAGTAGAGTAATTTTGCCACCGTAGTGGATCTCTAACATTATTCTTGTCATACAAAAAACTTACCTCATCAAGTAGTTCAAAAACTTGCTGGTAGCAAGTAAAATTCCCATACAAGTACAATTTTGTTACAATACACACTCATACTCCTAAATTCCTCGAAGCTATCTGAGATGAATATCGAGTCCAAACATCTAATGCCTGAAGTGCCTCACGTTGGTGAAAACAAGCGAGACTCCATACTTGTTACAGCACTCCACTGCATCCTTGTCCCTTATGCTCCCTCCTGGTTCTGCAATAATGCTCACTCCGCTTTGACACGCCTCTTCAACAGCGTCACTCCATGCTGATTGGGAAAAAAAATTGTTAAAGAGAAAGAAAAACTCGATCAGAAACATTTGTCCAAGGCAACAATAGCAGATGATCACATTTTTACAATAATTTTAGTTACCATTCTTAATGGTATATTTTCTTAAAATTTGCACCAAGGACTAGTCAGGGATTGTCAAAACCTATTTTCTCACTTTCTGTATCAGGGATTGTCAAAACCTATTTTCGATTTCCTCTATCAGTACATGTATAACCCAAATAAAGGTACGTACCAAATGGGAAGAAAGCATCACTTGCCAAAGCAGCTCCTTTTACTTCATCTCCAGCTTTCTTCATAGCTATCCTCAAACTCTCCCGACGATTTGGCTGTCCACTCCCCATTCCTAACATACAATTGTTCTGCAATAAACAAAATTATATTTATAAAACAATGAAAGAAATATCACACGAGATATATCACACAGAAGATACCTTTGCAATGACTATAGCATTGCTCTTGACGTGCTTGACACACAACCAAGCAAACTGTGCATCGTTAAGCTCATTTTCTTGTGGAGTTTTGTCAGACATGACATTGAATTGGATATCTTCAGGAGTCAAATCATCTGAGTCCTGAGCTAACCAACCACCGCCAATTTGCCTGAGAGAAAGCTTTCCCTTGTTGTTTTTACTTGCCTCGAGGATTCTCAAAGTTTTGGACTTCCCACGGAGAACCTCAAGACCCTTCTCTGTATATTTTGGTGCAACTACTATTTCATAAAACATCCTAGTCTCACCATCTGTAGGGCTTCTAAATTCTCGAATATCCTTTGCAAGAGTCTGCAAAGAACCAAAACAGGTTAATTAGAAGATTGATCAACCTTGAGATGTGATGCCCAAACTGAAGTTTGATTTTGCATTTCCTCGACACTTCCAGGTGCAGTATAGCAAATAAAAAAAAATCAACCGTAACTCTTATTAAAAGAAGTATCAAATTCAAATATCGGGCATTGACACTTCGCCATTTGGAAAGGGGAAGCAACAGACAGACCTTGGGTTGCAATTCTACTGACCAAATGACACTATTATTCTTCTTAACAGCATGAAACAGCACCCTTGTTGACAAACAACAAGAGGGAAAGGATAGCAGTAGAAGCCTTTTCGCACGACGACTTATGCCACAATGCTTGGAGGCTCCACCTGTTCTCTTCTTTGTTAAATTGTGTGAATTTTTTTCAACTTCCATCCTGCTTGTTATTCTTTTTTGTGCCTTTCAAGAATGCTTTCACAACTCTAATGCACTAGTTGAACTACAACATAACTTTTATTCTTGAAATGGTATATTGTACTAACAGCATATAAAGCAAATGTTGACAGTTCTTTCTCAATAAAACCAACAACAGCAACTAGGCCTCAGTCCCACACAAGCTGGATTCAGCTTTCTTAAATCTTAATAAAACCATATAACGAAGATTGGTTGCTTGTACATAGAAAAGATAAATACAGCAGTGCAAGCACATTTTCAGATTAGCTCCTCTTCAAGATTTCAAATAAGAATGCAAGGTGAACATTACCAGTTTCAAGAAAATAAGGAATGCCAGGTGATGGTGGTAGGACCTAATCACTTAAATGAACAACTAAGATTTTCTTTTTCCTTTAATTTTTTCCCCTTGGTTGTTGATATAACAGGGAGGGAACAAATGGCCCTATCACTATCAAAAAGATGTCTGACAACACAATGCGTCATTACCCATTTAGATTTCTACAAAGAAACAAAAAGGTGCAATTTTAAGATCATAATCAACAAAAGATCAAAATATGCATCTGAAAATGTCCATTGAGCAACTTTACCTCATCAACTTCGACATTGAATGCTACTATACCACCAAAAGCACTGACTGGATCTGCTTTCACAGCTAGCCTATATGCTTCAATGATATCATCCCGCGATGCAACTCCACAAGGATTTGTATGCTTCACAACTACACATGTTGGTTTATTAAAATCACAGACACAATTCCAAGCTGCATCGGCGTCCAGATAGTTGTTATATGACATCTCCTACATCAAGAAAGAAGGCAGAGTTATAAGCCCTGAAACTTCAACTAGAAGAATTCCATTCATGCATGTTAATTTAGATTAACGAACTATCCAGTGTACAAATAGAAAATAAACAGATTTTGAGAATATGCCAAGTTATGAACATTAGAATGTAAACATCAGAGTTCTAACCTTGCCATGGTGTTGGATAACGGTTGCAATTCCACCAGCGTTAACTTCAGATAAAGACTTGTCAACATAAATTGCAGCCTTCTGATGAGGATTTTCACCATATCGAAGTGGGTCTTTTAGAGAGAGTGGCACTGTCAAGCTGGGAGGGAACTTATCTACCAACAGAGACCAAAGTTATGAATCAGTATAATAGCAGATGAAAAGCCTGCTCTCTCTCTCTCTCTATCTCTCTCTCTCTCTCTCTCTCTCTCTCTCTCTCTCTCTCTCTCCACATCAGATTCATCAGAATATTCCATCTTGAAGTTCAATGAGGCTTTGCAGGCTACTGTTCATCAAAATTAAAAGAAATTTGAAGCCTTATCTTTCAACAGAAACTATCAACCTTAAATTTATTTTAAATGCAGAGACTGAGGATGCTCGTTTTAATGTTTTCAAATTCTGTATTGAACCTTTTTTTAATTTGTCAAAAGAGACGATGGGAGGAAGAGGGCGTTTAAGTATTCATTGGGCTGTATGATTTTGAAAGGGAATACCTCCTACAGTCTGCTTCCACAGCCACTCTGAAACTGCAGAATCATAAGAAGCGACATGTTGAAAAGCTTTCCAGGCCAACTTCCTTCGAAATTGTTGGTCATCACTATCTCCGCGAAGAAACTCCAAAAGATCTGGGTAATCTTCAGAATCAACTACGACCAAAACATCCCTATGATTCTGTTAAATAAGCATTGTCCACAGTTAGGCACAAAACTGTACACAACACAAACATTCAGACAGCATTTTTTAGAGAAGGTAGTTTTATAAACGTGGGATAATTCACATTATACCAAAAAGAAGCATTGCAAAAGATTCAGCAAGCATTATAAATGGTGTAAGACACTAATCATGATTTTACCAGATACAATTTTGTTATTGATGAATACCACATATATTGTATCATACAACATATATCCAGAAAAAGCATTTCATAGAATTTTAGCATAGTTGGAACACCACTTAGCTTCTAGTTTAATTCAGATACTTCTTGATGGATACGAGCTTCCTACATAGCACGGAATGGCATTATGAAGCTAAGAGACAATTTTCAAATTTCAGATATGCATACTGTATACCACAACCTTTCAGATGTATAAAGCATCCATATCAATCCAGATAGCCACAAACTCCAACCAGGAAAAAGAAATCATTTATTTAACTCATGACTCATGAATGCTCCCACAGAATTTATCCAATTAAGACCAAGAACCAAAAGTATATACCTAAAAAACCTAAAGTTGTAACAGAGTGGATTTGAAGATGAAAAAATGTTGGTTCACAAGGGAAATATATGCAACAAAGCTTTAGATGTAAGAGGTACAGATGTTGAAATCATATGTCCTCTAAATTCTAATATTTATACCTAGAGAAATGCCACAGACAAAAGAGAAAGGGAGAATGCATTAAGATAAAAATAACTAGTCTCATACAAGTTGCAGGTCAGGGAAAGAAATAAGCTAAGCAACCTTTGCAGCAGCTCTGATCATGGCAGGTCCACCAATATCGATGTTTTCAATTCCATCATCAAATGAAATTCCGCTTGAAGAAGAAACTTTAGCATAAAAGGGATATAAGTTGACCACTACAACATCAAATGTACCTGCACAGGGAAAACATCGTGACTTTCATTTCTTTCCTAACATTGCATCATGCTCCTATAAGAAGAGTAGATGTATGCCAAACCCCAGGCACTAGGTATTTCATAATGCAAAACACTCTACTTGAACAGAAACCTTGATTCCTTTTCTTTATCAAGTATAAACCTTGATTCCTGAAGTCCATATCTAGTTTTTTCCCCATTTTTGGACTAACTGCATCTGAAAGCTAAAGATCTGAAATTTGGCAGCATATTAAGGAAAGATAAGTTGCATTGTTGAATGCTTAGCGAGACATCCCAAAGCCAGGTGGACGAAGTGGTGAGTGATACACTTTGAAAAGGTTGGTGTGCAAATGGTTGCACATGTTCGACGGGTGTGACACAGGGATTTGGTCTCATGGTCAGGGGGTAAAGTATGAATTATACCATAATAAAAATCAACGTGAATTATACCATAATAAAAATCAACTCACTCACCAATTTCATGCTTTTCAAGAGCTTCCATGTGATGCTTTTGATCTCTTCTAGCAAGAATACCTCCATGAATGCCTGGATGCAAAGTTTTTACTCGGCCATCGAGCTGTGACAAGGAGAAACTTCTCAGTTATGTTTTTTGAAGTTAAATGCCATGAGTAATACTATGAACTATCGGGATGGGCATTGGGTTTTGGGTATACAAACCCATCCCACATTGGTGGGAGAGAACAAGTAGAACCTATTTAAATAGGTTCAACCCAACCCATTAGTATGAGGCCTTTTGGGAGATGCCCAAAAACAAATCCGTGAGGGCTTGGCCCAAAGCGGACAATATCATACTAATACGGGGTTGGGGTGTGGACACGCACGCGCGAGCCCTACAATTATTAATATTTTTATTGTCAATACCTTTCTTTTCTTTGTATTCACTCTGGTATATTTTCAAACCTATTCTGAAACAATTTTCTTGAACAAGGGGTCCTCAAAAACAACCTATTTACCTTACACAAGGTAGGTAGGGGTAAAGTATCTGTCTACGCCACCCTCTCAAGGCCTTATTTGTGGCATCACACTAGGTATGTGGTGGTGGTGGTGGGCCTACAATACAATGTGCTTCAGGATCTTAATTTGTTTCTCCTTTTAGCTTAGTGTAGCAGTTCAACAAATTAGACAGTAGACACATGAACCATCTAAGCATGAAAAACATGTCCCCAATGAACAAATATTAGATCAGATATGTGAAAGTGCTAAAAAGAAAACGAGTGAAAATCCTCACCTACTACCAGCAAGGATCTTAGCCATGTTCCCATTATTGTTGGTTACAAAGACATCACTTTCATCACATACAATGTAGTCAATTGCTGCAAGACGAGAAGAGTAGGGAAGAAAAGGTTTCAGCTCATCACCAGCAACTATCTCTTTGGTATAGAAGTTTGGAAACAGCTCTTTCAGAGGCTGCAGAGTTTTTTCTCCACCATATACTTCGCCCGATGCAACATAAAGGTATGTGTCATTTTCGAAGCCAAGCGCCCGCAGCATAAGTCCAACTTCATGTGGTGTTAAGGGGCACCTTCCTCGTGTTCGCTCTTCATCAGGGATCAGCTCCTGAAGCCACAGGTGATAGAACTTCTGTTATCTAAAAGTATAGAGGTTTTCGGGGGGCTTACCAATCTGCACTGCACTCTTATTTTTGAAGTAATATGATAACTTATACTAAAGCATATAACAATAAGACCCACATTTAGTAGTATTGACTATTCAACAACTTTAATTGAGGGGATTTTCTTTTACAAATGCAACAATAAAGATATAGGTATAAAGCAATCATTCATTAATCCTGTAAATACCATTCAACATCTGTTCAAGTTACTCTAAGAAAATAAGGCATTTTAAAACCCAGTATCCTCAAATTGTGTAATACTCTCATAGAATAACGAAGAGCAATTTGCCGCAAACAGTTGCTCAGCAAGACAGATTGACAAAGTTCACTTGTATGGCAATAAACTGACAACTCTAAGATCCCAGATTGACACCATAGTAGACAAAATGAGTAGGCCACCCTTCCCCACCCTAGGGGAAGCATTAAGCTCGGATCTTCGCATTTCTGGGAAGACTATTTCTCCAGAAGTCCCACTTCTTACTATTAGGACCGGAAGTGATCTTAGAAACCAATCGCGTTCCGGTAAAAAATCTCAATATACCAATTACCAAAATCACATTTTTATTAGGTACTTGCGTAATTTGCGTACATTTCACCCTTTCAGGCTCTTAATCTGGTAAAGGAAAAGTCACCTAAATTGCTGACTAGACAAGTACAAAGTCATAATTCTTTAAGGAAAGAAATCCTACAGGTAAAGTAGCCCATCTTTTTCTTATCTCAGCCAGTTCATATCTTTCCTTTTCACCCCCACCGTAGTAGCACCCAGAAAATGCAAGCATATCAGGTTCAAACCTGAAATACAAATATATCAGAGCAACAAACAGTAAGTGCCAATGGAAAGCATAAATGTAAAAGGAGTTATCCTGGGTAACGGACATGTATAAGGAACAACATCAGAAAGATCTGAAATCTCATGTTAGCAAAGGGAAAAAGGTACAAATTATAATTTAAATACACATCTAATGCTCACTTAGTCAGCACAGATATTTGAGTATTAGGAAGTATGAAGGTCAAACTATAGCTTTTCCCTTTCAACAAAAGAAAAGATGGATTTTTAGCTCATTCTGCATCAAAGTTCTCATTACTGAACCAGTGGATAAGGTTTGTCCTTATCCCTGAATGTCTATTATCCCCAGAACAAACAAACTTGACCTCACGATGATATGCACTTCTTAAAATTATGAATATAGTCTGAAGGATCACTGACATGGTCCAGGTAAACAATTGCAACATCATATCTAGCAGGAAACTGTACAGCAATTGGAGATTCTTTTAATGAATAACTTATTCAGAATATTAGGCCCAGCACCACAGCAAACCCATCAGTTTCTTTTCTTCTAAGCTTCAAATGTAAACAAATGGATTTGTCCATTCTTTCAGTTAGGTACAAGGACATTTAGCCAATACAGCCCCTTGTTCCTCTAATCATTTTGAGGTTGCTACTGCCATCATAAGGCGGAATTAGAACTTTAAACACAAAAAAAGGAGGATTTGAGGGAAAAGAAAAGACAGGTAAAGTAACTTCTCCTGTTTTGGCTTCATATCAGGAACAAAACCCTAAAAGTTGCAGCACTAATTTTCAGTTCCAAAATTCTGGTTTTGCATTGTAAAATCGTTACGCAAAGTTAAATAAACCAAGTTTTAATTTCATAAGACTATAAGTCAAACAAACCTCAAATGAACTGCAACGAAACGTCTTGCCATTTTTCGCATACGCAATACAAGTTTCTGACCAAAATTCCTTATGGGCTTAGTGAATCTTAAAGCATGATAATTCACACGGCAACGCAATTTTTGTAGCTCCTCGTCAAGGTCATTAGCAAGCCGAAAATCAAATTTTGTCAACTGAAGAACCTGCACACAATTTGGAGGTCAAACATCAATAAAACCTGAACATCGCATCAACTTTTTACTATCAAGTTTTGTTTTGTATACTCTATGAGAACAAACTATTAAATTGTTTGTTCCATGAACCGTACAATTTCCCTTCTCAAAGTCGTACATGTGTATTGAAGGACATCTGAAACAAGGAAAGCTACAGCAAAATTTAAACAACATTTACATGATTTGTGTCAAGACGGAAAATTTTTAGTTGGTCTGGTAGACCAATTGACAAGTGATACACATTTAAAAAAAACTGATTTGAGACTATAGTTGAGGAAATTTGGCTGATTGCTAAATGTTTTCTCTCAGTTTGAACCTTTTTCGAAGAAAATCTAAAAGGTAAGCTACATAAGCAATATATTGGTCATTTTCTCCAACAACATGCTCGATGCGATTAGTGGAGAAGTATAGGGAAAGAAAGAAGGACCTTCATATGGTGTTCATTGATCTCGAGAAGGCCCATGACAAGGTTCCGAGGGATGTCTTGTGGAGGTGTCTAGAGGTGAAAGGTATTCCAGTGGCGTATGTTAGAGTGATAAAAGACAGGAACGACGGAGTCAAAACTTGAGTAAGAATGGTGGGGGGAGACTCAGAGTATTTTTCTGTTGAGATGGGACTTCATCAAGGATCTGTGTTAAGCCCTTTTCTGTTTGCTTTGGTGATGGATGAGCTGACACGGTCTATTCAAGAGGAGGTTTCATGGTGTATGCTATTTGCAGATGACATCGTACTAATTGATGAAACTCGGGCTAAAGTTAATGATAGATTGGAGGCTTGGAGACACGTTTTGGAATCCACAGGGTTCAAACTGAGCAGGACCAAAACAGAATACTTGGAGTGCAAATTCAGTGTTGTGAGGGATGAAGCAGACATTGATGTGAGACTTTCCACCCAGCCTATCTCCAAGAGAGAGAACTTTAAATATTTTGGGTCCATCATCCAGAGTAGTTGGGATATTGACAATAATGTCACACACCGTATTGCGGCAGCATGGACGAAATGGAGGCTTGCCATAGGAGTATTTTGTGATAAGAAGATACCACCTAAACTCAAAGGTAATTTTTACAGGATGGTGGTTAGACCATCTTTGCTGTATAGAGTGGAGTGTTGGCCATAAAAAAGTCACATGTTCAGAAGATGCAGATCGCATAGATGAGGATGTTGAGATGGATGTGTGGACATACCAGGAGTGACAAGATTAGGAATGAGACCATTCGGGAGAAGCTAGAGGTGGCCCCTGTGCCTAACAAGATGAGAGAAGCGAGACTGCAATGGTTTGGACATTTGCAGAGAAGAAGTATTGATGCTCCTGTTAGGAGATGCGAGAGGTTAAATTTAGGAGTTACAAGGAGGAGTAGCAGTAGACCGAAGAAGTATTGGAGGGAGGTGATTAGACAAGATATGACGAAACTTGATCTCACCGAGGACATGGCCTTAGATAGCACAGAGTGGAGGTTGCGAATTAGAGTAGCAGGCTAATAGGTTAGTAGGGTTAGGTTGTTGTCTGGCCATGGGGTATAGTAGGATAGTAGGTTTTGTCGAGTCCTTATATCATATGTTGTCATAATCTATCGTATATGTGTTTATTTTATCATATTTACATACTATCATGTGCTTTTCGTTATTAATTGCTCTTTCTGTTCCTTTTTCCTTTCCTTTCCTTTTTGCCATATCTAGTTTATTCTGCTTATGGGTTTTTAAGACGAGGGTTCCCATGGAACAACCTCTCTACTTCTATGAGGTAGTGGTAAGATCGGCGTACATTCTACCCTCCAGGGGACCACACTTGTGAGATTCCAGTGGGTATGTTGTTGTTGTTAACAAGATCGATGTGATTCGCCCTTTTTAACGACCAAGACTGGTAAGTCCATATAGTTGTCCAGCCTTTAGAACAAAAGATGAATGCTCCAACTGTACCATGATATAGCTATTCCCAGAGGAAGTGTATAAATGACTTACTCTCCAGAACAATGAATTCAAAAAAGATTTATATGTGCCACATTTGCTATAACATCTCTGAGATTGAGAATAGATAGGCCAAACATGGGCCAAACATGGGCTCAAGTTAATTTCTAGAAAAGCAAAGATGTGAGAATCCTGAAACAGAACATAATTTAGGTTTCGGCAACTTGACTGCCTAAACAGCTAATTGAATAAGAGAACCAGAAGAGTGATCACATTTCCTTCAAGTTCACTTGTAGTTTTCTGGAAATTTGAGGTTTGAGATAGAAAATACCAGCTAATATAAGTGTGTAAATGATTGGGCACATATGATTAAAAACATACAGAAACAATTGTGCTGCTTTTCTTTTACTTACACGTCTCCTTAAGAGTACTGGCAATACTTGGTCCAAGTAATATTCAGGTTCTGATTTTCTAGGAACACGCATGGCATATGGAGGTTTTCCCATTAACCTCATGACCTTCTCTGGAACCCTTTTAACAACAGTGACATCCTCCGCAAGGTAAGAGATGAACCATTTGACATCAAAGATGTTGAAAAAATCACTGCAGGATAACAGGATATCTTAAACGAGAGACAGAGAGAGTCAAACTTGTTTCTGTCATTACAATTCACAATAAACTTATGCAACAGACGGGCTCCTCAAAGTAAGTATAAAATACCCACCAACCTGTCATCCTTCCAAAATGAATGATGATCCAACTCAGGTACAACTAAAGTGGCATTAAGAATCCGCGCAACAACTACAGCATCAGTTATCTGGTAAACACGAGATGACTTCAAATGTTAGACTATTACGATACAGATATTAAATGAGCAAATATAAACTGTTTGAGAGATACCAACGATTAGTTGATGCACGATATCAAGTCAAGAACAGCATACTTACTCCAGTCCTTTGTTGGTTGAGTCCTCCGCTAGTTGCAATAAGTAGATATCCATTTGAAGATCGCACATTCACAGCAGCTACATTTTATTTGAGAAATGTTATATACTAAGGTAAACAGTAAAATTTGAAGTCTAACAAAATCATGAGCTACAGAAAAATAAAGGTGAACTGCAAAGCTAAATAGGCAGGAGAAAGCTTTTCCACAATTATCACAATGACCAAGTGCAAGTGCACATCAAATTTTGGAAAAACTATGTTTTAACTCCTATTTGTGTCACATATCAAACAAGTCAAAACAGCATAATCCAACGCCATGGCAGACCATAATAATAATTTATTCACTTCTACATGTCTATTAGGATGCTGCATATGACAATAAGGCTACTCTCTACTTTAAAAAGACCGATGGGGCATGAGATAACACTAAGACTATAAATTAGACAGAGATCACGCAATGCAGCAAATCTCCTTCACTTACCTTCTTTTCACCTCTTGTTGGAAAGAAAATCAAATGAAGATGACAAAGGATAAAATCAGACTACAGGTGCAAGTAGCATATATAGAGAAAGAAGATGAGAGAAGCTCGCTTAAGGTAGTGGGGTTATGCCCAATGCAGACATCTAAATGCACCGTTGCTGGTGCAACACCATTATTACTGAAGATGTTAAAGGGAATGTGGCAGCTCTAAAATTATATAGAAAGAAGTTATCTTAACTGACCTACAATTTTCTTGGAATTCATGTGGACTTAATGGAGACGAAACACAATAATGCAGAATATCCGTACAAGAAAATAGAGATACAAACTAGCTGGAGATAAAGTTAGTTGTTAATGGCACACTTACATCAGGTCCTGTGTATGATATAAACTTTTAAGCTTGGTTAGAGATTTTGTGATAATGTACAGATAGTAATGCAATTTAGGGATCCTTAGTTTAAGAGTATGTATAAGTTGTCATTAAAGACAAATTACTGAGTAGCGGAATAAGAGCCCAAATGAAGCGGAGCAGTGTAGATAATTCATATAGCCGACCTCAACTAGTTTAGGATAGAGGCAGAGAAGTTGTTGTTGTCTCTTGCTAGAACGAGCATTACATTTTGGTAATCAAGAAACTGATTGATGACTTTAACTTATGACCCTTACAACTTAATGATCACAAGTCTGGATTTTGGAACACATTTTGTGTATCATATGGGTTGCAAGAAATTAGCTGTTGGAGTTAACAAGTTTAGCTTGGTTTATTAATGCCACGGGCTCATCCAGATGACATGTGGGACCACACGTGGAGCTTAGATCCAATGTTTGGCCAATGGAAAAGGCACAAGAAATTACCAAAGTATGAAGGGTCGCAGGCTAAAAGCCCCATGAAAAATCATTTGTTTGAGTTGTTTGTGGAACATGGACACACAGTCACATATGCAATTTCAAAGTTATACGAATTTTGTGGCACACACAGTTATAGGAAAATGTAGCATTCCAGTAATTCAGTTTATATGAAACTATAAATGCAGTCATTTAGAGACTGCTGAGTTCAGACTAACTGTAACTGACTAACTGCTACATATGTGTGCACCCTTGAATAAGGATACTTTTATTCATAAATCAGCTATATTTTAATGGAAATTTATCCTTCGTTGGCAATTTTCACCTGTTTTCTCAATATCAAGTGTGGCGTGCTCTCTGTTAACATTACACAGAGGTTTTGTTCTAGACCTAGTAAGAGCAGCAACCTACTAACGAACCACCTCTCCCTCAATCTCTCTTGTTCTAGATCCCAGTTTGGGGCATGGCAGTTTGTTTAGACATCTTGATCACCAACTTAACCAGGCTTTTATATCTATCTACGACAGCAATATTAGACACAACCTTGAGCTCAAATTCCCCAACTTAAGAAACAGGACTTTTCCTCATGTTTTAGCCAGGCAGTTGAAGGGAAAGGTAGGGAGTGATGGTCAAAGACGAAAAAGGAATTTCCTTTAGGGAATAAAAGAGTGAGAAAAGAAAAGTGAAAATGTTAAAAATCCCATTTCTTCAATCAGGCATACTCTACTTTTTCCTACTTGTCAGTAGAGCATCTGATTACATTTTAGTTAAGATAATAAGGTAAGATGTAAATAACCAATTTTCATAACCCCTTTAAGATGTCTAAAGCATCAAATTGAAAACTCTAAGCCCTGACTTTCCGATTATGACAAACTAAATAGCATTGCCTAAACACAATACATGATATGAGTGACAACATCATAAACAGTTATGATGGTAAATATCTGAAAGAATTTACATATAAGCATTTACGTACAAGCAAAACGAGGGCCTCTCTCACTGCATCCATAGTAAGAAGTTGAATACCTTGACTTCCAAATATCAATTGGTGCATCTCCATCCTAAAATATATCAAGCAACAGAACACGTGATGCTTCAAAATACCTGGATAGGCAAAGCAAAAACTAATATTTCAACTTCAATAGCTGCTACTGTTGGTTGCCAGAAACTTTAACTTTTCCTATAAACTTCTAGTCAGAAAGCAAGGAACCGTTAAGCTCATTCATTACTGTGTCATCCGACAGAAGAAAACATTCCATCAGTCACCAGCAAACTTATAACATGAAATTCTGAATTCTCTCTTGGAATTCTAACCACTCCCAAAAGCAAAGAAGAGTTAAAAGTGAATTTAAACTGTCCAATGGAGTTTACACGTACTTCACTCTTTTTTAAAATTCTTAAACATCAAATTAGCACACAAGAAAAAAGAAAAATGGGATAAAATACTTGGGGATGCCTTGGGGCCCAAGAACAAATGAAAAGAAATCTGGAATGAGGTTATAGAAAAGCTGTCAAGGTGGAAAACTCAGTACCCATCCTTAGGTGGTAGACTAACTCTTATTAACTTTGTGTTGGGTGTCCTCCTTCCTACTTATATGATGTTTGTCTTTCCATTACCCTGGGGGGTAGAAAAAAGGATTGACAGATTAGGAGAGATTTCCTTTGGCAAGGTAACAAGGAGAATAGGAGCATTGATCTTGTAAAATGGAATGTTCCGACACTAAGTAAGATCGGAGTGATTTGGGCATGAAGAACCTGAGGCCGGATAACAGAAGTCTTCCACAGAAATGGCCCTGGAGGTTCAACACCGGGAACAGGACACTTTAGAAAATTCATATCTCCCAGACATATTGGATGCTGAATCAATGGACTGTAAAGTAAAAAGTTCGTATGGTTGCAGTGTTCGCAGAACTATCAGAAATTAGTGGAAATTTTTTTGGGGTAACATGGAGATCATTGTGAGACAGTGAGAGATGGAAGGAAGACTGACTTTTGGGATGATCACTGAATTGGTCAGAACAGCTTGAAGTCTACTTTCCTGTTTGTTATTCAATACGTCTCCAAGACCATGTTATGATAAACCAAATGTGGAGCCAACAAAGTTGGGCTCTGAACTTTAGAATAGCTCTTAATGATCGGGAAGTTGAGACCCTTACTGCAATGCTTCAGTTACTGGGATCTTATGGTGGTATCTCTGAATGTCCAGATTGTCTCAGGTGTAAACTGAAAAGCAAGGGGACAGTAAAGTCCGTCTGTTGGAACTTGAATATGAACAGGCCATGTGAATGTGAATTGGCCTTGGAAACAAGTTCAGAAAGTGAATATTCCAGTGAAGGTGTCATATTTTTTATGGCTGTGGTGATTAGAAAAGCTTGCCTAAGTCAAGAAAATCTACAAAGAAGAAGTCTTTGGATTTGTTCCATGTGTCTATTATGAGGACAGGATGGTGATAATATTGAACATATGTTCTTACATTGCAAGACAACTACAAATCTGCATTATGTGGTCTTTTATATTTTGGATATAAATGAGTAATGCCTAGTTCTAGTTTGGTCTTTCTAACCAGCTGGACGAGTGTAGGGAAAAGAGGTAGTGACAAGGATCGTGGCAGATCATCCCTGTTTGCATATGGCGGAGAGTGAAAAGACAGGAACTCAAAATATTTTGAAGATAGGGGACCTGGTAGATCTTATTGTCAATATATAAGACTAAAGGTTTTGGGGCAGGGACTAAAGTTATAAACATAGAACCTTTATTGGATGTTAAGTTTTACTATTATTGCAATTGTTACCTCATTCAAGATTTTTTAAAAAAAAAAAAAGATGTCAAAACCGAAAAACTTGTTATTGAACTGCTTCAGTACGGACAGCTAACTCGAAAGAGAAAATAGAGCCCCCACAATACGCCAATGCATAATTCTAATCCAATGAGAGTAGAGAAGCAACGCACCTACTACTACTACTACATTGTGACAGTAAGAACCTTTTTTTACAAGATAATGTGAGAACTTGTTGTAGATTTATACATGTTGGTGCATTTCAATACTGCTAAATGTTCAATGTCTATGTTCAAGTCAAGAGCTTTGAATGCGACCAGGCCAGCTGCCTGAATATTACTCCATCCCGATTCATGTACTTAATATTTTTTCCTATTGGGGATGACCCAATATGTTTGACACTGTCCCATTTCTACACAACCTTCAAGAGTTAAAATTCATTAAGCTATTCAAAAGCAAAACCCCATGTGATGTTTCCTCTATCAAACTAAACTTTCAAAGTAGATACATTTCCACTATAACTAATATACTAATATGTAAGTCAAATTAACACCCTAAACACTCAGTGCTACCTAACAATCCATTCCGGGATTTTAGGGAGTACATTGTACTTGCTCTCACAAACACGAAGAGAATGGCATGCGCTAACATATCCATATTAACAAAATCTAACTTTGTAGAAAAAATAGTCAAAGACAAAGTTAAATAGTCCATTTTGTTTATGCCAAGAGTTCAAATTACCTGTTTGTAAAACCAAGCACTTCTGGCGAGTCGCTGAGAGTACAACTCAAGATTGGATGCAACATAACCGGTAAAAAGGGAAATCAAGCCTAAGGCAAACAGCATGAACCCACAAAGTGTGGTACATGAGATCGGTCGCCTCCATGACCAACACCTAAACAAGAAATGCTGCTTCTGGGTATTAGCCAAAACCCCACAGCTATATCTCCACACTTTCGCCACACCCATATCTACAGCTACTTAATTCTGATTCTCTGGTACCCTTTTGCTCATTAACACAAAAAGCAGCTGTTACAAGTAGTACCTACCACTGTGCTGTCTATATAAATAAAGATGTTGGCCGTCCAAGAGCCATTAAAAACGATTGAATTCACCCTTACGCAAATGCCTTTTTCTCCAGTTCAAATCTGGGTATAGACAAAGCTCAACATCAATTCTTTTCGTCTGTCGAATAATTCCCCAGAAGAAGCACAGGAGCCAAATCTGGCAGACTGCCGAGTGTGAGCTTTTTTTTTTTTATGTCATTTCAAAAAAAGTTTTTTCTTTTCTTATTCAATAACGCTACAAACAAACAAGTTGAGAAAAAAAAAACTTTTACTTGGATTTAAATTTTATTTTCAAGCAAACGCGTAAATTTTGCAGGCAAAGACCTCTTTATTTGCAAATTAAGTTTACATAGTTGATGTACAAAAAAATATATTCAACATTTATAAGGAATCGTTTGGTAGCTGAATAAGAAATAAGTTATTTATATATTAATTTATTTATAACTTTATGATATTTGGTAGGTAGATAGGAAAGAAGTTATTCATGTATAAAATTAATATGATGTTTGATAGACAATTTAAAAACATGTATAGTACATGACTATTTGTACTCATTTGTTAGAAGGAAATTTATGTAATATTATTTTATGTAGGATAGAAAATAAAATAACTAATATATGTAAAATTATACATGAATAATCAATTTTTACATAAAATAATATATAAAATCACTTATAATTAATTTTATATTATTAATATTTGCTAACTTTAACCAACAATCAAAGAATCCCTAAATTTCTACACGAATTCCACATTTCCTTTTTGTGTTTTTTGTGAAGGTTTCCATAAATACAAATCCACATGTAAGACTCATACCTAAAAGGGAAAATGTTCTCTATTAACAATTGTTTATATTATGATTGAACCTCTCTATTAAATAAAGAAATTTTACTCATTTCACAGCAATTCCTGATAATGAAAGTAATACTAATTACGGATTCATTTCATTATTGTTTATTCAAAAATTTCAACTTTTTCATATATAAATTTAAGGAGGTGAAACTATTTCATCTCTGGAATATAAATCTTCAGTAAGAAGAAACTTATATTGGAAGCGTCATTTCAAAATAGGTCCCAAAATGCGCAATTCAAATTTAATCAAAACTTCAATACAAACTCCAAAACATCTAATGAAAAATTAAAAATTAAAAAAATTACCAAACAAGAGATGTGTTATATGCTAGGGACTCACCCAAAGTGTCGCTACAGTAAAAGTATTATTTTCTCCATTTTAATTTATTTGTTCTATTTTTATTTTTTAATCCACTTTAAAAAGTATTTTTTATATATATATTTATTCGCAATTTTTCACATAACATATTTAAGATCACACGATTAAGAGAGATTTTGATATATTCTACATATTTTTAGTAAACCATAAGTAGCAAAAAAAAAAACTCTTTACTTTCTTAAAATTTGTGGCAAGTTAAAATCATACTCAATAAATAAAAATTAAAAAAAATTAATATGGGGTTACAAAAATTTCATATTAAATATAAAATAACATATTTAAATTAAATTATTTCTGCATAAACTAAAAGGGAGGAAATAGGATAGTAGTAAAGTAGAATATTTAAATTAAATAATTTCTACATAAACGAAAAAAGAAAAATACACATATGAACCAACAAGAAGATTGCTCAAATGATAAATACTTTCCACCTACAATTACAAAATCACTCATTTTTGAACTCCCATATCATCTAGAAAAAGACTTTTGATCACTTAAAATTTTTACTAGAATTTGCGAACTAACTCGGTTGACTATGACATTATAAAAATTATTAAAAAGACAAAAATAAATAAATACATAAGTAAATAAATGCAATTATAACTTGTACCAACTAATTTAGAATATTGAATCAGTGTTTGGATAGAATTAAAATGATTTTTTGCTTCTTCCCTCCCTCCATCTTCTACCTTTTCTTGGTCAACAATTCTGTTGAGCAATTTTGACCTTTTCTAGTTCTCTTATGGTGTTATTTATTTCCACATTTACCCTCACAACTTCATCATAATGATTCTCGTACGAGATGGAATAATTTGGAAGCTGTTGTCTGTTGATGTGAATTGAGGACCACTAGATATCAACTGGTAGTAAATGAATCATCATTTGGGTATAAAAAATTTTTTAATAGATACTAATTTTTCTCAAATGCGGTGTGAATTTAAATTAGTCGGACTCTAATGCGGTCCAACGGATAAAAGAGCAAGTGGTAAATGATATTGCTTTGTGGTCCGAAAAACAATTCTAGCCAGTTAGGAACTAGGATAAATTTAGTTGACCTAATTAAGAGTCAACACGTTTACAGCCAAAGATTTTAAGTTAAATTGTGTCTTTGTTAGACGTGGGAAGAACAAGATAAATTTGGAGTCAAGAATTTCAATTTATAATTATTAATAAAAATAGCAAATAATTTGTATATACTTTTATTAGGAGTGTAATGTAATTTGAGCTTAAGAAATTTGGTTGAACATGTCAAGCGAGGGCCGAGGGTGATTAATATAATGCCTTAAGGCTTAAATAGAGTAATAGCAACACATTGTTCTAGAAAGGCATATGGAGTAGGAAAAGGAAGGGAGAAATTTGGAACCAAGAAATAGAATATGAAAGAAAAAGTAATGAAATAAAAGAATATCATGAGATTCTATTTCTTTGAATCTTATCATCGAATCTTATCTATTTCAATCTTTTTAGATTCAGATTTAACTTTTGAATCTTTTAGCAATTAACTAATCCACCTTTCGAATATGTATAGATATTCAAATTTTGTTTGAACATAGGTGGAGAAAAAAAAAGGAAATAGAACTCAATGCCTTTAGATTAAGAATTTTTATCATAAAGTAAATTTCAAAAAAGATATTTACTAACAAAATTTTTTCATACCCAAATTTCAAAACTAAAATAAGACTCTAACTAAGAGTAGAGAACCGCAGCCCTATTTGATGTGTTTCATAGTCGATTTGAGTTGTGACGTGCTTTGGCCAAGGATTATTAAAAGCTAAAAACATTGTTTTTTTACTTCAATAGCACCTAAGTGACTTGATAATGTGGTGGGATGTGCATTAGCTATTCTCGTAGTCGTAACTTTTGTTTCAATATCACTTTGTCATGACCTTAAAATTCCATCAAAGCTCATCATGGGGCACTTGGCAACTCGGCAACAATCTTCCATAACTTGCTCATGTCCCTTGCTATGTCAAGTCAACCTTACTTCACTCAAGTTGATTAATTAGAAAACTCTATGTAAAGAAAAAAAGGGAGATTTGTGAAAGAATTTTTTTCATTTATTCAATACTAGAATGATTTGCTTGGTTCTTGTATATACTATTCAGTTTCCTAGGAGGTAGGAGCTACCATGCAAATAAATATGACTACAAATCCTTCGTATTTACAAAATAGTAATAGCTTTCTCTAGAATCGTTTACAAGTTTGAATGAAAAGTTTTGAAGTGTTTTCTTATAAATTCATAGGGATCTAGGGTCTTTAAAATCTTTTACAAGGTTAGAAAGTCGCAAAGATATTTTCAATAAATTCATCGTGATTTAGATTCTTTTTTTAAAATTCTTTACAAGATTCGAATATTTCAAGAACTGTTCTAATAAATTCATGGGGATTTAAAAATTTTAAGACTAAAATCATATATTTCTAGAAACATTTTCACAAGCGATATCTTAAGTGATATTTATGGCTTTATTTGCGTGAGAGTGATTTAGACTTGGCTTTCGAACAAAGTTTTTCTAGTTGCAGAAAAAGGTAAAAATGAGATTTTGACCTCACATTACTTAGAGAACACTGTTTAAGCTTTATTTGTGTAATAATAAAAGAAATTCTTTTTTTCTTGTGGGGTTTGGGGGTTCCAAAATTCCAGTGAAGAATCTTTGGGCCCTAATTAAAGAGCATATACATTAAACAAGCAAATCACATGCAAGTGCAATTAAAGAAAAGAATTACAGAGATACGATCTTAAATTAATATTTCTTAAATATTTTTTATTATATTAATATAAAAAATATAATTTATAGTATTTTCATATAATTTTTAAATATTTTAAATTTTTTAAATATTAATATAATTTATTTTAAAAATTAATTGAAGTAACTTTAAAAAAAAACGTGAAATAATAAATAACCTTCAATCTTTTATTGCAAGATTGATATATAGAGGGAAGCCAATCACGGAAATCAAAGAAAAGTCAGCCTTCAATTCATTCATTTATGATTTTGTAACTTTAAATTACTAAATGTGACGGGCAACTACCTTAACAATTGCTTTGCTCTTTATTTTGTTAGTACTCTGCATTGAATTATCCAATTTCATCTAGTATGATTCTAAATTATTAGATAAAATTTTAGATTTTTTTTAAAAAAATATTTTAGAAATTTCATATTAGGATATTATATTTTAAAGTACAATATAAAAATTGATTCATAAATTTATGTCATGTAAAAAAATTATTTTATATTAATTATTTATTTATTTTATGTGGAAATAATATTTATTATTGATATAATTATTTTTTATCAACCTTTAAGTTTTTTATATTGAATATAACTATTATTCTCACCAACATGGCTATTATTTTGCTTATACAAAATTATCTCATTTATGTCGCATGTCTCGTTAGTACTCCTTTACAAAAATATTATTTTTGTTGATAGATAAATATCGTGTTCTTGATAATATTGACACACAAGTGATAATTATCAAAATTTGTGTAGTATTATATAATTTTTTGCGAGAATCAAAAGAGTGATAAAATATTCATAAAATATAAATATAATAATATAGTTACTAATGATATTGACCAACCAATAGGTCAAAGTAACAATCTTAATTTGCCTTCAGTTGATAAATACATGCTCAACTTAAGGAGATTGTCCTACCATGTGGAAGGACTATATTAAAGAGCAGTATATTGATAATTCATATTCAATTTTACCTTTTTATTGAACTAAAGTTCGATCAATAAATATTTTTTAAAATTATTTTGTGATAGAGTATTATTGTTATCATGAATATTTGTTTATTTGGTAGAATTATATAAAGAAATGAGAAATTATGATAGTTTTCACAACTTGTGAATTTTTTTAATGTTTATGAGCATACAACTTAAAATTCAAACTGCATGTTCAAACAAAACTCTAATTTGATCTCATATAATTTCATATCATGATTTAATCTCGGATCCTTAGTTTTATTTTCTAATTTATAGTCAATAACTTGCTAAGGTAATCATATATCAATCTCTATAATATAATAATTGTTAATTAATAATTTCGTAAAAATGCTATATAATTTGTATGTTAGAATTCATTAGAAGTATAAAATATTTTTAACTATCAATATAATGCATATAACTAATATTCAGAGACAAATCAAAAATTAAAAATTATATATAAATGATCTCAGATCAATATATAATAATAGTTAAATTCACATTCAAATATTTATATATACATTTATTCAATATTATAAAATACATATATATAATTTGAATAAAATCATAGTAATTTCTAGTGAACATACAAGTAGCACCCTCCATCCCCAATGCAAATATACCAAATTTAAGAGTTCAATAAGTATTACTTAATTTACTAATAAATGATAATAATTGTCTACATCAACTCTTGTAAAAAAATATTTTCGATATTTTGAATTTATTTGAAATATGTCCAAATCCATTCTTATCAGATTAATGTCCAGATTGGTTCTTTGTAATTTAAAAGCAGTCAAGGTGCATTACTCCGAGTTAAAGTTAATCAATACAATTAATATTGTAATCGTTATTATTATTCTCCTTTTTATTTTATTTACTTAAACAATACTGATAATAAATAAAGTATAATTTTTTATACTACTGTATATACACACACTCTCTTCAGGCTTTTTAAGCAATAGATGCCTACAACTCTGCGAGTGTAGAAAAAACATGTTGAAACAAAAAGTTGACAGTAGTGAGAAACAGAAAAGCAATGTGGTCAGTTAGATGTAGTTTCTAGTAGTCACACATGGAAAACTAGTATTACTTAGGTAATCATGAGAGGGGAAAAGCCAATTACACAATATATAATTTAAAAAATTTACTCTACTTATTAAAGCTCCAAGAGCACAGGCCCAGCTGTTACCACCAAAAGTACCATAGGCATATTTGCTGTATTTTCACAGACCAAAACTGTTCTCTTTATTGCAATTCACAAGCAATGCTCATATGACCATACAACATATTCAAATGAATATATCTACATTCCTAAAAGAAAATGATAAAACCACAGAATTCATGTCAGTTAATTGAATTTTAAAATGCAAAAATGTAAAGTACTTCACTTATGCCACTCCCCAAACAAATGGATCCATCACTTGCTCAGGATTGTACTGAAGGTTCAAAATATGAGAAGTAAAGGCGCAATAAAAAAATGTATATAAAAAAAAAAGTGATTTCGAATGAACCTGTTTCGCCTGCCCACCCCACTGTCTTCCAGCGCCAGCGGGCAGCACAGGCAGGAGACTAGGGCCCCAAGGCCAATCTCTGTCTCAGCAACTGATTTCAGATTGCTTGCTAAGGTTTCAAAGCAATGTGACTTACAACTAACGCGAAAATAAAGGAGCTAAAAATGGATCAAAATTCAATTCTTTTCTATAACAAGCAGAACCCATTCGAACAAAAATTAATGCTAATGGATTGTAAAAAAACAAAACAAGAAAGGAAAATGAGAGTGACAATTTTGACCTCTCATATTCTTCTTCAATGGCTAAAATCTTCATCTTCATCTTCCATAGGAGCCGGCATGTTAAGATCTATAAACCCATATGGGAATTTAGCAGAAGTTGAGTCCATTAAGCTATCACCAACTTTTGATGAAGAAGAGGCAGTGATTGATGAACTCAGTATATGTGATCGTTTGTGTCCACCAAGTGCTTGTCCTGACTCAAATATTTTCCCACAAAATGGGCATTCATGCACTTTCTGATCCACATTCTGTATCACTCTCGATTCCCTAGACTTTCCCACCCTGTTCTGTTCATCGCTGTTGTTCTTCTTGTGAATCGTTTTGTGACTTCCTAAAGCTTGAGATGATTTCAACACTTTGTTACAAATCTCACACTGATACTTCCCTTTTGAAATTTCATACCTAAATTTCGAATTTCTCCAGACATCTTTAGAGAGCATCATTAAGCAAACAGCAATGTCTTCTTCAGGGGAAGTATCGGAAAACGAACTTACAGGTTCAAATTCAGCTGATTTCTCCTTTTTCACCTCTCGATGATCATCAACAGCTTCTTCTGATACGAAAATTCTTCGGCTTCTCTTAGATCTCCTCCGAGTTGGCTTCTTTGTCGATTCAGTTTCACTTTGATCCCTGTCATGTACAACGGACCCAGCATCCAAAAACTCAGGATCTACAATCCTCGAACTCTTCTTCGGATTCTCTCTTAACCCATAATAACCCAAATGTTTCTCTTCCCTGATTTCCTCCCCTTCTTCTTCCTTCAACGAATAGAGCGACAGAGTTGACTCGCTCCGGCCGCCGGAATCTTGTTTCTGCGGCGGAGTTTTTGGTGGAAGTGGAAGAGCCCTCAAATGGGACCTCATGTGACCACCCATAGCTTTACCACTTGAGAATTTCCTCGAACAGAGCTTGCATTTATGCTTCTCCATACTCATTGATTGTTCAACAAACCAAAACAGATCACAGATTGATTAAGCTAGCCCCTTCAGTAGTTCGTACCAACTCTGCCTATATTGAACAAAAGCTTAAACTGTTAATAACAACATATAGATAAACGTTGATGTGTATGTATGGGTGGTTGGTTTCTCTCTCTCATGGGAGAGGAGGGGAGGAGAGGAGAGGAGAGAGTTAAGGAAGTAGAGTGGGAGTGGGAACTTATAAAAGGCTTTAAAGAGGAGAAGTAGGTAACAAGCATTCTTCCATCACCCATAAACAGTTGTCATGTGATTTGCCTTTTTCCAATAGTTATTTATTACTACAATCTTATTTTACTTGACCAATCCATAAGTTACCTCACAAGATTATAATTTGACTATTATTTTGGAACAACTTACTGGCTGTTTGGATAAGTTTTGTTATCAAACTTAAAAATATTTTTTGAAAATTAGGGTTGTATTTTACTATGAATGCAAATTAGTTAATTTTTTGTGATTAATTCAAAGTGAAAAATATTATATTATGTGTTAATTTTTTGAAAATACAGTTAGATTTTGAAATTTTATGATCAAATAAGTTTTTCAGGGTTAAACATCAAAGAAAAAAGGAAAGAGTTTGATGGCAAATGCCTCCTTAGTTTGCAGATGGGGTATTCAAGATTGAATTTGATTATCAAGATAGAATAAATAAAGATATTCCATGAAATTAGTTATCCATTTTCTTACATGGATAGTTAATTTCATTATTTTAGAACAAATTTTATTTTGAGACTAATTAATAGACTTAACTAAATGCAAGGTAAAATAATCTCATCTTCTATCCCCAAATTGATATTATATTTTCTCTCTCTCATTTCATATGTCATTTTTATTTTTCGAAATTCAAAATATATCAACTTCAACTAACATTTTAAAATGTATAAGGTGGATCTTTGGTTAGTGAAGAAATCTTACATTCAGAAGTTGAAAGTTGTAGAAATGAGGATGTTATGTATTTGTTGATATATTAGGAGAGATAGAATTAGAACTGAGGATCTAGCTAACTGAGGACATCACACAGAAAATTTTCATATTTTTTTATATAATGATAAAATTGTGAATAAATTTTAATAGGACAAAGAAAACTAAATAAAATAAAATTTAACTACTTGTGATCGTGAGTGGAAAGACAGGGCAAGTAAACATGCAACTCTTGCCTTCTCAGCGTGATGCTTTTATATATTATAGATTATATACGATCAAACTTTGGTGATAACATTGCTCTGAAAATCTTATTATGATTATATTTAGGTGATGTTATAAATAAAAATATGTAAAAGTTAGTTCAAGAATTTTGTAGATCAAAAGGAAGGAATATATATACATAAATAAACATAACATGAAAATCAGATTTAGAGAAAATTAAACAATTATAATAAAATATTTATTATAATAAACGATAATTATAACGAAGTTGACAGTACGTACTATTTTAAAATATTCTAGAATTAGTTTTTATTGCTTTTTTTACAGTGCTATGCCTGTTTGTACTGTGCACTACACTTAATTGGGTCGCCGAACATTAAATTGTAGCCCGTAACCGGACCAATGGATTAAACTAGCGTTTGATTGTAAAATTTTAAATATTTTTGATAAATTATTTTTGAATGAAATTTTATTATGCATTTGGTCATAGATTTTGAGAGAAATATTCAACTTCTTTTACAAATATAATTTATATTTTATAAATTTTAAAATGATTAAAAATATCACGAGTTTGTATTATTATTTTATAATAAATATGTATCGTGAAAGGTCATGATAACTAACACAACTAATAGGAATTTGATAAAAATGGAAGAGAACAAAAGGTAGATTCCATTTATACGAAAAATTACTATTACTACTTGTAATCGAAGTGACTTCAGAAAGCAAACTAAGATAAAAATTATATAAAATATGAACTAATGGAATATTTGTACAACAAATTAGTACAAAATAATAAATGATGGATATTTTTATAAAATATAAAAAATTAAACTAATTTGTAAATTTTTAAAAATTTCCAAATACTAAAATTTGGCTTAGATTCTAATTTTTTTTTCTTAAACTTAGAACTTGAGATATTTGCTAAATAATAATAAGTTAACTGTATAATCAAATGCTAATTTCTAATTGTTTAAAATTTTATTTACACGCTTCAACGAATTATTCTATTCCACCTCTTAGAAAGAAAAATACTTAAATAAAAAAACATATTTATGATCCTAATAAATTTCGAGTTAATGTTATACTATATGTTTAGTGGAGTAAAATTGTTGACATAAATGCACACAAAAATTCAATGGTACTTACATTTGGAAAATAACTTAAAGAAGTTTAATTTGTTTGACAAGAAGCAAACATGTGGTTGGCTTGTAATGTGAAGACTAGTAGTAGTCAATAAACTGTTACCAGTTGATTTGTTGCACCACATGAAAAGACACCAGTAATTAATTGCTAAAGCTCCGTTGAAGCTGGTCGATTTGTTTTTATTGAATATCATCACTTTTCTGGTTTCTTAGGAGTAAACATTGCTTAATCGAAAAGAAAAATGAGATTCATGAAAGTAAAAGCAAAATTGATGCTCCCATCCTGCAAGAGTTTTTTTTTTTAACACTAGGTAGAGATGATCCGTGTGAGCACGGATCTAACATTGAATTTTTTTTTGAGATAAATGCGCGTGCATACACACACATAGGTACTAAAAAGGCATGGCATGTGCTTCAGCACGAGCCCAACATAAGAAGTTTATTATCTACAAGAAGAGTTGTAATACTTGGTTTGATTAAGAGAAACTACAAACTACAGGATAAAAAAGAATATACCAATCCTAAGGATTAATTATGAATCCAAAGATTTGAGTCTTAAAAATTCTCCATTGATAACAAATGGTTATCCGAGAAAATCTTATTTAAAAAACATAAAACATAAAAATTAGGTAGGCCCCTAATTTGATAAAAACGGACTAAGAGGGTCAGCTACCCAGCAAACTTTCCTAATTAAATATTATTATTGTAGAGGTACATCTGATTGTGAAAGCAAAATGTTGCTAGAAATTATTCAGTTATAAAAGCTACCAATTGCAAGAATTCCACTAATTCAAGTGTGTATATGTCATGATCTAAAAAGTGTATTCATTTAAGTATTTGGTGAATATACACAATATCAAACCATTAACAACTGTTTACTTATTAGAATGGTAAACTTACCCAGAGAAAGACGAAGAATGGTAAAGAATGCCAAAGGACAGAGAGCGGACAATTCAAAGTGTAGGTGATTTGCTAATTACCTTAGCTTGCACAAGCAATTAGTTGTATGATAGATTCAAAGAAAAGGGAAGTACAGTTGAAGGCAAGGCCTGCTGCTTTCCAGTATCTCAATAGTTCATGACGCACTTCAAACCACTGTCAATAAAATGAAATACTATCATGTATAATGGGTGCAACGATACACAGAATTCAAAAAGGATTCTTGAAGCTAACACCTTATTTTTCTTTTTTGCTTTTGTATTCAATATAGACAACAGTCACGAAGTATGCAATTCAGCTACCAATAAAACCTTGTAGTACTATGCCTGATGCCATACCAAGCAATATAATTGTCTATCTCACTAAAGTAAAAAGAAAATTTAACTCCATTCAAGAAATTTGAAGGCTGAGAAAAAAATTAACGGTAGCAAAAGCCATGAAAGAAAAAATTAAGTAGAAAAAGGTTACTATAACACTGAAGTCGTATATCTCGTGAAATCAAATAATTGAAATGCTTATGGTTGTGACAAGTACGAACCATTCCTATACCCATCTCCGCGTTCCCAATAACCATCTATGTCCTGTCCCCTGTTTCTATCATAGTATCCATCATGATTGTTGTCTCTCTAAGCATTGTCTTTATTGAAGTTCCGATCTTGATTTTCTTGACCGTGGCGCCAATAGTCCTGGTTGGACTCTTGGGCATTCGTCTGGGAAACCCCATCTAATCAAATCACAAAACAATTTAAAGTGGTAACATCAACCTACCACCATTGTCATTATTCTCCTTTCAGAACCCATCGTCTTCCCACAAATTAACAGTTTGGCTTCGATTCTAACATTGAAATGGCTATATCAAAGCCATAAGCAGAGAATCTCTCCTTGAGTGTCTCAACATCTTTTCCATATGAGTCATCTTAGACATAGGGTAAAATTCTAACAAATATATATATTCAATAATTTTCCTTTTTGATGGAACAGGTGACAAAATCAAGTGATGTACTTCATCAAAAAAAATTTAAATTGTGCCAAATTATATATTAGATTCATTGGAAATTTTTGTGAAAACGGGGAGGTCTAGAGCTCAGTTACAGGGCAAAAATCAAAACAAAATACATACAACAGAAACAACAAACATCGGACCACAAAGAGAAAAACAGAGAACTCACGATTATATAGAAGTACAGAAAAGCAACACACTTACCCGTGAAGCTTCGTGCACAGGCTGTGCAAAAGAGACGACAATAGAAGAAGAAGCAAAAGCAGGTGAACCACCGAGGAGGAAGGTGAACCGCCAAGGAGAAAGGCGAACCATCAATGAGGAGGTGTTAAAACAATCTCGATGTGTCTATTTAGTCGCAGCATATTAAACACGTATAACTAAATAGAATGAAAAGTTTAATATGCCCTCGAATGAATTTGTAATGGCAAGTAACAATGAATGATCTGAAATGAGTAATAAACATATAAGTCCACAGTAAACATATCATGAATTTTTTTTAAAAAAAACTACGAACACCAACATTGATTATGTCATAAATCATGCTTAAATTGTAACATCCCGTAAAATTACTAAAATGCCCCTAAAATTGATCGTGCGCACAACGTATCTTCCCAAGATCCGATGAAAAATATGAGATCGAATTTACGATCAGTGCGAAAAACTGAGTCAAAAAATGGTCTCGACTCGGCTTTATCACGTGAAAACGAGAATTATAATTTTTAAAGAGGGCTTAAAACAGTGAGATTTTCGTGCCCCTTCCGCGACGCGGAATGGACGCGGAACCACACTTTGCTTTTTTTTTTAAAATTTGACAGAAATCAAAAATTCCCAAAAAGTGTATTTCTACACTAGTGCGCGACGCGCACTAGTGCATGGGAGGAGCAGTTTTTCTATTTTGATTCGGGAAGGACAATTTTATCCTTTTTGACATATTTTTATATCTCCCACATGATTTTTGAAGTATAATTCGTATAATACAAAAGGGGTTTGTAAACTCAAAACTATTCTAAGTCTATCAATTTTACATTAAGTTAGAGAGAAGAAGGGGAGAGTCAAGCAAGGGTTTCAAGAATCTCCCAAGTTCTTCAAAAGATTTCCATTCCCAGGTATGTAAAGGCTATCCAAAAGTATGAGATCGCTCTCTCATGTGCCAATGTAGGGTTAAAATAGCAAATTCATGTGTAAAAGCTTTGATTTGTGAATTCTTGAAGGTTCTTGAGTATCTACTTTAAGTTCTTGAATGACTATTTTAGGTTCTTGAATGATTCTTTCGATTCTTGTACACTATCCTGAATTTATATTTTCCAATCTTTAAACAACAATTTTATATCATGAACGGATGATCATCATGTTTAAAACTTACTGTATTTTCACCTTATTATATGATTGTGACTTGATCCTTAAATTTTCTTCTCTGTAATGACTTGAATAATGAACTTAGGGGTTGTCTAGAGCCTTGAATATCTGCGGATGATGTCTGACTGCGTCTAAGTCCTGATTTGAGTGTGGGGATGACTATGATAGCTGAAAATTTTTATTGATAGAGTCGAATGGGTATAATTCCCATAGATTAAATAGAAAATCGTGCTCATAGAGGTTGGTTGATGAGAGTTCTTGATGGATTGACAGACTTATGAGCATATTGAGTCTTGAGAGGAGTATTAGCACCGAAATGGGTAAGAGTGTGTCCCAGTCGGACCCATTAACTACGTGGCCAGCGTAGGAGAGGATTGGACTGTGAAAGCGGATGTTTCCTTCGTCCCAAGAGAGGACTTGATAGACTTTTGGGTCCACTGACGGACTCATCCTTTACCCCAGCAAGGTACTGGACGGATATGACAACGACATCTCTTTGTTGTATCACTACCGACTCATAGGCAGTGGTTGTTGGTTATAGAAACTCCCAAATAGGTTTCATGATGGTAGAACTTCGATGTGATGTGAAGACTTGATACTTGATAGCTAGTGAGGTGATAGGGTCTTGTCTCTTATCTCTGAGGTAAGGCTGAGTGATTGATGAGTGTCAATTATACCGTTTCCTTTTTCTTAGCCTGTTTTACATAGAATACATTTCACGTACTAACGCCCCTCTGGCGCTGCATCGTTTTATAATGCATATACTATAGATCGAGGACTTCAGCATCCCGATCATTGAGGTTCAGAGCTCTTCATTCCTGACAGTGGGGAGTCCTCCCCAACATTCGGGGGATATTTATTTTCAGACTGGATACTCTTTTATTTATCAGTTGGTAGTCATGACCTGTCATGGTACCATCTTAGATCATAGCATAGAGGCTTCATAGACATAGATGTAGATGTTGATGTTGATGTTGATGTCAAGGGTTCTTGTCCCTCATACTTCTTTTCTTTATTATTGAGACTTTTCATTAATTATTCTGCTTTCTTATGTAGAATGATGTTGATAGTATGAGCCCACCGATAGGATAGTTTTTGCATTCAATATATCCTTTCTTTTCGCTGATGAATTGACTGAACAATGGCAAAGAGACTGAATGATCCACTTGGGGGCTAGCATTGGTCTCCGAGTGTCAGTCACGTCTAGGGTACTCTTCCAGGGCGTGACAAACTTGGTATCAGAGCCCAGAGTTCGAGTGTCTTAGGGAGTCTATGAAGTCGTGTCTAGTAGATCCTTGTTTATGGGTATATTGTGCATCACACTTCATAAGCAGGAGGCTATAGGACATTAGGAAGTGTTACCCTTCTTCTATGATCTGAAATCGTGCTGTAACGTTAACTTGTGAAATCCTTCTTTTAACTTGTGAATTTACACTTATAGAAAATGTCGCCCAGGAGAACAACCGCTCAAAGAGATATCGTAGCCCCCATTGCTGAGAACACCCAACCGGAGGCTTCGGTGCAGACTGAGACAAGGAGACGGGGACGCCCCGCTAGGACTGTTGAGGTCCCTCAGGCGCCCCCTGCTCAACCCTAGCCAGCTCCTATTATCGAGGTAAAATTCAGAGGAGCCATCACCATGCTGACTCAGTTGGTGGCCTCCCAGGGAAATGGCCACGGTTCTTAGGCTTCGAGTTCTAGTTCATAGGAGCCCTCAGTTGCAACTCGGCTCAGGGACTTCTTGAGGATGAATCCACCTGTGTATATGGGATCGAAAGTAGAGAAGGACCCACAGAACTTCATCAACGAGATGTACAAAGTCCTGAGGGCCATGCATGCGACCGAGATAGAGGGAATTGAGCTTGCGTCCTACCAGCTGAAGGACGTGACCAATGTATGGTACATTCAGTGGGAGGGGAGTAGAGGTGAGGATGCAGAGCCTGCAGCGTAGGATGAGTAAGCTGCCTTTCTTGATCACTTTTTTCCGCTAGAGTTAAGGGAAGCAAGGGCGGATAAGTTCGTGAATCTGAAGCAGAGAGGGATGACTGTGAAAGACTATAGTCTTAAGTTTATCAAACTGTCAAGGTATGCCCCTGAAATGGTAAAGGATATGAGGCAGAAGATGACGAGATTTGTGCCTGGCCTGGCTAGACATGTGCAGAGAGAGTGTAAGACTGCCTTGCTAATTACGGGTATGGACATCTCTAGACTTGTTGTTTATGCACATCAGACGGAGGAAGATAAGAGGAGAGATAGAGAAGAACACTTGAGCAGAAAGGTGAAGTGAGCCGGACATGAATCTAACCCGCAGAGACAGAATAGAGGTGACAAATCTTATTTCCAGAAGAGATCATCACATCCCGCACCATCCACATCCAGTGTGCCCGCGCAACCAACCAGGTATGATCAGAAATCTCAGGGTCATCAGAATTTCAGGACCTCAGGCGCCCAATCTCAGGCCAGTGTGACTCAAGATATTAGGGGAAAGACACCTTGCAGTAAGTGTGGTAAGCTTCATCTAGGTGAGTGTAGTGTGAGAAAGGATGTGGGTTATGCTTGTGGTCAGGTTGGGTATTTTAGCTATGAGTGCCCGAAGAGGAGCAAGGTGAGAGGAGCGGCAGAGCTCAATCTTCGACAGCACCTCTAGTAGGTAATCAGCAGAGGGGTGCTACTACTATTGGTATAGGAGGTGGGACAAACCACCTTTATGCTATGGGTATTCGACAGGAGTAGGAGGCTGCAGCAGATGTTGTCACAGGTATGCTTCATATCTTTGCTTATGATTGTTATGCGTTGATTGATCCGGATGCCACCTTATCTTTTGTAACTCCTTATGTGGCTAGAAAGTTTGGTATTCTTCTTAAGTGTTTACTTGAGCCCTTTTCGGTCTCTATTTCTACTGGAGAGTTTATCTTAGCTGAGAGAGTTTATAGGGATTGTGTGGTGTCTATCCATCATAAATACACTTTATTTGATTTAGTAGAGTTGGAGATGGTCGATTTCGATATGATAATGGCATGGATATTGTAGATTCCGAATGGTTAAGTTCCAATTTCCTAATGAACCTGTCTTAGAGTGGAAAGGGAGTTCTGTCGCCCCTAAGGGTAAATTTATATCCTATCTTAGAGCTAGAAAGTTGATATATTAGGGTTGTATTTACCACCTCGTGCGAATAAAGTCGGATGATGTTAAATTCCTTACTCTTGAGTCAGTCCCGATAGTAAATGAGTTTCCTGAGGTCTTCCGTGATGATCCCCCCGGAGTCCATCCTGATAGGGAGATTGACTTTGGGCTTAATGTTCTACCCAACACCAAATCTATCTCAATTCCACCCTATAGGATGGCCTCCTCAGACTTGAAAGAATTGAAAGAGCAATTGAAAGACTTGTTAGAGAAATGTTTCATAAGGCCTAGTGTCTCACCTTAGGGTACTCCTGTCTTATTCGTGCGTAAGAAAGATGGGTCTTTGAGGATGTGCATAGACTACTGATAATTGAACAAGGTCACCATAAAGAATAAGTACCCTCTTCCCAGAATAGATGTTCACTTTGATCAACTTCAGGGTGCTACTTGTTTCTCCAAGATAGATCTCAGATCGGGTTACTATCAGTTGAAGGTAAGGGAAAATGACATTCTTAAAACAGCCTTTAGGACACGGTATGGCTTTTTTGAGTTCTTGGTCATGTCCTTCAGATTGACAAATACACCTGCAACTTTCATGGACTTGATGAACAGGATATTCAGACCCTATCTTGACATATTCGCGATCGCGTTTATTGATGACATTCTGGTATATTTTCGAAATGAGGAGGAGTATGCAAATCACCTTAGAGTGGTTTTGCAAACATTCAAAGATCATGAGTTGTATGCAAAATTCTCCAAGTGTGAGTTTTGGCTCAAGTCAGTGGCTTTTTCTTAGGCCATATTGGGTAGTTGATATTATTCCTGAGAAATTCATTGTTTCCAGTTTCGTTTGTACATCTTGTTTTGGGAGATGGCATTCGGGTGGATACCCAGAAGATTGAGGGGGTTAAGAACTGGCCAAGACTAACTTCTCCAATAGAAATAAGAAGTTTCTTGAGTTTGGCAGGGTACTACCACAGATTTGTGGAGGACTTCTCTTTTCTATCAGCCCTTTTGAAAAAACTGACTCAGAAGAAGGACAAGTTTCAGTGGTCTGAGGCATGTGAGAAGAGCTTTCAGTAGTTGAAGACTAGATTGACTACAACACCAGTGTTGACCTTGCCAGACAGGACGGGCAACTTTGTGATATATTGTGATGCATCCAGAGTTGGATTAGGATGTGTGCTTATGCAGAGAGGGAAGGCGATATTGTATGCTTCCGAACAACTTAAGATTCATGAGAAGAATTATCTGACTCATGATCTTGAGTTGGCAGCAGTGATGTTCGCACTTAAGATCTGGCATCACTATCTGTATGGAGTGCATGTGGACGTGTTCACTAACCAGAAGAGCTTGCAATACGTGTTCAGTCAGAAAGAGCTCAACCTGCGGCAGAGAAGGTGGCTGTAGTTGCTCAAGGACTATGATATAAGCATTTTCTACCACCCAGGTAAGGCTAACGTTGTTGCTGATGCTCTCAGCAGGATGTCTATGGGTAGCACTGCCTATGTGGAAGAGGGAAAGAGAGATTAGCCAAAGAAGTGCATAAATTAGCTCGATTGAGAATGCATCTTGAGGTGGACAACGAAGGCGGAGTCAATGTTCAGAATGGTTTTGCTTCATCCTTAGTGTCCGATGTGAAGGAGAAGCAAGACCAAGATCCTTTCTTACTCCAATTGAAAGAAGCAGTTCACAAGCAAAAGGTGATGGTTTTCTCCGAAGGGGGGGATGGGGTATTGAGGTTTCAAAGGAGATTGTGTATACCTGATGTTGATGGTGTTCGAGACAGAATCATGGCCGAGGCTCATAGTTAGAGGTATTTCATTTTTATCCTAGATCCACTAAGATGTACCATGACTTAAGGAAAGTCTATTGGTGAAATGGGATGAAGAGAGACATTACGGAATTCATTTCCAAATGCCCCAATTGTCAAATGGTTAAGGTTGAACATCAAAAACCTTGTGGGTTAGCTCAGAACTTTGAAATTCTGGAATGGAAATGAGAGGTGATCAACATGGACTTCATCACGTGTTTACCCCGATCCAGAAAGCAGCTTGATTCAATTTGGGTGATCGTAGACAAGATGACTAAATTAACCCACTTCTTAGCAGTGAAGAAAACATATATGGCTGAAGAGTATGCCCGACTTTACATTTGGGAGATTGTGAGGTTGCATGGGGTTCCCTTGTCTATTATCTCAGACAGAGGAGCTCAATTTACCTCTCAATTTTGGAGATCATTCCAGAAGAGATTGGGTACGAAGGTGAATTTGAGTACTATCACCCTCAAATAGACGGGCAGGCAGAGCGCACTATCCAGACGTTGGAGGATATATTGAGGGCCTGTGTGATTAATTTCAGAGGAAACTGGATGATCATTTACCACTGATTGAGTTCGCATATAATAATAACTATTATGCCAGCATCTAGATGGCCCTGTACGAGGCATTGTATGGGAGGAGGTGTAGATCCCCAATTGGCTAGTTCGATATGGGTGAAGCTGAGTTAATTGGGCCTGACCTCGTACACCAGTCTATGAAGAAGGTGAAAGTCATCCGGGAAAGGTTGAAGACAGCCAGAGTCACCAGAAGTCATATATAGATGTGAGGAGAAGGGACTTGGAGTTCGAGGTAGATGATTGGGTGTACTTGAAAGTATCACCCATGAAGGGTGTCATGAGATTTGGTAAAAAATGGAAGCTGAGTCCCCGTTACATTGGGCCATAATAGATTGTAAAAAGGATTGGGAAGGTTGCCTATGAGTTAGACTTGCCTTTCGAGTTAGATGGGGTTCATCCGGTGTTCTACATATCGATGTTAAGAAAGTGTTTGGGGGATCCAGCCTTAGTGATTCCGGTGGAGAGTACGAGTATGAAAGACAGCTTGGCATATGAAGAAGTTCTAGTCCAGATTCTTGATCGACAGGTTCGTAAGCTGAGAAATTAGGAGATAGCCTCTGTTAAAGTCCTATGGAGGAATCAATTTGTTGAGGAAGCAACGTGGGAAGCTGAGGAAGCGATGAAGCTCAAATACCCGTATCTATTTGTGCCAAGTGATGATGACGTCGAAGGTAAATATTCTTATTCTTATCAATTCGGAATATTCTTTTCCATTAAGTGATGTCTTGTGTTATTCTATTCTCGAGTCTAAGACAAAGATAGATAGATGATAGATAGTGAAAGTTCGAGTATTCTCGAGTGAGGAATGAGATGAACTCTGAGTTTATTCGAGTATCCTTTTGACCTTCACTCATCATTCGAGAACGAATGATTCCATGGGGGAG
Source organism: Solanum clarkiae (assembly GCA_011800125.2). NCBI lineage: Eukaryota > Viridiplantae > Streptophyta > Magnoliopsida > Solanales > Solanaceae > Solanum > Solanum clarkiae. Next base: position 15,044,687 of record JAABOM020000096.1, on the reverse strand, counting down.
ATGATGTAACACCTTGTGAAATTACTAAAACGCCCCTAAATTTGGTCGTCCGCACAACGTATCTTCCCAAGATCCGATGGAAAATTCAAGACCAGATTTGCGATCAGTGCGAAAAATTGAGTCGGGAAATGGTCTCAACTCAATTTTATCGCACAAAAACTTGAATTATAATTGTTAAAGAGGGCTTAAAACAGTGAGGTTTTCGCGTTCTTCAAAAGATTTCCATTTCTAGGTATGTAAATGGTACCAAAGTATGAGATTGCTCTCCCATGTGCCAATGTAGGGTTAAGATAGCAAATTCATGTCTAGAAGCTTTGATTTGTGAATTCTTGAAGGTTCTTGAGTATCTACTTTAAGTTCTTGAATGACTACTTTAGGTTCTTGAATAATTCTTTCGATTCTTGTACATTATCCTGATTTTATGTTTTCCAATCTTTAAACAACAATTTTATATCATAAACGGATGATCATCATGTTTAAAACTTACTGTATTTTTACCTTATTTTATGATTGTGACTTGATCCTTAAATTTTCTTCTCTGTAATGACTTGAATAATGAACTTAGGGGTTGTCTAGAGCCTTGAATGTCTGCGGATGATATCTGACTGCGTCTAAGTCCTGAATTGAGTGTGGGGATGACTGTGATAGCTGAAAATTTTTGTTGATAGAGTCAAATGAGTATAATTCACTTAGATTAGACTATTAATCTTGCCTGTAGAGGTTGGTCGATGAGAGTTCTTGATGGATTGACAGACTTATAAGCATATTGAGTCATGGGAGAAGTATTAGCACCGAAATGGGTAAGAGTATGTCCCACTTAGACCAATTTACTACGTGGCTAGCGTACGAGAAAATTGGACTATGAAAGTGGATGTTTCTTTTGTCACAAAAGAGGACTTGACAGACTTTTGGATCTACTGACAGACTCGTCCTTTACCCCGGCAAGGTACTGGACGAATGTCGCAACGGCATCTCTTCGTTGTATCACTACCGACTCATAGATAGTGGTTGTCGGTTATAGAAACTCCAGATAGGTTTCATGATGATAGAACTCCGATGTGATGTGAAGATTTGATGCTTGATAGCTAGTGAGGTGATAGGGTCTTGTTACGCCGAAAAATGGCTTTTTATTTTTTGAAAAGAAAATTTTGAAAATCGGTTTAAAACTCTTTTAATTTAAGTAAGAAAATAATTTTGAAATTTAAAAGACACAGAGTCGCCACCTAATTTTATGGATAATTAGGAAACCAATAAAATATTTTAAAAGATCTAATAGAAAAATCTCTTAAAATTCAAAGAACGGGTTTGGGTTCATATTTCCACTTCGAGAAGGTTTTACGCACTCGAAATGGCCGCTAAATGCGGTTATCCGGCGATTAAGAAAACTTGACTAACTCTGATTTTTAGAAAAAATTTGATTAATTTTAAAGGGTTTACTGGTCGTCAAATCAACTCATTTTAAAAGAATTGACTAAATTAAAAGGAGTTAATTAGACTTGAAAGAGGCTTAGTTAAGCTTGAAAATAATTGATTGAACTCAAAAAAAACTGACTAAATTTGACAACTCTTTTTTTTTTAGTTAAGGAAAAATCTGGCTAATTGAGAAATATTAACTTCGAACCAAGTTAATTGTATAAAACAAATCGATAAAACTTTAACCTATTTAACTAGCTTAAAATCAATTGACTAGACTTAAACAATTTAACTATACTTAAAAATGAACTAAAAGTAAAAAAAAAAAGAAAGTTTATATTCCCTATTTCTTTTTAATATTGAATACCCCTTTTTATGTATTCAAAGTAAAAAAAAAACCAAAAATATGACATAACTGGTTTGACATCTTGGGAAATTTAATTAGATTAAACCAAGAATAAACAAGAAAAGTTAGTGTTTAAAAATACAAGCACATAGATAAAAAATAAAAGGAGGAGTTGAAGTAATTTCGGGCCTTTAACCCATTTAAATTTCTATTAAAGCTTTTTGGGCCTTCTCCTTGTGCTGAAGTAGATTGCTTTCCTGAGCCGAAGAAAATATATGCTGACTTTAAGAGGATGAGGTTTGAGCCTCCGTGGCTCAACAGGATATAGGAAGGGAGCCCAATGGACTTGGGAAGGAGTCACATGCAACACAATAAAAGGAAAAAGCACATAAGGATCAATTTACCCAAATTGCGTAAAAATATAAGGGGATACTTAAGTAACAACAAATATCACACTATGTGCACATGAGTTGTGACAATGACATTCATAAATTAGCATTTCCTTTAAATAGCACCAAATGATTAGGAAGAAAGCCTACGAAATCATGGAGAATCCGACTAACATTCTTACAAACACAATTAATCCTTAAAGGTAACTGGCGTATGATGCCCAAATAAATAAAAAACTTTCATATAGGTGATCTCAGACATGACTGGCAATGTCTCTACTATCATTTTAAGATTGGGAATTGTCAAACCCAGTTATACTCAACCATTAAGTGCGTAAGAGGCATAATATAGATGAACTTCACAGTGATTACATTATTGCACAAAACAGAAGGGTCAAGGGAGCATGAAACTTAAGTAAAGCTTGAGTTAATTGCTATATTAAAGCATAAGATAAACATCTGTAGCCTTTAAGATTTAATAAGGAATTATTAACTATATGTCATGATAGAGACTTTAAGCGATTCTAGAACCAAGAGAGAGGTAGAACACTTATTGTTGTATATGGATACAACATTCAAGGCTTTAACAGGGACATCAGTTCTAGTTAACAAGACGAGGGATTTATGCGGGCTGAAAAAAATAGCATCCTCATTCCGACGAAGACCACACAACAAATGACGAGTTTTAGATCAGTCAAGACAAGGTAGACATGCTTTGAATCCTAGATAGAAGTCGTGACTAACAACTTGCATTATTGAAAAGGAAAACAAGACCAGATAAAGAGATGAAGCCAAACTTTAAGAACAGACTCAATGGCCATTACTTTGCTTACTAAGCAAATAGTAGCTTACCATGCCTAATAACAATAAATCAGCTACTAAGACTAAGTGAAATCATTTTCGACCTTTTAAAATGCTGAAAACAATCAGATTTACAAAACAGAGGCGTAGCAACATACAAGGCTATGATAGCTAACATTTATCAACTTCAATACAAAGAAATAAATTGAGACGTGATTAATGGCGTATAAACAAGAAGCAGACAGCAAACAACAGAGTTTTAACCTCGAACTTGCATGCTTTGGAATTAAAATTTGAACAGGGGTTTGTAGACTTGAAGAAAAGTATTTTTTTGAAACAAATTAGCCTTATTTTGACAAGATAAAGGGGCGAAATGGACAGAAAATAACGAGGTAACAATAACTTAATGTACTTATGTTAAGACGTAGATAAGAGAAGAATCTCTTGGAAAAAACTTAGTAAAGGGAAAAACTAAATTACACAAAACAATGCAAAATGACAAGTTTTAAATCAAATAAAGTCAAGTAAACATCTTTTGAGCTTCAAACATTAATGCCTCTTCAAGATCTATTATATGATGCTAAGATCAATACCTCAACGAGTGAGCAAATAGGCCGAATAAAATCAAAGCAATTATTTAAGTAAAACAGGGCAGCAACCTTAAACAAAATACTGAAAGAATATCAGTAAAGATACCATCAGTAACCACATTTGCAACCAAGTTACAGAGACAGTTTGTTGAATGCAAACATGACTAGAAGAAGACTAAAATGAAACGACAAACCATGACTTAAGACATTGATGCCTGAACGTAAACAACTAAAGCAGAAATGGGAAGGACATTTTGAGCTGTAACGTAAAGATCTCCACATCTAACATCTAGCGTTTAACTACTCATATAACAGCCCAACCATCAACAGTTACCGGCACAATATCAAACAATACACAACGTTAAAGTAAAGATTCAATCGAAGATATTACCTCTTTAGGAGCAGCGAAATGGGACAACGAGCTAAGACGAACTTCGTCACCGCAAAGAGTAATCTACACCTGCTTTGACTCGAGATTTAGATGATTTCTGGAAATCAAACCCGGTTGAGTAGATTTTCCTGATTTTAGACTCGATAATTGAATTTAGGGCTCGCTTTTGATAATTGCTTGTATTAGGGTTTCGCTTGGATTTTTTCTGATTTTTCTCTGTTCTCCCTCTTCTCTCCCTCTGTCGAAGAAGAATAGGGATTATATGAGGATTAGCAATGGTCATCTGTGGAGAAGACGAGGAAGAAGGGCGTGCGTATGGGGAAAGGAGAGAAGAAGGGGAGCGGGAAAGGGTTTTGGGGAATAGGGGGTCACGCTGGGGCTTGGGGAAATGGAGATGAGGCGGCGACGAAGGAGATTGGGAAAGGGAGAGGTATTGGGAATTGGGGGTGGCGTTAATAAAGAAGAAGAAAGTTGGGAAAGGGTGTGGGCGTTTGGGAAATTGGGATTTTCTGGTTTTTTGATCGTTGGGGGAGAAAGAAAAGGGGAAAGGGTTTTGAGCGTGCAGAATGGGAGAAAGAAGAAGAAGGAGAAAAAGGAATTGGGGGCGCGTGGCCCCCACGCCCCGGAATTTAATAATAATATTTTTTTTGTAGATGAAATAATTGTCAAAAAATTATTTAAAAATACAAATAAAGCTCGATGACTAATTTGACACCATGGAGGGTAAAAATTGGGTGTCAACAGGTCTTGTCTGTTATATCTGAGGTGAGGCAGAATGATTGATGAGTGTCAATTATACTGTTTTCTTTTTCTTAGCCAGTTTTACATACAGTACATTCCACGTAGTAACGCTCCTATGGCGCTGCATCATTTTATGATGCAGATTCTATAGATCGAGGACTTCAGCATCCCGATCGTTGAGGTTCAGAGCTCTTCATTGCTGACAGTGGTGAGTCCTCCCCAATATTCGGAGGATGTTTATTTTCTGATTTTATAGTCTTTTATTTATCAGTTGGTAGTCATGGCCTGTCATGGTACCGTCTTAGATCATAGCATAGAGGCTTCATAGACAGACATAGATGTTGATATTGATGTTGATGGTGATGTCGAGGGTTCTTGTTCCTCATACTTTTTTTCTTTATTATTGAGACTTTGCATTATTTATTCTGCTTTCTTATGATAGAATGATGTTGATAGTATAAGCCCACCAATAGGATAGCTTTTGCATTCAATTGGGAGAACTTCTATTTAATCTCACATAATCTAAGAGCATTTTGAATTTTTTTTCCCCATTTTTTTTATTTGTTTGTGGACAACCAAAGAAATTTATTATATTAGTTGTGATAAAGAAGCTCATATTGAGTCTAAGAGTTTAATTTAATCTTCAAACTAGTTCGTGATGAAAAAATTGTCCAACGTCGTATAAATTGTCCAAAAGCAATATTCTACACTGATGTGAGGCTTGTAACGCTCTCATGCACATTCAAGTTTACTGAATAGAATGTGAACAATATAATATAAAAATTTTAATTTAATCTAAAAATTAGCTTACTAGATAATAATTTTTCAAAACATATATAAAAAGTTCAATTGCACCATCCAATATTGATATGAGATTTCTAGCACTCGCACGCTCAGACTTGCCAACTCGAGCGGACTATATATACTATGATTTTTTTTTAAGAAATACTCCATACATCTTATTTTAGTTGTCATATTTTATTTTCGAAAGTCAATTATTTGACTAATTTTTAAAGTTAAAGTTAAAAGTTAAATTAAATTGATATTTTAAAATAAAAAGTTAGACATTCAAAAACTATAAAAATAGTATTATTGATTATAATTTTTTTTATATCAATATAATTAAAAAAACATATTTTAAATTATTAATCCAAATTTTCACAACATTTGAAAAATACATGTGTAGTACTAAACTTTTCTCAAATAGTAATCCAGTGTTTAAATGAAATGTCTTCATTTTTCAGAAACCATTTCCAGTTATTCTATTCAAAGGCAAGACAACTGGACAAGGATAGAAAAAAGGAAAATACGGAAAGAAAAGAAAAAGAGAAACACGAAAAAGCCAAAATAATTCTCTCCCGCGGTGTTTTTATTTAACACAAAATTTAATAAAAAAGAAATTATTTTGAATTTTTGTCATTTTAAA
>JAABOM020000096.1:15025527-15038490 GCA_011800125.2 Solanum clarkiae | reverse complement strand
ACACTTTGTTTCAGTTATGTCGAGAAGCATCCGAAAGGATGAAATCTCAAAATAAACCACAGGTGCGGACGTCATCACACAATTTAGAGCATTACTAGCTGGAAAAGCTTGAAATTGATTAAGAACACAAACATTGAACAAGAAAACCATGAGACCCACACACAATACGGACCATCGCCACTCAACAGTAAACCACAACATCGACTTAACAACATCATCTAGTCAGCTACACAGCAACCATGACATCAATCAACTCGAACTGAACATTACAGTCAGAATCTACTAATACAGAATAATTTTAAGACACCTTCGATAACTATATTCAAACACAATCTCTGAAACTCAACATAAGGGATAAGATATAGCATTTACCTTTTACGGGGCAGCGAAATGGGACGACGAGCTCGACGAAGACGAACTTACACCACTACGAATTTCAAGTAGAACCGAGATTCGATTACTCTCTGGAAATTGCTGAATATTGAACAAGGTCTAAGATTTTTCCTTTTGTGATTGTTGCCCCTTACCCTCTGATTTTGTTCGAATGACCCTATTCCCTCACAGAACCAAGATAAAAAGGGATTTATAGCCCTAAATTGGGGTAAATTGAGGGTGAAAATCGGGTGAATAACAGGTTGGATTTTTGTTGTGGAGTTTGAAAATTTTGAATTAAAGCTATGGGGAATCATTGTGTCTTCAATTTTAATCCGCCAATTGCGGAATAAAGTGACTAAAAGGGATGAGTTGAACGTTGAGAAAGGAAAAGGAGTGTTGTCGGGTGGTCGGCAAATTGACGACGAGAAAGGGAGCGGCTGCTGGTTTTGATTTTTTTTTTTGGGCTTTTGGTCGATTTCTTTCGGCGCTTCGGGGCGTTTGGTTGGGTCTGTGGTGGGAAGGAGAAGGAGAAGAAGGAGATGGAGGCGGGTTGGTGAAGGAGAAGGAGATGAAGATGATGGCGGTGGAAGGGGTGGCGACGATGGTTAGGGTTTTGGCTTTATCTGATTTTCTGAAGAAAAATGGGAAAGGGAAAGAGATGAAGGGGATAAAGGGGAATTGGGGGCGCGTGCCGTCTATTTTTTTAATTAATTTTTTTTTTGAAAAATAATGGTTAAAAATCGTAAAAAATAAAATAAAGCTCAAATGATTAATTTGACACCGTGGAGGGTAAAAATTGGGTGTCAACAATCAATATTAAAGGCACAACTTGTTAAATATGATCTTACAGTACTGTGTCTCCTCCTTGTAAGTCTAGATTTACCGTTTTAATAAAGGTCTTGAACTCTACCAATTGCAATTATTCTATCACAATGAATTAAAATTGGATGAATTGAATTTTAAAAATAAGGAATTTGAAATAACAAATCTCTTAACCAATTTGTTTCCTCACTAGTTAAAGCTAAAACACTTTTTCTTCTTCTTCCTTCTCCAACACCATTCACGGTGGCCCATCATGGCACGTGGTGAGCTTTACGACCTGTATTGTGCATCGTGCAGGGCCCATTTTCAATTTTTCACTTTTGGTTCTTCAAATTATCACTTGAAAGGTAATAGGTTAATTGGGTAGTCTGTTGTCTTGACTTGTGATATAATGAATTAGTAGGATTAATTGTATCTTTATATATTTTGTTGTTACTGTCCATAATTTATTTTGCTACTTTTAGTGTATTTATAAAATTATCAAGTGCCTTTTATTCTAACAATTATAAGTCTATATCTAGTATATTTTTGTTGTTGGAGCTAAGATATTTGAGTACATTTTATAAGATTTGTGTACATTTTATTCTCTCTAGATCTCATTTATGTTGTTACAGTTGTAATTTGCCATGTATATTAAAAGGACTACTTGTGTTTGATATAATAAGAATAGGGTCGACTTCCCTTCGGAGCCCTAACTTGAGGGATGATTTTAGGCTTTTTCTCTCTTAAAATTTTATAGATTGTTTTATTGAGGAATAGGAATCCGGAATTTGAGTACAGATTTTGTAAATCTGAAATCATTTTCTCTGGCTCAGCCTTTCTTGGTTGATAGATAGAAATTATAACCGCAGCAAATAAACCCTAAAAGCTCCATGGATTCTTCTTCTTCCTCTCAGCAAAACCAATATCCTTACCCTGCATCACAACCCCCCTATAATCCATCTCGTTTTCAATCCTATTACTCCAATTATCAATACCAACAAGACCCAAATCAGCAGCAGATGTATCATCACCAACAGCAGCAGTATCATCATCAACAACAATATTCATCCTATTACCCTCCTAATTATTCAAATTCATATCCACCACAAACCCATCAGCAATGGAATCATCAAGAACCCCCAATTCATCCACCAGGGGTTTCAATTCAACCCTCTTCGGCAATACATGGGCAAGCACACTTTCATTTACCCAATCAGCAGAGTGGTTATCAGTTGCCCCAACGGACAGACGGGGTTGGGCTAGGGATAAACCCTGTGGTAGCGTTGGCTCAATTAAACCAGTTAGCTGGTTCTCTGGGTGCAGCGGAAAGGCCGACGGGTGGATTGCACGGTCAGAGTTGGTACCCCCAGGCTCAAGGGCTTGGACCCGTGATTGGCGGGCCGGGTGCGTATACGGGTACGGGTCTGGGATCTGGTGCATTTCCTGGAAATGGGGCGGGGCCATCTGGATTGCGTTCTCATGTAAGTCGTAACTGTCAAGAAACAAATATTTCGTCTCTGTCTTTTGAGTAATCAGTTCTTCCCCCTTCTTTACTGAAGCTATGTTATAACTTGTATCAGTGTTTTCAAAGCAGCAAAGCTATAATCTATTGGGGCTTTATGAAAAAAAAATGCTATTATAAAGAGTGATTTTTAGTGAATAAAGTGCAGGAATATATGCAGTTCAAGAAAAACAACTGCAAACCCAAACTATATGTAGACAACCAAATAGAAAAAGTTTCAGGTAGGTGAAATGATTTTATTTGATCTTTGTTGTCTTCTAGGCAGAGCTCATGAAAAATGAGGCTTGTGCCTTAGTGCCGCAGTAAAGCACTGCTTAAATGAGTGGAATGTAAAAACTATTTTGCGCCTAGCTTTAGGATTAAGCGTGTTTCAATAGAGCCTTTGATAACAGTGACTTATGTAAACTTCATTTCTCTGAATTCATAATGAGATCTTGACTTTGCAGTGGTTTTCAGGTTTTACAGAATTTATTATCCCCAGTATCTAGGGGATTTTGCAGAATGCACTTGTGTGTATTCACGAGTTCTTTTCCTTAACAACCTTTACACTCTGTTTGGATGGTGGTTTCCCATGGTTTCATAATGTGTGGTGCCGTATGGTATGGTACAATACACTACAATACAATGTTTGGATAGATTGTATGGTTTATTATCATTTCATAATTATTTTGTTGTTTGGTTTGATCGTGTGGTATTGTATCGTAGCCAATAAATTTACAAAAATACCCTTAATTATTATAATTATAAACTAAAAAGAAAAGGAAAGCTTACATAAAAGAAGATGCTAACTCATTTTGCTGCCTTTCCCTACCTCTGTTACTCACTTCTTTTTGGCGACTCAATGCTCTGTTTTGAATTAGCCTTATGCTCTGTCATAAGGCTATGCATTTATCTTTTTCGTTCGAGTTTTGGCTTTGCTTTTTATCTTTTGGTGGATCATTTTAGTGACTGCTTTTTTTCCCAGTTGTATTCATTTGCTTTTGTAGTTAAATAAAATCTCCTGTTGCTTGGAATTGTTAGTCATTGATATTCAAATCATTTTTTGTCATCTTTAAGTTGCTTGTCTTTTTCTTTTCTCCTCAAGATTATCTCTCTCCATGAATGCAACATACTGTTTTTTCCTTGTGTTGGTATTTATTTTGGCAAACCAAGAGGGTTCAGCACTAATGAAAATGGTCAGGAAATAGATTTCAACACTGAAGTGTATGCAGCATATGAGGTAATTTGCGGAAGAGAAGACAGGCGGAAGAGAAGCTTGGATGCAGAGGATGAATAGGCAGAAGAGAAGCTTGGATGCGAGGATGAATAATATGATTTCAGTAGATATATTAGGGTAAAGGGCAAATTAGGATTATTAAAAATTAAGTAAGGATATAATTGAAAAAAAAATAAGAGAACCATGGGAAACCACCAATTTGGTGGTTTCAAAAGTGAGGGTTTTCATTGTTACAAACCCATGAAACAAAACCATACCATACACGTAATTACTTGAAACAATCAAAACAAACGTCGTTCTCTTAATAACCATACCATACCATACCATACCATGGAAAACCACCATCCAAACAAGCTGTTAGAGAAATTGTCGTTCCTTTTTACATTGTTGATGTTCTTGTCGAATCTTCCTAAGTGCCTTTATATTATCAAACAACTGATATTTTGGACTTCTGTGAGTAGTCAACTTCGAGTACTGATAGATTGGGGACAATGGTCCAGAAAGTGTAGACACCATGAAGGATGGAGTTGGGGGGAGGAGTGCCCGAATGTGCCAGACAATCTTCCTAGGAAGGAGTGGATCTTTCAAGTGTTGATGAGCATACCTATAGCTATTGGAATTATCATGTGGGTTGTTTTGGCTTTCTGGTGTATTGAATATTCTAACATAACTGTTGTTATGTCTGTAATGATGAACCTTTTTTTTGATTGACCAAGAAATTCGTCCGAGTCCAATTTTTGAGGCCAATTGCAACTTACAAAGCTTGGGACAATGAACCCGTTCCATTACCCTTTCCACATAAATATGAGACAGTTTCATGGCGGTGTGCTTGAACCTGTGACCTAAGTCACTGGTTCCTCAACCTTTTCCACTTGAACTAAACCCCGTGGGTATATCTGTGGTCATGAACTTGTGTCGCTTTTTTGCTCAAAAGTCATGTGAAGTATTCTATTAGTTGGTAATATCTTATATATTACTTCATGTCGAGCTCTGGTTGTTCCAAAAGAATAGGGTGCTAAAAGAATTTGTTAGAGGGAAGTATGGTAGAAGAAACTACGTGTAGACCATGCCTATTTGCTTTTAGAGATTAGTTTAACCTAAAATCTCTTTTACTAAAGCTTCAAGTAGACCAGTTGTCTGCCTTATACTTACAGCGTTTGCAATGCTGTTGGTTGTTTTATTCGAGTTTCTCCCTTCTACAAGATTGGGCGTCGTCTTTGGTTCATGATAGAATATCCTGCGCTTCATGGGACTGATATCTGGTATCCCTTGTCTGAGAACGGAAAAAACATTCCCTATTCATATAGATGCTAACACTTAATTATTTTTTTAGAGGTGTCAATGTCTCACCATCTTCTATAATGGTTGTGGAGGTTGAAGTGCCATGGAAATTTTGTACTTCCAAAATATACTGTTTGAACAATGTTCTACATTCAGCTGTCTTGAGATTATTATGCCAGTCAAAATGGGGAAATTTAAGTGTTGGTGAGATAGAAAGAAAACTGTTTTTTTTTCCTTCTTAATTCGAGTAGCCTGCTGTTGCTGTTGCTTGGAACAGTTAAAGTTTAGTTCAGATTTAACCTTGAGCTAGGAGAAGAAGGGCCAAGAATGTGGAGAGAGTTTCTTCCCGGAAGTAAAAAATGTTTGGCAAGCTTAGCTCAGACAGAAATGAAATAGATCTTTGTGATACACATTTGAATCCTACTTATTGCCATCATACTATTCTTCCAAACTTTAGTATTATGAGACAATGCTTTCCATTACCAGAATCCATCCATATATATTGAGTTGCTATCCATTCTACCAAATGGTCAATCTCTTTTCCATTTTGAGTCTGCTTTATTCTTCTTATCATGACCATAGTGCTAGCAGTTAATTTCATCCTATCTTGTCAAAATTTTGATTAAATGTGTGAAGATGGAGTAATTATTTAGCGATATAGAAAAGGCCAGGGGTGAAGCTGTATAGTTATCTAGTTTGTGTGGTATGATATATAATCACATGGCCATTAGAATTTTTTCAGATCTCGCTACATTCCCATTTTCAACCTCCACTTTTAATGATTCATTTTGTTGGAACTGGCTGTTGAAGTCTTGAATGTTCACATGAGGCTACTTTCTGCAGGCTGGTCAGTCATTAGATAAGGGTGGTGGTAGGAGGGGTGGTGGTCAGAGCAAGGGTGGTGATAGGAGGGGTGGTGGTGGTCAGAGCAAGGGTGGTGATAGGAGGAGGGGAGATGGTCAGAGCAAAGGTGGTGATAGGAGGAGGGGTGATGGTCAGCGCAAAGGTGGTGATAGGAGGAGGGGTGCTGGTCAGCGCACAGGTGGTGATAGAAGGAGGAGTGATGGTCAAAGCAGAGGTGGTGATAGGAGAAGGGCTGATGGTCAGAGCAGAGGTGGTGATAGAAGGAGGGGTAAAGTTAGCAATTCTGCTGGAGTTGGTAGGTGTGGACTGTGCAATATTAATTGCGGTTGTTTGGGCATCCTTAGGGTGCACTTGAACGGAAAGCGACACAAAAGGAACTTGGAAAAATTGGAAGCAAGTGAACACAGAACTTTAGCCGATCTCGAGAATGTACAGAAACCTTCTGGTGATTTATTACCAGAAACAGACATGAAGCCTGATAACTTGCTTTTGGAAGAAGAAACTAAGCAGAATCCACCGCAAAATAGTCCTTTAACAGACATGCAGCCTGATAACTTGCTTGTGGAAGAAGAGACTAAGCAGAACCCACCACAAAATAGTCCTTTAACAGACATGAAGCCTGATAACTTGCTTGTGGCTGAAGAGACTAAGCAGAACCCACCACAAAATATTCCTTTAACAGACATGAAGCCTGATAACTTGCTTGTGGCTGAAGATACTAAGCAGAACCCACCACAAAATGTTCCTTTAACGGACATGAAGCCTGATGACTTGTTTGTGGAAGAACAGAGTAAGCAGAATCCACCCCAAAATATTCATTTAACGGACATGAAGCCTGATGACTTGTTTGTGGAAGAACAGAGTAAGCAGAATCCACCCCAAAACATTCCTTTAGACACTGTAGCTTTTGAGAATAAATTAGAAACTGAACAGAAAATCAGCAATGCACAACAAGCTGATCCACCTAATGAAGCAAATCAAGATTTGCTGGAAAAGAAGCCTATGATGAATCAATCTGGAAATCAGAAGTCTGGTGTGAAACGCAAAATGTTAGTTGGTGGAAGGAAGAAACAGAAAGTTTCCAAAGCAAAGAGGTTGGCATTTGAACCTTCCAATTCCAAGGTTGTAACTCCTTTGATGTGTGACCTGTGCAATGTGCAATGTGGTACACGGGAGAGTCTGAGACAACATCTTTTGGGTAGACAGCACATGTCAACGCTCAATCGTTTTGGAGGTCATCACCCTATATATGGTCAAGCAGGACTGCAAGCAATTTATCCTCCCAATCCCGTCACAAATTCCCTATACCATTCACAGTGTCCTCAACAAGTTTTGAATGGTGGACAAGTTTCAGATCCCCTTGCTGGTGCTTCTCATCTTCCTCAGAATGAAAATGCTGCTCCTTCTGCAACAGGTGTGGTTTCTGATTCTTAGCAAAATTCCAAGCTTCAAGTAGGAAATTTCATTCCTGAATCTTGACGACTAGAATGCATTTATTGAATGAATCTCTGCAGGAGGTCAGTAGTATGAATTGATATGGAAGAAGGTAACAACTATACCTGCAGTGGTGCTGAGAAATGATGTTCCATCTGTGAATAATCTGGGTGAGTGCTACATTTGATCATGTAAATGCAGGTTGATGCTGTTGGCTTCCTCCATTTAAAGTCCAGCTCTGACCACCGTGAAAAATACATTCATGGGCAAGTGTTGAGCGCGAGCTTTTGACTCTTTTGTTTTTCTTCTACTTCTTTCACCCACGGGTATAGTTCAGGAGTTACATTGTTAAGCCAGCTGGTAATTTTAGGCAAAAAAGTTCAAATATGTGTGTTAATGTTATTGTTTTCGTCAGGCTCCTTGGGAGAAGAATTATGGTGTACTCTTCTTTAATCAGTACGTAAAAATTTGATCTTTTTCAATTCTGATACCATTTTCTTTACTAAATGTTGTGACGAATAGGAGGTGTCCAAAGATTTTATGTATATGTACACTGATATTAGACGTCTAGTTTTTACAAATACAAGTATGCAAAATATTAGTTTAATATTTCTGTATGCAAAGGAGTGTAGTTAACTATTAAAAAAAATTCTATAAATTAGAATGAGTATGAACGGAAAAAGGCAAACACCGCTGGTCTTTTATGACCATAGTTGATAGAAATTATTTAAATATAATTTATTTTTTAAAAAAATATTTGTAATTAACTATTTTATTTTTATACATAAATGTATATAATATTTGGTATGATTATTATAGAGGGATGATTTTATAATAATGAATGATTAAGCATTTGTGTGACATGAATTTGAATTTGTTGGGCTTCAGTGGCATAATGACAGAAAGCTCACCGAGTAGAATTTTGAGAAATTCAGCGAGATGACTTATATTTTGATGATAACGTAATACTTCACTTCAAGCTATTGAATTCCGCTAGGATATGGCGTCTAAAGTTAAAAAAGATAAAATTAAATCTCATTTTCATCTTTGGAAAAAAAAAGGAAGAATTTGATTTCAAACATAGAGGCAATTTGAAAAAGCGCAAGGGAAACTGGAAGGCAATGGTAAAATTTAAAAGTGAAAATATGAAGAAAGAAGTTTATGTAGTTGTTAGTTCAAGCACAATCAAGTTATTCGAAATGTGAGTTGGGTGCTAGGTATATTGTGTAATTAGTTGTTTAAGTTAGTTCGAACATCATGATTATACATATATGGATATAAATTGATGGAGTTGTGTCACTCCTTCACATCTCTTGAAACAATGGGGACGGGGACGGGGACGGGGAAAATAATGTCGGACTGTTTCATGCTATTTAATCCGTCGGTCCATCTTTACTTGTTCCCATAGTAAATAACAGGAATCATTATTTGAAAAAATATAAATGGGAAATCACTGCATAAACTTGTTTCTTGGATTGGAAATTGAATTTTGTAAATGGGGATGGAGAGGGAAAGAAAGAGAGGAGCTGTATGTGTAATGAGTTCGATTTGAAAGGCAAGGAGTCTCAGAAGCTCTTGATAAGCTTAGAGAGCAGACTAGAGAGATTGTTAAAGGCAGTTGTTGAATGTTAACGTTTTGTTTCCGCTCTACTCTATTTATCAAACAGTGTATTGAAAATGCACCAAACAGTATAGTGCAAGAAATTGCTCTTGGACAAATGTAAGTGCTCCAGTATCTTCAGAATTTCATTCGAATCAACTTGTCTGGGTACTGCTTTGCTTTAACCGTATGGACAGAAAGCATGTACACTTCTCCGCCACCCTCTCCTATAGAGAGCTACGTAATCAAGTTCAAAATTTTCTTTGGACTTTATCCTGTCTCAGCTTCAAAGCTGGCTGAAGAACCTTGTGCTACATTGAAAAGGAACAAAATTGATGGCATATGTTAGGTGGGGAGAACTCCTCAGTCTGTACATCATGATATCTGAATCTTTGGTGCAAACACACACATGTTTCTTGGAAATGAGCCCTCCTCAGACGTTTCGTTATTATGTATATCACTGCATTTGCATGAAACTGATGTTTATCAATATCTTTAATTGTGGTTGAGCTGTTTTTCTTCTTCGAGTCCCAACAGAACTGTTGTATCATGTGAAAACACACTGGGCTCATCACCTTGCTCCTTAGGTTGTTCTACCGTGGTAAACAAAATATACATACAACACAAGTTACTTTTTGTATGGAATTGGATTCTGAGGAAATTGCTAATAAGCATGACGCGCATTCTTTTCTTTTTGGTTTGCATTCCTTTCCATACATGAAATGCTTCAAAACTAAATCAATATCATTGGGTAATATCAGTGTTTTAAAAAGCATTTTTGAGGTGAGCCTAAAACGTCTTGCCTCGTGCCCCTGCCTTTAAAGAGACTGCCAAATATGAAAAAGAGGACAACTACTCCCCTTCCCGTTGGGAGAAAAAAAAAAGGAAAGAGAAGAATCAGTTTTGTTGGGAACATTGTACAACTTACCAGTTCTCAAAGCTCAATCCAATTAAATTAATTCAAACAATAATTATTTACACTACAATCGTACATAACTCAAAACCATGAACAAATATTTTGAAAAACCTATCGAACATAAAATAATCAAGTGATTCGTGGAGTAACATTCAAGAGACCAGAGATAGTCCATGTACAACACAAAACATCTCCGGTTGACTCCTCCAACTTTTCGAATTTCAATACAGTTTGTTAGAACCAGCAGGTGTTGCAGATTCACTCAATTTAGGCAAGAATCCTTCCCTCTCAAGTGAAACATGAAGAGAACACTTGATTTTAACCAGTGCCATCCATAATGCTGGGGAGGCACAGAAAGCATATGCAAATACAGCCATTGCTCTTACAACACCGTCGTCGTACCAAGGGTACGCCATCACCAATAGGGCCCCAAGAATTCCAACCCATGGCACTAAAACAGGAAGCATTGGGACAAGAAATGAATTTACTGTTATACAGGATAGTGCAAAAGAACCGAGTAAGTAGAGACTCCAGCCAACAAGTGGATGAACTGTGCGAGGAATCATGAAGAAAGGAACTGTGTAAGCGGCAAGAATGGACCATAGAGCAATCAATTTAAGGCCAGTTCGTAGTAAGAAGACACTCTTGCTATCATCATGGCGATAGCACAACTTGGATAAATTTGGGCGTGCTAGGCGTGTCACTGCAATTATTCCTAGGTAAAATATAGTTTGGATCAGCACTGCTATCATCTCAGCACCATACCTGCCAAATACCAAACAGGTAAATTGCTATTGTCAGCATAAAAGATCTCAGGTTATGACTACAAAGTTCAACTAATTTTGCATATTCAGGGTACACTTCAGGAGAGATTGAAGTGCTCAGTAACAAGGATGGAAGAAGTAATCAGTATCATGGTATTTTCTAGAAACATTAAGAGTTGCATAAGCTCCCGTGGTTAGATATGCAAGTCAAGTAGAAGACAGAAATGTTCAGCAAGGTGAAACGAGAAACAGGAGTTTTTCTTTAGGGATGGCAGCAGGGCGGGGCGGGGGTACTGCGGGGCGGGTTGAAGTATAATTTTTTTAAACTAATGCGGGGCGGGGCGGGGCAGCGCGGGTTGCGGGTTTAAAAAGTCAAATAGGAATTCCAAGAAATAAAATTTTTCTAATTAGTAAAAATTAAAAATATAAACTTTTTATATTATACATTGACTTTAATTTTATTTTTTTTCTAAAATTTAAACTAAACATGTTCGATAAATTGTTAGTTGTTAAAATGTTAGTTAGAAGTTTTTAATTAACGATTAAGAAACAATTGTTAAAATGTCAACTAAAAATAGTTAATTAATTGTTGAAACATTAATAATTAGCCAAAAAAATTAAATTCAACTAAAAAATGAAAGACCCCTAAAATTTAAGTGGGATGGGTATATGCGGGGCAGGGCGGCGGGAGGATTGAAAATAAAAAAATCATCATGCAGGGCGGGACGGTTTAAAAAAATTTGCAGGTTGAGCTCAACCTGCCCCGTACCTACGCCATTGTCATCCCCATTTTTCTTTTAAGTCATTTTGTTAACTGGTTGACAACAGCGATCTCCAAAGGAATAAGATGATCAATCTAGGAAAAACTTTCAGGAACATGTCATACTGAGCAAAAAGGGTTCTAAAGATTACAGAAAGCGAAAAAAGTTCTCATCTTACCCAACAGTTAGACGCCGCTGTTCATGCCACTGGATGCCCAAAGGTAAGACAGGCCACGACCACCAGTACCATGGTTTTAACCATGGGGCACCGGGGAACGTAATGACACTATTAGGTCCACAAGGTACCGACCAGTGGAGTTTGAGATCTAAAGAATCAAAGTAGACAATCATTATAACTTCTTGTAAAAACTGATGAACTTTGTTCAATTAACACACTCAAGAGTCTCAAACTTACAATAATAAGACGCGTCCATTTGGTATCCTAGAGGAAGCCTGTAATTTCCCTGGAGCTGGGTACCATTAAGAGGAGGGTGGAACATAGGCTGATCCAGTAAATCTGGGAAGTGGCCTCCTATAAAACCTTGGTCTGCACCGTCTTGGTTTTCCCTCCCAATCTCTATCTCATGAATCATGTCATTGAACACATTTTTTGATGGCTGCAATTTAGCTTGTGTAAGTAAACTGTAGATTTCGATTTATTAGTCAATTTGGTACTTGGCAGAACAACAAAATCTAAGCCCATATCTCTAGTTAGACAAGATGAATTCCAAATGTCGACAAATTAACCTATCATGAAAATAGTAGTATTGAAATTCAAATTCGTACCTGCAAGACAAAGAGACCAGTGTGGAAGATGCAAGGATTAATGAAGACAGCACAAAACTGGCCACATTGGAACAGTTCATCAGTTTTCTGGAGGAAAAGGTTGTCAGCATCAAGCATGACAACCCTGTCATAATCTACAAGGCTCCATGCATAAAGTTTGTTTAATGTCAGCTTGAATCTCCAGTTAGGGTTGATACAGTATGGATTGTTAAGATTTTTAACTCTCACCACCTTTGCACCATCTTCCTGTTCTCTGCATACCAAGAACGTAAGGATTACTTCATTTTCAAGTTTCATATAGTTTTTACATTATCTGGATATTTGTCACCCATTCCCCTACACGTGGTGTGAGATTCTAAAGCAATATCTTGGTACATCATCTAACAACTGCTACTGCGCCTCAATTTCAAGTAAATTTGAATGGCCACATCACATATGAATCCTCATTGTCCTTATTACAACATTTGTTTCTATCACTATCAATTTGTTCTTTGCAGATATATCAAAGAGTTTTTTCAAAAATAAATAATTCTCATTTGAAGATTGTTTTCCATCAATCTCGAATGGAGCCAAAGATTCACTATTTTTTGGCTTTGGGTATGATGGAATAAAGCAAAATGACTCTTTAAACTGTCTGCGC
>JAABOM020000096.1:14990624-15025427 GCA_011800125.2 Solanum clarkiae | reverse complement strand
TCAATGCAACTTTCAACACTCATCATGGGTCATCCGGAAACAGTCGCGCTATGTTTTTAAACATAGGGGTCAGGCTGTATACATCCGACCCCCCCTTATCCCGCAATGAGCGGGAGCCTTTGAGGCATTGGGGTAATGTTATTGTTGTTTATTTGAAGATTGGGGAGCACAGCAAAAAGGAAAAGTTCAATTTAGAATGCACCACTTTAGTCCCAACCTGAAATAAGCTTACTTAAAAATATTACCGAAAGGCAACATTGTGTAAACCACAAAGTGCAAACAAATATTCTATAAAGTGCACTTTGATTACTGCTAAGTAACACCACCTGTCTACTCTGCTTTCTAATAATGTACCTAAAAAAGAAGAATAAAGTAGATGTATACAACAATGATAACAAATCTTCAAGTGAGGTCTGTAAGATTGGTGAGTATGCAACCTTTTTCGTATAGACAAATAAACTAAAATAGATTAATGCTATATACATAGAATAAACACATGACATATAGACCATTAGAACTTGTAGAATAGTTTATATTAGGCATCTCTTATCTTGTGAACAAGAAATATTTCTTTTTTATCTACATCCTTTTCTCTTTGAAGAATAGACTTGTTTTGATTCCTTTAGAAAAGAATATCCTTTTCTTTTTTGAAAACTCTTTAATTATACTTTTCACTATATTTAAAAATTAAAAGATTAAAAAGCATTTTGTATACCTTCATTAATCTTAATTTAAAATCACGAAATTCGAAACTAGAGAAAATAAGTCACATGGGTCCAGCAATGTGTAGAGTGACTTCCCAAAACCATTGAAGAAGTGCCCATATATTATATTATCTGTGGAAAGAACAAAGGGCAAGATGCGCACTTCCTAGAAGCAACCCATCCAACCAAAATTTGGCTCTGTGCCAGAAATGCTTATCTTGATTCCCCTCATGTCAGATAGCACTACAAAATTTTGAAATAAACCACTTCTTTTTTACTACAAAGTTCTCACTTTTTTCCTTTACCACCTAGAGATATCCACAATTTGCAATTTGTCCGTTATTCTTTTTCACTTAAATTAACTTTTATTTATCTGCGTCTGATTGGAGGTACTAGATAGTCATAAAATTATTTATCTCTCTATTTATATTCATTATCTCATATACATAATGGGATAACTTAGCAGGACAATATAGTCCCAACCTAACGATCCCTAAAAGACCCCTATGTGGCATATTAAGTCTTCACCAAGTTCCAGAAAAAATAAAAGCTTCACCAACTCATAAATAGAAGATTCAGATTTGAGCCGAAGTCACCTTTGTGGAAGTACTTAACCTACTGAAGTGGACTTCCTAGCAAGAAACCGAATTAGTCACAAACTAAAGCAGTACCGAACTCCAATAAATAATCATGTAATCCTTAAAAGAATTGTTATTTTCTCTGTCTTATCACTTCACGTCCATTATGTATTCCTAAAAAAGCTAAAAACAAATAAATTATGTGTCTTTGATTATCGTCACCGAGCATTAAACACATAAAATATCACCATTTTGCCTTCCTCCATCAGTGGATTATTAAGAAAACGTTGGAAATTTTTATAAGACCATATAAAATCAACAGCTAATGTTTGAGCTGGCAAAATCAGGACTGGCCAAATTCTCAAGTAGTTTCCTAATTTCCCTCTTCTTTCACGGGTACCAAAACCAATATGCAATTTTCGAAGGATCTTTTGGGCGGGAGTAAAGTATTCTGAAATTAAATATTTTTAAGTTTAGATAATTCAATTTCATTATGCATATGAGATAATTTATTCGTACAAATGATTCCTTAACTGTTTAATATTTCTGACCAAATGCAGAATAAAATAATTCTATATTTTATTTTAAAATTATTATATCTCATATCTCATATTAAATAATTTTTTATTTAATTGAAAAATTACAGATAAAATGGAAAAAGGAATAATCCGATTCCAACGAATTCAAAGAAAATATAATTCTTCCACTTCCCAGTTAAACTATTACTATCATTTCTTCTAAACGCTTTGGCCAAACGTTAAATAATTATTTTTATGTAATTAAATTATTTATATATATATTTAACAGAGTGAACCTTACTTATTTATTTTTTTATATTATAAATTTATTACTCTTACAAAATTGACTCCGTCAGTGATCATTCTTATCGAGTTTTCGGCTTTTTGTCAGGCGCGTGGGCCCAATAAGCAGAAACTCAAAACCCGAAAGGAAGATGGGAATACTACCAAATTTATTCAAAACCCAATAACAGAAACAGTGTTGAAAAAAATATGGCAAGCTGACAAATTTTAGTTTATTTGACTCGATACCACCAGCTTAATTTAAGAAAATGACAAAAATAATACCCTACAACAAGGTTCACAACACACAAGTTAATTTCCAAAATGTATATATGTAAGAATAAAGTGTTTTTATAAAGTACGAATCTATAATAGTTTAATGAAATCACCAGATCCATTTGCAAGGATAGAACCGAACGGGACTTGTTCAAAATTGAAGCAAAATAATAATTTAAATTTTAAAAAATTATTAATTTATAAATAATTAATTAAATTAATAATTTTATGGTTTAACATATCAACAAACTTACCACTAATAAGTCGATTGAACAAATATCTTATGAAAATGTATTATAGTTTTTTATTTTTCAAGAAAAAAAAAGTTAATGGATTGATATATGAGAACACTTTTCGGGCAATAACGTGTGTATCGTATCCACTTACCTGACGTTGACAGACACTAGAGGCTAGCGCACCGGGGAAAAGGAATTGCCCAAATTTTTCACGAGAGAGAAACACTAAAAGACGCCAAGGTGATAGCGCATTTTAGTAAAATGAGACTAAAGAGGAAGATGAATGAAAACTTACAGAGTTCGAACCCATTGACGAGGAACGTCAAGTGAAGCAATGACGACGAGATCGGCTTGAACTCCTAGCCGGGAAAGTGATCGGAGCATTACACGAGTCGCCACATAAAACTCATAGTCCCTCGGAGTTCCCATATACATCATAGTCGCATACGCATTTCTGTGTACTCCTTTTAACGACGACGTCGTTTCAGCACCAATAGCCGCTATCATCAATACCAACAACAAGCTCAAGTTCACCCGCCCTAATATCATCTTCTCTGTTTGTCTCTTTAATTTCCTCCAAATTAATCAAACCTCTCTAAAAAATCTCAACACATTAACTCAAAAACTGGTGATGTGTTTCACATGACATTGTCCACTTTCACCGGAAAAAAATAAGATTCCGGTGAAAATATAGCCGCCGTACCTTTGATCAAACTCCTCAATTGACCAATTAAACTTCAAAAAGAATACTAATAACAAAAAAAAGAAGATCTAGGTAGGAGCTGATAGGAGAGTTATGGAAATAAATTATAATGAGTTTATGGAAATGAAGAGGCTTTTTATAGAATTTGTAATTTCGAGTAGTGGTGAGTAATTTTTAAATTCTTTTTTATTTGATTGTTTTTGAGATACATGTGGGACTCATCTGCACGGTGAATTGTGCTGGTTTCTCCAAGTTGACTAAATGGCATTAATATAATGGCTAATTTATTATTACGTGGCAACGATGTTAATTTTTATCTTAAACAACTCAATTTCAGCTTCTCTTTTTTCTTACTTTCTTTTTTAATTCGTTTTTTTTTTTAAAAAAATTGTTTGGTGATTTTTTACGTAACCTTATTTAAATATTATTTTAATATAAATTTAATTAAATATCATAGAATTCATAATTTTTTTAATTTTTATATTAGATCAAATTAGATAAATTAATTAAAATAAAGAATTTTAATATTGATAATGTTAACTCAAAAGATCAAATTAAATAAATTAATTAAAATAAAGAATTTAATATTGATAATGTTAACTCAAATAACTAACAAATATTTTAATTCCATTCTACGATGGAAATGGCGCAGCTACTTTCAACGGGTTGTTAAATTAACATTCTACGATGGAAATGGAGCACTGTCTTGTACGGAACTAAACATGTTCATCACATACATCTATTGTTGTTGTTAAATTTTAATTTGATACATTTATATATTATTTTTATTAGTCAAAAAGGTTTATTTATTATAATTTTTTAAAATTTGTCATTCATAAAAATAAAGTAAAAAATTATTCTAACTTAATTTTAAAAAATGACAAATAAAAATTAATTAGAAAATTTTTGACAATTAAAACAAATAGAGGAAGTATCTTATTAATACTCACTTTCAATATTATTGTCTTATTTTAGTTTAGCATAAAGTCTTTAAAAATTTAAAAATATAATTTTTTTTAAAATTAAAAATGTCTAAAATATACTAACATATTTTTAATATCACATAAAAAATTAAGATTAAAGAGTTATCAAAAAAGTGCTTAATGCTTTTTGAAAGACAATACTCTTTTTTTCATTTTTATTTATCCATTATATCCAAAATAAATATCTATTTTATTTATTTAAGAATGTTTTATTCTTATTACTAACTATAATTATCTTTTAAATTCATTATACTATTTATGACTCCATGGATAATCAAGTCGGATAGGTAAAAATAAATGAAAGAATACTGTTCATTTTATTTTTGAACCATTCCATAACCTATAGATTTATTTAATGATATAATACAATTTTTGATTCAGTCCTGCTACGAGCTTTTAATAGTGGAGCATATAGATTTATTTTTTCGTTAAAGAATAAATCCACCGCCTGCATGGTCAAGTGGCAATTCTTTAATACATAATTTATAAATTAATAGGGATTTTTTTATACTCTTGAATTGGAATATCCTCCTCTGTTCCTCTTAAAATACTAATTATCTTTTTTTTTTTTAAACATCTTTTTGAAAACTTCATTGATTAGGAAGAGCTTTTAGATATTTATTCTTATTCATGTATTAAGATATAATATTTTTTATTGAATATTTATTTCATTAAGTTAGTTTTTATAATTAAAAATATGTATAATTTTAAAAAATAATAATAAATAATTTGACAAAAAAAATATGACAAGTGAATCATTTGTTCAATGACGAGTTGAGACCAACAAAGGATGTGGTACAGCGGAAAGGGCTCCTTT
Source organism: Solanum clarkiae (assembly GCA_011800125.2). Lineage (NCBI taxonomy): Eukaryota > Viridiplantae > Streptophyta > Magnoliopsida > Solanales > Solanaceae > Solanum > Solanum clarkiae. The sequence goes on along the minus strand of JAABOM020000096.1, from coordinate 15,020,330 downwards.
TTCGTTAATCAGAGGTTTTGGGTTCGAGCCTGAGAATGAAAAAATCCTTAGTAGGGAGCGTTTTCCCCCACATGAGGCCCTACGCGGCACGAATTCGAATATAGTCGGACTCTAATGTGGACACTAGACATCGAACTAGACACCGGACACAAGATGAAAAACAAAAAAAAATGACAAGTCGAGTATTTGAACTTTCGAATATTTCTGAAAAGATAAAATTGCGAAGACGCAAGTGGGAGTAGGATAGTTGTGTGCTTTGGCCAAACTAATTTGACATTTTTGGTAATTACGTCATTATTTTACTTTTAAAAATTAACTGTTGTATCTAATTTTATATAAATTGTGTTGGAAAAATAATATAATATTTCAAAATTGTAATAATAGTAAACCCAAAATATTATTTAATGGCTTTTTGTTGCATTTTAATGTTGGGCAATTTGTAATTTTGTCGGTCCTCTTTATTGTCATGATCTCATTTAGTTTTAATGGATATATGATGATTAATGTGAAGATATTTTTTTTCAACGTTTATATTCGAATTTACTAATATTAGTAGATATTTAGATATGCGATTTCATTTTGTGATTTTAAATCAAAAGATGAAATCTCAAATTTTTAAAAAAATTTGATTTCGATATTTCATATCATGACAAGTTTATATCTTGTGAAAAAAAGTACTCCATTTTAATTTTTACGAGAATACTACTAGAGTGATTAAATATTAACGGAATATGAACATATAGTATATATAATTATTAATGATATTGATCATGTTCAATTTGATTAAAGAGTAACACATTACAACTCATATTCAATTTCACTATTTTATTAAATAAAAGTTCAATTAATAAATATTGTATCATTTTTAAAAAAAATGACTTTGTGATATTGTATTATACTTTTTGTGATAAACTTTTTGCTTATCTGGTAATAATTAAAGATTGTAAAGAAAATCAGAATAATTTTAATAGCTTTCACAATTTATGAATTTTCTAAGTTTATGAGAAAAAAATAATTTAAAAGTCGATATTGCATGTCCAAACAAAACTTCAACTCATCTCATATTATTTCATACGTATCATGATTTTATCTCACATGACTAAACGATTCCTTACACCAGAAATTCTCAAGGAATAATCAAGAGTCAAAACTTCTGCTATACATATATTCCTATGTCCCTTGTTTTTTGTGTGTGTACGAGTGAAAGAATAGACAGAATGATCTGTTTTTTTTAAAACAAAAAAAATCCATTTAATTATTTTTTTGTTAAATTATGTGCGTTTAATTTTATATTACGAGGATTTGACAGGAGAGAAACGCTTTGATAAGCACTTCTCATATTACAAGACATATTATGTTACGAATTATTTGGAAGAAATTAAGGTTCGTAGAAATATAAATCATGGTTTAATGAGGATATTCAATTACTGCTTGCGTGATGATAGTGGCAGGATATTTGATTGGTTAATAGAGCATCAACATACATATTTGACTTGTCATGTGTATTAACAGAAAAATATAAGTATAATCTTTTTCTATTTGATTTGATTTGGGTTTAATATTAATTTTGAATCTAGCGATTTCATTAGTGGAATATATATTATTAAGTTTTGGCTGACAGGTATCATACGATAGTAAATTTGATGGTCAATTACGATTTAATGGTTTTTGTTTAAATAAATTGTGGTTGGGTGGACATGTTATATTAATTCAACCTTTTAAGTGTTACTACTAGGCAATTTTGTTTTTGGAAACAGCACGTCAAAGAAAGAAGAAGAGACACTATTCTAGGGTATTTTATTTCAGTTTAGGATAACATTTAAAATGTACATAAATTTTTTAAGGAAAAACTATCTAATTAATTACACCAATATTTCTACGTTATTGATTAAATTTATTATAATTTGAAATAATTACATAAATTTTTTCCTCATTCTCCTTTCCTTTTCTCTCCCCTCTCTCCTTTTCTTTCTCTTTCTTGTAGGTAATTGATACGAGTTAGTCATTTAAGGGTCACTAGTTAAGGTATAATTACATCAAATATATGTATCTAGATAATTGTATCTTTGTTTTTGTGTTTTTCTATGTATGTATTTATACACAGATGCATCAATACATATTTGATGTTGTATAAACAGATATATGAAATTGTGAAACACAAATACAAGGAAGTAGAGGGATGAAGGAGGAAGCGAGATGAGATACATTCATCCGGACAAAATACATAATTATTGAAATTATCGATGCATTGAGTAATAAATACCTATACTATTATGTTTTATGAAAGTTGTTACTTTATCAATCCAAATTTATATCATGTTGCGTTTTTTGAAAATTAATTTGACTTATTTTTAGGGTATTAAATTAATTAAATATTTTAAAATAAAAATTTAGATATTCAAAAAATTATAAGAAGAGTATTATTGATTGCAATTTTTTTTCATATTAATATGATGAAAAAATATATCTTAAAATGTTAATTAAAGTCTATATAATTTTTTATCCTAAAAATAGAAATTATGACAATTAAAGTGGAATGAAAAGAGTATTTTTCTTATAGCAATTTTGACAAAAAAATAAAATAAATAAAGGCCAGATTGACAAATATAGTAAAAAAAATTTTTAAAAAAAAACTTACTATAATCAAATTCTCCTTTATTATCCTAAAAAAATTAATTGATAATTTTAAGTTGTGATCAACCTATATGCACAGCATGAACATCATTATCAGTTAGAGCAATAAAAACAAAAATTAGTGCAAAAATCAAATGATTAATTAATTAATTGGTGTTTTGACCATAATCAGTTAGCAACACACACGGTTTCACTCTTAAATTTTTTCATTCAAACTGGACCCTTTCAATTTTCAACAACCCAAAGAAACCCAAAAAAAAGAACATTTCCAGTCAATGGTATTCATTAATGTAAACGCTGAGATGACCAAATCCAAATGGATCCATTTGCTGCAAAAGTCCAATGTAATGTACCCACGAAAATCTATGATGAGTCACATCTTACATTTTTTGGAGTCAACAACTTCACTTTTTGGAAAAAAAAAAAAAAAACTAATTCAAATTATTTATTTACTTACCGCATTTTTTCTAGGATAAAATTCTATACTTTTTGGAGCTAATTTTAATTTATATCAACTTTTTAAAAAATTACCAAAAATTCTTTCTTTTTTATACAAAAAACGAAACCAATGATACATGTCAAAAAGGTAGGAACATGAAGGGATTTTAACTATGATACATAAAAAAATAGGAATTGTAATATGTATCAATAAGTGTTGCAGTTTTGTATTATTTAAGAAATTTTTGTAATTTTTTAAAAGAGTCAGGATTATATGAAATTATGTAAACATAGTTGTGTATTTCTGTAATTTTTGTTTTTTTCTATTCTTATTTTTCACTTGACATTAGTATAACTGTCAAAACGAGCCAGCCCAAGCCTTGCAGGACTAGGAATTTGGAGGGCTAGTGCGGGTTGGTCCTTTATTTGAAAGGGTCTTGGAATGGTTGGCTCAACCCAACGCTAGTAGGGCCACGAGTTGGGGCGGGCTAGCCCTTCTCTTTTTGAAAAAATATTTTTTTTTCTTTTCAATCTAAATTTAAACTTGAAATTTCATTAACATATTAAATTTTTCGATATGCCTAACAAAATTATATGAAAGAACATAATAATTACAATTATAATATGCATTATAATTATGATCAGTGGTGCTTTTAATTACAATTGCATATTTGGAATATATAACATCAAGAAATGGGAAGATTTTTAAATTAAATATATCAACAATGATCATATTTGATTCATCCTATGACTAAAGAAAAATAATAATCTTTTTTTACAAATAAATAATAAAGAAAATTTGAAAAACAAACTTTTAAACTGAAAACAATTACGCCTTATAACTTTAGTTATTTTAATTCAAATTAAATAATCATTTTGGCCAATGGGTTGATCCCAGTCCAGCCTCAAAGACCAAGGGCTTAGTTGTGTCGGACTTATAAGCCCTGGTTCTAAATGGGCTTGAAAAATCATATTCCAACCATAACCCAATAAAGGGATGGGATGAGCCGGCTCCATAGGCTATGCCCATTTTGATGGCTCTAGAAATTAGCATGAGCTAGCATCACCTCTTAGTGATATTCTGCCAGTAGTGGTGTCATATAAAATTGAGCTTAACTTATGTGATACTCTATTTGTATATTGATACCATATCGCTATCATATAAGATGTCAGTATATGATGCAATAGCGATATCATATAAGAGTGGGCTTATTTATATGTGATACTCCCACTAGTATATTGACTCTCAATCAGTACATATGAAATTGGGCTCTTTTTTAAAGAAATTAATAAGAAACAGTTAAATGAAAATTATTAAAACCACAATCTTATTTATCAAAGTGATGATCTTATTTATTAAACTCTAAACTCTAGTGATATTTATGTACTTTGATGGTATCAAGCAGTTCTTCATCTTTGATACCATTATAGTATATTATATTTTAATGGTATCATACAATTTCACTAACTGCTTCTTCCTTCTTGATACCATTAAATTATATATATATACTTTAGTGATACTAAATGTGCAAAAATAAATAAAAACTATGAGGTATGAAAAATAAAAGAATAGTCATTTATAAATAGTTTTTCTTTTTTACTAGAAGTGTTATTTTTCCTTTCAAAAACGGGGTGATGCAATAATGGGGAGGTGATGTATATAATGGGCTGCTTATGCCTCATTGGGTTGGATTCTCTATCTTCCATTCCTTGACTAGATTGGGCTGTTCGAGCTCTTTTTTATTGGATCAGATTTTAGTACTAATTTCGAATATATATAAAGAATTAATTAGTTATACTAATATTGTTATTTTTATATACATAAAGAAATAGTCAAAAAATATTAAAAAATATACAGTAATATATAATATATATTATCGAAAGTTAAAAAGTATACACGGGGTATAGATTACTTCTACATGAGCAATATATTAAATATACATTATGATACACTCAAAAGTCAAAACTAAATGTAGATTGACTATACATAAAATATACACTAACTATGCATAATCATATATTGAATGATCATTTTTTTATTATTACTTCGACCAAATTGGTCATCTACGGTAAGTATTCCGAGATTATATTGGTCCATTTACTCACTCATGGGGTATATATGTCTTTCCCAGTTATGAGTCATTTACCCTTTTGCATTTAATTGCCCGGATCCATCAATGACCCCTTAAAGTTGGCATTAACTTTCACTTAAATGTCTTAATTAAGCTTTGTTCATTTTATACACCTCATGTCAAGTCCTATTGTGGCATTTTGACACTTTTTACTGACATGACTTGATGAGTGTAATACACTCAATATCAGCGCGTGAAGGACTTTTTTCCTGTAAAAAAATAATTTTAAGATTTGTTCATTTTTTTTAAAGGGCAATGTTAGAACATACATTATACTGGAATAAAAGTAAATATTTTACAATCAAGCGGGACAAATTTGAATTTTTTCCATATTAATTTAGAGCTTTTAATGGTTCTGTTAGTGAAAACTGAAAAGAGAGAAAAGAACTATGTATTCTTTAAGTTATAACGGCAAACGTGTGCAAAATTTGTAACAATGAAGGTAGCTCTGGCATCGAGCTGAGCGAACCGAGCTCAATTAAGTCGAGTTCAATCGAGCTTTTTACACTTCGTTTAGATGATTATTGTGTATTATCTCACAATATATCGTATTGTATTACATTGTACTGTACTATTACTTTGAATTAAATTTCAATTCAAATGAGGTTAACCTAATATGGAACATATAATAGAACTTTTCTGGCAACAATAAAAATAAAGCAATAGCAAATTCAGAATTGTACAATACTAAAATTTTAAATTAAAATATAAATCACATTTCTTTACACCTATAAATTATCGTAAGTAAGAATGTATATAAAAAAGTAATACATGAAATTATTTTAGAGAGTACAAAATTGTTCATATTAACTATAATAAATACTAGTTATTAAATTGATATTTTACCAATATAAGTAAGATTAATTGATATATTTTAGTTGGAAGTAATCATTACATGATCAAAACAAGCCAAATGAGTTGGAGTAAGGCAACTCAATGAGCCTGAGTTTTGATTGAGCCAAATTTATGCAATCCCTTCTTTTGTTTTTACATTTTCTTTAATATTTTTTGATTTGGCACCAAAACACGTCTGCCTTTTATTTTCTAATACAAGGATGAAACTATTTAAACATCAAATATATTAAGGATGATTTTTGTTTAATATGTTAGTTAAAAGATGTATATTAAATTTCAAATATAGTTGAAAGATATTTTTATCCCAGAATTCGAGATGAAAACCAATTGAATTATATATTTCTTAAATGGAACAAAAATTAGTAGTGTTGGAGCTAGCTGTTCCATTTAAACCTTCCCCAGATGTTATCTCCTTAATTAGTCCCTATAAATGCGTTTCACTTGTACCTTTCTTCACCTTCCCCACATGCTTTTTGACCCGTAATCGCGTATTCAATTAAAATTAAGTATATTAGTAAATAAATAAATAAATAAATATTAATTTATGCAAGAATTACTCGCCTTGAAGTGAATGGGTTCAAATAGATCTTAAAAATCAAGCTGTAACTCAATCCGTTTTAGTTTTTGTTTAAGTACCTAATCTTATTTCTTATATTATGACTATGCATATCATGACAAATGAAAAGATGGGTCAATCTGGACTGCATATTAACTTAATTTTTAAGCTAATTAAATTAAGTTGATCATTAATCCGATTAAATCTAAAAAGATTGGACAGGTTTATCCAGTGGCAGAGCCACATAGTACTCAGGGGTTCATCCGAATCTTCTTTTGGTGAAAAATTATACTATTTTTATACGATAAGAATAATTTTTTATTTATATATAATAGATATTGAACCTTCTACCTTTAAAATTTTGAATCTTTTGAAGAAAATTTTGAATCCATCAGTAATTTTATCAATTGATTTGTGTATCGTCTAAACTTTAAAGCGAATGAGTGATCGTAATACTACTACTACTGAACCTCTACTACTATTTATAATCCTCCCTTAAAGTAAAGCTATTTCGTAATCATGCCAATCAAGGATTTCTAGCTAAACGTGCATGCACCAAATGTTAATACAAGTAAATTATCTCTATCTAAAACTAAAAGTTTAAATATTTAAAACATTTAGGATATTATTCACTTAAGGTGTGTCCGGTAGGTGGGAAATATTTTTCTAAAAAATAAATTTCTTATTTATTTTTTAATATTTTATAGATAAATAAAAAAAATTATTTCAAGAGTACTATTTTCAAAAAATATTTTCTAAGTTTTTCATATTTGGTTGGTCAAAATATTTTGGAATATATTTTTCTCTAAAAGGAAAATAATTTATACAAGTGACATTGCAAGTTCATTATCTCTTCCCTATCAATCCCCGCTTCAACATCTGCTACTTATAAACCCCACCTCTTTTATCACATCCTAATATTTTATTCTTGGTCTATCCAAAAAAAAGTCATCTTACTCTAATTAAAAATAAATTAACTATAAAATTTATTTTTTTACATTTAATGATTAATTCTCAGCTACACAAGTTTCAAAAATTATTTTTTTTTAAATATCATGTCACACAAAATGAATATTCGAGATAATATACTTTTTATTTTTCTACGAAATATTTTTCTTTCCCCCACAGTCGTACACATGCCTACTGCTTTAGACTGGCCAGGTTGAAGATTCCTTCATCCAAAAGAAAAATATCAGAACTCATAGGCCCTTATCTATTTACTGGCACTTTACTTACCACAAATTCCTTTTCCTTGCCTAAATTAAATGCTTAGAAACTAACAAAAATAATCTCCATATTTTAAGCTACTCTATTTAACAACTTTATGAAAAAGATAATATGTATCTCTATGAAGTAGTAATAAGATCCATATATATTTTATTTTCATCAAATTTTACTTGTAAAATTTCACTGGAATTGTTATTATATATAAAAAAAATTATAAATAATGATTAAATAATAAACAAAGTTAAAATCGCCCAAAATAAATCGAGAATAATGACGGATACAAAATTTTGAGGACTCAAAATATTGCGTGATAAATTGGGTTCAATTTTTTATCAACTAAACACAAATTATTTTTTTACAATATGCATGATTAATTTTAATACAATGGGCAGCTGAATCTATAAATTTAAAATTCAAGATCTGCCTCATTCGGAAAGAGAAACCGAACATGATACACGATATTTCAGTAACAGTGAAAATGTATTTCGGACCAAATTACTCACGGCGTTTCAACAGTAAGCGTCGGTGTGAAATCAGTCTACTTCAAAGAGCAATCATGGAGAGGGCGCGCAAGCTCTCTTCATCCATCTCCCGAAACTGTGCGTGTGTCAATCTCTCAGAGACAAGTCGAACCGCTCTTTCCCACCGCGTAGAAGGAGCAGGGGGTTCAGAACTGAAGGCAATTTGGCTTATCTGAAAGAAAAAAAGCCTCACAGAATGAGCCAAATTAGAGTAAATTTGGTGAAGAGGTTTAAAGGAGCAAGCACCTAGCCTTATAAGAAAAGGGAATAATAAGCTGATAAATAAAGGAGTATTTAATCTCACAGAAGATGTTATCAAATTCAGCTTTAAAACAATCAGTAAATGTAAACCCATGAACTAATAAGTTGATCTATTTGGTTTGTGTTTTTTCTTTTTAATTCTTGTGCAGCTAATGGATGGTATAAGTGAGAAGAATTTAAGAAAGACATGGACATGAAATAATAGTATTAAAAAAAGTGTCTGCACCGAAATTTTAGCAAGAGTTTTAAGTCCCTGACACTTAGCTAACATATATGTACTCTAACTTTGAATAAACACACACTCATATAAAATTAAACAAATAAACACATATCCTAAATAAAATAATACATATACAAAACCTAAATTTAAATATCTATTTATCCACACCCAAATTACAAATAAAATGGGTAGAAATGAGTATATGTAAGCCAAATTCAAATGGTATACATCTTGTGCCGATGAGAAGTCAACATCACAACTACTTTTTATTTCCTAGTTACTCCTTTTACCTTAATTGATAAAATACATACTAGCCCATAAACAACAAATAATGAAACCCCTGTGTTATAATTGATTTTATTAAAAAGAAAAGTAGAATTGTTTTAAAATAAAAGCAGTGATTAATTGAAATGTTATTAAGGTGCCATCAACACTTAAAAATATGTTCTATAAAATGATAGATAGAATGACTACATTGTATAGAACAAATTATTAGTCAATTAAAGACTCATGCATCCAAAAGCTGAAAGTATATAGCAAAAATGATGATGCTTAAATGGATGTGTGAACGTCAACTTGAAAAAATGACTTTTGATTTTGAAAATTCAATTTAATACTTAATTAATTTAAGTATAAACCTAAATTTCTAAAATTTGAAAGAGTCATCACCTAATTTTAAGGATAATTAGGAAACCAATAAACATTTTAAAAGACCTAACAGAAAAATATTTTTAAAATATACCAAAGGAAGGGTTCAGGTTCAATTTCCACTTTGAGAAGAACTTAATCACTCAAAATGGCCGCTAACGTGTGGTCGACCAACGATTAGGAAATTGACTAACTTTTAAAAGATTTGATCGATTTTGAAAAAGTTGACTAGTTTTAAAGTTGACTAATTTTGAAAGAATCGGCTACATTTGAAAGAATTGACTAAATTTGAAGAACTTTAAAAGAAATTGACTAAATTTAAAAGAATTTGACCAAAACTTGAAAATACTCACTAAATTTGAAAGAATTGACTAAACTTGAAAGAAATTGGCTAATTTGATTAAGCTTGAAAGAATTTGACTAAATCTGAAAGAAATTGACCAAATTTGACTAAACTTGAAAGAAATGACTAATTTTGCAAAAATTGATTAAGCTTAAAATTAACTAACACTTCAAACCCAAAAAATAAATTGCACGGATAATTTCAACACTTAAAAGATCATTAATAATGAAAATTAACATAAATGGAGGCAATATTGGGGAAACAATTAGATTAATAACAAATAATAATACAAATAATGTTAGAGTTAATATCAAATAGTAACAAATATCATAAACAAAAGAATGAACTCAAGAAAGCAATTAAATAGCAATTGGGCTCGGCAGGCCCAAATTCAAATATATCATAATTCTGAGTTTTGGGCCTGCTCAACCTTTTAAACCGGCCCATCTGCTGCTGCCTGTTGAGAAAATGAATGGGCTTAAGGCCCTATTCCCTGTAATATACCCTTAGTGTATATCAGATGTATATCAGTGTATATTCATTGATTTTAGCCTTCTAAAACCTGTATATCAGCCTCATCTCTCCGGTAAATCGATTTAAAGTCAACTCAGAAAGGAACTTGGGATCAAACAACCCATGAAAAATGCGAGAATGAGTCCGATAGGACTCAAATGGAATCCACATGCAATAAAACAAGTGAACATATAAGCAAATAATTCCAAACACTTAAATTCAAACTAAGATTATTATCTACCAAATATTAGTAACAAACATGAGGAACAAGAGCAAAAACTTGTAAAAAAAGAAAAATGTGAATAAAGGAGCCAACAATTAACCCCAAAAAGAAGATCCCAATGAAATTATTATGAAGGTGATAGCCTACTCGTAACACTGAACAAAGACTCAATGACATACAACAATAGTAAATTCACTGAATAGTCTAGTTCTCAAACAACTAATCACACGCAGATTAACTAGAGACTAACCTTCACAACAAGCAAGTTGAGAAAATTGAAAAAAAAAAACAGTGAAATGAAGTTTGGGCACTAATCATTAAAAGACTTCACTTCTGAAGTGCAATCAAGCCACTGGAAGCTCTTAATTGAACTAGACAAAAGCCTTAGCATGCTAGACTTCCCAAATTAAAAGATAAACAAATAGTTTGAAATAAGTAAGGTGAAGTGGATATGTTTAGAGCTTAGAGAAAAGTAGTCGTGACCACACCATGGATTTTCTAAGACGAACATCACAACTAGATAAGGGAAATAACACATATCAACTGGGAGACCAAACCTGCATAAGTCCAAAACAGGGAATCTTTTTCTCTACTGAATCAACTAGAGCCATACTATAACAGCAACATATGAACAGACTAGCTTCTACACTGCCAATTAATCTATTTCTCATGCTTTTTAAAAGCTGATAGGAAGCAGACATCATGAGGAGAGCACTGTGGTTTATGTCGAAGCAAAATGGGGTACCAAATTGGCACAAAGTTGAGGCTACACAACTATATCAACCCAGTGGACATCAGATCATATCAGGGCAAATATAAACGAGGGACAGAACTACCCTTGCCTGCATTTTCAGCACCCTCCTAATGTAACATGGCATGTATCGCTATTTGCAACCTTGAAACCCAGATTCAGTATAGACTAAGCCAAACTACAGCAAGACGACTCGAGTATCATACCAACAAGACCATGTCCATGATTGTAAACCAACGACAAACAAATAGTAGAACATGCTGAAATGCGCATCTTAAAGAAGAGAATAAACGCGGGTCCAATTTTCACCTTGTGCTAGGGGATTAGACCAAGAGAGTATGTGTCCCTTATCATTTAGAAAGACTCGAAAGTTTGGTCACAGTGTTAGAACACAACATAAATGGGAAGGCAGCATCACAGACTCGAGCATTCGAAGCTATTTCGTCAAGAACTTAAACCCACATTGATGACATGACTGCTAGAGTATGAAACCCAAAAGAACGGCCATTTGAGATGCCACTCAACTGGAAGAAACTTGACGTAGACTAAACACAATAAAACTTTAGACGGAAGCATGAAACCAGCATTAAAACAGGACCCTTATAGCTCAACAATGGCTCTGCGATTTCGGAAAAAACATCTTAACAACCAATAATAACAGCACCACATCATCAACTCGTCACAACAAGGCATTGCCAGTCAAAACAGACAAAATGCAAACATGACAACTTCGATATAGCTTCAAAATGCACATTCGAACACAATGTATGAGACTTGAACGAGATGAAAAAGAGTGAGACGAGAGCGTTACCTCTCTTGGAGCAGCAAAACTGAGACTTTAAAGAGCTAAAACGAACCCCCACCGCAAAAACAGAGACTCGTCGATGAATTGCCAGACCCCAAAGCTGAAACTTCAATGTTTTCTGAGAAATGGAAATTATGGAGTATTTAGAGGTGAGGACGAACTAATCACTGGAGCTTTTGTTTTCCTTTTTGTGAGGAACCTAACTCGAAAATTTCTTAGGGTTTTGTGGATTAAGAACGACCGCCCTCAAGGATCCTTCCAAAAGATATATATCGTCCCCAAATTAGGGCTCAAACGGAAAGAAAACTTAGAGGGTATTTGGGGAGAATTCGAGATCGATTTTCAACTTGAATTTGAAATTATCTACTTCATCCTTTGGGAATCATCCAGAGTCCATATCACAACCATGTGATATGCATCACATTTGATTCCAAAATGGACGAGGTTCGGATAGTGACCGGAAATAAGGAAGGGACACGTATGTACGGGAAAGCTATATATATATATATGTACACATTATATATTATGTTGGCTGAAAATGGGAAATGGGCCGGGTCGGGGGTATTTGGTCTGGGTCGAATATATGAATTGGGTTGGGATGGATTTAAACAAAATCTGAAGATGAAGGGGTATAAAGTGTAAGGGATTTAATTTAAAATTTGGCCAAATGATTGCAATCTTGGCCAATTAAATTTCATTGACTACAAAATATAATCGAATTGAATTCGAATGGCTAATTCGACTATATGATGAAGTAATACAAATTAACTTAAGAGTTTTTAATATTATCAATCTAAAATAATCAAATTAATTCCGAAATAATACTTCTTAAGTTAAAGGCATTTATTTTAAAAATATTTTCCGTATTTTGAAAACTAATTATTTCAAATTGTCAAATTAAAGGTTCCATAATAATTCGTATTATGGAGGGTAAAAAATTGGGTGTCATCAGTGAATATATTAAAAGAGACACAAAATTAGGAATGAGGAGTACGGAGCAAGGTGAAAGTGACCTTTGGACAATATGCTAAAAGCAAAGTTGAAATGATTCAAACACGTAGATAAGAAGCATAGATGTCATAGTATCTAAATGCTTATATATACACGCACACACACACACTAGTTCTTTATATAGCATACTATAAAGAGCAAATTTCATAAATGATAAACATATAAAGTATAATTATACTCCATAGATATAGTTTGGGTAATTATATTTCGTAATTATAGTTATAACAACAGTTGTATAATTCGCGCAACATTTTTTATACATTTTTATAATTTGCTATACAATTTGCAATATTTGTATAATACTTGTATTTAGATATACAATTCATGCACAACATTTCACTTTATAATTCACAGAGTTTATATGTTTTGCTATACAATTTGATTCGCGCACAATTTTTGTATATTTACGCACAACGATTGTACAAATTGCACGAATTATACAAAATTCAAACTGTAATTGCCGCTAGATGTTTGCCGCGAACTGCGATTAATTCAAGTTATAACTATATCAACTAATTAATTAATATATATTTGATTATCCGTATAATTTTTTCTACTATAAATTGATCTTTTAGAAATACGCACTTCCAATAGGGAAAAGGAAAATTAGACACGCATCAATTGATTGTACGCTCCAATAGGTTTAAAAAAATTGAAGTGACGTGCATAGGATTATTGAAATTAAAAAAAAAAAAAGGCACAACTGGCAAAACTGTTATGTCTGTTACTAATATAAGAATTGATGGTGATTGGAGTCCACAAATATCTCACACATTTAATTGCTTTGACAGTGGAAAATAAAATTCTATTTGAGCAATAATTTCACATGCACCGAGGACTTGGATCAGGACAAAATTTGGGGCCTAGTAAAACAATGATTTACGCACCACCTCTCTTTTCCTTTAAAAAATTTACCGAATGATCAACATAACTAATCAAGATTTACGCTGAAAAGTTCTATTTAGGAGTAAAGTTCTTTTATGGGCCCCTTACAGTTAAGATATGTATTACATCTCGATCAGCAGCCTAAAGTCTCAACCACTTCATTTATTGGCACGAAAATGATGGAAACATGAGTGTGTTGTATGACAAAATGATGTATGCCCCAAAACTCATCTTTGGGGAATCTTAGTTGACCACCTCAATTCCCACGTTATTGGTGAGAATTCAATTCTCCACATTATAATCTCTCTCTATTTCCCTTTCCCCCGCCCCCAATCTTTGTTATTTAAAAAGAAAAGATTAGGAGTTCATAAATCACACAAGTTGACAGATTTGGTCCAGGCTTGCTGACGACTCTAAATGGATATGATAATACACACTGGAAGAGTTCTCTGCAGTGGAATTTTTTACGAGGCTAGTGGTACTAAATGGTCTTTTTAACATACATTTGAGTGAAACTTATAAAGCATGAAATGTTGAAGAAACTTCTGTCTTCAAAGAGACATAAATTCTCAGTATGAAGTAGCAGGTACCTCATGTTCACCTTCTGGTGGCAGCAATTCTTTCAACATACTACAAGTAGCGCGATAGAGATGAATTGTAAAATGGAGACATGAACAGAACACCTAGAATGTTGGATCAATCCAATCGAAACTACAAACCTAATTGCAAAATTCTGCGCACAAGGTCACATTTGGATAATATAATCAGACAGTAACTTGCTATGAAGAAGTTGATGACTCTGCAGTATGAAGTTGATGGCCTTGGAATTTGGGTTCGACCTTCATTATCGATGTATTTATGCCACTTAGAGTGAGGAGTGCGATGACTTACGGCTTTGGACTTGGATGGCATTGAGAAGATTATACTCGCATCAAGTCAAATTCATAAGGCAACTAATGCACTCTTGGTTATAAGAAAGCATATTCTACAATGAGGTCACCAGTTGATGGATCAAAAGATGTTCTGATATCTGCTGAGTGACAATCAGAGGTGGCAGATCTATGGCTCCCCACAGCCACGGGCTCCTTCAGAAGCTTTACTCCTTGCTTCCAGTATCTTTGTTCTGAAATAGATAGAAGATCATTAAGTTAATGCAAATTCACATCAAGGATAAAGGTGTAAGGCAAGATTTTGTAGAAAAACAAGAAGCAAGCATTTGACACTCCGAACAAAATGTCTCAGCAATTATTGTCTAGACTACGACTTCTCAAAGACACACCTGGTCCTGTAGACAAGACAATGGACTCTTCTATATCCATCACCCAGTCAATCCAAAGAACAAATCCATGACATTCTCCACGTGCAACAAATTCTACCTGCAAAACCTTGGTTTTGTGAGCTAATGTCGCAAACAGCCTTTATTATTAACAGAATCTTGCAATTTCCATGCAAGACTCGATACCTTGGCTTTTCCAGAACATGGGTTTATTGGTTTCAGGAAATTGAATTCCATGATAGTTACTATCTCGCTCATTTTCTGCAATTTTCAACATCAATTGTATCAACAACAGATTTAAACTTGGTTGCATTGGATAGGGTCATTTGTAGCATTCTTCTTCCTCAAAGATGTGGTAAACTACCTTGCTCTCCCCACATTGCCAGACTGAAAAAGGTAGAGTAGGATTTTCTTGTCCAGGAGGTAAACCTCCACATGCCCCTAACGTGGAATTAACAACTGAATGATCAAAACCTTCAACATGTTGCAGGCACCGATGACTTTGCCAAAGGTCCTGCACAAACAGTTTGACATGTCCATCACATGAATTCAAGTCTTCTCATGGTCAAAGCATCAAACAGAATGCATCCATGAGCTTACAGGAAGAGACATCGCACAAGCCCTTAACAATCCTTTGCAAGGCATTATCACTGCACCTTCTGATAGGATTGAATCCAAGAAACTTCGGTCCTTCCTACAATGATATCATGATCATAGCAGATACTTTATATGTAAATTCCCGTGAAAAGATTTTCACGTTCTCTTAGGTGTTTTAATAACCTCCATCCCCACGAAAGAATAAAGAGCCATATAGCAGCATCAGAATCAAAGAACAGGAACATAATTAATGCAAAAGAAGAAAAAGACGGAACAAAAAGACGAAAGAAATACTAAGAGCAGCTATAACACTGAAAATGGTAATGGTAAATTGCATGTAATGGCTGTTTCTAATGTCAGTATATCCAAAGGTCGAGATTGTTTCAGGTCAAATGGTAACTGCTCTATAAATGCAGCTTATTATGGTTTGAAATTTTTATTTCGTTGATACAATAAACCCCGTACCCTCCTCAAAACCCAGTAGTCAAGAGGGCCACACTGGAATTTCTCACTTTATTCCCTTGGTGATTCAGACCCCCAACCTTATGGTTGGAAGTGAAGGTTTATTAACACTAAGATCACTCTTAGAACAAGAAATACAAATTTATATCCGTTACAGCTTCTAAGAAACAAAATGACGCTCTTGTAGTATTAACTGATACATTGTTAGGCAGTGCTTTAGTGCTGATTGTGATTCCAAAGTGACTGGCAGGACATGTTGTGCCTGTGTTCTGATTAGATTCTGGTGGTATAATGGTATTTGGAACTCAGTGAGGCACTTGCTAATACTTTCATTACATTTTATTTTATTTTTTGAGGGTTGGCCAAGGAGCCAGCCCTACAAAGTTCCACAAACTATCTTGGCCATATGTCTTGATAGCCATACAGCGCTCACCACGCAGGCAAGAGTGGCATATTTAGCCAACCAGCCCTTTTTAATTCGTTACATATTAGAAAAAATACTTGTAAAAATTTCCGTAGAGTTGATGATATCAATCCTCTTTAGCTGTGTTATGAGAGACAACTGCTGATCAGCAGTGATGAGATTACCAAAATAGTATAGCTGGGAAAATCACTGACAAAAGCAAATGAAAGAAAAATATAACAAGCATTGATCTAAAGAGACCACATTCCAAGATGTTTTCCAGTAAATAATTTAAAGCATTCAATGTTCAACTGAATAATCTATCTATAAATACTCGGCACAGAAACATTTCAGACAGTATCAACTAAGTATAATAAAATCAAAGGAAAATGTAACATCAGATTTACCAGAACCGCAGATTTTGCCATGGAAGCACACTGTTGTTACCATAATAAAAAGGTTCTCCAACTAACAAGTCAATCTGCGGAGAAACAACAAATCATCAGTATATGCAAGGATGTGGTATAGCATTAGGCAGCCAAAGTTCCATATTTGAGATGCCATGGAAAAATATGGTAGAAGAGACAACAAGAAAGCAATGATGGTTGAGGTTCAAGAGAAAAGTTGTTATTTGCTACCTTCTCCTGATGACTTTGAGAAGTCAGCAGTTCACCCATCTTCTGAACTTTTACATGATCCTCTGAATAACCATTTGCAGCTGCAACAGCTTGCAAATATTGCAGACTTTTCTCTTGCAATCCTGGAAACAATGATAGCACATGAGATCCTTTTGCGAGATGGGCAAGAGCAACCGCAAGAAATATGCTATCATCCACAACAACGGACAAGGAGGGAATTTTCTGCTTCATCTGTAAGGAGCAAAGAAGCACAATTAACTCCAACTAACAATTTGAAGTAAATAAGATTAGTAAAGATTGCAAAATAAGCAGTTGGTTCCATGTACACGATTATAACATGCATGATTGTAATTATGAGCACATATGATCAGGCTGACCTTGTTCTTCAGTAAGAATAGTTAATGTACAGAGAAATATGAGACCGAAAGGACGAAAAAATATCTGCAGTAAACAAGAAAAAGATATAGAACAATACACTTGAGGAACTATGTTGAAGAGAAATTCCTTTTAACAATAAATTTGGCACAATACTTAAGGAGTTACACTTTCTCCCCGAAAAACCAAAAACTTAAGGAGTTACACTCATTGCCATCAATAGTAAAAGTAATCACCTGCTGGTTAAGAAGCTACAGTTTATTTGTTTCTCTGGGTGAAGTGACACTTCTTTGAACAAGTGTGCTTCGAAAGCTATGTTGCTCGGATCCTCCGAAAATGCCATTGCACCTGTGCCAAAGCCTCCAAGTACGATGCATTCTTGGAGGATCTGACACGTTCACATGGCATTTTGGAGTATACAAACAACTTAGTCAGAAAGTAAAGTGTAATGGAATTAGAAAGAAACGTGCTCTCTTTGAACCCAACTTCAAAAGATTTAACCAAAGCAAGAACACAAGGAAAAGCAGCCTTTTGCAATCTTCTTCTTTGGTCAGCCTGTACTCACTTCCACTAATTATATTTCTTTTCTATCTTAATTTGCTAATTACTTATACTTTTCTTCACAATGACTATTTTCTCTTCTTCTGATGTACAAAACCTCCTCTTGCTACTTCTGCTTTTGAAATTCTGCTCTGCTATCTTTCAATTTCACCCTCTCCTGTTGTCAACAATTTCTTCTTTCTTTTCTTGTCCATTTGATGAAGGTATATCATTAAAAGGCATCAAGTGGATGCTTAGTTACAAAAAGCAGAAGATAGTTTGTTAAGCCCTTTAGGATTTGTGAATCTAAAACTGGGAAGCTGGTGAAGTCCAAAAATTGGTTAGTGCTAATTACAGGGGTTAACTTGGTCCAGCAAAAAAAGATTAGATAAACATTTAGCTGTGAGAGGGTGATTAATGTCAAAATTCCATACAAAAATCCTCAATCCACACACAAAAAAAAAAACTGCAGGAATCATCAGAATTTTCTGATGGCCTTATCAACTATTTATGAACTCCAGCTTATGTGTGCCTCCCTTTTGTAGAATGATCCAGTTTAAGGGCCAAACATACAATAGAACGTATATTCTTCCATTTCCTTTCATTGTTTCGTTCTCTATTGTTCCGTTCTTGATATATAGGCTTATGGTATAGAAACAAAAATGACGTGCAATTGAAGATTATCATCACTGCTACTAAAGTAACTTATTAGCTGATGGGAGACAATGAGCCAATGGGGTGATAAAGCATTGGCAGGATAGAATAGAAAAGAGGTTGATCTTCTGCTTGATTTTGTTAAACCTAATAACAGATACTTAAATGGCAGTCTTTCAAATTAAACTTAAAGGTGCTTTGTGAGATAATAAAGAGATTAAAATCGGGATCGACAACATTGTGAACAATAAGTGCAAAAACCAATAATGAAATATGCACAACAAATACGTTGTAGAACACTAACAAATTCTGTCACTTGATTAAAAAAAGATACAGTTAGGAACAAAACACATGAGAACGGAAGCAATAGAACATCAAATATTATCAACTCAAAGATAAAGTAAACCTGAGAAGAACCAAGTACCGCAAGCATGGAAAATCTGAAAGCATATGGCTTTGATTCATCAAAAGCAAACAAGGTATGATAACCGACATCAATTGCAAACATCCGAACATGTTTTCATTGTTATTTTCTGAGTTGAGGCTCACAATGCTCAATCAAGAACTCTACTTAATGAATGCTCATGTAACATTCTTTTTAAAAATAACTGATTAATGTGGATGTATAGACATTCTTTTGGTTGGTGGTTCCATGGAATAGATGTGAAAACTTACTGCATTTTTAATAGCTTTCAGCATTGAGCATCTCCAATTGACATCACCGTATAATGCAATTTTTTCTGGCGGCAAAGTGATTTGGTACTTCTGAGCACTGAGCTCACTTTGTCCAAATTCCATGTTCTGGGACGACGTCTTCATTTCATATGAGATGCTACTATCAGTGTGAACAGCCAGTAAACTAACTTCTTCATCCATCGATAAAGACAAACCTTTCTTTGGTATGAACCAAACACACTGTTTCCAGTGGTCACACCAATTCTGAGTCCCTATAGTGCATACAGATAAAAGCACACATAAGGAGTTATGTTTGACTCGGACACTAGAAAGCCTGTTACTCAGTATTCCATATGTAGGCATGTAAGAGATACCAATAGCAAATACTCCCTCCGTCCTATTTTATGCGACATCCTTTGATTTGACACGGTATTTAAGGGAAAAAAAGGAAGACTTTTCAAACGTGCGATCTACAACAATTCTTAGATATTTGTGTGACTGAGAATCATTTCATGAAGGGTAAAAGGGAAATTTCAAAGTTAAATTGCTTCCAATTAGAGTAAGGTGACATTCTTTTGGGACATAAAATGGGTCAGAGGGAGTACAATAATGTGAAAGAATACTCCTTGAAGCAAATCCACAGGTGAAAAAGTAAATATAATAAAACAAACGGTATGTATTTTTGATGTCAAAATCAGCACTAAGAAAGTGCTATGATTACATCCAAGAAATATCAAAAGAAATTAAACAAGATTATATGTACTTCTATTCAAATTCCCTCAAGAAACTACAAAAATCTTGCCTTCAGGTCAAAAGAGAAGAAAAACACAGAGAAGAGATACTCCACTCACAGCTGATAGATGAATTAAATCCTTCCACACTAGATAGGCAATTTATCCATTTTGGTGCAGTGGAGTAGAAGATAGTGCCTTTCTCATCAAGCTGGAGCAACCACCTAAAAAGTAACCAAGTTATATAATGTTTACTTGAGAAAACAAAATCACTTCAGAACCAAAATAAATACCACGAGATTATAGCATGAACAGTGCCAGTATCAGTAGCTTTTACACTCAGTTCCACTATGCGATGACTATCTGGCCTTCTCCAAAAGTCAAAGTCAAATACTTTGAAGGGTTCTGACAGCTGCATAAGTTGACGTGAGTGGTATTCAAGAAGTTGTCAATATAGAAACATCTTTTGTTCTGAAGTACTTTACCAGCTTGATGTCTTCTCCCAATGCATCACAATGCATGGCAAATTGGTGCCGTTTGACACATAAAGCTGAATCCATTCCTTCTGGAAGAAGACGAATTTCATCTAGTACTCCTTTTTCAGCGTTATACAAATCATGCTGCTTCCACAAATCTGTGCTTTCTACCAGCTGGAAGGAAAGTTGGGAAAAAAATAACTGATTTATACCACAGAAACCCAGTGGGTTGGAACATACTCTAACGATTATAGTACATCGCAACCAAGTAATATGATGGCAGGCAAGTTATTACTCAATGGCTAAGCTCAATAAATATAAAAGGAATATCTAATTAATTTGTAGATCTGAAATGAGTTCTACTAACCATATATAAGATGAGTTTATCTGAAATTTACTGAGAAGCACTTGCAATGGCACCTGAATTTGAGTTGATACAGATATAGTAAACCCAGCTCGACAATCAGGACACACAAGTTATCTAATGACGTGGGCTATCTAAATGACAGTGGGCTAACAAGGTACTTTTAAACACCCAAAACAGAACCAATGGGTTTTGGGTGAGAACGAGTAAAGTTTATGGAAAATTGTAGGTTTTGCTGAAAAGTAACTGTCTGCAACCAAAGGACCGTGACCCTACACCAACAGTTAGGAGTAGAATAGATAAAACCAATTGGTACAGGAAATTTTCCTAATAGTGAAAAATAAAGCAGAATTTTTCTTTAATAGTAATCGGATTGCATAACACAAGCTCTTCTTTTTCTTTCTAGTCATCTATATGTATCCATATAAGCCCATTCTTCTAATTTTGAGGTAAAAAGAATTGAACAATGTAAAAGTTCTAACTTTAGTGCAAAATGTTCTACATCTGTCATTAGAAATTAGTACCTGATACAGGTAGGATTGTTGGTACATTACATGACGATCCATTTCCTTTTCACAGCATATAAAAATGGTACAATGTCACAGCATATAAAAATGGTACAATGTTATTATAGATGACAAAGTTTTTCTTAAATTCATTTAATCTTCGGTTAATTTGAGGTTTCCTCTTGCCTTAGGCTGGTGATTTATGAGATTGGTCCCTAATTTCAGCATATAGTTTACTCATAGTAAGTCATTGTACTTCTCTGACTCCCTAGTTGACCATGAGTCCCTTTTATCGGGTCAATGTCATAACCACGTGATGGAGAGTAGTCTGAAGAATTAATCAAATCAAATCAAACTACAAGAAACAAATTAAACTTACAATCTGAAAAGAATACTTAAATATGATAGCCATGGTCAAACACCTGACCATAAACTGTTGCTCGGTAAGGCACTGTTTTCGGATTGTCTACCAGTAGCTTGTCATGAGCATGCTGCAGAGTTGGAATTAACCCTTCTCCCAAAAGCTCAGAGTTGAGTATTTCACTAACCTGAATTGAGTGGTAAACGATTAACAAGCGTTCATGCAACAATACAATATCATTGGTTAACAATCAACCATACAATCTTTTAAACATTATAAAACACAGCAGATGTGCAGTGCGAATCTACACTTGAGATAAGGTGTTCCGAAAAGGTACTAAACCACCAACCCCAATTAAAACAACTCATTACAAACTGAAACTTAACAAAAATAAAACATGGTAGTATTTGGATTGAAAGGATGCAAAACCGCAAAAAGGATTTACCAAACAAAAATAACAACTCATTACAAACTGAACCTTAACAAAAATAAAACATGGCAGTATTTGGATTGAAAGGATGCAAAACCGCAAAAAGGCTTTACCAAACAAAAATAATCTACATGATATGTAAAATAAAATACTTTATGCCCCATTTTTATCATTCAATTTAACAGCGAGGAGTCTATAGGTAGACTTCAATTTATATATTTAAGATAAGACATTAATAAGTAAGCCCTTAAGTTTGAGAAAATGTTACTCTTGGAAGTTAAAAATTTACGTAAAAGTTGATCCTGTGTTGCTGTATCAAGCAATAAATATTATCATGTAATAACTAGTGAAGAGAAAATATCCCTTTAAAGAAATAAACACCATTTACACTAAGATAAGATTTTATTTTCCCGACAGCTGTCGTAGCTTAATATATGAGAGCAGAAGTTTAAAATAACTTCATCTCGCCCTTTATAAATAGGAAAACAACAAAAATAGACCAAAAGTTGTGAGAATCTCATTGAAAGTTAGAGACCAAACAAAAATAAAAATTTCACAGGAAGACAAAAAATTCTTGGAAATTTTTTTGTTTCATTTCAACCATTCAAACCACCACCAAACTACGAAACCAAGAACACCAACTGAACTCAATGATTTTACTTTCTGATTCTACCTTAAGTTCTCTCATGCCATAATTGGTTTGATTTGAGTATGATGTTAATTTGGTCTGTAGATACCATTACTTGCAAGCTCTCAGACTTTTCACACATTTTATTTTTGTACAAGTGTAGCTATCAAGTATGTTCATCTTTACCCATGGCCCAATGATATGGCTAAGGAGTTTATATCTAGACTTGATTATGCCTATACCTGAATTCCCATAAGGAAAAATACACTCCATCCTTTCCAACTTATATGACAATCTTTCTATTTTGCAACATCCAAAAAACACTTGAAACAATTCCACAAATAATATCTATACAATACAAATTCAAGAATTTAAATTTATAAATTATTAAACATTAAACTGTAAAGTAATTTTCCCCTACAAACATTTTTAGCACTATTATACTATTCCATTAGCACTTATATTGCGCTCCCTTCATTCTGCTTCATATCATACTTTTTCTACTTGGAGATATTATACGATGTTGACACCATAAACGCTAATAAAGCTTCTCTATACAACTTTTAAAAATTCAATTCATTTAATTATTGAAACTTTTTATATCTTTGATGTGATTTTTACTCTTCCATACTAGCTTTTTGACCCACACTTTAATACCCTTTTTCACCACCATTAATATAATATACATGCCACATTAATGTCTTATACTTTGTGTCCAGTCAGTATCATTTAAAATGAAATGAAGTGAGAACATAAAATTTCAAACTTTGTGCCCATAGTCTCAAACAAAATGGCCATTATAGACTAGTAATTTCATATACATAATGAAAGCATATACAGCAACTGCCCCTGGTATCCACAAAACTTTGAAGTAGAATGGCATCATGTTCATTAATGTTACATCAACGAGGCAAAACGAAGATTCAAATTGTTAGCATAATTAAACAGTAGATTAGGTGAATGTATCTTTTGTCCTGTCCAGTAAAATTTGTAAGTAAAACTTCACAGATTAGCCCACATTGTACACTTTTTTCCCCAACTAGGTGTTATGGAAAAAGTTCCTGACTACTTTGTCAATCATAGGCACATGTTCGGCCTATGTATGTCAATAGTCTTCTAGTAAATGGGAAAAAAAGCTAGTTTACTCACAAGCACATCTGCACGTGAAGGCATGTCCACGCCAACTTCTAGTTCATCTGACCTCTTGTTAATGATGCGGATTTTTCTTTGCATGCCATTGGCATGCAAAACCTTCCGCATCAATTTTACCATAGGAAGATATGACTCACATGCAGTAACCATCCCCATAGAGCCCAGGCTCTCCAATGAATCTCCATAACCCGTTGCTCGGGCTGCCATCATAGACAGTAAACCAGTTCCTGCTCTGCAATTTGTATCAAAAACCAGGATCTAAAATATAAATATGTGACTCCCAATTAACAAATCATACAACCCCTCATGAAAAGTTGTAAGACCTACCTAATTGTGGAAAAATTTTGTCAATAGTGAGTCATAGTTTATATAGACTAAGCTTTCCTCACCTTTTTTCCTTCTTACAATTGGTGGCTCTTTACTTAAATATTACTATGGCATATATTTCCTTTTATATATTATCATCATGAACCAATCTTTTAACTTATAATAGACCCTCTGTTTAGTTCTTCATTTTCTGGTGATCCCATTCTTATACATAAAGGGGTTGACTTTTGAGTAAAGTTAAAATAAGAGTGCGTCCAGTGTCGAGGTTCATGAAAAATGTTCTATATTGGGAATCATTTATACAACATGGAAGATAAGGTACATGTATTAGAAGCCGGTAACAACATACAAGTAATATGAAATAACAGTCGGGATAGAGTCATTTTTCTTATATATCTAATAGATGAGATTTTCAACATTTCAAAGTAATTTAACTTCCGAAAATGATTTCGTGAGTGAAAATATTACTACGTTTAGCCCTAAATAAACTAATGATGGGGAAAATTTAGTGAATACCCAATATCGAGAACATGGCAAGGCTTGGTTATGGTTTTGTCAATGGCTTCCCTATAAGCTTTATTCCTTCGCGTATCATTAAGCATGTCGAGGTAGGAAGTATTGGCAAGAAGCTGTTTTGTAGAACCCCCTGAAGCTTCATCTTCTTCTTCAATGACGACCCATTCGGAGTTTCCGGTAAGTGGGTCGACTTTGAGCTGGAACATTCGTGACCCGTAACTCATGCTTCGGACAGTGAAAGCCTTTGAGCGAGTATTGTTGTTGAAGGAACGAAGAAAGAATTGGGGGTTTAGGGTTTTAGGGAGAAGGCACTGCATAGGTACCTGTGTGTAGTAGACTACCATCCATTTCTGCTTCAATTTTAGTAGTAGTATTATTCTAAATTCAACTCTAACATCCAGCAAAAATTCCAAACTTTATATAAAATCTAAAATAATGCTTATTGTCACTCATAATAAGCATTGTTTCCTTCTTTTGTTATGAATTTGAGGTGTTGCATGTTTTGTTTTTAAATTTTTTATTTGGTATCTAAAGTTTGCATCGAAATATTTCATATTGTAAGGCAATTCGCAAGATAAGAAAAGAGCAATAATTTTAGTGTAACTTTAAAAGAGCGGATAAAGAATGGTTTGCAATGATCATGTTATACAAAGAATGGAGATGGAGCATAATGATTATGTTATACAAGAATAAGGTGATATTCAAAATTACAATAACTACAAAGATATCAAATTGGGAAGTCCTCGTGTTGCATCTCTCTTATTTTTCGGAGTCTCTCTATCTTTATGAGTTATTGGTAAGATCTGCGTATATTTTATCCTCCCAATATCCCACATGTGAGATTCACTGGGTATGTTATTGTTGTTTTGTTTGGTTGCATTTTTTTTAAGTACTTTTAAGTCAAAATAACTTTTAGATATTTTTACAGTG
This sequence comes from Solanum clarkiae, assembly GCA_011800125.2. Classification (NCBI taxonomy): domain Eukaryota; kingdom Viridiplantae; phylum Streptophyta; class Magnoliopsida; order Solanales; family Solanaceae; genus Solanum; species Solanum clarkiae. The sequence goes on along the minus strand of JAABOM020000096.1, from coordinate 14,994,266 downwards.
TTTGGAGAAATTTTAAAAAATATTTATAAGCACTTGATTTTAAGTTAAAATGAAAAAAAAAAGTCATAAGTTAGAATTAAATTATGACTTTTAGCTTTTTTAAGTCAACTGTTTGATTACACATCTAGCTGTGAGTGGCACCCCCACCAATCTATCTAGTGGGAGAAACAAGAGTAAACATTTAAATACATGAGAGTAGGTTCAAATACAAGTTAAATTGAGTTCTCATAAACTCAAACAAGAACATTTAAGTATAAAACAACCCTCCTTAGAACTTGAAAGTCATTGTACCAAAACATCTACCAATAGTCTAAAATAAGAGGATACAACCCTAGGGAAATTCATAACTAAAATTAATGTCTAAATCATCTAAGCCCGAAATAAATGGGTTGAGAATTATGGAAGAATACATGGTAGCCTGAAAGAGTTGGCTCACCCTTGAACTCTGAATCAACAATCTTCCAATTAAGGTCCGTCAACAACCGCCTAAAGATATCATGTACTCAACAAAGAAAGAATAAATACAGTATCAATACAGAAAACAATTGGATACTGGTAGGATGACTGGCTATTTCAATAAGTAAGATATAGCAAGTAACTGCGACTCAATAACCATACATATACAGAAAGAATAATATAATTTACAACTCACACTTGATGTATCATTTTCATAAGTTATGATTTTCGATCACAATAATCAATAATATCCTTCTCATCGGACCTACACCCCAAGAAGTTGCATGGGGAAACGTGACTCTCAATCCAATAATGTGTCAGAATGTGACACCTAATCTAATAATGTATCAAAATATGATATTCAATCAAATAGTATATTAAAATATCACACCTCATCCAATAATGTGTTGGAACGTGACATTCGATCCAATAATCACAATTACAATGAATATTTCTTGACTTAAATAATTTTAGTAATGAGTTCAGTGCATGCACTTTGTTCCTGGTTAATCATTTATCATATTCATGTCATCATTCCCTATTCACATACATGTGGAAGTACTGACGAAGTAGTTAACAAACATATATAATACGAACAACAATATCAAATTATCACCTATCTCAAAACAAGTCTTCGAAACTCTAAAGAACCAGAGCTTTCCTTTTTTTCAAAGTCTTAGCTCGTTCTTGGTTTAAATCAATCAAGAAATACAATAAATCAACAAATAATAGCCTATGATATTCAGATTATATCAAAATCCTAACCCTTGGCTATTTTTATGATCATCTCCACCTACTAGACTTTTTTCCATCATAATTATTGGTCACAACCTTCTTCTAAGAGGATTCTCATATATTTTAAGATTTAGGAATCATATTACAAGTTTGACGAAAGATTAACTTACCTTATTGACGAAACATGTAGAAAATTGAAGAAATATGTTCTAGCTCGCTTCTGGTCTCTTATGGACGAAATGAAAGAAATTAAAATGATTTTGAAATTTTTCTAACCTAAGTCTGCGATAGTCATAATGGCAACTTATTGTGCCATGGCAAGTTACACGGAGATAAAAAGATAAATATTGTATCATGAAGCAACAAAACTATTACTCACAAAAAATCAACATTGCACCGAGATTTGAATCCAAAATTGACACACCCCCAGCCTACATCCTGAACGTATCGGCACTCAAAAATTATTTTTGGTTCCAAGTGAACCACTTGGCCTCGCTACTTACTCAGCGGAAGACTTATCAATAGTGGAAAAGGCTCTTAAAGCATCAAACCAACTCATGAATAGACTGAATAAATGAATGTAAGGTCATAAATACTGTTTGAATAAACTGGAACTAAAATACTGACTCATAATCCATGGAACCTCTACTACAACTGTCTGAAAGGACTACTAAGATAGGCCCCAAGTAACTATAACTAAAATAAAACTAAAAGTAACATAACATGAACCAAAGAGCCTCGAACTGAAAAGAGGCCTCATCACTATTTGAAAGCTATCAGTTCTTAACGGAGTGGCTGCTGAGGAACTCGGTCATCTACGTCTGCATCATAAAACGATGCAGGTCCTAAGGACATCAGTACATGATATGTACGGTATGTAAGATGGCCAGAACATTTAAACAATATATCGTAATGCTTCTCAAAAAACATAAACATAATTCATAATTACACAACAATAATCATAAAGACTGGTATGCTGAAAATAACATGCTGAAAATTGATATGAAAAACTTAGTTTATTAGCTTGGGGAGTTTCTCTAACCGACAACCACCACCATAAGTTTCGTTGTGATACAACATCTTGCCCACGCTGCCAGAGCCATCCCGTACTTTGCGGGGTAGGGGACGAATAACTAGGGGAGTGAATCCATCCCAAAACTAGGCAATCTCAGTGGCTAACGAGGAAGGTACTGTAGTACAATCCTATCCTATGTTAGCTACATAGTTTATGAGTTCGAGTAATTTATTCTACTCTTACCCATATCGGTACTCAATACTACTCCCAAAATACTTTATATAGCTCATACTTAGTGATCATAAATTCTTGAAATATGGCTCTCTTGGGGACTTAGCCCAGCTTACTACGTAGCTTTCTCATACAACTTCTTTGACTTAACTGAAAACTAGATTCAACTCAAATACTCAAAACATGTTAAATTCTTGGCTAATATATGAAAAATGTATCTTAAAAAATGCACTTCTTGAACTTAACTTTAAGGATACTCAAGCTACTCTTTTCTTTTCTTGAACTAGTATCAAGATTTTTAAGAAAACACAACAAATATAAATCTTGATCATAAATGAATGTAAGCTTGACAATAATTCTTTAATTGGGTCATATAGGGACCAAGAATCATAATATTCATCAAGATGTCTAAGGAAATTTACTATGAAAAATTATCATACTGTGCAACTTTTGCAAGAAGCTGATTTTCAACTAATAAATTCATGGGTGAAAACCGATTCTATTTCTAGAGATATTATTGAAAATAATACTTTTTGGGATGGCCTTACATACCTGGGAATGCTTTCTTGGAAGATTGAAGGATTATCTTGAATGCCCTTTATCGTTCTTGAATTTCTAGCTTGAGGTTCTGGGAAGGTTTCTCTACTTTGAACGAAAGAACGAATAAAATAATTCGTTCCTAGACTTAAATCGATGTTAAAACTACTTAGTTTAGGATATGGGGTGTGAGAAAGGTCGAAAACACCCTTTCCTATTAAAAGAACAAAACTGGCCCGAAATTACACTAGTGTACGACATGCACTAGTGTTAATTCTATTTTTTTTTGCAATTTTTTAGTTTTCGTCGAATTTTTGAAAATGATCAAGTGGGGTTCCGCATTTTCTCCGTGTCGCGGAGCGGATATAAAAATCTCACAACTTTTGAATATTTTTGGAAAAAACAATTCGCATTTTTTTGAGTTTTTGTCGAGTCAAAATCATTTTGTGATTTGATTTTTCGCACTAATCACAAATTTGGTCTAGAATTTACAAACGAATCAAGGGAAGGCACGTTACGCATAAGGTCAATTTTAGAGGATATTTTCGTTATTTCACGAGGTGTTACAAAAATCTATCTCACAAATGTTGGAACTTCAACCACCAAGTCACAAGTAATTGTCTGTACAAAGGATAAAACTTGGATGATGAAGTAGATAGCTAAAGCAG